>OY978008.1:6086408-7313529 GCA_963854515.1 Pandemis heparana | reverse complement strand
CAAAACTTACGCATGCGCATTACGGTACACGGACGCGCCATTTTTGTAAAACTTTGCGTTGTTTTGTGTTGTCGATTATAGTGTTCAAAAACCAAACAAAATGAGTTCTTCAAGTGATGAAGTCGACAATAACATGGAATTAACTCCGCCCGATATTTAAAGTAAGGCGCAAATCGCGCAAAATAGTCTTTTGCCATCAAAATCTCGGGAAAGGTATTTATTCTTCAATTTTGTGTTATTAATTGCCTATTTTCTCACAAATAAATTGAAAAACGTCATATGATACACTGTTGGCAAGGTTTTACAAACTCGTGAAGACGAAAACCCTCGCCTTAGCGGCTCGGGTTTATCAACTCGTCAACTCATTTGTAAAACCTTACTTACCAACTTTGTATCACAAATAACTATTACAGGTTTGCACGCCTTAACCCCGTCTTAGATGCTAACCTAAGTAGTGTCAAAATGTATGGAACTGTCAAAGCTAACCCCGAGTAAGTGATTTCATTTTTTAACTCTGGACTGTGCAAGTGGGCCTAAGAGTAGGTACGTAACTTCTTCAAACCTTTAGGTATAGATATAGATCTATCATCATCGTCATCACCACCTACGTCTACAAATTTACAAGTTACCTGTCATATCGACGGAATCCATGACCCTCACGAAGACAGGTCTTGCGTAGACCGGCAGGTCCTTAGCCAGATCGCGAGCCAGCCGCGCCAGGTCGAGGCTGCCGTCCGAGTCCACGACGCCGCACATGCCGGCACGCCCTTCCGTGTTCGGCACCTGCGCACGCATCCAAATCAGACTAAATACCTACCACTATCAGGGGGTACGCTAGTGCCCCCGCCAAGTCGAGCACAGGCGTACTATTTTTTTCTAGAAAGGACTCTCGCTCGGCACTTTTGACTTCCCCTGTAACTTCATTGGGGATAAAGCAAGAGGTGTAAATAATAAATAAGTCAACTGGCTATATACTTACCAAAATATTTATAATTATAAATAATAAATAAGTCAACTGGCTATATAATTACCAAAATATTTATAATTAGACCTTACTTGTAGCTTACGAACTATTGCTGGTCAAAGTTTTTTAAGTGTGTCAGTGACACACTCACCGATGTACAGAATTCTAAGGTAGGTACAGCCAATGTTGAACCACTTGTCACAGTTCCTAATATAGCCGTATGTATAAGGCAATTCGTCATTCTTATGATCGAAGATCGCCCGATTTGTACTTCTAGCAATTACACAAACTTCAAATTATGATTTCTTATCGTTTTTCTTATATAAGAAGCAGCAAATAAAAGATCTCAAAATTTAATAACACATCGCGCTTGCCACTGGTTACAGTTGGAAGGGGCGGAGTTCGATGATGTTGATTACGCACAAAAAAGAAGAAAAGACATGCAATGACAAACATAAACTGTAAAAAATGGCCAAGTTTCTCAACACGGTTCGTCAACTACCAAAAGTTGTGAGATCTAAAATCAAAGTGAGAGAACGTACCTCAACTCCGTAGACGACGGCGTCCCTGTTGTCGGCGACCCGGGAGACGGCGGCCTCGACCTCGGTGGTGCTGACGTTCTCGCCGCGCCAGCGGAACGTGTCGCCCGTGCGGTCGCGGAAATACAGGTAGCCCAACTCGTCCGATATCAAGATGTCACCTGAAACAGCAAATTTAGAACACAAACTAGAGACATCCAATGCTATAGAACGACCGCTTAAGAGGCTGACAACACCTAATTTTGTTGAAATTGATGTTATTTTTTTAAGCACTTTTTTAAGAAAATATACACAAAAAAAAATGTTAATTTTCATCATATTTCAAAGACGCTGGACGGACTCGATACATAATTGAACAAAGTCGGCTCGATAGAAAATAATTGCAAAGATTGGTCTTAAAATCATCATTAAACGGTTCTGTGTTTTTTTTTCTACGTATGGGTCTGCAATTAAAAATATGAAGTCAACATACTCCTACCTAAACGGCTAACGAGTCATATTTCACAAATAATCCATACTTTTTTTATTTCTTATTATTTGTGTCTTGTTTGCAAGATTTTAGACGCGCGCCAAGCTGCCGGAATAGTTTCTTCTCTTTCACTAACAGGCAAGCGAACCGTATGTGAGAAGAGTGGCGCTGCTCAAGGTCATTTGCTGTTGACAGCGCCTTAAATGAATCGTGGGGCGTGAGGCGTGAGGTAGGACAACAAAGGGGACCGAGGGGTGCGGGCGGGTATAGCGCCTGCCACCCGCACAGAGCTCCCACCCCGCGGTCGTCCTACCCCGGTGTTTTTCAGCAAGTGGTTGAGTTAGTCTGAACTAAATACTCTTGTAAATGTTTTTCAAGAATTTGAATTCCAATTGACAAATGTTTCCATCCATTACGATGTTCAAGTGATTTAAATGAAAAATCTATTTCAGTCAAACTAAACCAACCACCCACAAGTAACAATTTACAAGCGCAAGTCTCTATCTAACACATAGGGTCAGAAAGAGACCTAAATGTGTGACGAGGAAAGTGAACTGACCGGATATAAAAGCGGAGTCCCCTTTGGCGAAGACGTCTTTTACGACCTTTTTCTCGGAAGCTGATTTGTCCACGTAGCCGAGGAAAGCTCTGGCAGGGTTGCCAGCGGAGATTTTGCCAATAAACACGCCCGGCTCTTCCGCATTAGCCAACTGTAATACAAATATCAATTTGGAAACAATGCAAGATGCCGCAACAAAGAATCCCGTAAAAAAAATTATAAGCAGTTTTTTTCTAACAGGTCATTTTGGTACAAATGCCAAATTTTGTGATGCAACATTCTCAAAAGGAACAAAATGATGGTGCCATGGGTCATTTTATTTTATTTTAGGGCCAAATTATGATATGGCCATCATGTTCTTTTAGTCAAAATGTTTCCAAAGCAGCATTCACTAATGGTCTAGCTAGATCACTATGTCTCTGTATCTGGAAGTTTTCAGGACAGAATACTCTGGGGCCAAAATGTACAAAATGTTACCGTTTTGTCGTTCGTCCTCACAAACATGTTGACATTAATGGTACATTTAGATATTTATACCAAAATTACCTGTTACCTTTTTAACCCCCGTTGTTGCATATCGGTAAGCCTAGTGAACACGGATATGTTTTCTGTAAATATACTAACTGGTTGTAAACTAAAAGATTGTGATTTGATTTACTGATAAGAAAGATCGACCTTTCGCATATACTATACAAAGGTGACGAAGTAGATAATGCAAGAAATAATCAGTTCTTTTGATTAGTCAATAATGATATCAAAACCACTACTAATAAATTCGGCTTATTATTACCCAATATATCGGGAGCCACCCGAGGGAATACGAATGACATATCATTCATGGTAATAACAATAAAAAATATGACTGTCAAAGCTTAAGAGGGTGCATCCCTACTGAGCTGGCAACGTCGCATTTTTGGTGATATTTTGCGATTATTTCACAGAAAATGAATGAAAGTTTCAAATGTCCGTCTGTAGTGCACTTCGTTTTGAGTGTATCAATGTGTCCAATGCAATGATTAATCGTGATGGACTTTTATTTTCGTATTAAAGGGATAAAATACTATATCTCGTTTAATAAGAAAATAAAAGTCCATCACGATCAATTGTTGCATTAGACACATTAATACACTAAAAACGAAGTGCACTACAGACGGGCATTTAAAACTTTCATTCATTTTCTGTGAAATAATCGCAAAAAATCACCAAAAATGCGACGTTGCCAGCTCAGTAGGGATGCACGCTCTTAAGGTCAAATGCAGGCAACCACCGGAATTCTTCCCCGTTTGATACCCATTTAAGTTTTTTCACACCTGGCATAGTCCATTCGCATCTCTGATAGGCTCGCCCGTTTCCTGGTCCACTTTTATAATAGCGATCGGGTACACTTGCGGGAATATACGGGACACAAAACCTATAGCACCAGGTTTGCTATCGATGTTCACTGAAAAAGGGAAACGGTTGAATTGACAACATTTCATTTTTATAACACCTGAAAATGTATATATGGTTCGAAAGCATTTTGCCTCTTGATCACTGCAATATGATTATATAATTTTAATATTGCTTATTATAGAAAATAAAAATTAATTAAAAACATGTCTTAATTTTACCAATACTACCACAGGATAGGTGAAATGCCTTTGCATTTTTCACGAGAAAAAATAAGCGACCATAATTTTGTATTTGACAACTTCAAAGTACAAGGGGGGCAACTCTGAAATTCTATTTTTGAAGTTCGTTGCATACCTTCTCTCTCATTCTCAAGTTAATGACTATATTAATATGAGCGGAACAGCACGAAACGAACCTCGAAAATCGAATATCGGAGAATAAGGGCTGACATTGACAATTTGAAATTGACGTCAGTTTTTTTTTTCTATATAGAAAAGACAAAAGGATAAGTGTCTATTCTGTGATAGTATCGGAGTTACGCCGTTTTAGAATAAGCAAAAATTAATTAATTATTTATAAATTAAATACAAACCCTAGCGAAAAAATTAAACTGTCAGCATGTTCATCTTTTCAAACAAAATACAGAGAACCATTAAAATTATAGGCTCAGAAATATGAAATATTGGCAATTAGAATAAATAATAACTAGGTACCTCAGTTAACAGCCGTCGAACTCAAGGCTCTAATGGCGGGCGAGATTATGGGTACATTCAACATGCAACACTAAAACTAAATGCGGAATACCTTTATACCTTTATTCTACACCACGAAAACTTCGTGAGCGACTAATGGTTGTACAATTCGAGTAAAAACAATTCACACGGCAATAATTTTCACTCATGGTCTTTGTACACACTTTTGTAAGCACCGCCGGCCCTAGTTCCTTTATGATAAGAGAGAAACTAACGCACTCGATAAACTTTAGCCCTTTAGGAGTAAACAGTCACGGAGAGCCTTTAAAAATAGTATTTTCACACCTCTCATTCAGAAAAGTAAGCTTTGCTCCCTGTCGAGAGGGATCAGAGGGCAATTTTTCTGTTCAAGGCTTTTCTAAGGGTTTTGACGTGACAACGTCTTATAAATTGGTTTGCCGGGTGACACTTCAAGAAACTGCGTTACGCTCCGCTCACGTTATGCGCTCACAATGAGAGCGAGTGAGAGGCACGCGTCCCTTCCACTCGGGCATGGTTAGCCCGCCTAAGAGCGAGAGAGACAGACATAAAAAGTGAAAGGCACGCGTCCCTTCCACTCGAGCACAGTTAGTGTTAAATATAATTCTTTGTATAAATAAATGTTTTAAATTGTTACTATTATTTCATCCTTCTTCCTACTATACGAATGAATATTCACATTAAAATTATTTTACCACTCAAAGTCGTTGTCACGTAAAACTTTCGCCCGTATACCGACTTTACAGGCAACCAATTTTTTTTTTTGCAAATGCAATTTTTTGACGTTGATAATTGTAAAACCACGCAATTTTCTATGCTGGTAGCTCTTTAATTATATTTAGAATTCCTTTTTCAAGTTTTTTAATGTTCGGTGTGAAAAATTGTATGAGTCACTCGGGGGCAAAATTATTTTCATCTTGGGCGTTAACACTTGAATCCCTCATTACGCTCTGGATTCTACTTTAGAATCCCTTGCTGCGCTCAGGATTTTATTGTAGAATCCTTCGCTACATTCTGCATTCAATGTAGCGCCCTCGCCGTAAATACATCATTTTGCTCCCTTGTGACACAAATAACTATTTTATTTTTAGCCTTTTGAACACTAACTCAACAGGGAGCAAAACCATAAATGTCAGTTATTACGTTATTAGATTGAAAATTACTATTTTTTATTCGTTCTCGTTGCAAACCAGTGATGACAGTATAACGGTAATGCTATTATTTCTGGTATTTGCTAGTTAACGTGAAAATATTATAAGTGATAATCTGAAAACGATAAAATACGATGCCCACGTCAAATAGTGGCAAAAATCGGTTTATAAATAAGTTCGATTGTATGAACTTACCAATATTTGCGTTTCCTTCGGTAGCACCGTAGAATTCTGCAACACGCTTTATGTTAAACCTCTTGACAAACTCGTCCCAGATCTGAAAAATAAAACTTAACGATTACAATCGAAACAAAGCAAATAGGACTTCAAAGTTCAATCAAGTCATGAATGACATTGAAAACAAATTTGTATCACAGCAAATTTTGTAACATTATTATCTAGTATGTAAAATCACATGACAATAACGCAACTATAACAAAAATAGTGACAATGACCCTACTGATATTATGAATGTGACAGATCGTTTGAGTGTCTGTGTGAGTGCCTATATTTTATATATTTACCTATACAAGCTGGACACTGAAATCCGGCACGAAAATAAGTACGTTGGGTACTTTTCAACTCGATTCCAAACTTAAGCATATACATAAAATCAGAGAGAGAGAGAGATGAGATTTGTTTAATAATAACAATAATAATCATTTATTTCGGATAAATAAAGATTGTTTAGAAATTCCCATTTAGTTCTGGTGAATTTTAATTTATAAAAAAAAAGTTCTGGCAAGAGCAACTGTCAGCGTGATAGACAAAGACCAATGAATTGAAGTTCAGAGAAACTGAACACGCTAAGGAAGCAAGAGTTACAGTTTGTCTATGAAGTCGTGAAATTAAAAAGTGGCAATACTGTAGCGTCGTCCCGTTTTCTTATACCTGTAGAGTAAGGGGCGACACTACAGTATTGCCACTTTTTAATTTCACGACTTTATAGACAAACTGTATATTGGTTCACGCGAGCGAAACTGCGGGTAGAAGCTAGTCATAAATAAAATATAAAATTTTACACAAACAATCATTTTCTTAAACGTCAGCTGACTCAGCGTTTAATAAGTAATTTTAAAACTATGCCAACTCATTATCATTTAACCTAATAACCCGAGGCCTTAATGTTTTATGTACTGGAAATCACAATTGCATTTACTATTTCTCTGTCAAATGGTATTAAAACGAAAGGGATGGTGAATCAATATGGCTTCAGTACTAACGTCTTTTAAATATTTTCGAACGCAAGTCAAATTGTTTGTAGCTGTAAATGGACTTTAAACATGACTTAGTAAACAAATTAGCGTTGCTGCTGTAGAAATAAGTAGGTACTTAAAGTATTTACACGAGAAATCTTTTTTCATCACTACATAGTATGAAACATAGTCGCTTTCCACTGTCTGTCTGTCTGTTTGTACTTCCCCCTTATTATGCTTATACATATCTTTAAAACTACGCAACGGATTTTGATGCGGTTTTTTAATAGATAGTGATTCAAAAGGAAGGTTTATATGTATAATTCTACGCAGACGAAGTCGCGGGCAGAAGCTAGTTTTAATATAAATGTTAAGCTATCAATGACCGGATAAAGCACTGCAGTGCAATAAAGGTTAACGATATAAAACAAGTACGCTATTAACATTATGAATGCTGATTATTAATGAAAAAAACTTCACGTTTCAAAATCTGCAGACGTGCAGAATTACTGGCTTTGCTAGCTATCAAAATGGAAAGTACCTAATTAAAACTTTAAAATAGATTTTTCAATACATTTGCTCGAAAAATTCACTTTGAAAGGATGTAGATAGTTAACCTAATTAAAAACAAAACTTACGTATGCGCATTACACAGCACAGTACACGGACGCGCCATTTTTGTAAAACTCTGCGTTGTTTTGTGTTGTTGATTATAGCGTACAAAAATCAAACAAAATGAGTTCTTCAAGTGATGACGTCGACAATAACATGGAATGAACTCCGCTCGATATTTTAAGTAAGGCGCAAATCGCGCAAAATAGTCTTTTCCCATCAAATAAAACTCGGGAAATATATTTATTCTTCAATTTTGTGTTAGTAATTGCCTTTTTTCTCACAAATGTATTGAAAAATGTCGTATGATACACGGATGGCAAGGTTTTACAAACTCGTGACGATGAAAACCCTCGCCGTACGGCTCGGGTTTATCAACTCGTCAACTCATTTGTAAAACCTTACTTACCAACCTTGTATCACAAATAGGGCTTGCAATCCGGATAACCGGATATCCATATTATCCGGATATCCGGACATTTTTCAAATCCGGATAGGAGGCACTTCATTATCCGGATAATTTGGATAATTCGAATATCAGATATTAATGCACACGTGTGGTGTGGAGCAAACATTTATCTGTATAAGGTGGGTTTACATACAAAAATTGCTTTCATATTTCATACAATTAAAGTGAAAATAAATATATTTACGTTTGTTGTCAGAGAATTGAGATTTCAACAACGTCAAAAATCCACCCAGTTATGAGATTTTCCTTACATTTAATCATTGACTCGTCTAAATTTCACTCAAATATCAATTCTCTGACAACAAACGTAAAAATAATTATTTTCACTTTAATTGTATGAAATATGAAAGTAATTTTTAATACTTTAAAGTATGGCACACAAATAACAACGTCAAAACTCCACCCAACTGTGAAGAACAAGGTTTATAATAGCTTTTAAGTACGACGGTCATACCAAAAGAAATTTGATACTCAAAAATTATAAACTGTATTCTTTTTTATGACTATCCATTTTTTAGAAGTATTCACCTTGAACATTTATACACCTCTCCATCCGCTTAAACCACTTCGAAAATTATTAAACTCTTCTTTGGACACCATCGCAATTTCAATCTGATAAGCAGCCAGGGCATCTTCTTTGCTTTCGAATCGCTATCCTTTTAATGTTTCTTTGATTTTCGGAAAGAGGTAAAAATCACAAGGTGCTAGGTCAGGGGAATACGGCGGGTGAGGCAGAATAGTGACGTTTTTTGAACCGAAAAAGTCAAGCGTTCTCGCAGACGTGTGCGGGGCGGCGTTGTGATGCCAGAGCAGATGCTGTTCTGGACTTTGGCCGCTTGTCACACCAAGCTGACAATACTTTTGGGGCACAAACAGTAACATACCATTCCGAATTAGTTGTTTTTTGATCCTCCAGCAGAACAGTAACAACATGTCCCGTCTTGCAGAAAAATGACGCAGCCATTTGTTTCTGTGTGCTTCGTGTTCGGTGACATGTTATTGGAGTCGGTTCGTCTTCAAAGCACCATACTCAGTCTGTCGCTTTGTTTCAGAATCATAGTTATACAACCATGTTTCGTCACCTGTCAGTATATCATAAATGTTTTTAATTTCATCAGCGTCGAATTTATTTATCAAAAATTTGCTCCAATCCACGCGACGTTCTTTCTGCAAATCGTTGAGTTTGTGTGGCACCCATCTTGAACAACGCTTATGGAGGAACAGTTGTTCGTGAATTATAGTTTGCAATGCTGCTGATTCAACACCCAGTTCTCGCTCAAGCTCTACTAGATTCAACAAGAAAAAAATATAAAAAAAATACGTAGGCTTACAGTCTTCCATTTTTAAATTTATAACTAAATAACCAGCGTTTATGATGGTGTACACCTTGCCAGTATCAATCATATGAGCATGGAGTACCTAATTTCTTTTGGCATTCCCCTCGTACCTACTTAAGTATTTTTATTGTTTTTGATTCATACATTTATTGTTGTCGATTATTTGATTTGTATGTACACTAATAAGGATCTCATTCTGGTTAATATTTAAAACTGTAAACAAACATAGGTATATATTTTTTTAATTACTCACTCATTAAAGTGACAAAATAATTATTTTTAAGTCCTTACCAAACAATTTTGGTAAGGGTTGATTAAAAAGACTCCACATTATATTGAGTAAATAATTCTAAAATTATAATCAGCGTTTTTTTTTTAATATTTGGAAAATTATTCAAATTATCCGAAAAAACCGGATATCCGGATACTGAGATTTGATGTATCCGAAATATCCGGATAATAAAAAGATACCGGATAGTGCAAGCCCTAATCACAAATAACTATTACAGAAATATAAAGTTTTAATGTTAAAGCGTGTCTACATTATTACGTAGAAATGTAAACAAGCAATGTTAGGCAGGTAGAAAAGAGGCCGTGCAATTTTCAATAAGTTCGAGTTGCACCAAGTTACTATAACATGAACTGTAACCAAAGTGTAACGTAACCGATGATTTTGGCTACATTTCATACGTTTTTGTGGATGTACTTTCAAATAAGTTATGGTTAAAGCTATTGTTGTGGATACGATTTGGTTGATTTAAAGCGTCTCTGGTGAACTGGCGTACTTTATGTTAAATTGACAAAATTAGTGTAGTGTGTAGTATAATTCGTTTAACCTTATTAACCTCAGGAACGCCAACAACGTCATGAGCTGTCGTGCCTACGACGGCCATTAATGATTAATGACGGCGATTAATGAAATTTATTTAAAAAAAAATCAATTTTATTTTTTATTTGTTCACGTTTCGTTCCTTAAATTAAACTATGTACGTTTCTATAGTTCAAAACACGATAAAAACGTTTTATTATTATTAAGTACTTTATGTATGTAGTGGCGTGGCGTCAAGTATATCAGAAGTCAAGCCGAAGGGAACTTAACTAGCCTTTTCCTCTAATTCTGCACAATAAATTGCCCAACTGCCTTAAAATAGGCAAGCCGGTGGGAATCGAGTTCTATGGACGCCACGCCACTGGTATGCTTGGCGTGTGACTGATCTCTTCATTCATATATGAAGGCGTCCAAAAGGTTTATGTACGTACCTGGGGCCTCATGCCGTTGCCGAATATAGTTCGCACTGAGTGTTGGGTGTCGGCGGGCGATGGGGGCGTGGCGAGCACGTAACGACACATTTCACCGATGTAGTGCGCCACCTTAACAGTAATTGAACAGGTTAATCTGTGTCATTTTATACGCTAAATTTAAGCCTATAATATGAATCTTCCCAGGTGAACTTTTCCCTTCGAGCCCTAATCTTTCAAACAAAGGCCATTGTCTCTATTATCGCAAAATCGCAAGCTACCGTACGCACGTGCCACTACAACATTCACATTGAAAAACAAACGGTATCGTCATAGCATAGCAAAAAATATTAGTTTACTAAAATTTTAAATATTCGAAAGACAAAAATGACAAAAAATTACCGTGACCTTACGGGCCAGCGACAGCAGGCATCAATCATAAAATTAGTGAGACAACATCGTTTAATACAACTTAACTACGGGTGAGGTAGAGCTCAAAGTGCAAAAAATATACCTATCTAGCTGACAGTTTGTCTGTCTGTCAATACCTACTCTTTTTTATATCTTTATAAGGCTATGATTTCTTGCAACCGTAAAAAAATTAAGTAACTAAGTTCATGCGATCAAAACATACACCTTTTGAAAGCGTATTGTCATACAAAAGCCGTGGGAATCAAAACCAATCGAACACTTCCCTCCCCATTGACATTAAGGCGAAGGGATAGGCAAATGACCTTGCCCGTTTGTGACGTGGCAAGCAGTCCGATCAACGCGACATCTGTTAAATAATCGACGCGTGAACTCGATGCGAATGGGCGCGGGCTGATGGATTGAAATATTGCACTGCGATGTTAGTAGATGGCGCTTGTTTCAGTTTTCCGATTGCCTTACACAGACACAGCATAATGTTCAAATCAGATTTCGCAAAAATAATAAAAATTGAAACATTTCGGCATTCGTAACGTGGCCTTAAAGTCTTGTTACCTTGGGCTCTGTCTGCTCCGCAAGGAATAGAGACGTTATTTATGTATGTATGTATGTGATATTATACATGAGAAAGCTTGTGACGATGTGAGTGAGTGTGTAATGTTTGTTTCTTCTTTTTTTTATGTGAATAGGAAGGTAAACGAGCAAGTGGGTCACCTGATGGTAAGCGATCACCACTGCCCATAGACACCCGCAACCCCGGAGGGATTGCAGATGCGTTGCCATGCCAACCTAGAGGACTTAGATGAAATGCCTCTGCATGAAATTTGGAACGACGACAGTTGGTACCCTAGATTAAAACAGGCTACTTTTTATCACAGAAAATTGCAGTTTCCGCGGGATAGTGATGAACGTGACGTCAAAGGTGTCCAGAGTCTGTCTGGAGTCGCAACGTAAATTATTATTGCAGAATAAAGTAAAACTTGAACGTGTGCGGGAAAGGTACAGAATAAGGTGTAGTTTTTCCAATGATTATTTTCAAAACCGATATCTGAGGGTCCGAGAGGTCCCCAAACATAAATCCGTTATCAAAAATGAAAAAGATGGCCGCCATTTTGAATTCTTTAAGTTTTGAAACGATTATTTTCAAAATCGATATCTGAGGATCCGAGTGGTCGTCAAACACAAATCTGCTATCGAAAATAAAAAAACTGACCGCCATTTTGAATTCTTTACTTTTTGAACCGATTGTTTTCAAATTCGATATCTGAGGATCCGAGTGTTCTTCAAACATGAATCCGTTTTTAAAAATGAAAAAAGAGGCCGCCATTTTAAAAACTTTTGTTTTTGGACCGATTGATTTCAAAATCGATATCTGACGATCCGAGTAATTCCCAAACACGTATCCGTTATATAAAATGGAAAAAGTGACCGCCATTTTGAAATCTCTAGTTTTTGAACCGATTGTTTTCAAAATCGATATCTGAGGGTCCGAGTGATTCCCAAACACGTATCCGTTATATAAAATGGAAAAAGTGACCGCCATTTTGAAATCTCTAGTTTTTGAACCGATTGTTTTCAAAATCGATATCTGAGGGTCCGAGTGGTCCCCAAACACGAATCCGTTATCAAAAATGAAAAAAGTGGCCGCCATTTTGAAATCTTTAGTTTTTGGACCGATTGTTTTCAAAATCGATATCTGACGATCCAAGTGGTTCCCAAACACGTATCCGTTATATAAAATGGAAAAAGTGACCGCCATTTTGAAATCTTTACTTTTTGAACCGATTGTTTTAAAATTCGATATCTGAGGATCCGAGCGGTCCCCAAACATGAATCCGTTTTTAAAAATGAAAAAGTGGCCGCCATTTTCAAAACTTTTGTTTTTGGACCGATTGTTTTCAAAATCGATATCTGACGATCCGAGTGGTTCCCAAACACGTATCCGTTATATAAAATGGAAAAAGTGACCGCCATTTTGAAATCTTTACTTTTTGAACCGATTGTTTTAAAACTCGATATCTGAGGATCCGAGTGGTCCCCAAACATGAATCCGTTTTTAAAAATGAAAAAAGTGGCCGCCATTTTGAAAACTTTTGTTTTTGGAACGATTGTTTTCAAAATCGATATCTGACGATCCGAGTGATTCCCAAACACGTATCCGTTATATAAAATGGAAAAAGTGACCGCCATTTTGAAATCCTTAGTTTTTGAACTGATTGTTTTCAAAATCGATATCTGAGGGTTCGAGTGGTGCCCAAACATGAATCCGTTATCAAAAATGAAAAAAGTGTCCGCCATTTTGAAATCTTTAGTTTTTAGATTGATAGCTTTCAAAATCGATATCTGAAGATCCGAGTGTTCCCCAAACATAAACCCGTTATCAAAAATGGAAAAAGTGGCCGCCAGCTCAGATATCGATTTTGAAAACAATCGGTCCAAAAAGTAAAGAATTCAGAATGGCAGCCAGTTTTTTTATTTTCGATAGCAGATTTGTGTTTAACGACCACTCGGACCCTCAGATATCGATTTTAAAAATAATCGGTCCAAAACTTAATGATTTCAAAATGGCGGCCACTTTTTTCATTTTTAAAAACGGATTCATGTTTGGGGACCACTCGGATCCTCAGATATCAATTTTAAAAACAATTGATCCAGAAAGTAAAGAATTCAAAATGGCGGCCAGTTTTTTTCATTTTCGGCAGCAGATTAGTGTTTGACAACCACTCGGACCCTCAGATATCGATTTTGAAAATAATCGGCCCAAAACTTAAAGAATTCAAAATGGCGGCCACTTTTTTCATTTTTGATAACGGATTTATGTTTGGGGACCTCTCGGACTCTCAGATATCGGTTTTGAAAATAATCAGTCCAAAAACTAAAGATTTCAAAATGGCGGCCACTTTTGTCATTTTTGACAACGGATTCGTGTTTGGAGACAACTCGGATTCTCAGATATCGATTTTGAAATCAATCGGTCGGAAAACTAAAGATTTCAAAATGGCGGCCACTTTTTTCATTTTTGATAACGGATTTATGTTTGGGGACCTCTCGGACTCTCAGATATCGGTTTTGAAAATAATCGGTCCAAAAACTAAAGATTTCAAAATGGCGGCCACTTTTGTTATTTTTGACAACGGATACGTGTTTGGAGACAACTCGGATTCTCAGATATCAATTTTGAAATCAATCGGTCGGAAAACTAAAGATTTCAAAATGGCGGCCATTTTTTTCATTTTCGATAACGGATTTATGTTTGGGGACCTCTCGGACTCTCAGATATCGGTTTTGAAAATAATCGGTCCAAAAACTAAAGATTTCAAGATGGCGGCCACTTTTGTCATTTTTGACAACGGATTCATGTTTGGGGACCACTCGGATCCTCAGATATCGATTTTGAAAACAATTGGTCCAGAAAGTAAAGAATTCAAAATGGCGGCCAGTTTTTTCATTTTCGGTAGCAGATTTGTGATTGACAACCACTCGGACCCTCAGATATCGATTTTGAAAATAATCGGCCCAAAACTTAAAGATTTCAAAATGGCGGCCACTTTTTTCATTTTTGATAACGGATTTATGTTTGGGGACCTCTCGGACTCTCAGATATCGGTTTTGAAAATAATCAGTCCAAAAACTAAAGATTTCAAAATGGCGGCCACTTTTGTCATTTTTGACAACGGATTCGTGTTTGGAGACAACTCGGATTCTCAGATATCGATTTTGAAATCAATCGGTCGGAAAACTAAAGATTTCAAAATGGCGGCCAGTTTTTTCATTTTCTATAGCAAATTTGTGTTTCACGACCACTCGGACCCTCATATATCGATTTTGAAAATACTCGGTCCAAAATTTAAAGATTTCAAAATGGCGGCCACTTTTTTCATTTTTAAAAACGGATTCATGTTTGGGGACCTCTCGGACTCTCAGATATCGGTTTTGAAAATAATCGGTCCAAAAACTAAAGATTTCAAAATGGCGGCCACTTTTGTCATTTTTGACAACGGATACGTGTTTGGAGACAACTCGGATTCTCAGATATCAATTTTGAAAACAATTGGTCCAAAAAGTAAAGAATTCAAAATGGCGGCCAGGTTTTTCATTTTCAGTAGCAGATTTATTTTTGACGACCACTCGGACCCTCAGATATCGATTTTGAAAATAATCGGCCCAAAAACAAAGATTTCAAAATGGCGGCCACTTTAATTTGACATTTTTGATAACGGATACGACACGTGTTTGGAGACAACTCAGATCCTCAGATATTGATTTTGAAATTAATCGGTCGAAAAACTAAAGATTTCAATATGGCGGTCTTTTTTCTTTTGATAACGGATCCATGTTCGGGGACCACTTGGACCTTCAGATATCTTTTTTTTTCTTTCTAATGATAGACATATACATACATTGGAGTACTACTTGCCTAAATATCAAAAATTTTCATGCAGTAATTCCAACCAAAATCCTATTTCCCATGCTTGTTCGCTAAACAGCAAGTATCAAACCAACCTGCCACTAAGTTCCCAAAAAACGGATTGAAAATAATTACTTTTAACTTAATATAGGTATTATACGTGCGAAGCGAACGAGTACGACTTTTTGAAGCACTGTTTCGCGCCTATTCTGTGACTCAAACAACATGCTTAGCCAAACCAATATGAAAAAACGCGAAGCGAATGTTGGCAACGTCGCGTCGCTTACGCACTGCCGCCACCGAGCGAACATGCAACGTTACTTTTTCCTTATTTTTTTCATACGTCTTATCCAAATTATTTTTTTATTTATTTATTTATTTATTTTTAATTTATTTTTATGAACATTTTTGGTTTTATCTTAATAATTTATTTCACTGTATTATCTTTTTAACATTTTTTTGGTTTACGAATTTTTTTGTACATTGAAAAGCGCCTGATTGAATGTGCGGGCAAATATTGCGTTCGCCCTTTTCACAAGCTCAGGGCAGTACTACTCTCTAAAGCCTTATTTGTTGGCTAATTGAAGCAAACGCACCGTGGAATTTTAATTATGAGTTACTAGAGTAACCTCGTCGAGATTGGTAGCAAACAGATTTGTTTCACCCGAGCAAAAGTTGTACAAAATATTGTCGAGACTCTTAGAGCAAACGAATTTATGTAGTAACTACGACATTAAGGAATATGTTTTCGCCGGTGAATTCTAATTCAAGACATGTTTTATAGAATGTGCAGTTTTCAAAACTCCAAATTGTGTATTATCGCCATAAAACATGCACAAAAACAACCAATTTATGAGCTTTTGCCTATCCCTTCGCCTTAATGACAAGCATAAAATGTATAAGTATAATATTGTCATTTTTGACTGTATATTTTTCTACCAACAAAAATAACTTTGTTTTTCAAGTAAATATACATACAGTACGATTGCTATGAAAAACAAACTTATCATCTCTTGTGGTAAAACGAAACGAAAGTGTATAATTTTGTTATATGTAGAGCCCTAGCCTGTCCAATTACCATGAGCCAGATTTTTTTTCTTACCGTTGCTTTAAACTTAATGCAGTCTGGGAAATACTGAGAGGCGGAGAACTTGGTCTTCAAGGCGACCGTACACCCAAAGAGTAGGGCTTGGCCAACGCTGATCACACCACCGGCGGTATGGTACAGCGGCAGTGGACAGTACACGGTGTCATCCGCTGTCAATCCTCCTAGATAGTGAAGGCCTGCTGCCATGAACACGAATCTAAAAAAAAAGATATTACTGTAATATAGTCTTTTTATTCCGAATTCGCTACTATTTCTGTATGTAGGTAAATGTTGTTGTTCGGCGTGCCTCATGGCCGTCATGGCATAGGCCTCCTCCGTGTATTGGAGGGTTTGGGCTATAGTTCCCACGCGCGCCCAGTGCGGATTGGGAACTTAACACACACCATTGAATTTCTTCGCAGATGTGTGCAGGTTTCCTCACGATGTTTTCTTTCACCGAAAACGTCATGGCAAATTTCAAATGTAATTGTGTGAAAGTGTATGTATGTATGTAAACTCTTTATTCTGCAAAAAAAACATAAAACAAGTGCAATTGACAAACACTGTGATACATTATATGTTTCCATTATTACGGTGTCGAAAATAATTCACATATACAAAATTGTGTGGGTTACGCACGCGAAGAGAAAGCATTTCGCCAAGATTGAGATTGCAAGTGAAAGTAAAACTAACCTATCAAACTGTCGTTAGTGCTGTTATGCATTATACTTATACATTTAGAATATACTTTAGTTACTATACCGTTAGGTTAGGTTAGATCTGAGATTAGTGACACGAAAAAAAACTTTGACAGCTGTAGACGCGGGTTCAAGAAAAGTAAGATCTATTCCTTTCGTTTTAGCGTCACTGACTGAGACTGTCACGAATTTGTTTGGTAGGTATATCTATATCGCTCTAACAGGCGCGTATTATATAGCGCTTTCTGTTGAGTGGCCAATCCTTACGGCAGTATATAAATACCTACCAGACAAATTATACATCTTCCATATTGTTTTTGTAAACAGAATTATTTTACAGGGAAACAGGACTCATTCGTCAATCCTTACGGCAGTAAGTATATAAATACTAGAGAAAATATACACCTTCCATATTTTTTTTCGTAAACACAGAATTATTTTACAGGGAAACATAGGACTCATTCGTCCCTGTACGACTGTTTATGTCGTCTTAAGCGGACCCTAACTCTAAAGAACCTGCGCTATCGTTCTAGATATCGAAAAAAAAATCTAGACTTACCTTGAACTCGAAATAACAGCAGCTTTAGGCAAACCAGTGGTTCCCGACGTGTAGATGTAAAGGAGTCTTCCGTGGAAGCCCTCGGCATCAGCCAGGGTCCAGGGAGCAGGCGGCGTGGTCTCCAGCAAAGCCGTCAGGTCAACGAAGTCGTCGCCGCCGGCCTTGACCTCTTTATTCGCAGTGTTCAATGGACGGTGAACAAACTTCAAAAACTTTAACGACTGACTCAATTGACCCGCTATTTCTTGAATCGCTAAAACGTTAAAACTAAATTTAAATTACACGTAAAATCGTGATTATAAGGCGTTTATTTAATTCACTTTATTGTAATTTAAAATCAATGTCAGTAGTTAAATAATTAATTACCATAGGTATATACTAGATGCGGAACGCAAGAAAATGAGCGATATAATACGCGTACCTATGTCAGGGTGAGAGGAAGACAAGGTCTTTTTCCTTGACACGCACTACTACGGTCAAATTTTTCGGTCTCATCTCAGCTATTTCGGCGCCGATCTAATCTAACGTAGTTAGTATTTTCACTATATCTAAGACAATCACTAACTGTATATTCTAAACTTGATCAAGTCTAGAATCATTTTGTACGCTTCTTTGTAGTCCTCATTTACACTCTCGTGGCTCGATTCACGGTGTCCTTCCATTTTACCTAAAAATTATTGACAAAAGCATCATTTTACAAAATGATCATTTGACAAAATTTTAATATCTGATAAATCGTGAACTTTTTTAAAAATCGAAAAACCTTTATGCGTGGCTCACATTGGGTTAAGTTAGGTTTGTTTTACAAGTTATTAAAAAGTTTACGGTTTATCAGATATTTAAAGTTTGTCAAATGGTCATTTTGTCAAATGATCATTTCGTCAATAATTTTTAGGTCAATCGTTAGTGAACCTCGATTCACACCTCGCGTCCGTGCGTGCGGTTTTCAAGCGAGTCAAAGGTCGCCGGTGGTCAAGAACTCGCGCACACCACGCAGAAACAAGACTACTTAGGTGCGCGGCAAGTTTGAGTACCAGGTTAAAGTTTATATTGTTGTTACGTACGTTTTAACAATGCAATTTCTAGAGATAAAAGTAGTCTATGTCTTATGTATGTAGGTATTTATTACGAAAACCTTCTACGTACACTACATGAATGAAATAATGGGACTGAAAAATCACACACATCTTAATCTTCCGTATTTCGAAAAGCCTGCCTCTTATTTACATGTAAACAATCTACAACCTACAAAGTTCAGTTGACGACAAACTTCTTGAGCAATGACCTTGAATGAGAAGAGAATTTAACATGTCTTTGTTAGAAAAGTGCTCGCGCAAACTTATCCCCACCACGTCCTCCAATGCTGAAGAGGTTTGCCGCCGCCTACTACCACTATATGCTAAAAAAGAATCGCTAATATTTAATGCCTCACGCACAAGCCATGTATAGGTATTCATAATCTATAGTCTGTCATAGAAGTAATAGTATAAGTAGGCGTACCTGATTGATATTCTTCAGAGAATACAACGACATCACAATTAGCTACGTTGATAGAATGTACCAGGGCATTGCCGCGTTGATTAGTATTGATGAGTGGGCACACCGCCCCTAACCGCCCAGCGCCCATCCAAATGGCAGGCATTTGGGGGCAGTTGTTCATCAGTACACCCACTATACTGCCCTTCTTGACTCCTTGGGCTTTCAGGACGGCCGTTACTCGTAGACTGAAGTCTTCAACCTTAGAACAACATGCATAGAGAAAATAGAGAAGAGAGAAAGAGACTCGTATTCCATGGCGGGACAGACGAGGCCATTTTCTTTCACGCTGTGAGTCTGAGAGAACTAAGTGCTGTGACATTCATGATAGAAAAGAGTAATAGGTACTTTTTTTTCTTTAACACGCGCTGAGAGTGGTCGATGTTTCCTGTCTCGTCTCAGTTATATCAGGGCCGATCTAAACTGACATATTACTGTTTTATGTTATGTATCTATAAGAATTGCTTTGTTGTTGTAAAGAACTCTTCACACGAAATCTCTAGCACTTGTACTGTGGCTGTACCTACTACTAGTGCGCGCCTGTTTGTCTCGCAAAGAAATATGCACTGTTCAATATGTGAGAAAAAGTAGCATTGCTGCTATTTTTAGTGAATTATGATTATGATGAAAAATATTCTGTAAATGTTGTGACTTAAGTACATTTTGTAAGTAAATAGACGACAGAAATGTTGAGTTGTTTGCTTTAATATTGGAAACACAATTTTTAGTAATTGCTGTGTATTAAACTGTGAAATTTCCACAGCACTGTATAGCAGTGTAAAAATAAATAATGAAATTAAGAGCTTGGTTTTTTCATGCATTACATAAGTTTGAGTTGTTTAATTTCTTAGTTAATCTGTTAGCACTAGAAATTTTCATTCAACTTTTGATAATATCAACTTAATTTTTGCTAATTATACATAAAATGAAATTGAGACATGAAAAAATCATTATCCACTAATGATAGATTTTACAAGTCATCACTCATCACCAACAACCTAACTCTATTCCAGAAGAGACTTCCATAAAATAAGTTATAAACTTTTTTAATCTATAAATGGGGCCTAAATTAAAAAAAAATGCATAAAATGAAATATAGGGTGTTTTCCAAACCATGATTATCACCAGCAGAACTGTATAGAAAAGATTGCATATCTATACTTTTATTGCTTTTCTTTGAAATAATATTAACTGTTTGTTGCACATGTTATAAACATTCATTGGATCAGGTGTAACTGTTCTGAGGTCTATATATCAGGTAATATTCATTTTTTTTTTATGTTTATGCATTCTTTGTTATATTGTCTGATTATTATAGCAACTTGAGTCAAGTTTATTATAATGAATATTTAAAGAGCTGATTAAATAAAAGTGTCTCTTAAAAAGTTTTCATTCACAACCTGGTGCTTCTAAAAATAAACTTAGTCTTGACATAATAATTCATTAAATAGATAATAATTTGATTTGTCTTGAAGAAACAATAAACATTAAACAGAAATAGTTCAGAACATTTTTTTTACTGAGAAATGTAAATAATGGTTTAAGCAATTTAACTAATAACATCTTACTTATCACATTACTGACCAAAGAAAAGAAGTGTATGCAGTGACAATGGAACAACTACACTACTACTATGAACTACTTTAATCATAGTATTAACAGCGGAGATTGTATTAATTACTGCAAATTGAGTAACCGGTTTAAACAGCCATTGTCTTACCTCTTTAAATGTCCACACATCATCATGGTGCAGGAAGCAAGGCTTGTCAGGGTGTCGACTCACTGTGTCATGGAACATGTCCGGAATAGTCCAGTTCAACTTCGTCAACTTTCTTGTGAGCCACAATAGTTTTACATAGCATGATAGAGCTCTAAAACATAACACGCACTTGACTAACATAATGCAATGCAAATAAAGGGATTCAGAATACATAATGTGAATAGAAGCAATATTCATGGAATATACTAGAGCCATCAAGTTCAAAAATTATGCAAAGTTTGTCTGCTGTCTCATTTTTTGCATCTAGGTTTGGTATAGTATATTGTTTACATCAGTAAAACACTTCAAAACTGATTATAAAGCATTCTGTAAGGTTATTTTCCCAAGCTAACAGGATATATAAAGCAAATATTGAATTAATGAAGTACAAAGGTCAACTACATAGTATTACTTATTCAATGGATACAAAGTCGCCACTGTGATCCAGTTATATATTTTTACTCCAATTTTATTAAATGAATTGAATAAAATAGATAATGATGACGTGCTTGAGTAGTAAACTTACAAAAGATCCCGAGGAGCCGTCCTCAGAGCGACGTAGATCCATCTCCAATGGAACACAACACCATATAATAACACTAAAGGTAAAGAAAGTGTTATAGTGGAGAGAAAGCCGTAATAGAGCCAAACGGCGACGAAAGCCGCGGCTAAGCCTGCCACTACGAATAACATCACGACTTGTTTGCGCCACGAATAGCGGCTTACTGCTGATCGACGACCCAGTGTGCCTAGCGCTTACGGTCGGACTTTTTCTTTTGCGATTGTGTTTGTGTGACCGATAAGTGGTTGGGCGATCTTCGCAAGAACGGCGCGCGGCGCGTAGCGTAGTTATTGTATCAAAAAAACACTAGCGGTACGAAAATTTAAAACCGTAGAATGATTTTAGAATGCATAGCCAAAAAGTTGACTCGCAAAAACGTATAAAACGGCAGAAACGGGTTTTTATTTGTTTGCGAGTCCGTGACTTGACTTGACTTTCAAATCTTTCAATTTGATTTGATTCGATTTGTTTGGCTGACGGACGGACGGTGACGGCTGACACTTCTATTTGACAGTAAACGTTACGTTCAGAAACTGGTGAATGGTGATCAATCACTAAAATAAAACTATACTGTTGTAAGTAAAATTAATATAAAACAATAAAATTTAGGGCTAAAATTTATTCAAAACTACAATGACAATTATTTCATTTGTATAAAACTTCAGAAATATAATTTTATAGTACTGACTTTTGACCTAAAAGAATGTGGAGTGGGATTCAAAACAGCGCTGTCAATCAATAATTGAATCAATGCTGTATTTTGCCTGTATTCAATGATATTATATATACAATATCATTGCCTGTATTACTTAGGGGAAAGTGGTCACCATTCGTACACATACCTTATCGTTCAAAAATGGCTATAACTCTAACATTTTGACATAATAGTTTCGGATTTTTTTGTAACAAACTACAATATATTTACATTCAGAGTTATTGTATTGTATTGTTGTATTGTATATATTTGTTACACTTTACACTTAGGTACATAAACTAGCTAAATTTGACAATTAACTAAAAAAAAAATGAAATCTAAAAAGTGTACGAATGGTAACCACTTTCCCACGCTGTCTTCATTTCATTACGATTGAGCCACTTTTCCTAAATTTGAATTGATTACGAATTTGATTTGCTTTCAAATAAAATAATACGAGTACCTAGTAAGATTGAATTGAATTCAACGCGGATGACAGTATTTATGTACTTAATTTGTATCTTATTTTATTATTTATCCAAGTTAAACATTTTCTGCCCTAATTTCAGTCCAGTTGGAACTTTTTGCCCCCAGGCTAGGATATCATTGCCCCTAGGTTACAATTGGCGACTTGCACCTGAATGACTGGCACGAGATTTAATAACAAGCAGCCTCACTTTGTAGGACTTTACTTGGAGTACCTAGGTCCCTAAGATTGACTTACCTTTTAGCCGACGAAAAGATTAATACCGAATACGCCAGTGCCATTACCAAAAAATATATGACATAGGTACTTGTATTGTCTTATAAGCAGAGATCGGAAAAATTTGCGTCATTGCTCGCAAGAATGTGGACATGACTCAAAAATTAATCAAATCAAATTATTCAAATCAACTCCCGGAGATAAAAATTTACACATGCATAAAATTATTGGAAAAATGTTAATTAAAGTGGCAGTTGTCGTTCTCGTAAATATTTTTATATAATAAAGAAATCACGATCCCGCTAGATATTATTATTATTTCTGACAAAAAAGTTTTCTAGTTCTATAGATATAAAACCTCCGTGGATATACTTATTCGTACTTAATATATGTATTTTGAAATTGATAATTGTCAAATTACAGTCGTAATTGCCGTATCTAAATTACGCACGTACCGTACCTAAACGGCAGCAAAATTAAAAAATGGCTTTTTCTTTACTGATGGGTCCGGAATATCGCCAGTTTAGTAACGAATTAATTGCGAAAATAGAAATATAACCCACTTTTGTATTTATTGACTAGGAATTAAAATTTAAGTCAAGTAAGAAATTAATAAAATGATTACATATTTGATTAATTTTGGAGTCATGTCCACATTATTGCGAGCAATGACGCAAATTTTTCCGATCTCTGCTTATAAGACTACGGTGAAATGAGCTGGATATTTATGTCTTATATTTAAGACGATGGCGGTTAAATTAAAGGGTTAAGAATGTTAGGTTGGTAAATAAACGCATTTTAGCTTTCTATTCTGTATTTAATTTTTTTGGCCCAACAACAATGAAGCAACTCAAGAAAAAGTTGGCAACTTGACAGAAGTAACGCCAGCGTCGTCTCTCTGCATCGATCTTGAACAGTATTTTCTAGTAAGAAAAAACCTTTACAGGGTATGTTCTTTATCACTCTTTAAACTAGATAGCACTTTGTAACACATGCTCTAATTAACGCCATTCATGTAGACAAACAACTTAACTGGTAAGTAAGACACAACACTTAAACATCAACTTGTAGTTGTTGTTGGTAATGTTGTTAGCCATTTTTTTTTATTTGTCAGCGTTGGAACTGTCTTTATCAAGAAAGTAGTGTTCAAGCAACCAATTAATGAATTTTGCTTGATGAGGAACGAACATTTTTCTATTCGCAGCCAGGGACCATTACCGAAAGCTGCAATTTTCCAATTTTAAACTAGCAACGTTACTCAAATCCCGACCACTGATTGGTTTATTGGGCCTATACTGCTCTAGACTTGTAAAATTTTAACTTGTAGCTTCGAGAAACGGGCGACAAGAGTGGCCTGTAGGCTTATTGTCTAACTAGCTCGCAATCGCCATCGTGTTCATTTTGACAGTTCATGTATGGGCTGACAATCGGCATCGGAATCAGCTAGCTGTCACATTCATACAAGAACTGTCAAAATGAACACGATGGCGATCGCGAGCGAGTCAGACAATAAGCCTACTGGTCACTGTTAGTGTTTTTTTGGTGGAGGAGCAGGGATGTTCACATTCGAAAATTTTCATAAATTCTCTATTTGTTAGGACGTTTTTCAAATGAGTGCGTACGATTTTGGAGAGGGGGATCATTGCCACCTCGGACCGCCACTGTTCTTCATAAACATTTTACTACAATACTTACTATCTACATTTGTCATGAAAAGTTAATGCATACGTCAAACCTCAAGCGTGGTGTGGCATCCGCTTGAAGAGATCATACGAGTCATTCAGTGTGACGGTATCTGTCAAAATCTAAACGTTAAGTGAGAGTTTTTGGTGGCAACAAACTTCTCAAACGCTATATATGTGACCGTTACGGTGCATAACGTGTCGCTGTCGCGTAAACTCGCGAACGCGTTCGAGATGTCTGTTTCAACACAATCTTACACAAGAGACTGACATAAATTGACGTGGAATGCAATGTCAAGCGGATGCCACATCGAACGCTGCCGGTGGCCTAGCATTTGCATTGATATTACTTATTAACTTCTAATAATATCACACCACTGGAACTTACTTAACTCAAACTATCTCATATTTACAAACGTTATATCAAGTAGAATAGAAAAGTACCTAACCTACTCGATTAAAAAAATTAAATATTTGCAATTTTGATCACAAACACCTCTTACAAACTAAACGAACAAAAGTAATTCACCATTTTTGGTAATTCTTAAAATCCTCCATTATTTTTACAATATGATCAATTGATCATGATCACTAATATAAATAGGAAACAACCTTTTAGGTTACATCTAGCTTACCTCTTTAAGCATTTTACATCTCTCTAGCTAAGATAGAGCATTTATAAAAATTGACAAAACCTGTTCAGGCACTTTTAATTCTAGTCATAATTTACTGTAATATTTGCAGTCGCCTAAGATTCGACTTATTTTGTATACCCCTTACATATTCTACGTTTAATCACAGTCTTATTTGTCCCGATGATATCTTTTGGTATTCTTCGGGTCCTAGAGGAAGATATTTCCCCTGTTTTAAATCTAAGTAGAATAATTTATCTTTCACAACCGATGGATTGAATCCTTCCTTCTGTAAGTCAACCTTCTTCATTTTGAATGTACCTGTAAGCAAACGTAACAGTTGTTATTATTTATTTTCCTTTTAAATTAGCGTAGCGACTTCCAACTGACCAATCAAGGACGGAACAGAAATAAATTGTTTATTATCTTATCAAAATGTATCCAGTGTATCTTCATAGCACTTCTTTAATCTGCATCCCTTTCTTAAATTTGATATCTCGCTGGTCATTTGAATTCCCACAATACCCTCCCTTCAATAATACTCCGGTGTAGATTAATCGTACAAAAAATAAGTACAGAGATACTGTCTACTAGAATGACGATCTACTCTATTCATAAAGTGTTATTTTGAGTTCTGTTGATCTTTCTATATGAGTAAGAAGATTTCCAAGATTTTTAGCCATCTCTGAAAGAATATTTTAAAATACCACTGAATATCTGAAACTATAAATTTTAATTCGTAGCAAGTGGAACAAAGTACTCTCTGCCTATCAGTGGCGTGGCGTCCAAAGAACTCGAGAAGCTTGCCTATTTTAAGGCAGTTGGGCAATTTATTGGGCAGAATTAGAGGAAAAGGGTAGTGAAGTTCCCTTCGGCTTGCCTTCTGATATACTTGACGCCACGCCACTGCTGCCTATCCATGTGGGAAAGAGACGTGAACGGTATGTTTATAAATTCCAACTAACCCGTCATATCCAAGCTAGTCATGACTCTCATAAAGACGGGCCGAGCGTATGCCGGCAGGTCTTTTGCGAGCCGTTGCGCCACTTGGTCCAGGTTCAAAGAGCCATCTGTGTCGACGATACCGCACATGCCTGCGCGACCTTCGATGTTGTGGACCTGGAATGACAAAGTGATTTCGTAGACGATTTATAATTTAATTTATCGTTAGGTTTAAGACGACACAGCAAACACACGACATGAATCTGTAAACCGGATACGTTTAACGTTTCACTTTTCCAGCGATAGCTTTGTATATCTCCGTCAGACAGGTCTTATTCAAAGTAAGTTCCGTCAGAGTGTTACGGCTTCATCGGTTTCAAGGGTTTCAACAAAAACTCTTCAGTGTAATATCTAATTACCTCAACTCCGTAGACGACGGCGTCCCTGTTGTCGGCGACCCTGGAGACGGCGGCCTCGACCTCGGTGGTGCTGACGTTCTCGCCGCGCCAGCGGAACGTGTCGCCCGTGCGGTCGCGGAAATACAGGTATCCCAACTCATCCGATATCAAGATGTCACCTGAAACAGCAAGTCAAGATGCTTTAAATTTAAAAACACTGGTAATACAAATCACGCAATCATTCACAAAGTGATCACGCTGGAACCTCATGTAGAAATAATAAAGATGTACCTGATATGAAAGCAGAGTCTCCGCGAGCGAACACGTCTCTCACGACTTTCTTCTCCGATGCTTCTTTATCCGCGTATCCGAGGAATGCTCTTGATGGATTGTTAGGTTTGATTTTACCGATGAACACTCCTGGCTCGTTAGGTTTGGCCACCTGTAAAGTAACGAAAAAAAAAGTTTATAACAATTTATTAAAAATGATTTCAAGTCAATCTAAACGCTGCAAGTTGGCAGGAGAATTTGGAGCAATTACACAAAGTAGAGTTAAAAAATTATGCTTGCAAAAACGCAGGCGTAATTAACTTTTCATCTTTCGCAATTTACAACATTATCATATATCATTAATAGGCATCACTTTGAAAAATATATAACCTGGCATAATCCTCGTGAGTTCCTGATGGGTTCGCCCGTCTCTTCGTCGACTTTCAGAATAGCAATTGGATACACTTGCGGTATGATTCTTGACACAAACCCAATTGCTCCGGTTTTGTTATTAATGTTCACTGAAGCAATAAAAAATCATGGTAATGCTCAATTGCAGTGATGGTAGTACAAAGGTAGGTACTTAATAAAATTTTGCTAAGCAGGCACATACCTATGTTAGCATTTCCCTCCGTGGCGCCGTAAAATTCAACAACCTTTTTTATGTTAAACCGCGTTACAAACTCTGTCCATATCTGCAACAAAAAAATATAACGTGAAATAGTCTTTTCCCAGCATTGGCTGCATCGTCTATAGTAAAACAGATTTTGAACACTGAAATCAAACACTAATAAGGCCAGCTTTAGGCAGCATTTAGGAGGTTAGCGTCAAGTTGGGCAAAAAAGTAATTTTGTGAGTAAGCACGGTAAGCATTTGAGAAATAAGTTACATTCACACCTATGCCTTTTTAATAATCGTTTAAACACCAAAATACTATAATTTAAATCAATTAGTTAATGCAGGTTTAACTTACAGTCGGTCTCATTCCATTGCCATACACAGTGCGCACTTTGTGTTGCTTGTCAGCCGCAGAAGGAGGAGTCGCCAAGAGGTAACGGCACATCTCTCCTATGTAATGAGCAGCCTGAAAAAATAAATGGACAATGAAATACAAATGTCTAGGTATTTTAGATACGTCACAACATTATTGAAGCGTTGTCTTACAGTAGCATTGTATTTCGCACAATCCTTGAAGTAAGCCGATGCGGAAAATTTGGTCTTCAATATAATTGTACAACCGAAGATGAAGGCTTGGCCCATCGTGATGCAGCCGCCCGCCGAATGGTAGAGGGGCATGGGACAATAAATTACATCCGTTTTTCTCAAGCTACCGAGATAATGGACGCCAGATGCCATGAAGACCATTCTGAAATGGGAAAAAATAATGTTACAGATATTACAAGTTTAGAATGTGTAAAAGATCTACTAGCCGAGTTAGATCACCGTTGCTCAGGCTTCGATCTTTGTGGGACTAATATGTCTGTTATGGTATTTTTAATATAATAAGACCGAGGTGCTTAAAGAGCTTGCGTTACTTTACCTGGACGATGAGATAACAGCCGCTTTGGGTAACCCAGTTGTTCCAGAAGTATAAATGTACAGCAATTTGCCATTGAAGCCGTTCCCTTCGGTGAGATGCCAGGGCGACGGTGGGGTGGACTCTAACATCGCCGTGAAGTCGTTGGAAGACTCTGCAACCTTCACGCCATCTCCGGATGTGTTTAGAGGACGACGAGTGTGTTTGAAGAGCTTTATGGATGGTTTAAGATCTTTGGCGACCTCTTGGATTGCTGAAAGTTTTAAAATTCCAGAATAAGTACAAGTAAATACTTAACCAAAAAGTAAAAGCCGTGGTAGCCTAGTGGTTTGACCTGTGTCCTCTCAAGCAGAGCGTCGTGGGTTCAAATCCCGGGCTCGCACCTCTGAGTTTTTCGGAATTTATGTGCGAAAATTGCATTTGTAATTTGCCATGAGCTTTTCGGTGAAGGAAAACATCGTGAGGAAACCTGCACACATCTGCGAAGAAATTCAATGGTGTGTGTTAAGTTCCCAATCCGCACTGGGCGCGCGTGGGAACTATAGCCCCAACCCTCCAATACACGGAGGAGGCCTATGCCATGAGGCACGCCGAATTACGCGACAATTTAATAAAAAAAAAAAAAAAAAAAGAACAACATGTACTTACTGAAATTGTAGCGAATTTGGAATAAAAAGGCTTATAAATAAATAAATAAATACTTAACCATGTACGGAGAAAACAGATTCACGAAGAAATTCAAACATATCCATAATAAGTAATGCTTTCAACTAACCAGATTCAAATTGGCTCCCGTAAACGACAACATCGCAGTCCGCGACGTTAATGGAGTGTATTAACGCAGCGCCGGTCTGGTTGGTGTTGATGAGCGGGGCAACGGCGCCCAGCCTACAGGCTCCGAGCCACGTCGCCGGCATTTCGGGACAGTTGATCATCATTACGGCCACCTTACTCTGCGACTTGACACCATGGGCTCTGAGGACAGCTGACACGCGCAAGCTGTACTCCTCGACCTGGAAAACCGCGCAAGTTATTACATCCTTAAGGCCCGGCCACGAGTATGTGCATCCGACGGTGCGGCGAGTGTTTTCTCTGTACATTACGCGTCCCAAACCTACGCCAATGCATGGTCGCACACGCAACGCAATGAACAGAGAAAACGGTAGTTATGGCCGGACTGTTAGATAACATAGTCATTTGATTTATTTAGAACAGCAAACTGGTTCATAATTACTCGTAGTTGATATTGAACTTTGTCAATATCTCAATGAAAATTGCAGCAGGTAGATAGGTACATACTCGAATTATGCATTTTTGTTTAGTAAACTTAAGACAATTAACTACTGTCTGAGAACGTGTCGCTCACTTATATCTCATATTTCAACATTGTTACACCGATCATTATTACCGCTGTGGTTTGGTCAAGGCTAGGCATTACGGCTGTGATGTGATGTGATGGTAGGTAGAGTACCTGTTGAAATGTCCACGTTTCCTCCTCGAATAAGAAGCATGCTTTGTTGGGGTGTTTTTTTACGAGATCGTGGAACATGTCCGGCATCACGAAATTTTTCTTGGTCATCTTCCTTGTGAGCAGCAAAATTTTGATGTAACAGTACAACGCTCTGAAAAATAAAACAGTTCGAATGAATCTGTTTTGCACTATGCTATGCTATATGTATTTTCGTTATCTTGATACACCATTGTAAGGACATTTTGGATGTGCATAAAAATGTCTGCATGTGACGTGAAGACGTAAAGAAAAATTTGCATAGACCTATATAGGATGAGCTTTATTGCTTTAAAGTATTCCATAAATACTTACGAGAAATCTCTCGGCGCTGTTCTGATGGCAACATAAATCCATCTCCAATGGAACGCAATGACATACACCACTACGAGAATAGCGAAAACCTGGAGGCTGGTCTGCCAATCCTGGAAGACCCACGTGACTGTGCAAGCTGCCACCAATACTCCAATCGCGAGAACTATAGCTATTATACGACCCCATTGTCTGGGTTCATCCGATGTTTTGCCGCTTTCTAAATCTTTACCATTTTGTTTCACCTGCAATGAAGAAAGAACATAAAATTTATGGTTATCGTTATTGTTCTTAATAGGCATTTGTTTGCCAGATTAATTGTTTTACTCCTAATAAAATTAATTTTCTTTGAATTAAAAAAAGAGGTGACCGAAAGTTTCACGGGAGTTTAAAAATGGGTTAATAGACTTGCCGCCACCACACATTTTCAACTCTCACGGAAAACTTTGCAGTTACAGGTCTGTACCTACTAAATATTAAATTATACTGAGTAGGTACCTAATAAAATGATTGATATTAAAGGTACTTAGGTACGTAATCAATATTTTTTTATCTTTTCTGTGCGTTTTTTACGCTCATTTTTAATTTGATTTCTAAAGTAGGTACCTATTTAGATTATGCAAACAAGTTCATTTGCTATATCAAACTTTAGATAAACGATGACCCTCCATTAATCCGGGGATATAATGGCGCCTAAGTAATCCATTGGTTACCAGTCACATAAACTCTATCGAGGTAATAAATCGCCCACAAGTCGAATTGTAATTCAGTGATCGTAATAGCCAATTTATGGCAGCGCCACTTGAAACACCTTGTCAATACAAAATGCATCATTAGCTCAAACATTATACAAGGGCAAAGAATATACACCAAAGTCTGAGAATAATGGAGTAGGCCATTTTTTATCGGCATACCTATTTATTCTAATGATATCAATCCGCTACATTTTGTGACGCACAAAGCGCTGCTTACGTCAGAGGTGGACTTAAAATTCAACAGAGAGAGCTTTTTCTTGAGAATTGTTTTCAAAGGTTATTTTTAATGGTTTTTCCGCAGCTCCACAGAATGCAACAGTGAATCCGTTTTCCTTTTAAAATAATATATATGTTTTCCTTTTAAACTAAAATATGCAAACGATATTAAAACTTTAGAACCTTTTTAGAACCACCCTTTTTGTCAAATAATTTAGACGCAACAATATCTTGTTGTTTGTCTTGGCCTAAGACTCTTAGGGAAGTAAAAGTCAGCAATTTCTTTGTCGACTATAAAGATTTCATAACCATCATTTTCATAAAAAAGTATGTAACTAGGTACATTGCAAAACTTCCTGACTGCATAAGGATAACGATCATGGTCGCAATTCTTATGAAACCACCGTGCATTGGATCACGTATCCAGTATCTTAAGAGTTTTTTAAAGGAAATACATTTAGGACTTTGTCATAGTAAATTATCAACGTTAAGCCGGTTTACGAAGGCAAAGTTTCAACTTTACTTTTGATCAGTGATCAATAAAAGGAAAAGAATTGTGTTAACCAGAGACCATGAGCCTCCCATGAGCTAACATTTCCAAAATCCAACTGAACATTGTCTACGTAAATAGGTAGGTAGCAGCGTAACTTCTGACGTTGGTAGGTAGGGTTATCTACTTACGCGTCAAGTCGTGATTGAAGTCAATTAAAAAACGAAGAATGCAATTTTTCGTAAAGATTAGAACACCATAGGTACATATACCTACCACTCGCACACAATAACGCTAGCACAATTTTTCTGTACTTTCGATTCTATGGTATACGTGCCTATTTACGAGTAGGTAAATTGAAAATTGCAACCATATAATAGCTCCAATTATATAGTATGTCATAGTATAGCTCCATATATTAAAACAGAATGTCCTGACGAAATATATGTATAGGTAAGTACTTACTTAACTTAGGTGATTATATATGGTTAAGTATATTTATTATATTAGTCATCATATCAGCCGAAAGACGTCCACTGCTGGACATAGGCCTCCCCCAAGGCTCTCCACTCGGACCGGTCCTGTGCCTTCCGCATCCACCGCAATCCCGCGATTCTGATCAGGTCGTCGCTCCATCTTGTTGGAGGCCTACCAACAGCTCGTCTCCCGGTCCGCGGACGCCATTCCAGAACCTTCTGACCCCATCGGCCATCGGTCCTGCGAGCAATGTGCCCCGCCCACTGCCACTTCAGTTTCGCAATTCTTTGGGCTATGTCGGTCACCTTAGTTCTACTGCGGATATCATCATTTCTGATTCTATCTCGCAGAGAAACCCCGATCATAGCCCTCTCCATAGCCCTCTGAGTGACCTTGAGCTTCCTCATGAGGCCCATCGTTAGCGCCCATGTTTCAGATCCATATGTCATCACTGGCAACACACACTGGTCAAAGACTTTTGACTTCAAACACTGCGGTAATTTGGACGAAAAGACACTGCGAAGCTTCCCGAACGCTGCCCAGCCGAGTCGGATTCGACGAGTGATCTCCTTCTCGAAGTTGGACCTACCTAACTGGACCGTTTGTCCCAGGTATATATATTCGTCAACAACTTCGAGCGCAAAGCCTCCGACTATTACGGGAGCTGGCACAACATGGACATTAGACATGACTTTCGTCTTGTCCATGTTCATTTTCAGGCCGACTCGGTCGGAAACTCTACTGAGATCAGCGAGCATAGCGCTGAGGTCCTCCATGGTCTCAGCCATAACTACAATGTCGTCGGCGAATCGAAGGTGAGAGAAGTACTCGCCATTAATGTTGATGCCTCGTCCTTTCCAGTCCAAAACCTTAAAAGCATCCTCCAATGCGGCGGTGAACAGTTTCGGAGAGATCACATCTCCCTGTCTGACTCCCCGCCGCAGAGGAATAGGCTTCGTGCTAGGGCTTGCACTCCGAGATTCCGGAATCTCGTAATTCCGGAATCTCGGTCGATTTTGAACGATATTTCAATTCCGGAATTGATCAACTCAATATCGATAATTCCGATATTGATAAATTTGGGACAATTTGACAAATAAAACGAGGTATTGGCATTGTTCATTTTTTTAAGCTGTGCTTTACACACTTTTAACACTGTTCAGACCTGCAGCGCCATCTAGCGAGGATCTACAGAACCACACATGTCACATCAACCTATGTGACCAATAGAAACGCCGCTCGATAGCCTAATTTTAATACGTCACTGTCTTTTCTGTTCCCCTACCCCTCTTCCACGATCTATGTTTTTTTTTTGTTCGAAAATAATTATTGGAGCTTACACACGTAAATCTGAGCTTTTCATTTAACCATCCCAGAAATACTAAAACCGCAGCAAAAAATAAAATTCGCAAATTTAATAACGCCAAGTAACTAATTTTAATATTATGCTTTTACGTACTTAGCTTTATTTTAATAAAATTTTTTCGCTGTTTGATAATTTATTGATTTTGGCACGATCCTATCCGACCGATCCCAATCGGCTTCGTTCAGCAATAAAAAACCAGTTTTGTCTTTGATTTTGTCTATACATCAATACATCAGATTTTTCCCGACTCCTACTTACGTTATAGTGGTCTTCGCAACAATACATCATGTAAACTTTGAAATATTCCACATTAGCTTGCGTACACCATTCCTGCCGCAAATCTTCTCTGATTTTCACAATTATTCTGTTGGGGCTATTGTTCGAGTCATTGTTGCATCCCGGCACATTTTTTTTAATAGATAAAAATACTTTGAATTTGTTTTTTTTTCTAACATTTGTAGATTAAGTAGGTAGGAATGTAATGTTACTTATGATGTAGATGTGACAATGGCAGCTGACAGTTACCATTTAATGCCCGATTCTGCCAAAAAACCGGGTCGTTCGGTCAAACAAAGGGCAAAAGTACTTTTACAAAAATATCTGCAATCATAAAGTATTTTTGAAATATGACAAGATAAATCGGATATTTGATTGTTTTCCTCCAAATGGTTTACGAATTGGAGCATACTAAAAAAATTAACAATGCCAATTCGCAAGATTCGCAACGCAACGCAATATTTATTTGTTTCCATGCGACGCTACGCCTTGTTCGAGTCTTACATGCTCACCGCGATTCATGTATATTTTTTTACAAAAATCCAAAGGATAATTGAGCCAACATTATTAAAAGACTGATTTTGTAACGAAAACGGCGTGTTATTTAAAAAAAACCTGCACCTTAATGGAAAGAAAACAAAAAAGAGTAATTCCGGAACCAGTTCCGGAATTCCGATATTGGGTTAAATATCCGATATTCAGTTCCGGAATTGAAAACCTTCCGATATTGCAAGCCCTACTTCGTGCTCTGGTCCTGTAATCGGACGGACATAGTGGCGTTTTCGTACAGACACTTCAACACTTCGATATACCGGTAGTCAACTTGGCACCGCTGGAGAGCCTGCAGCACAGCCCAAGTCTCGATCGAATCAAAGGCTTTCTCGTAGTCCACAAATGCAAGGCAAAGGGGGCGGTTATACTCTTCGGTCTTCTGTATAACCTGCCGCAACGCATGTATGTGGTCTACGGTACTATAGCCCTTTCGGAAGCCGGCTTGTTCGGGAGGCTGAAAGTCATCGAACCTGCGTGCGAGGCGATTTGTGATGACCCTGGAAAACAGCTTGTAAATATGGCTCAGAAGTGAGATGGGTCTATAGTTCTTGAGCAAGGTGTTATCACCTTTTTTGAAGAAGAGCACCACCACACTTCTGTTCCATGCTTTCGGCGTTCTCCCTTGGTGGAGGACGGAACTAAACAGCGTCTGAAGGCCCTTAAGGACTGGTTTACCACCTGCCTTCAGGAGTTCGGCTGTAATTCCGTCGGCACCCGGGGCTTTGCCATTCTTAAGCTGTTTGAGGGCCATACTAATCTCGTACAGGCTGACGTCCGGGATGTCTTCGGTATAGTGTCGGGTTAATCTAGCCCTCGGGTCTTTAGCTAGATTTTCGACGGGTGTTCGGGTTGTCGCGTATAACTGTCCATAAAACCTCTCAACTTCCTCCAACAGCTCGGGTTTGGATGAAATGATTCTGCCGTCGTCGGTCCTCAACTTCATTAATCGGCTTTGACCAACAGACAGATCCCTGGTAAACACCTTAGAGCCCCTGTTACGCTCAATAGCCTCTTCAATACTATTGGTGTTAAATCGGCGTACATCGCGCTTCAAAGACTTTGAGATCTGCCTGTTGAGCTGCCGATAGCGAGAAGCGTCACCAGAGGACTGCAGAATCATCTCACGTCTCATCTCCATGAGCCCAAGGGTGGAGTCCGAGATCTTTTTGGTTCTATTACGGCGGGTCTTGAAGAACTTAGACCCGATCGTATGGACAGCTTCCACAAACCCGTCGTTGTATTCGTCGACGTCGCTACCTAGGCATTCGAAACGGTTTTGAAGTTCGAGCTGAAAGCTCTCGGGGTTTTGGAGCTGAGCAGGTTCCGGGCGGAGCGTAGATTTCATCAGTCGAGACCTTTCAAGCTTGAACTGGATATTCAGTGTGCCTCGTACCATACGGTGATCACTCCCGGTTTTAACCGCACTGATCACATAGACATCATTGAATATGTGCTTTTTCGTCGACATGATAAAATCTATCTCATTCCTCGTAACACCATCAGGGCTCATCCAGGTCCACTTCCTATGCTCACGTTTTCTGAAGAAGGAGTTCATCATATAGAGTCCCTCCTTCTCCATAAAACCGGCCAGTAGGTGGCCCCGGTGATTCCTACGCCCCACTCCAAATTTCCCCACTCTCAGCTCTTCGCCGTCTCGTTTGCCCAGCTTTGCGTTGAAGTCCCCCATAACAACTGTGAATTGAGTTCTGGAGCCATGCATGGCTCTGGAAATATCCTCATACATAGCCTCCACCACATCGTCGGAGTGCGTCGAGGTCGGAGCGTATACCTGTATGACCTTCAGCGAATATCGTTGGGTCATTCTGAGTACAAGGCACGCTACCCTGGTCGACACACTCTCGATCTTCACCACGTTGTTCACGAGGGACTTGTGGACGATAAACCCGACACCTCCCTGGGACTGGTGGTCGCCCTCCCGAAAATAGAGCAGGTTACCGGACTTCAGGGTTATCGAGTCCTCCCCGTCTCTACGGACTTCTGACAACCCTATGATTCCCCATCGCAACCTGCTCAATTCTTCCTCCAGTTCCAGTATCTTTTCATCGGTCCGCAGTGTTCGGCAGTTATATGTTGCCAGGGCCAAAGGTTGTCGTTTTTGGTAGCCGGGCCTCTGCCGGTGATTAACTTTAGCACCCCCTGCCCCGCCGTTACCATGGCCGCTACCGGAGCCAGGAATAGCAGGGCCGCCGGGGACTAGGGGTCTGGGCTGATTTTGTGGGTCCATTTTTTTATTCTTCTCTTATTACCTTTAGGGGGAAAGATGCCTTAGTCGCCACGCTTGGCAGGCGGGTTGGCGACCGCAGTTATACCATATAGTTCGCGAGGGATGCTGCTGCCCATCCTCCGGTTTATCCCTTAGTCGTCTTTTACGACACCCACGGGAAGAGATGGGGTGGTGCAATTCTCGACCGACACCACACGGCAAATTATATTAGTATTTATAAATAAACTAGCTTTTTCCCGCGACTTCGTCCGCGTATACTTCATTTATTGACAAATAGCTTTTGCCCGCGGCTTCGCTCGCGTGCACCAGGAGTATTTCAATCCCGTTTTTTTCCCGTTCCCGTAAGAATTTCGGGAAATGTTTTCTTAATGCTCCCTACACTCCCCAAAGAACCCACTTGCCAAATTTCAGCTTTCTACAACCAGTAAAACGAAAAGTCCCGTTTTTCCCGTTCCCGTGGGAATTTCAGAAAATTGTCTCTTAGTGCTTCCCTACACTCATCAAGCAACCTACATGCCAAATTTCAGCTTTCTACGACCTGTAAAACAAAAAATCCCGTTTTTTCCCGTTATTGTGGGAATTTTGAAAATTCCTCTCTTAATGCTTCTCTACACTCCCCAAGCAACCTACATGTCGAATTTCAGCTTTCTACAACCAGTAAAACGAAAAGTCCCGTTTTTCCCGTTCCCGTGGGAATTTCAGAAAACTGTCTCTTAGTGCTTCCCTACACTCATCAAGCAACCTATATTCCAAATTTCAGCTTTCTACGACCTGTAAAACAAAAAATCCCGTTTTTTCCCGTTCCCGTGGGAATTTTGGAAATTCCTCTCTTAATGCTCCTCTACACTCTCCAAACAACCTACATGCCAAATTTCAACTTTCTACGACCAGTAGTATAACAAAAAATACCGTTTTTTCCCCGTTCATTTCCATAAAAATTTTGGGAAATCCTTTTGTATAGTGCTATACTCCCCAAGGAACCTGAAGGCCAAATTTCAGTTTTCTACGATAATTAAAACGAAAAATCGATCCCGTAGAACTGAATATAAATCCCGTTTTTTCCTTATCCCGTTGGAATTTTCGAAAATCCTTAAAACTGTTTTTTACAATTATAATCACCTACTTCTATGTCAAATTTGAAGTCTAGTAATTATATTTCAGGATTTCGTTGAACTGAATAGGTATAATATAAATCCCGTTTTTCCTTATCCCGTGAGAATTTCCAAAAATCCTGAAGTTATTTTCTTAGTTTTGTAATCATCTCCTTGTGTACGAAATTTGAACAGTATATTTATTAAGTATAGTTACTTAGATAGGGTCACTCGGAATCGAATATAATAAATCCCGTTTTTCCCGTTCCCGGAAATTTGTGTGTGTGTGTGTGTGTGTGTGTGTGTGTGTGTGTGTGTGTGTGTTATTGTTTTCGTAATCAGCGACCCAATAAACCGTACAAACAATACTACCCACTATAATATAATAATAATAATACCCACGTTGATTTTCAGACTTTGTCACCCCCTATCCCCTTTTAGGGGTTGAATTTTCAAAAAACCTGAAACAGGTGTTTACTCATTTATCGTTAGGAATACTCATGTGAAGTTTCGAATAAAATAGTCTAACTAATCTTGTTTCCCCATACAAACTTTGGACCCCCATTTAACCCCTTTAGGGGTCGAATTTTGAAAAATCCTTTCTTAGTGCACCCCTAGACCTTATAAGGAACCTACGTGCCAAATTTGGAATCTCTAGAACCAGCGGTTTGGGCTGTGCGCTGATATGTCAGTCAGTCAGTCAGTCAGTCAGTCAGTCAGTCAGTCAGTTTCTTCTTTTATATATTTAGAGAAGATGTTATTGGTCATACAAAATAGAAATTCACCGGAAGGTTCATAAGTATTGACTAAACTATTTCAATCGCAGGTTTTTGGGATTACGTGTTGTTTTTATAATTCGTACATTGTACAGCAGACACAAAAAGACGAAAGACTGCTACTTCTTCTTCTTTTAATAATATGGCCCCATCGATCGATGCGATGATTTCGCCAATGTCAAAGTAAAAAATACAGTATTCAAAAATCTTGTGACATAAAAATGTCGGCAACGTTGTACGGTAGAACACGGTCAAAAAACCAAGACTGCTACTGTTTATGCTAATATTAAATGTCAAAGTCAAAGTCAAAGTCAAAAGTTTATTTTGCAAATAGGCCGCCGAGGGCTCTTTTTCATGTCTTTTTTTTAATCTACCAGCGCATTCGGAAAGACCATCATTGCCAAGAAGAATGCGCCGCAAGAAACTTGGCAGAAAGTCATTTTTTCAAAATAAAATAGATTTACAATAGTACTTAAATTCTACTTAACTTACCTATAATACAATTAATACATTTTATAAAAGGGTAATTGATACCTACTACCTATATACTTAGGTAGGGTAAATAAATGTTGAAAGAGTAAAACGTTGGTAAAAGGGGCGCTTCACTTGCCAAAATTGTAATTATATTGACTGACTTTTTACGATAGTAATGTTTCGAGGTGTAATAAAAGTAAAACTTGATAACCTTCGATAATTGATAGCAACATTGAAAAAACGAATTGATAACCAGTTTGCAACGGATTTGTATTCGTTCCGTATACTTAAAGCAAAAATTTGCAAGCAAACATTTTTCAAAAATTGTTTTTTTTTAGCGTAAATTCGTAGTTAGGTGTCAAACTAAAATCGAGTGACAACCTCTTCTCAATAACTTGGTGTCAAACTTTTGACGTCAATGGTGTCAAAGGATTTTTTACTCGGTAAATATTCAGGCTCACTATAACCACCGAGCTATAAGGACTTTTAAAAACTAAACCTAATATATCTCAATAATCTCAATATATTGTAATTTTCTAATTTTGTAACTATGTTATTATTATTATTTCAAGTTTTAATTTTAAACTAAAACGCAATTAAATGGCAATTAATAGGTTTTGACCCTTGATGTAAAGTATTAAGTTATCGCTGTTTGTTTACTATTTCACAACTAAAGTTTATCGTTGAAGCTCTCTGATAAGTTATATACTCATTGGCAAACAACATCTTGAGGAAAGTTGGTTTCTAAAAAACCTCAAACTTGTGTTCAACTTTTGCAGATGTAGGTACCTATTGTAGGTTGGCGGTGTCTAATGAATGAGCAATTAATTAAAATAAGGAAAAACCTATAGAACTCCATTCACATCTTTCTTTAGCGATAAAATAGCTGGTAATTTTCGGTAGGTATCCCTTAATCAACGACATCCTAGCGTTTTCCCGGTATTTGCCATGGCTCGGTGAGCCTGGGGTCCGCTTTGACAACCTAATCCCAAGATTTGGCATAGCACTAGTTTTTACAGAAGCGACTGCCATCTGACCTTGTAACCCAGAAGGGTAACTAAGCCTTATTGGGATTGGTCCGGTTTCCTCACGATGTTTTCCTTCACCGAAAAGCTCAAGGTAAATTTCAAATGTAATTTCGCACATAAATTCCGAAAAACTCAGAAGTGCGAGCTCGGGATTCGAACCCGCGACCCTCTGCTTGAGAGGCCATAGGTCAAACCACTAGGCTACCACGGCTTTTCTGGTAGGTATCCCTTAATAAAGTCAGATTTTACTAATTTTAAAATTTAGGCATTTCAGTACCAGATTTTAGATTGACGAAGGTCAACCTTCGTCAACCTTTAATCTGCTACAGAAATGCCTAAGATTTGACGGGTTTATTCATACCCGCGTTTAAAAGCAAAACCAGACTATTTTTTCTGCAGGTCACCCTGACTTTATACTAAGTAAGTACAAATTCTAAATTTAAAAGTCAATTTCAACTCATCCGCCGCTCACCTCATTCTGCGCTCTCGCATCAGTCTTGTTCATATTGTCATCGACAATAGCCTCCGTACTCGACATCGTCGTAAATTTGTTCACTCTTATATACGACTTGAAAACTATTGGGTAAGAAGTCAAGCAAATTAAGCCTCGGAGTAACTGACGGGATAACTCATTGTTGATGTGCAGATACCTGAAACAATGTAATTCAAACTTAACTTTCTATAAAAACTTATCGACATCTGCTGCTCTACTTGCTATATTTTTATGGCGTGTTGTATATTCGCATTATCATATTATATATTATTATTATATATAATTAATACTTAATTGCAATTAGAAAATCCAAAGTCGTAAGTAGGTAGTTTATGATTGTGTTAATGCTAGAAACAGCGTATAAGTCGTATTGTTTTACTAAATATATTATCTTCGGCACTATTTCTTTAAAGAACTTTGACAGGTACATGTCTCTTAAATAAATGTAAGATGTACCGGGTTTCACAAACACCCTTAACGATATACCTAAATATTGTAAAAAAATTACAAACTCTTCAGGTTAGTCAGCTGAATACCATTGCAAAAGTTATATACACATTCGTTACATAGAAGTAAAATAATTGAACCTCCATACAATACAACCATTTGTACGAAACTCTACAGGGGTCAGACTATCTTGAATAACTGGTATGCAAAATATTCATTATGCTTTTTGTGTATACGTCAAGTCGAATCCACTGTAAAAAACACAGATACAAGTTTTTACACACTGTTACATTGTGAGTTGTTGATAATAATACTGATGAGCTGCGCTGACGACGTAAGTACCTTAAACGTTGGTCAAAGTATTCGAAATATTTAAAAACAATGTGTGAATAAAGACTGTGGGTTTTCTATCATACTTCAATTTGACACAATAAACTAAATTATGTGTCAAAAAAAGATTGAACACCAAAATCCAGTGGGTTATTTATATTCTCTCAATACTACATGCAAAGCGCAGTTTAACCTACATTCAGTTGAACGGCCTTTGTTAATGGGGGAGTCACCCCAAATCAAGCAGAGACTGATGACGTCATGTGAAATGTACTCATATAGTGAAAGAATCGAAATCGAAAGTCAATGACCTAACGAGTAACGACCATTCACACAGCAGTCAGAGTTGGCGAACAAAGACATAACTTTCCCGTCTTGATATCGAGCTGTCACTCTTAAGATCATAAACAACTGTGAGTGTGCTTTCGCATCTGCTAGATAGCCTAGGTGCGATTGTGCGATTAACAGTAATTGCAATCCCAAGCGAAGTATCGCTTGGGATTGCAATTACTGTTAGTTTCTAGTAAGAAACTCGGCAACTTGACAATGCAATTAATAATAATGGTAAAGTAAGTACCCTCTTCTCGACACCCCGAACGTGATAGATTATGATACACACCTATATGAAGACTTTCATTCAGGAGTAGGTACCTAACTAACTCTCGGAAAAATGGGTGCCTAAGCTATTGCTCTAGCTAGAGTAACCTATCACAGTACCTTAATACTGACTGACAGACAACGCGCAGCCTAAACCATTAAAGTAGAGACCAGGACCCTGTTTCATAAACTACAATTTACAATTTACAAGCGGAAGTCTCTTTCTGACCCTATGTGTTAGATAGAGACTTCCGCTTGTAAATTGTTACTTGTAGCTTTATGAAATAGGGTCCCGGTGGCAGGCGTATACTGTGATAGACCTAGTAATACAACAACAAGGGATTTGCAAAATTTTCACTGTTAGTTGCCTTTTCTTAATAATTCCACTGAAGCGAAGTCTCGGGCAATACTGCTAGTGGAATTTGTGTCGATAGCAGCTACCCTTAAACATGGGTAATTTGGTCGATGTTCTCTTCTTTTTGTAGTTGACCATTCAAACAAAGTTAATAAACGGGCGTAGCTTAAAAACTAGAAATATGAAATAACATGTATATAATCTGAAGGAGTAATTACTCCTTTAGTACAAGTGTATCATCGATAGCTTTAAGTTGAAGCTGTATGCTAAGCTCCCTGGAAATGAATACTATGATAACGATTATATAAATAACCCAAAAAGAATCGCATGTTTAGCCAAATCAGGAATTTGACTCGGGTGATTGAGGAGATTTTTTCGGGTGGCGAGTGTGATGAACTTACTGATTTCGCGTGTTTATTTAGACCAACTAAATTGCTTTTTAATAATTATAGTAGGTACTGGCAAATTGATACCCTGACTACACATTTAAGCATCAAAGGGTAATGAACGGCAAAGGGCTATATAACGACAAAGAGTAGAAATTAAATGAATGTGCCACTTTCTTCACATTGTTGTGATAATAGTTATTTTTGTTATGCAAGGCTGCAAAGTTTTTGTTTGGCGCGAGTGCCTGTATTGAAACCCGAGCAAGCGAAGGATTCTATGATTGAACCACGAGCGAAGCGAGTGGTTCAAAAGAAGAATCCTGAGCGTCGCGAGGGTTTCAAGGCACGAGGCACTAAACAAACTTTGCTGCCGAGCGAAACACACAATTTTTCACCTCACTACAGCGAGAAAAATAGTGGATGGAAGAATTTCAAATTTCTAATTACTTGAGTATACAGGGTGTATCAGATAGCCCCTAACAATAATCAACTGGGGTATATAACCATAGCTATAGAAGGTAAAAAAAATATTTCCAAAAAAAATTGGAGTAATTTTTTTTTATGTTTTCTATAGGAATGATTGCAGTTAATACTACCATTCCTATAGAAAATATAAAAAAAAAATTACTCCAATTTTTTTTAATATATTTTTTTTAGCTTCTGTAGCTATGGTTATATACCCCAGTTGATTATTGTTAGGGGCTATCTGATACACCCTGTATAAGTAGGTGGTGAGGTGGTGGTAGTCGTGGTGGTCGTGGTGGAAGCGTGGTCAGCGCGGCGTTCGAATTTCAAAAACCTTTTCCACCCAAGAGGGGAAAAAGCACTTTTCCACGCAGATTTTTAAGGAGAAAGACAGCTCTTTCGAGCAAGTGAGGTGAAATAGTACATTACTGCAGAGGCCGTGAAGTAAGGGATTGCAGGACGAGATTGGGGTACACGGCCGAGTCGTAGACGAGGCCGGATGAAGCGATTCCTGCAATCCCTGTTTCCGGCCGAGGACTGTATAGTGCTTTTCTCAAGCAATGCGAGGAAATCAAGTAAAAATTGTTTAATTAGCCGCATTTTTAATTTTTGAAACATGCCATTTGAACAAACTATTGGTCGCGCCATGTTTAACCGCACACCCGCCCCGCGCCGCCGCGCCGCGCTGAGCGCACCCGCCGACCGCGCCACATTACTTCTTGGCCTAGGCCGTAAATGTGAAACTTCTTGGCTTCATTTCGCGACATTAACGCGTACATTTCCGAGCATGCTTGAGAAAACGTCTTTTATTGTGTTACTAACTCCACAGAAATACTTTCGCATACCACATTATTTTACAAGATCGAAGTAACAAATAAACTATACACTTCATTATATAAATAACTTGTCTTATGTGTCATCCTGTAATGAAAAGTCGTGTTTTTCCAAACCTGTATTTATTATTTTAACAATCATTGAGAAAAATCAAATATTGTCTCGGTCCGGATGTGGTGCCCAAATTGTTTGTTCCGTTCGCTTCACGACATAAACGCCAGAAAAATATTAACTCTATTTGAATACAATGTGGAATCATAAAAAATAAAAAACCACATTTTGTATGTTTTTGACTCATAGTTCAAGGCGTGTTCAGAATTATTTAGAATGCGCGGATGCAGTAAGTTAACTGTAATTATGTAGGTATAGGTACCTAATTAAACGTTAATTATCCAGAAGCACTTACAACATACCGCTCAATAAACATATTAAGTATCTGCGGTGTTTGCACAATCAATTTGAATGTTATTTACTATTGTATAGATACTGAATCAACTTTATTCAGTAAATTAAGTAATGTGTGTTTTACGATTCGTTTATCGTTGGCTGTCGTAAACAGAGGCTAACAACAGCTTTATAATGTTAGCTTTAACCATACATACCAGTTGGTACTCTAAGTACTAAGGCAACCGTCCACTGTATAGTTCTTGGAAACGAACTATTCCGTCGTAGTAACCAGTCGTTTCATTGAAAATACTCATCGATACGTAAAACGTCGCTGGTTCACATATGGGTAGGCGTCTAGCCCGTATTGAAAGACCTCTACACTTGCTACTTACATTATTTTATTGCATGAAAGGCAAGTTTTGACAACACAACAATTGACCCCTAGTAGTAGTAGCCCGGAGCCCAAAAAACTCACGGTTCGCCCTAGCGGGGTGACTAGTGGATGGCCACCTTAACCAGAGACAAAGACAACCTTTAGTACCTAATCAAATATTTGATTACTTAAGAATAACCATGTATCATTGTTGGCATGTTAAGGTTTCTCCTTTGTTTAGATTTTGTGTGCACGCTAATACACAGTCTTTATTGGATGGTTGCCAAATGTGTTGATGTTTGTTACTCATGTGTAGATAAAGCTTTGATCATTGTCAACACCCTTAAACGTCACTTATAATCTTAATTTTTCTTGAAGTAAAATATGCAGAAAATAAGGGTGCGACCACACCGCCGCTTAAAAAACGGTGACGGTACGGAATCGCAACAAAATGTATGAAGAAACGGTGAGAAAACGTAACGCATACGACACGTCACTGCGTAAACGCGGCGGTTTGGTCGCACCCTGATTGAGCAGGGATAAAAAATAAAGTTTACTAGTAACGGTAGCAAGGAGAGTACAAACAGACGACAAACACAAAGCGTATTCAAAATATAAATCAATAGTGTCAAAAGTAGCCAGGGTGTTTACAATTAGAAAATAGAAACAAGAAGTAGGCTTATTGTCTAACTCGCTCGCAATCGCCATCGTGTTCATTTTGACAGTTCTTGTATGAATGTGACAGCTAGCTGATTCCGATGCCAATTGTCAGCCCATACATGAACTGTCAAAATGAACACGATGGCGATTGCGAGCGGGTTAGGCAATAAGCCTAAAGGTTTAACAATTTTTGGTTCTTCCTTCCAACTATACGCCCACAATCATGCTAAGCGTGGCCTTTAGGTCTGGTTACGTTAAGCTTGTTTACCCCGTACCGTAAGGGATAACTAAAGACGTGATTTATGTATGTATGTATGTATAATTTTAAACATAAAACTATCGTGAGATTTCATACATTGTGAACTAAAACGGATAACCACCTTATTAAAGTCGAGAAATAACTTGACATGTTTCGAACTAGGTAACCAAATCAATGTATCAACGTAGTCAAATCAGTGTAATCAAATCTTGCAATTCTGTTTTTTAATTGGTCCGATTCACTTGAAATTAAGCACCAAAGACAATTAATTAACCAAGTACCGTCAGGAAAAGTGGTAGTACATTAAAAAAAAGTGTTTCGGTTAAGCTATTCCTCCCACATTGTAAAAATTATAAGTACCTAAGTCCAAGTTGGCAATGAATTAGCAAAACCTCAGAAAATCTTTCATATAAATACCCACGAGTCATTATACCCGAGCATCACAAATGTAATGATAAAATATCATGTCTCATTGCAAATTTCGTAACATAAACATTATTTAGCCTTTTAATAAAGTTATTCGACACGTAATAGTACTTTCACTAACATTTTGAATTTGATGTCAAAAGTCAAAAGCCATTCCCGGGTGAAAGTTAACACTTATTTTATAAGCTTTTAACTGACAGAAAGCTTAAAGCTTCGTATAAGTTGTATATTCTGTGGGATAAGCTTTGCTCCTAAGTAGTGGTGGTCGTTATTACAACAGCAGATAACGTAATGCATTATTTGCACGCAACAAACAACACATTATCGAATCGTCAACTATCCTGTTATCATTATTTGTTGTCTGTTGTCAACGTTGTTCATACGCGCACTGTTGCCGCACTTGGCATAGAAGCGCAAGCGAGTGCGCAACAAATCAAGTAGGTGTGTGCGAGAGATAGCACTATACGCGCGAGCTCGCATCGCAATCGCAATTCAAATAACTGACTTTTCATATCATTACTAGCTGTTGCTGTTTGTTGTCAGTCAGTACAATAACAGGTAACAGAGCGTTGTTTTGCTTTTGTTCCCGTGCGTTTTTATTACGCTGCGATCGCGACGAAATAAGTATAACAATTATTTAATAATAAGTTCATTATCGTTTTGTAAAACAGCAATATAACAGGATAACAGACAACAGTTTACAATAACAGCTATTTAAGAATAACACAACACTGTTATTCATTATTGCAAAACAGCCGTTATTGCCACCACTACTCCTAAGCAAAATGTAGGCAGTGTGAGGTCATTTTATATTGATTACTTACATTTACAGGTATAAATTCTGATTGATTTTAATCTTATTACATTAGTTGTGCTATAAAAGCTACCTTGATACCAAATTTCAAATTTTGGGAGCACGACAATTAGTATTTGGATATTTTGGATCACCTTTACTAATGACTGTATCTTTTGATTGAGTTGACTTAGAATTAGAGGCTTAATTTTTTTCACACCTCCAAGAGATACCAAGAACGATACCAAGAAACCAAGTACCTATTTGGTATTAATTTCAACTCTATACCTCTACGCGGTCGCGATAAAAAGCGTTTTGACAGGCGAATGGACGGACGGACGAACAACAAAGTGATCCTATAAGGGTTCCGTTTGTTTCCTTGTGAGGTACGGAACCCTAAAAATAAATAATAATAATTGTACAGACAAAATATTGGTGAAATTCGCCTCTGTCAGGGTCAACGTACCTATGTATTCATAGGGTAATGTGCTGTGTTCCATCCACCTTTTCCTAGTACCTACAGTTAATCACTAAGGAAAGGAATAAGTACTGTTGCAAAACCGCATATTAATAACATCGGGTGATTGTTCCTAATTAGTATGCACCTCACTCCGGCGAGGTTAAAAGCGTACAGTTAGCGCTTTGTCAAAGACCAGCGATAATTTTAATGACATCGTTACGCCAAGGAGCATAAAGTCTAGCTAGGGAGAAAGATAGATGATAATGATAGATTATAGAGAATAGAATATAGTAACAGATCGGCGACTAGTAGAGAGTAAGAGCCGAGCGATGTATACTCGTACTCGTACTCTTGGTACAGTCACCAGCATAAATAAGTGATCATTTTTGTAGCTTGTCGCTTTCAGTCGTTACATGACTTCGTATGGTTTTTCAAACATGACTTTAAAGTGACAAGGTACAAAAGTGATCACTTATTTATGCTGGTGACTGTACCTACCTATGTGGGCAAGATAGATTGACGAGACCATTTAGGTATTACACTTCTTTAGTTTAAGTGAATCCTGTGACACGGACTTGAAAAGGAGTAGGTACCTAATGCTTCTTTTTCTTTAACACGCGGTCTTCGGGTCTCGTTAGAGTTATTGCAGCGCTGTAGGCTTATTTATTGTCTAACTCGCTCGCAATCGCTATCGTGTTCATTTTGACAGTTCATGTATGGGCCGACAATTGAGTTTTTGAATCAAATTTTTTTTTGTCATAAATGGAAAGATCATATGTAAGTTTTGTAGGAAAAGTATTTTTAGTTTTTTTTTTATTCGCTATAATTAACGAGTTATACCGATTTGAAAATTGATCGTCGAGTACCGCACCGAAAACGCACCGACAGTTCCCGAACAAGGCCGAGCCGCGTGTGACGTCACAATGTTAGTTTCCACTCGTAGTTAGTATACAGGTGATACAGTTTTTTGACTTTAATCTACTCTATTCTGTTATTATCCTACTATTATTATAAAATGCTATTGTTTGTGAGAGCGTGTTTGTTTGTGACTCTTTCACGCTAAAACGGTTAACAGATTTCGATAAAATTTGGCATACACGAAGTTTATTATTTATAACCTGGATTTACGTAAGTACCGGCTATTGTAGGTGTCATTCACGATGGATGGCATCCACCGTGGTTCTTATTATTTTGTAGTTAAAGGTTAATTTTGATACATCTACGAGTCTTTGTGGATGGCACTATCTATACTTCTATCATGCTTCTATCCCAACATTTCCACGGTACCGGGATTTAAAACTATAAAATTAGATGAGAATAGTGATGAGTACTTTGGTAATAACTATATATATGAATAAGTAAATAAGTCGTGGGATTTCAGTTGAAAATCCCGTTGATTTTATCCCAGGGGAATTTCATAAGAAAACCCGGAATTTCGAGCACAAAGATGGCGGATGACATTTTGACACTATGACACTAGTGTCATAGTGTCAAAATGTCATCCGCCATCTTGGATCTATTAAAATATTCGAAAAAAAAAATGCCAAAATCGGGCTGTTTTACTCTCCTCACCCGGAACACATCAGCGCAAGCATTGCTGCTTGGCGGTAGGATTGCTAAGATGCTGGTACAGTCGACGTCAAAGATATATTTACACTTTAGTGCCTTGTCGCTCCAAGCACTTTAACAACTTCATATGAAACTTCAAACATTATAGTTACAACCACTTACAACGACAAGGCACTAAAGTGTAAAGATATCTTTGACGTTGACCGTACCTAGCGATCCGGACAGACCTAGAACAAGGCTCTTACACCCGCAAAAATTCCCATTGAATATATAATATAATCCCACAGGATTATAAAAAAACTAATAATACCTATCAACCACCACCACCACCACCTTATTGTAATGTATTGCGGTGCCCTCTCAGGGTTGTGTTGAAACATGTTTAAAATTAAGACCTTTTTGTACACACAAAGCAATCAATAAATGAATATGAATATGAACCACAAAATCTAGCCATTAAAATTTACGTACCTACGGTCGAAGAAACTGAAACACGTACCTAACCTACCTAATACAATTTAGCAATAATTTCTCTAGCAGGGTGTATATTAAAATTCCACAGTGGTAGGTAAGCGAGTATCTTTCACTGTACTTAACTAGGTACTTTATTAAGTGAAATCTCAGGTCCAGTAAAATCAATCCAGTTCACATCAAAAAAATTATCAGGATTAAGCTTTTATTACGTACCTACACATGACTAAAAGAAAAATTTACTTTCTATCGTGCTCGTTTGCCACCTTATTTCATAAAAGAAACTTCAGCAGATATTTTTTGTATTAAATTTCGGATATTTTTAGTCAAATCAGCCGTTAACCCAGTACTGTCGTGAAATTGCTTTAACATTGTGACGTCACAGCCATGGCGACCAATCATGGCCCGTTCCCAGTCAAGTGGTCATATTTCAAATTTCATCAATTTTTAATTGCTTATAATTAATTTAAAAAATATATTTTAAGAATTCTTTGAATTAGATATTATATAATATGTCATAAAGTTTTAAAAAACATAAAAAAATTGATATTTTTTTAAATTCAAAGACTCAATTGGCATCGGAATCAGCTAGTAGCTGTCACATTCATACAAGAACTGTCAAAATGAACACGATGGCGATTGCGAGCGAGTTAGACAATAAGCCTACTGATCTAATCTAACGTAGTTAGTTTTACATATCTTGTTTGTTACTAAAAAACTTAGTAGGTAGTTTTTGATTTGTTTGTACAATACAAACTGATTAATTTCGTTCAAAGTAAAGTACCATTGTATATCTATAATTTTATGATAGAGCGGCAATTTCCGTGGTTTAAGTAATGTTATCTAATTACTTTGTGCAGAATTGGCAAGCCTAATACCATTCTATTTGTAATGTCTATAGTACTTAATTAAGTAAAATTTGTGATTGCCGTATTTAATTAGTCTATGCCGACATGCCGAGCAATTATCTATTTATTAAATGTTTTCACTTTTAAATAAATGCCGTTGCTTGCCGCTTGTGGCGCTGCCAGTGCCAATTTTTCCTTATAATTGTGTGTAACGTTTACAAGAACGCGTTTTAGACGTTTGTTGTATCAAAAACTTGCACTGGAGAAATTGCTCGCTGCGATGCTATGTAAGGAAACATTTCTCAACTGTGCATGATTAAAAAATCCTGAAAAACATTTAAACATTTAGTCAAACTAACCTAACCATTAATCTAACTAATATTATAAATGCCATGTGGGAAAGAGGCGTGACGATATGTATGTATGTATGTATTATAAATGCGAAAGTATGGATGGATGGATGGATATTTGTTTGTTACTCAATCATGCCAGAACGGCCCAACGAATCTGGATGAAATTCGGCATATAGATAGAGAAAGGTCTGGAATAGCACATAGGCTACTTTTTATCCCGAAAAATTCCCGCGGGATAGCGATAAATAAATTCTTTGCAGACGAAGTCGCAGGCAACAGCTAGTTGTTAATATTCCGGAACGATATTAAGAGACCTTTAAATACTTGCAGGGTGCTTTATTTGTTCTGGAATATTTTAATAGGTTGATTCCTGTTCATCGCGATTCTAGATCGAAAATTAAGTAAGTCACTCCTTTGATGCTGGTAGATTAAGGATGATGTATCATCATCCTTAATCTACCTTTAAATGAGCAATTCTTGTATATACATAATCTGAATTTCGGTAACGGCTCCAAGGATTATCATGAAAATTTGTATAAGGCTCTATATAGTTAGGTCATCGTGTACTTATCATTATGTGAGTGGCGTATGGGGATGTTTTTAAATGAAATATCGTGACAAACCGGCGATCCGTTGTTATGACTTATGAGCCGGTCACTAACATAAACAGTTAATTCGAGTTTTTCAACAACGTGCCTGATAATCCGGTTGGTCGGATAACTATCAACAGTTAGCAAGCTTAGGTCAGACAGGCAATAAACAAAATAATATGCAAACAATAACCACTTATTTGTAAATGCAACATTTTGTCGAATACAGCGGTTGATTCACAAATAAAATATTCTGCTGGAAGAATTCCGTATTTTTAGTGTGTCGATATCATAGAGTTAGTCCCAAGTTGAATTTAAATCCATGCTAAAGTAGCTTTACATACAATAACCTGCGTTCATGTTCACAGATAAGATTTTTCATTGGTAAGAAATAGAGTCGTAAAAAATGGTAGGTAAAAAATCAAAAACAATCAATCGTTAATCATCATTGAATGTGAATTTAATTTACGACATAGCGATTTTATTTCTTTCCACTGTTTATGTAATTTATTTACCTGTCTGTATTACGTAATGTTGCCCGCCACCCGCCAACATGTTGATTTAAAGCCTAAATTAGGAGATTTTTCATATTTTGTAGGTATGTAAATTGTTTTTTTTTTGTCTAGCTGTCTATCGTTTGAAGTTGCCCCTTCCCTTGGTAGCAAAACACGTAACATAACAATGATAAAAATGTAGCTATGTAGTTGTTGCCTAATCAGAGGAAGTTTAAAAGCAACGATCCAAAAAACCGACTTTTTAAGTGAACAAACGTCGGTTATAAATACTTATACATTACCTTAGCAGCATGTTTCGTAAACCCTTGTTACGTCCGTCGTAGTGCACGCACTGCAATTTGGCAACTAGGTTCATATTAATTTGAGGTAATACGAGTGGTTTCGCAGAGAGTTGGTAGCGAGGTCGGGTCTAATCTAAATAACTATTACGAGCCTACTGATTCCAATGTCTATTAGACCGCATTTTATTCCTTTTGTGCGCAGATATGGATGTTACGTAGCAGCCAAGGTACTCAGAATAAAAAAGTGTGGGTCAATTCTTGAAATGACATCACTCGAAAATACCATTAAAAAATAATAAAAATTCTCTTCTCGTACTTATTTCAAATTCAACACTATTTTTCATCACTGTCGACACTGGTATTTCACAATACAGCCATTGATCAGACTTTGCTTTATATGAAAATGAAAATGGAAAATGATAAAGTTTATTATATAAAAATATTACAATTAGTGTATCTTCGACTCTGGATCCTGCCTGTGTGACAGGATCCGGTTGAGAAACTAGACTGAGCAATATTACTAACTAAACTACGCAGAGTTAATCAAAACAAAACACATGTATATCTTAATTGCCCTGAGTAAATTCGATATACTGTGATGTGTGTAGCAGTCTTTTGGAGTTGCTCTAGCAGTCTATGATTTACTTTGGAGGCCTGGCAGTGTATGAATATGACGTCAAAAACTAGATTAAAATCTCAACCTCAAGTCAAGGTCTACTAGAAATTATTGTGACGTTCATAATAAATGATGTTGACCCTGGAAGCCACGAAATTGATAGAGAATTATGTAAAACAATTAATAATAAAGCGACGCGGTAAATATAGTAGATTGATAAACAAGGGTTGAAATATACCCATTTCACCTGAGATATTTCTGGTGCCCGAACGAAGTGAGGTGAGGGCACCAATGGTTCGAGGGTGAAATAGGTAATTTCATCCGAGTTGAACACTCTACTTTTCATTTCGAATATGAGGAAATTAGAATTTGACTAACGTCGCATGGTCGCATTTAATATTTGTTACGTTTGTCATTCTCTTCCCGCTCTTTTTTCTATTGCGCGATTTGCGCCCATTGCGCATTTCTTCTGCGCACCAATGGCGGCCGGCTAGTTTTTTTTTAATCTTGCAGACACGGAGGTCGCTATCAATTAATTGTCGACTTAAATATTTCAAGCTAAAAAAATTAGGTACCGAACGTAATAATTTCTACTAATTCTCGTTGTATACGCTTGCATAAGCTTATATATAGCGGGAATGTTATTTTAAGATTATTTTGCCTTTTACAATTAAAAAGGAACTATTAGTATAGATTATTATTTTAAACATAGATTACATGGCTGTATACGTATTTCCATTGCTGTGTACCACATTTGGATTAGCTAGAAAAAAAAATTACTTTCAACCCAAGGGTCGCGATGAGTCACTTTCAACCCTATGTCCAGATAATCAATGACCTACTTTCAGAGTACGAGAGATGAAAAATAATTTGCATGTTTTACAAGTACAAAGTTAACAAAACTTGAAAAATACCTAGTAGTTACCTAGATAATTTTACTAGTTATTTTTAATTTACACATATCACGCCGCAGTCTTTGTCAGGAGGTTTATAAAGTTCAAAGGTGGAATAAACAAATGTCTATACATCACAAAAACTAAAAAAAGTTTCAAGTTCCACTGATCTCAAAGTAAATAACTTCATATATTTTTAATGTATTTTTACTTCCAAAAACATTAATTATTATATTGAATAACAAGCTACAATAGTTATTCTCAATTTTTTTCTTCTCTTTTGAAAGTTATTTGTTTGAAATTCGTATCCAAATATACAAATTGATCAAGTTAGTTACGAAAATTTTATAGTATTTATTAAATCGTAAAGAAGTAGATTTCCAATTTCACTCTTCATCTTCATTAATTATTGCAAACTGACTTAAAAAAATGAACATAAATATCACTGCAAAATTAAGCAGCTACATTTCAGTATATATAATTAAGTAAATAAAGCAGCCTGAACAAACTCATTTCATTACAAATGGGATATTAAAAATCTGAATGGGGAAGGGTTTGCTATTCTTATGTCATTACTGTCACTTGCAGATATTAATATTAATAATGGATATACCTCAATTATAAATAACAAAACGTTATGTACCTACCTACCTACTCAGTTTGTACCTTTTGTTCGATTTCTATCCTATTACTATCACTTTAGAACGTGTAGGTACTTATCATAAATGGGCATGTCAAGAACTATATATTATTAGCTACATTTTCTTAGTTCCGTAATATATTAACTTTTGTTATAAATCCTGAAGCGATGCCAACCAATTAGCAACCAAGCATTGGTGATACATTATCTTGTCCTATGGAAACATCCTAATGTAAATTTAAAATAATGATAATTGCGTAAATACTTATAATATTTTTCGTGAGATAAGAGATTACGTAGTATAATTATTCAAGTGGCATTTTTAATACAGATGACAGTAAGCTTCGATAAGATATCTGTTTGTACCTACGTGAGAATACAAGGGGGTTAAGATAGGAAGTTGGTCTATTATGTATTATTTTATTTTTTATTTATTTATAAGCCTTTTTATTCCGAACTCGCTACAATTTCAGTAGGTACATGTTGTTGTAATTGTCGTTTTATTTATTAAATTGTCGCGTAATTCGGCGTGCCTCATGGCATAGGCCTCCTCCGTGTATTGGAGGGTTTGGGCTATAGTTCCCACGCGCGCCCAGTGCGGATTGGGAACTTAACACACACCATTGAATTTCTTCGCAGATGTGTGCAGGTTTCCTCACGATGTTTTCCTTCACCGAAAAGCTCATGGCAAATTACAAATGTAACTTTCGCACATAAATTCCGAAAAACTCAGAGGTGCGAGCCCGGGATTTGAACCCACGACGCTCTGCTTGAGAGGCCACAGGTCAAACCACTAGGCTACCACGGCTTATATTATTTTATTATCGTTCGTGAATTTTATATTCGTACCCAGAAATAGCTACAGCTTGATCGTCGTCTAATCCCCTTATTTATAAACGCATAATAAAGTGTGTTCCCTACTGCCATATTATGGTCCTCGCTTCGCTCTTGTTGCCACGATGTTGCCCTTCCTTGACTCTCATGATAAGAGGAACAAAGAAAGAGAGACCATGGGCTTGAGTAATGTGGTCACACTAGAGACCTACCTCCTCACCACTTTCCGTACCAATCTTGTATGTGGCTGCATTAGTGCAACATTCGCTTGCCTTTGTCTGTCACTTTGACTTTAGCCTTCGCCAGAAAGAGGAAAAACTGGTAAATTTGCATTAACGAGACTATTTTTTACATATGCGTACCTATATGTAAGGACAGAAGCACTTAATAGTAGATTGATAAACAAGGGTTGAAATATACCCATTTCACCTGAGATATTTCTGGTGCCCGAACGAAGTGAGGGCACCAATGGTTCGAAGGTGAAATGGGTAATTTCATCCGAGTTGAACACTCTACTTTTCATTTCGAATATGAGGAAATTAAAATTTCACTAACGTCGCATGGTCGTATTTAATATTTGTTACGTTTGTCATTCTCTTCCCGCTCTTTTTTCTATTGCGCGATTTACGCGCATTGCGCATTTCTTCTGCGCACCAATGGCGGCCGGCTAGTTTTTTTTTAAACTTGCAGACACGGAGGTCGCTATCAATTAATTTTAGACTTAAATATTTCAAGCTAAAAAAATTACCGAACGTAATAATTTCTACTAATTCTCGTTGTATACGCTTGCATAAGCTTATATATATAGCGGGAATGTTATTTTAAGATTATTTTGCTTTTTACAATTAAAAAAGAATTGTTAGTATAGATTTTTATTTTAAACATAGATTACATGGCTGTATACGTATTTCCATTGCTATGTCCCTCATTTGGATTAGCCAGAAAAAAAATTTACTTTCAACCCAAGGGTCGCGATGAGTCACTTTCAACCCTATATCCAGATAATCAATGACCTACTTTCAGAGTATGAGAGATGAAAAGTTTTTACTCATTGTGACGATAGTGATCTTTTCGATATTTGAGAATGTTTTTTTTTAACCATAACCTATAACCTGCATGAAACCCGGTACAACCTCGGCAACAACGGTTTACTAATATGCAAATGCGGTTTCATAAAAGGCGCAGTTCAAATCCGCCTCACTGTGCCATACGGAAAAGCAAAACTTCGCCTTTACTTTTAATTTGTTCGGAGATTGGGGCCCATTTGAAAGAAAGCGCTTCATAGATGGTTGTGCTTACCGGTATTGTATTTTATTGTAAACGGATCACTCAAGTCCGAGTATCAAAGCCGAGTTTGATCGACATGTTTCCTTTCCGACTAATCCGTACCTAGTGTTCGGTCGCTGCCGTCGAAGCAAACACTTCGGGAAAAGAACTAAGTAGGTACGCGTTAGTTCGATACATATCAAGCAGACTCGATATTGGCACGTGAGTGATCCGTTTATTTCACTATCATCATACCCAAACTAACTGGTAGATTAAACTGGTAGAGATCCCTTATAGGGATAAGTTCGACTTTGAACATAATTATATGTAATCTCTTTTGTCAATTGTGTTTTTTTTTATTTACATTACATTAAAGCATTTCCTTACTTACCTGAACATAATATATATTAAAACTGCTAATAAGTATAAAATCGATTTTCAATGACAGCTAAAAATGACATAGAGATCGCGTAACTCTGATTACTTATTACTTATACTTAATGATTAGTTAATCAAAGCAGATTTGCAGGATTAAAATCGATAAGATTATGTATTATCTATGGGTTTACTAAGCGGACGTAAATTTGCCATGAGAATTATAAATAATTACGAGTATTGTAAACATTGCCTCAAATGCATAGGTACCCTAGGTGTGGGTAGTAATTATTTCATCCACGCTATTGTTGAGATCTTGGTTATCATTGTTTCTCAGAGCTATACACTGCATCCGCATTAAACCTAGTTATTATGAAATCACTCATCAAGTCATCACCAACGGTGCGTTAATTAAAAATGCTTCAGAAGTGATTTGATAAAATGCCGATTTTTATTGAATTTCCGTTGCATTTTACAAAATAGTACGCGCTCTATTTCTACGTTCAGTGGATCGATTTTCGAAAACTCGGTAATTACTATGAAATGTCAATGCCAATTTTCACCACTTATGGTTACTTTCGAGTGATAGGTTTTTAGAAATCAGAAACCCAGTAAACCGTTCGCCAAGCTTAACTTAATTACGACTCTTTCACAGAGTGACTAATTTTAAATTGCTTACAAACTTTTAATGACAATGTATCCAATGTCCTTTCTCTTTACATACGATCACACTGTGAAATAAACGGGTTAGGTACTCACTTATCAACTACGACCACTCACAGCACTACTCGACTTTGGTACGTGAGTGATCCGTATATTTCGCAATAAAATATGAGAAGTTTGTTGCCGTTTCGATACGCAAATGGCGCTGCTCATTTCATATTCATAGTCATATAGTTTATTGTAATTATGTGGTATTCAGAGGTCTCAAATCTATGAAACACATGCGCCAACAACCCTGCAAGGGCACCGCAAATCTCTCTATAGTAATAGAGACTTTACGTGGCGCGTTCGCAACCTTTTGTTTAGTCACTAAACTTTATACTTCATTTAATTTAGGATGAGAAACCACAACAAAATTATATTGCGGCTCGTGAACTGTAATCTGTAATTTGTACTAGAGTAACAATTGACGCCACGCAAATAAAGTGGTATTAAAACAATTTTATTTTGCGGCTGCCAAACTATTGCACTGTACTATTTGCTAGGTAAGAAATAGTTGACCAGACGCAATATAATGTTATTGTGGTTTCTCATTCTAAATTAAATGAAGTATAGTGTGAAAACTACGGGATCCCTCCATTTCCCATAATTTCATTTGTACTAATTTCATTTGCCATAATGGTCACTGGCTATAACCTTCAATTGCCCTAATATCACATGCCATAATTTTCGAATGCCATAATAATCAAACGTCATAATGTTCAACATCCCTAATATTAGATACCATAATATCACTTCCCATAATTTTTACTTTCCATAACTTTCAAAATCACTAATATTTCATGCCATAACAATCATTTGTCATAATAAGGAAAATACAGATCCAGACTGTTGAAATTTACTGCTACCGAAACACGGTAGGTTCGTTAGGTTTTTTGCGACCCTCAGAGCAGAAATAGAAGCATCTCTAAGGGCTCGGGGGGCTCGGGTGGCGAAGCCCCCCTCAATAGCCACATGACTGGTCATTTAATATAATTATAGGTTAGGTTAGGTTAGAATGGTGTCAAGGCGCGAAGCGCCAAAACTAGGCGGAATAGGAGTCGACTTCGCCTCAGTCATTCAGTTCATATTTATATTTGTTTTCTAGACATCAATCAAAATTCTGGGTTTTTTATGGCAAATAATTATTATGGCGTTTGAATTTTATGGCAAATGATTTTAGGACAATTGATAATAGGAAAAATGAAATTTATGGCAAACGTATCGTTATGGCACCTGAAAATTATGGCAAATGAAAATATGGCTAATGATCATTATGGCATATATATCGTTATGGAATATAAAATTATGGCAACTGAAATTCGGGCATGTGAAATTAGTTCATATGAAATTCGGGCAAACAATAGAGAACCGAAAACTACACTACAGCCCGGCTAGCACGACAGCGCTAGCAGATAGACTACCCATCTCTTTCTAGAACGAACAGTAAGAAAAAGACGGGCAATATCTCTCGTGCTAGACGTGCAGGTGTTCTTCAAAAGGAAAGGTTATTTTAAATCTAGAAATATGATCGCGAGTTGAACGGCTGTGAAGTAACACAGATTGCTAAAGGGTTCTTGCGCGAGTCCAGCAAATCATTATGTAATGCTTAAGCAACGAGTTAGCATAAAAGATGCTCTCGTGACGCTTCCATTGACACTGGTCTGTATATCAGTGCAGTGGCATTGTCTACATGACAGAGCTCTAATTCATACTAATATTACTTTTCACGCTTAAACCGCTGAACCGATTTATAGTTGAAATTTGATGTAGACAATTTTTGTTCCCGCGGGATACCGATAGCGAATTCTTCGCTGACAACAAACTTGGCAAATATAAATCATTAACTAATAATTAATGTAACAAGGTAATGTAATTAATGCAATAAGCACCGGTTTTTTTAAACTCCAAATGCATTATCTAGGTACTAATTAAGTTAGTAAAGTCAACCAAATTGATTCCAGGGCCACCATCGAACTTTATCACAGTAAATAATTCCATTTATCTTTGACAATTGACAATGCTTTTACTGTGGCGTAAATGTCATAATGGCAATGTTCTGCGGTGGCCTAAGAATCAAATTGATTTACTGTACCTACCTACCTTTAATATTCTTACATGCAAAAGTTTCCTCTTAATTTTAAGATTTGCATTAGCTACATTACTTCAGATTTTTTTATTAACAACTATAGATCTATCGTCATATTAAATCGTGCGGGTAGTAGTCATAAGAACATAGCTGAAACCTTAATTTTAAGAGGAGGTTTTTGCCCAGCAGTGGGTCATAAGTAGGCTCCAAGAAGAAGACACAAAATTATATATACGGTATAATTAAAAAAAAACAGGCACACAAAAACTTACGTATGAATCCAAATTAAAAAAAAAACTTCAGAGAACACCTTCGAAACTCGAACTGTATTTCCAAAGTCCACAGTCGCGTAATGTCCGGCAGTACGTCACGGCAACACAGCCTGCGTCCGGAGCGGTCCGCGTGTTTGTGAGCTGCGGATGCCGCGGGCCGCTGGTGCCGGTGGGGTGCGCGGTTATTGTGCGATAATACGCTTGATATTAACAGCCGCACAGATTGTCGACAGTATGATATAGATGAATGAAAATCTGGAATTTTTGAGTTTCGAGTGAACTGTTCATGATAAAAACTAAGCTGTTAGTATGTACGTGCAATTTCTAAATTAGTAATGTAGGTAATGCTTGTTTGCTTGCGTCAGTGTTTGTGTGGTGTTAGGGATAATTAAGTTTGTGGGATTTATATATATGTGTTTTATGTGGCAATAGTGGAGGGAGGGTTTGTATGCGAAACATAATATACAATACAATACAATACAATAACTCGCATTACTACTACACCAACCATACTACTTACATACTATATACTTCGCCAAGCTTGGTTATCTTGCACGTAAGTAGCGGAGTAGCAAGGTAAATATTTTGTGTTCATTGAAATGGACCTCCGCAAAGTAACGCCTGATTCAATAAATTATTTTAGAAAATATTAATTAGGTAAAAGGTTTGATTTACTAAACCTGCAAGGTTCGCGTGGTATGTTAATACCTCAGCTTATAACTTGTCTATTTTAAAACTTGCAATTAGCCTTACTTCCAATCTAACACAATGATAAACAAAAGTCTTCGGCCAAAAAACTTTTTGGCTGTTAATTTTTTTTATGAGGCTACTCTTCCGACTAAAAATAGAATGTCATTTCATTATTCCACTGATTACAATATGTCTACTGTTTCACTGCGCCGTGGGACATGGTAACAAGTGGTTCTATTGGTGCGAGACGTACTATAAAAGAAGTAAAAGCAATCGTCGGCTAGAAAGCCGCATCACCGCGAACATCACCAACAGATGATGATTTGATGATACCTACTCTCACAAGTAGGGTTACCCTACATCTGTATAGTGTAATAAGGAGGTAAACATTGTTTGTGTGTGTGTTTATATTTCTATGCAGATTGCAGGAAGTTATCTCTGGAACTATAGGTATAGCTTAAGTAAGTACTGAAATTGATTTTAAAAATTCTTTCACTAATAGAAACCTATGCTTTCCTGATTAACATACGTTTATGTACCTACCTATACATATTATTACATTTTCGAATTGGGAATGTAACTTTTTTTTATATGAATAGGAAGGCAAACGAGCAAGTGGGTCACCTGATGGTAAGTGATCACCACTGCCCATAGACACAGCCCATAGAGACATTTACATTAGGGATTCCCAAACTTTTAAGATAACGGAATACCCACCAAATACCTTTTATATTATGGAACCCTACATCAAATGATTACGTACTTACGTAACTTAATTAACAACTTACTTGTTAAATGATTTTGCGGAACCCTGTGATGACTTTTCTACCGAACCACTAGGTTCTGCGTACCCCACCAATCGCTGAGTCTAGAGTCTATATATTAACCGGTACAACAAACAAACAACCTCTTTTTTGCATTTTAGCTGTTGCCCGCAACACAACTTCGACTTTCCAGCTGCGTCTCGCGGGAACTTTACATTTTCCCGGGATTAAAGTAGCCTAGGGTAACAAGCCCTAAATGCCACGTTAAGCATGATGGGCGTATAGATGGAAAGTGGAATCAAGACAGTGATAGTTGCCACTGCACGTCTAGCACGACAGTGGACAAGAGTCGCGTCGCGCGCGAGATAGATTGTCCGTCTTTTTCTTACTGTTCGTTCTAGAAAGAGACGGATAATCTATCTCGCGCGCGACGCGACTCTTGTGCGCTGTCGTGCTAGGCGGGCAGGTACTAGCCACAACGCCTAGATATAACATCGCCTATCTCTAGATATAACTGACTCCTAAGATTTTCGCCCATTCTCTCGACGGATTTTTACGATACGCGTGGGAAGAGAAAGAGCTGGTACATTCTATTTTTTTTTCTTTGCTCCCAGACCAGCATGAAGGAAGACCTACTACACACAAAGTTTATATTATTCTTACTGGCTTTTGCCCGCGTCTTCGTCTGCAAAGAATTCGTTTATCGCTATCCCGCGGGAAGGGATAGAAAGGGATAAAAAGCCTATGTGCTATTCCAGACTTTTCTCTATCTATGTGCCGAATTTCATCCAGATTCGTTGGGCCGTCCTGGCGTGATGGAGTAACAAACGAACATCTATCCATCCAAACTTTAGCATTTATAATATTAGTTCGTTTTTTTTTTTCAATTTATTTGACTCAAATAGAATACATATAAAAGAAGTACAAAATACTTATATCTATATACCTCTGCCAAACTGCATAGCAGTAAAATTTTAGTGCCAACCCTACAATGCAGTCTGTCAACAGTGCAATGCTTACGATACAAAAGGTAATCTTGCAATGACTCTGTGAAACGATGGCTTTTCATTATAGGTACCTACATTATGGACATAAATATGGATATAAGTATGCCATGACATGCAAAATCGACCATCTTAATACTACACTAAAGTTCGCGTACATTACATCACTCTAAGTACGTGTAGCTATTTTAGAATTGATTATCGGATATTCCCAACTGTTGGACTTTCATCAATGCCTGTCATTTTGTCTGCCTTCATGATAAAATTACTAACATAAAATGTCACATATTTTCGAACGGACATCGTGTTGGTAAGTATTTATAAATATTGAAATAAAATCCAACGAGTCTTAAAATAGAGACTGGTTATATTTACGAAGTGATAATTAAGATTGAACAAGACTTCCTGCATTCGTTTTTATTTTTAAACATTTAATTTAAAATACCACTTGCTAAGTATATGTTAGCTAATCAGGAAATAAGTAGAATCTAATGATGTAATCTCATATTTAAAACAGTGTTAATTTTCATATGAAATCTGAGTTAATTTCGCTTCTGACCCACGGCACAACTGCTCGACTGGTAGAGCCATTGGAAATTTAAATTCCCCATGGCACATTTAGCTGTTTCTTGGAGATCCTCTACGACTCTCTGGCTTCTCTGGCCGCTCAACATTGTTCAGGATTGTTATAAAACTAACCTAACCTAACCTAACATATCTAGTTCTACAGGATGACCATTTCAAAGCTCTTGAGAGAAAAGCCTCTGTGCCATGGGTACGTATATTTTCCCCACGGAACAACTAGGTGTGTGATGGGGTGATGGGGAATTTAAATTGTCAACAGCTTTACTAACTGAGCAGCATAGTTGTGCCGTGAGTTAGGCTGTTAATTTGTATTGTGGTGGTAACCGATTATGGGACCTTTTCATAATATATATCGCAATGAGATCTTAGCGTCTGACAAGGAAAATCACTAAAGCATTTACTATACGTAAATATAACATGGTATTTTACGATTTAAGAAGTTAGATTCAATGTAATTTTTAAGATAGTTTTTTCTTTAATACGTATATCTAATCTAACTAATATTATAAATGCGAAAGTATGGATGGATGGCTGGATGGATGGATGGATGGATGTTTGTTTGTTACTCAATCACGCCAGAACGGTCCAACGGATCTGGATGAAATTCGGCACATAGATAGAGAAAAGTCTGGAATAGCACATAGGCTACTTTTTATCCCGGAAAATTGCGTTGTTCTCGCGGGATAGCGATAAACGAATTCTTTGCAGACGAAGTCGCTGGCAACAGCTAGTGTATAGATAATGTATACAAAACGTTTGTAAGTAGGTACTTTTCATGATTAAATTGATAAAACGAAGTTTTGAACACTGAGAAAGATATACGTGCGCGGAAGGTACGTAATTTATCATAATCAAAGAAAATATTAACAGATAAAAACTATCTATTAGAAATAATTTGTGGTAGTTACATAAGATTTTTGCATTTGTATTCTGTAAGCATAAGCAATAATCATGCACCTTGTTATGTTTAGTTACGTGACATGTTCATTTATGTGGAAGCTAGGACGGCATTTGCACTAGGTATGTTTTTAAATCGCACAGGAGCAGCTGTCCTGTCCTGTCCACCCGTTTGGTTGCGGAGTAGGTAGCGAGTTTGTTCATCGATATAGACGAAGTAACGATTGATAATATAATCAAGTATTAGTGTCTATTAACTAAGTGTTAAGTTTAATGGTAGCTTGGGGCGTGAAACGTGACGAATGTCTACCGGTGCGCCTGCGCCTACTATCAAGTCACATTTGGCCTAACGACCGTCCTTGCCAGTCCATCTTTATCAACTGAATGGGTGGCAATAATGCTACGGATCTCTATTCGACACTGCTCTGCAATCGCCGATGTATGCTAGCCAGAATTCCACATTTCTCATAAGGGTGAACTTTTTTTTTTTATTATAAACTGACCGATTGACCTCTATATCTCACCTGATAGTAGTGCAGATGCGGCCGAACTTTTACTGTGCGAGGCAGAGGTCCCATTTCTGAAAGCACACTACTTGAAAATACCAACGGGACCGATTGGGACCGACCATTTTTACAGGTACAATCAGCTAGCTTATTACGTAACTCGCTCGCAATCGCCATCGTGTTCATTTTGACAGTTCTTGTATGAATGTGACAGCTAGCTGATTCCGATGCCAATTGTCAGCCCATACACATGAACTGTCGAAATGAAGACGATGGTGATCGCAAGCGAGTTACGTAATAAGCCTGCAGGTAGGTACAATCATCAATGATCTTAAATGACGATTCAACAATCCTTCTATATAGGCCAGTTTTTTTACATTACTATTGTGAATCAAGCTCAAGTGTGAGGTAAGGTACCTACTATGTGATATGGATTGAAAGATAATGGCTTTCACGCTTCTGTGATATCACTTAGACACTGACGAATAATGCTCCTCCAGGAAGTAATGCTATTGCAGTTATTTTAAGATCGTTGTAGTATATTAGGTGTTAGAAAAGCGAATACTGTAGGTATATAAGTATTCGTATAGGTACCTACTTATTTAAATAGAACAATAGTACAAAAACAATCTTGTATTGGCGTAGTAACAATAAGTCTTACGCAGATAAAATCATCCGTAACTACTTACCTACATAATATTTGAACAAAGGGTTACTCAGGGATTAAGTAGGTAGTTACTCCGAAATTTGAATTTCGTGTCATTAATCACACCGTGCTACTCTCATAATTATTGGCTAAGTACTTACCTATTAGTGTGAGCGAAATGGGACTAAACGAACTCGAATTTGTAACTTCAGTGGCGATAAGGCCAAAGAACGGTTGGATCGAACCCGCAGGCTCGCAGCTCTGAGATTTTTGGAACTGTACCTACTTAAGTAAGTTTTCGTGAAATAGGTAACATTAGAAATTTACCATGAGCTTTTTGGTGAATGAAAGCATCGTTAGGAAACCAAATTAAGCGAAGTTTTCAATTAGCACTAGGCTCGCGAAGAAACTTTAGTCCAAGCCTTCTCATTTTGATAGGAAGCCTGTATCCAGCAGTGGGTCGTATAAAGGCTGGAGATCAGGGGCGTAGCTACCGCCGTATCTGCCGTATCAATTATACGGGGCCCCCGGGCCACGGGGGCCCCCGACGTGCGTAAGCAAAAATAAATGTGAGAAATCTTTACCCTTCATAAGGGCCCCCAAATATTTTTTTATACGGGGCTCCACCAAGGCACGCTACGCTCCTGCTGGAGATGATGCTGATGATGAATATTTAGTTCATTCCGCGCGCGAACTGGGGTGGCACAAAATCAATGGGTGTGTTGAATAACTCAAATTCTCATTAGATACAGTTGAATTTGTATAGAACCTCAGTATAGAACATTGATAACTTAAGGCGAAGGGATAGGCAAAAGCTCACAAATTGGTTGTTTTTGTGCATGTTTTATGGCGATAATACACAATTTGGAGTTTTGAAAACTGCACATTCTATAAAACATGTCTTGACTTAGAATTCACCGGTGAAAACATATTCCTTAATGTCGTAGTTAGTACAAAAATTCGTTTGCTCTAAGAGTCTCGCAAATATTTTGTACACGGTTTGCTCGGGTGAAACCAATCTGTTTGCTACCAATCTCGACGAGGTCACTCTAGTAACTCATAATTAAAATTCCGCGGTGCGTTTGCTTCAATTAGCCAACAAATAAGGCTTTAGAGAGTAGTACTGCCCTGATCCTGTGAAAAGGGCGAACGCAATATTTGCCCGCACATTCAATCAGGCGCTTTTCAATGTACAAAAAAATTCGGAAACCAAAAAAATGTTAAAAAGATAATACAATGAAATAAATTATTAAGATAAAACCAAAAATGTTCATAAAAAAAAATAAAAAATAATAGATAAATAAATAAAAAAATAATTTGGATAAGACGTATGAAAATAATAAGGAAAAAGCAACGTTGCATGTTCGCTCGGTGGCGGCAGTGTGTAAGCGACGCGACGTTGCCAATATTCGCTTTGCGTTTTTTCATATTGGTTTGGCTAAGCATGTTGTTTGAGTCACAGAATAGGCGCAAAACAGTGCTTCAAAAAGTCGTACTCGTTCGCTTCGCACGTATAATACCTATATTAAGTTAAAAGTTATTATTTTCAATCCGTTTTTTGGGAACTTAGTGGCAGGTTGGTTTGATACTTACTTGCTGTTTAGCGAACAAGCATGAGAAATAGGATTTTGGTTGGAATTACTGCATGAAAAATTTTGATATTTAGGCAAGTAGTACTCCAATGTATAGTCTATCATTAGAAAGAAAAAAAAAAGATATCTGAAGGTCTAAGTGGTCCCCAAACATGGATCCGTTATCAAAATAAAAAAGACCGCCATATTGAAATCTTTAGTTTTTCGACCGATTAATTTCAAAATCAATATCTGAGGATCTGAGTTGTCTCCAAACACGTGTCGTATCCGTTATCAAAAATGACAAATTAAAGTGGCCGCCATTTTGAATTCTTTACTTTCTGGACCAATTGTTTTCAAAATCGATATCTGAGGATCCGAGTGGTCCCCAAACATGAATCCGTTTTTAAAAATGAAAAAAGTGGCCGCCATTTTGAAATCTTTAAGTTTTTGACCGAATATTTTCAAAATCGATGTGAGGGTCCGAGTGGTCGTCAAACACAAATTTGGTATCGAAAATGAAAAAAATGGCCGCCATTTTGAAATCTTTAGTTTTCCGACCGATTGATTTCAAAATCGATATCTGAGAATCCGAGTTGTCTCCAAACACGTATCCGTTGTCAAAAATGACAAAAGTGGCCGCCATTTTGAAATCTTCAGTTTTTGGACCGATTATTTTCAAAACCGATATCTGAGAGTCCGAGAGGTCCCCAAACATAAATCCGTTATCAAAAATGAAAAAAGTGGCCGCCATTTTGAAATCTTTAAGTTTTGGGCCGATTATTTTCAAAATCGATATCTGAGGGTCCGAGTGGTTGTCAAACACAAATCTGCTACCGAAAATGAAAAAACTGGCCGCCATTTTGAATTCTTTACTTTCTGGACCAATTGTTTTCAAAATCGATATCTGAGGATCCGAGTGGTCCCCAAACACGAATCCGTTTTTAAAAATGAAAAAAGTGGCCGCATTTTGAAATTTTTAAGTTTTGGACCGAATATTTTCAAAATCGATATGTGAGAGTCCGAGTGGTCGTGAAACACAAATTTGCTATCGAAAATGAAAAAAATGGCCGCCATTTTGAAATCTTTAGTTTTCCGACCGATTGATTTCAAAATTGATATCTGAGAATCCGAGTTGTCTCCAAACACGTATCCGTTATCAAAAATGAAAAAAATGGCCGCCATTTTGAAATCTTTAGTTTTCCGACCGATTGATTTCAAAATTGATATCTGAGAATCCGAGTTGTCTCCAAACACGTATCCGTTATCAAAAATGACAAAAGTGGCCGCCATTTTGAAATCTTTAGTTTTTGGACCGATTATTTTCAAAACCGATATCTGAGGGTCCGAGAGATCCCCAAACATAAATCCGTTATCAAAAATGAAAAAAGTGGCCGCCATTTTGAACTCTTTATGTTTTGGGCCAATTATTTTCAAAATCGATATCTGAGGGTCCGAGAGGTCCCCAAACATAAATCCGTTATCAAAAATGAAAAAAGTGGCCGCCATTTTGAAATCTTTAAGTTTTGGGCCGATTATTTTCAAAATCGATATCTGAGGGTCCGAGTGGTTGTCAAACACAAATCTGCTACCGAAAATGAAAAACTGGCCGCCATTTTGAATTCTTTACTTTCTGGACCAATTGTTTTCAAAATCGATATCTGAGGATCCGTGTGGTCCCCAAACATGAAGCCGTTTTTAAAAATGAAAAAAGTGGCCGCCATTTTGAAATTTTTAAGTTTTGGACCGAATATTTCCAAAATCGATATGTGAGGGTCCGAGTGGTCGTGAAACACAAATTTGCTATGGAAAATGAAAAAAATGGCCGCCATTTTGAAATCTTTAGTTTTCCGACCGATTGATTTCAAAATTGATATCTGAGAATCCGAGTTGACTCGAAACACGTATCCGTTATCAAAAATGACAAAAGTGGCCGCCATTTTGAAATCTTTAGTTTTTGGACCGATTATTTTCAAAACCGATATCTGGGGGTTCGAGAGGTCCCCAAACATAAATCCGTTATCAAAAATGAAAAAAGTGGCCACCATTTTGAATTTTTTATGTTTTGGGCCATTTATTTTCAACATCGATATCTGAAGGTCCGAGAGGTCCCCAAACATAAATCCGTTATGAAAAATGAAAAAAGTGGCCGCTATTTTGAAATCCTTAAGTTTTGGGCCGATTATTTTCAAAATCGATATCTGAGGGTCCGAGTGGTTGTCAAACACAAATCTGCTACCGAAAATGAAAAAGCTGGCCGCCATTTTGAATTCTTTACTTTCTGGACCAATTGTTTTCAAAATTGATATCTGAGGATCCGAGTGGTCCTCAAACATGAATCCTTTTTTAAAAATGAAAAAAGTGGCCGCCATTTTGAAATCTTTAAGTTTTGGACCGATTATTTTTAAAATCGATATCTGAGGGTCCGAGTGGTCGTCAAATACAAATCTGCTATCGAAAATAAAAAAAACTGGCCGCCATTCTGAATTCTTAACTTTTTGGACCGATTATTTTCAAACTCGATATCTTACGATCCGAGTGGTTCCCAAACATGTATCCGTTATACAAAATAGAAAAGTGACCACCATTTTGAAATGTTTAGTTTTTGAACAGATTGTTTTCAAAATCGATATCTGAGCTGGCGGCCACTTTTTCCATTTTTGATAACGGGTTTGTGTTTGGGGACCACTCGGATCCTCCGATATCGATTTTGAAAGCTATCAATCTAAAAACTAAAGATTTCAAAATGGCGGGCTTTTTTTTCATTTTTGATAACGGATTTATGTTTGGGGACCACTCGAATCTTCAGATATCGATTTTGAAAACAATCAGTTCAAAAACTACAGATTTCAAAATGGCGGTGACTTTTTCCATTTTATATAACCACTCGGATCATCAGATATCGATTTTGAAAACAATCGGTCCAAAAACAAAAGTTTTCAAAATGGCGGCCACTTTTTTCATTTTTAAAAACGGATTCATGTTTAGGGACCACTCGGATCCTCAGATATCGAATTTTAAAACAATCGGTCCAAAAACTAAAGATTTCAAAATGGCGGCCACTTTTTTCATTTTGAATAACGGATTCATGTTTGCGGACCACTCGGACCCTCAGATATCGATTTTGAAATCAATCGGTTCAAAAACTAGAGATTTCAAAATGGCGGTCACTTTTTCCATTTTATATAACGGATACGTGTTTGGGAATCACTCGGATCGTCAGATATCGATTTTGAAAACAATTGGTCCAAAAACAAAGGTTTTCAAAATGGCGGCCACTTTTTTCATTTTTAAAAACGGATTCATGTTTGGAGACCACTTGGATCCTCAGATATCGAATTTGGAAACAATCGGTTCAAAAAGTAAAGAATTCAAAATGGCGGCCAGTTTTTTTTATTTTCGATAGCAGATTTGTGTTTGACGACCACTCGGACCCTCAGATATCGATTTTGAAAATAGTCGTTTCAAAACTTAAAGAATTCAAAATGGCGGCCACCTTTTTCATTTTTGATAACGGATACGTGTTTGGGAACCACTTGGATCATCAGATATCGATTTTGAAAACCATCGGTCCAAAAACAAAAGTTTTCAAAATGGCTTCCACTTTTTTCATTTTTAAAAACGGATTCATGTTTAGGGACCATTCGGATCCTCAGATATCGAATTTTAAAACAATCGGTCCAAAAACTAAAGATTTCAAAATGGCGGCCACTTTTTTCATTTTGGATAACGGATTCATGTTTGCGGACCACTCGGACCCTCAGATATCGATTTTGAAATCAATCGGTTCAAAAACTACAGATTTCAAAATGGCGGTGACTTTTTCCATTTTATATAACGGATACGTGTTTGGGAACCACTCGGATCATCAGATATCGATTTTGAAAACAATCGGTCCAAAAACAAAAGTTTTCAAAATGGCGGCCACTTTTATCATTTTTAAAAACGGATTCATGTTTAGGGACCACTCGGATCCTCAGATATCGAATTTTAAAACAATCGGTCCAAAAACTAAAGATTTCAAAATGGCGGCCACTTTTTTCATTTTGGATAACGGATTCATGTTTGCGGACCACTCGGACCCTCAGATATCGATTTTGAAATCAATCGGTTCAAAAACTAGAGATTTCAAAATGGCGGTCACTTTTTCCATTTTATATAACGGATTCGTGTTTGGGAATCACTCCGATCGTCAGATATCGATTTTGAAAACAATTGGTCCAAAAACAAAGGTTTTCAAAATGGCGGCCACTTTTTTCATTTTTAAAAACGGATTCATGTTTGGAGACCACTTGGATCCTCAGATATCGAATTTGGAAACAATCGGTTCAAAAAGTAAAGAATTCAAAATGGCGGCCAGTTTTTTTATTTTCGATAGCAGATTTGTGTTTGACGACCACTCGGACCCTCAGATATCGATTTTGAAAATAGTCGTTTCAAAACTTAAAGAATTCAAAATGGCGGCCACCTTTTTCATTTTTGATAACGGATTTATGTTTGGGGACCTCTCGGACCCTCAGATATCGGTTTTGAAAATAATCATTGGAAAAACTATACCTTATTCTGTACCTTTCCCGCACACGTTCAAGTTTTACTTTATTCTGCAATAATAATTTACGTTGCGACTCTAGACAGACCCTGGACACCGCAATTTTCTGGGATAATAAGTAGCCTGTTTTAATCTAGGGTACCAACTGTCTTCGTTCCAAATTTCATGCAGAAGCATTTCACCTAAGTCCTCTAGGTTGGCATGGCAACGCATCTGCAATCCCTCCGGGGTTGCGGGTGTCTATGGGCAGTGGTGATCGCTTACCATCAGGTGACCCACTTGCTCGTTTACCTTCCTATTCACATATAAAAAAGAAAAAAAAAGAAGAAACAAACATACTTACACACTCACTCACATCGTCACAAACTTTCTCATGTATAATATCACATACATACATACATAAATAACGCCTCTATCCCTTGCGGAGCAGACAGAGCCCAAGGTAACAAGACTTTAAGGCCACGTTACGAATGCCGAAATGTTACAATTTTTATTATTTTTGCGAAATCTGATTTGAACATTATGCTGTGTGTGTAAGGCAATCGGAAAACTGAAACAAGCGCCATCTACTAACATCACAGTGCAATATTTCAATCCATCAGCCCGCGCCCATTCGCATCGAGTTCACACGTCGATTATTTAACAGATGTCGCGTTGATCGGACTGCTTGCCACGTCACAAACGGGCAAGGTCATTTGCCTATCCCTTCGCCTTAACACAGATGGTTCATTTCACAGTAAAACCGCCTTTGCATTGATTTAAGACAAACCACAGATAATTCTTTGAGGATATAAACAACGGCCTAGATACACGTAATGTAATGTTAATCAACATTTTGATGCCATTGTAATATTAAAATAAATCGATAATAAAGAGGAAAAATAAACAAGGACAAATAAATTTGGGCAATGAGGCGGAATGGACAAAATATTCCTAAGTCTTGCCCAAGGAGATAATTAAAAAATGAATTGTCAATAGTGTCAATTTCACGTCGAGTGTCAACTCAACTGTCAAATATGTCAAAGTCAAGCACAATTTGTTTTGGTTTGGTATATTGTGTTGTTTGTTATTTTCATCAAAAATTTGTTTACTTATCTTAAGTACATTACACACAAATAATGCCAAACTGTTGTGTGATAGGATGCGAATTGAAAAAGACACAAAGTCAATCAACTTTGACCATGCATCGGTACGTAACGAAATAAGTTAGAAAAAATTGAAATGTTGCGTTTGTAATGGTAATGGTAATAGTTCTTATCGTTAAGTTAAAACTAAATTGTTTAAAGGTGAAGTGGCTTTAGTTTCTCTATATCTGTTTTAACATTTCGACAACATTTTTTTAATGGTAAAAGAAGCAAATCTTGCAAAGCAATGAACATTATTTATTTGTACGAAGCTGATATCAAATGCCAAGAAAGATTATACTATAAACTAGCGACCCGCCCCGGCTTCGCACGGTATATTATGCGTGTATTTTACATATAAACCTTCCTCTTGATTCACTCTATCTATTAAAAAAAACGCATCAAAATCCGTTGCGTAGTTTTAAAGATTTAAGCTTACAAAGGGACATAGGGACAGAGAAAGCGACTTTGTTTTATACTATGTAGTGATGAAGTGTTTTAATTTTTATTGTACATTTCGTTATACTAAGGTTACCGAGATCTGAAGACAAGAAGAAGAAATGGCTTAAAGCAATAGGGATGGAAAATATAAAACAAGGTATTAAAGATGTTTTCATTTGCTCCCAACATTTTGATGACAATGCCTTCAATAGGAACCTGGCTGTTGTGAGACTGCGGGATGATGCAATACCATCAGGACCTCCAATGGTAAGCATCTTCTTCTTCTTTGCACTTTCCCACATTAAGTACGGTCGGCTCTCCTAATTTAGTGACTCCAGGACAATCTATCCTGAGTTGTTGGGTCGGGCAGTTCTTTTTTCTTAATTAATTTGGTCATGCTGGTCCACCAGGTAGTAGGTAGTAGGGTCCGATGGTAACCATGAAATTTCATAAATTGAACCATATTTTTTTATAGTAATTTTCATCAGATCATCACACAGAAACAACAGAATTTTTACAGGAATTAAGCCTAAGACAATAGTGTAACACACTTTTGAAATTTGTTCAACAAATCATTAATGTGAAAAGTTTATTTATTTACTAGCTTTTACCCGCGATTTCGTCCGTGTAGACTTAATTTATCTTCAATTAACTAAGCAGTTTCCGAGTGTAAATGTATCCAAAAAGTCATTAGTTATATTTCTCGATTTCTCGACGAAGATTTCTAGTGATAGAGCCACTTTAAAGGAAATGGTCCCGATCTCTTATTTTCTACCCCGTTAGCAAGTCACTTGGGGCGTTGGGGACCCAGTCGCACGACCCGTTCATAAGTGACATCTCCTACTCATAAACTTAACTTAGCCTACCTACAAACTGCCTCTGACCCAAATTTCGGGTCTCTCTATAGCAGCAGCATTGATAGGACAATAATGAAAAAAAAAAGTATCCTAGTACCTATTCCTGGTTCTCAGCTACCTCCACACCAGTTTTCAGTCAAATCGGTTCAGCCATTCTCGAGTTATAAATAGTGTAACTAACACGACTTTCTTTCATACATAGATTTATTTTGTAAATCACTCCACAAACATTTTCATCATGTGTTATTTTATTTTCCAGCAGCATTTTAAGCAAGAAAATTCTCCAGTTCCTGAATTTGAAAGTACAGAAGACTCAACTTATCTTCTATTGGAGCATAGTGATTCTAGTCCGGTAAATTGCCAGGGCTTAATTTGATCTGAATAATAATTGAAAAATAAAAATGGCTTTAAATCACCTTACAAATACCTGTCTGCTTAAATGCGGAAATATTATTGTATCACATAATAAATTTGGTCTTATTTTGATTTTTTATATTTTCAGGATGTTGATGAAAATGCAGATATACCTGCTTCACAATTTCCTATTCAGGTATATTTTTCAGTAATTTTTTGTTTATGTCTGAGAAAAGTATTAAAAATACAAAAATACAAATAATGTATGTACTTTGACCAATAAATTATTTTATCACCTTAGGGTTGTCTTGTGTACATAAATGATATACTTTTATTATTTTCAGAGCAAAAGGATCAGAAAAATGAAGCAATTAGAACATATATGCCAGGAACAAAGAAAAAAAATTAAAAGATTAAATCAAGTAATTCGCAGACAAAACAAAAAAATTACTGATTTTAGAAATATAATAAAAGATCTCCTTGAAAGTAATTTGTTAGAAAGCGAGAGCTCATTTGTCTTGGAAGAAAATGATAAAACTAATAATTTACACCAAAAAACAATCACTAGAAGTTAGTGATATGCTTCTAGAAGGATATTATGCAGAATTGATTCAAAAATAAACATGCATTCATTTACAAAAAAAAATTACTTGCTGTGTGCTAACGAACTTTGATTTAAGTGGTCTGAAAATTTGTATTGACTTTTTATCTTTTTATCGTGGTCGGCTTTGTGAACACTGAATTTACCAGTGAAATTATGTAAGCATAGTGTAAGTATGTCTCAGAGGAGATCCCAAATAAAATTTATAAAACATGCGGCAGCTTTATCATCTATATTAATAATTTCGTGACCGGTTACGGTAGACTCGATCGAAACGTTGCCTGAATGATAGAACGTGAAAAAATTAATATTTCGAGTCGACAACATGTATCCGCAAAATTCGGATTGTCGAGTATTTTGTAAAATTCTAACCGTGCTGATGGACAAATCGCAGTCGCCATATTGGACACCACAGACTAGCGCGAAACTGACACCGGAGGATGACAAACGTTCCGTTTCATGGTAGCGCACATACGCCGTGTGATTTTTCTTAAACGTGAGATTGGCCAACATAACCATAGAAAAAATAGAATAATTGGGAATGGATGATTATTTTAAAAGTGCTTGGTGATTTTTCTTTTGATAGGAGTAACCATTCTCAGCTACGGAAAAAAGTTTCAGATTTTTTTCCGTTGAGCCATATATTTTATAAAAATAAAAACATTTTATTCAGTCACTCGGCGGTAGTGATGTAACGAATGTCATATTTTCGACATTCGCGAATGCAAATGCGAATGCGAATATTCAGTTTTTGTTATATTTGGCACCATTTGTCTATGGCTTGGTGACTTTGGTGGCAGTCCCGTACAAACGAAGTACGTTCCGTTTGTTTTTTGTTCCTAGAATAGCCGAGTTGAGACGAACGAACGCATCTGATTGAAATGTCATTCCATGTTGCCAGATGGGCTATTTAATTTAGCGCCAAGCCATTAGGGCTATCTCCCTTACCGGGCGGCGAAAATTATATAATTAAACAACTACTAGATAACCTAAATAAATAACAAGATACCCTAATTTTTTTTTTATATTCGTATAACATTCGCAGTAATTTGCGAATGCAAATGCGAATATGCCAGAAATATGCGAATATTCGCGAATGCGAATGCGAATGCGAATATTCGTTACATCACTACTCGGCGGCCCTCATACGGCAGTTAAGCAGTACGCCAATGCATATCAAATTAAAAAAAAAACTGCTTGAATCTGTAGTACACGATGATATTTGTAGCTAAAAGAAGCAACGGCTAAGTGGCGCCGTCTGTAGATTGTTCGTGTTACTAAACCACTATCTATATCGCTGTTTGATAATTTGTTAATTTTGGCAGGATTCCAATCGCCTTCGTACAGAAATATAAAAAAAAGGTTTTGTCTATATGTCAACGTCATAGATCTGTAGATGTGTGTGAATTTAACGGCAAAGTCACGTTTAATGTCAACAATGTTCGCGTGTTCGAAATTATTTCCGTTCGTTGGCGTTGTTATTGTTTTCCGTGCTGTTTTTGCTTTTTCGTTTCACCCCTGCACATCTTTCCTGACTTCTACTTACATTAAAATGGTCTTCGCAACAATGCATCGTGTAAACTTTGAAATATTCCACATTAGCTTGCGTACACCATTTCTTCTGCAAACCTTCTCTGATTTTCACAATGATTTTGTTGGGGCTATAGTTCGAGTCATTGTTGCATTCCGGCAGAAAACATTTTTTTATAAATATCTATTGTTTGTTACAGATTTATACTTTGAATTTGCTTTTATTTCTAATGTTTGTAGGTTAAGTCAGAATGTAATGTTATGATGTAGATGTGACAGTGATAGAGTGACAGATACCGTAGCAAAATTTTTTTTTTCATTTTTGTGGCAAACATTTAATGGCAGATTCTTAAACTTACTACGTACTTTTACAAAAATATCTGCAATCGTAAAGTATTTTTGAAATCGGACAAGATAAATCGGTTATTTGATGGTTTTCCTCCAAATGGTTTTCGAATTGGAGCATACTGAAAAAAATGAACAATGTCAATTCCCCATGTATGGTAGTAACACAAACAATCTACAGGCGGCGCCACTTAGCCGTTGCTTCTTTTAGCTACAAATGTCATCGTTTACCACAGATTCAAGCAGCAATTTTTTTTTTAAATTGATATGTCATTGGCGTAGTGCTTATCAGCCGTATAGAGGCCGCCGAGTGACTGAGTAAAATGTTTTTATTTTTATAAAATATATGGCTCGACGGGTAAAAATAAATAATAATTAACAAATAAATATCATGGGACAAATTACACCAACTGACCCAGTCCCCAACTAAGCAAAGCTTTGTGCTATGGGTGCCAAGCAACGGATAAACATACTTATATAATTTAGATAAATACATACTTAAATACATACAACATCCATGACTCGGGCACAAACATTCGTATTCATGATACAAATGTCTGCCCCTACCGGGAATCGAACCCGGGACCTCTAGCTTCATAGTCAGGGTCACTAACCACTAGACTATCCGGTCGTCAAATCTGAAACTTTTTTCCGTAGCTAAGGATGGTTATTCGTATCAAAAGAAAAATCACCAAACACTTTTAAAATAATCATGCATTCCCAATTCAAAATAAAAACGGATTTCGGAAAAAAATTCAAAATGGCCGCCCTGTAAAATTGCCATTTTGGATTTGGACTTATCAAGTTGTTCACGCCATGCACGGATATATTCTCGCAGATAATTTCAGTTATTGTGAATGCTATCACTTACCTACCTGTTTTTGTATTAAAATAATAATCAGTGATTCGAAATAATGGCTACACATTCTACCTACATTTTGTACCTACAAGTGTATTATGTATGATTCAAATTTCACCCGAGCGAAGCCGGGTTTTCATCTAGTTTATTATAATATGATACGTCGAGTTTACTGTGCTATTTTGTCTGTATGGGTTTTAACCCCTTTGGTCACTACACTTTGAAATGACGGAAAGAAATAAAAAAAATTAAGGCTTTTTTCCCTGTGGCAAGTGTCACTAATTTGTCACTTTTGTCACAGAATATATAATAGTACCTTTTGTTTGACCGTCTTTTGACAGTATGATTTTGTCACCTCACGTTCAGTATTGCCAACGTAGCGTTTTTAAGCCAAATCAGGACATTTTTGTAGCCGTATTAGCGCCCCAGTTAGTTATTTGGATTTTAATGTCTAATCTAACGCTTTCTTGAGTTTGAAACTCAGGGTTATGTTATGTTGTAACGGGCTGATTTCCGCAACTCGACGTCTATAAACTGCACTTATTTTGCGTGGTGAAAAGAAACTCAGGGTTGTTCACATATTGCTAAATAATCATGTAGTATTTGTGGTAATACGACCTTACAAGGCATAAAAAACCACATTGTTAATATTCTACGTGTTATACCATTAGGTTTAATATATTTTATTGGCCCTTACTATTTTTATTTTATGTCATTTCTTAAAAACAGATGGAGATTTAGCGATTTTAAGTACAGAAACTAGCCACGAGTGCTAGACGGCGCTAGTAACACCGCTCACGTCAGTGACGTCACGTTCTTTTTCGAGACCGGTATCTATTGTGTTGTTGCTGAAATTGAGCGACTGTTAATTGCAAGGGAACACGTTCAAATATGTCTCATTTTAAACTAATATCGTCCACAAAAGCTTCCGATGTTATACCGGTCAACAAATACGTATCAGAGAAGACTGGGCTAACTATTATTATCGCTAACGTAGAGGGTCCTCTCGTTAACGGATTTTTCTGTCTCGGTAATTTATCTCTATCAAACTAACCATAATTATCTTCATTTGCAATCATAATCATCATTTGTTGTTGTTTTACAGCAACGGAAGCTCATGACGACGATGGACTGCCGCATACTTTGGAACATCTCATTTTTCTTGGGTCGCAACGTTACCCGTATAAGGGTATTCTAGATTTGTTGGCTAATCGCTGTATGGCGCACGGTACTAACGCTTGGACCGACACTGACCATACTTGCTATACTATATATACTGCGGGTGACAGTGGCATGTTGACGTTGCTGCCAATATACTTGGACCACATCCTGAATCCGACGCTTACGGACCACGGCTTTATAACCGAGGTCCATCATGTGGATGGAGACGGTGATGATGCCGGTGTTGTTTATTGCGAGATGCAGGGACGAGAGAATAGTGCGGATAGTAGGTAAGTTTATTTTGAGTGCCTGTGGGTAGCTTCTTTGGAGATTCATGGAGTTACTTTTTTTTTCTTCAAACTTTAAACTGGTTATAAAGATGTATTGCAAAATTGTCTTTTTAAGTTGGATTGATTACAAATCAGAAAGTATGTTGAAGTGTGTTGCTAAATATCAGCGCCATATAAATAATTGAAAAACTGTAATACTCAGTTAAAATAGCAAATACTAAGTTTAAGTTTAAATGCTTTTGGCATTTGTAAAGCAACATGTTAACATCAGGTCCACTATATGAAGATGTCATCAATTATTATAAAAGTCTGCCTGATTACAGATAAAAAAAGTCCCACTGCAAAAAATCTATGTCATATAAATACACTAACACTATTTTCAGGTGTGAATTGCGTTTGATACGCGCCGCATACCCCAACAGTGGTTATTCTGCTGAAACAGGAGGTATTACCAAGAATTTGAGAGAATCAACGAACAATACTAAAGTAAGTCTATACTTCTTTTAATTTCATTATTGCAGTGCACCCAATAAGATGTGGCGACATCTATCTCGCCACAGCTCATTGGGTGCTCTGCAATAATGACACTAAACAAACTACATACATTAATAAACTACAGTTGTCCACTGGCAATGAATTGTCTTCTATCCTGCACCATTATTTCTGGCACAGTATATTGATGTTTTGTAGTGAGCCATTGTGTACTAGATTTAAGGCACATAATGAGTTCCAATGGTGTATTTTTTTTAACTAGCCAAGTTTAGTTGTAGTTATACAACTTTTAGCAATAGAAAAATAAATTGAGGTACAAAATCAGAGCCTATTTGCTAGGCCTACAAATTAATATAGCGCAAATAATGTAAATGTTTACTGTAGTTATAAATTGTACTTTATTATATGTTTTTATTTAACTTGCAATGTTTGTTTGTATATATGTAATTAATTATGTACCTGCTTATATAAGTTATCTTAAAAATTTTCAAAGCAATAGTGATTGGACTAACTTGATATTTAGTACCTAATGTGGACAAAGTGTGTGTAGTCAACAAAAGTATAGTCATAAAAAGTGGGTTTGTATTAAATATTTTCACATGAACTTTTTTCAGGTGAGGGATTTCCACAAGAAGTTCTACAGGCCTGAGAATTTGACTATAATACTGACTGGTCAAATTGAGGCGGCTGATGTGTTCAAAGCCTTAGAGACTGTGGAAGATGACATCATTACCAAGGTCAGTCCAAATTGCTCCCAACACAACACACAATTACATGCTCACTGGAAACACCAATATCCATTGTTGCAATTGTTGGGTGTTGACTTTATTTTTACTCAACTGTATCAGTAGGATGATTGATTCATATTACAAGTACTATGGCATTTAAATTATTATTATATTTAAATTACTATCATTATTATTAGACTATAAAATAATAATTAGCTTAAGCAGCAAATATCTATCAGTTTATCACAGTACTGATGGTTCTCAGTAATACAAATCTCCTTTTACATTTTGCCGCCTACTTACATTTTGAGTCTGCTGTGTTGCCACAATGAAAACTAGAAAGGAAACGAGGGTGCTTTCTACATTACTGCCACATTTTTACTACAAAATGCTTGAATATGGCAACAATTTTCAATGGAAATGTTTGTTTCCTCTTTTAAGAAGTATTTGTGTGTAAATCTGTTTTACTATAAATGTTTTATACTATGTAGTGATATTTTGTCCTCAGAGGGGCAGAGAAATTTCCGAGCCTTGGGTTAAACCGTGGCAAACCATACCTCCTACACCCAACTTTGGAGAATACAAGGAGCAGTGGCCTGCTGACACTGAAGACTGTGGACAGGTAAAGTTCGATTTGACACATGACTATGGCCACTCATATGACGTTTGAAACTGAGACGTGTTCTCTTGCAATGGGCGTCTTAATAACATTACATTATTATTTAAGACTTTTTTGGTCAGGGTGAGGGGCGCGCCGCGAACGATTTTGTTCTATAGGAATCTCAGCTATTGACCGACTGTTTAAGGGTGCGACCACACCGCCGCTTAAAAAACGGTGACGTTACGGAATCGCAACAAAATGTATGAAGAAACGGTGAGAAAACGTGACGGATACGACACGTCACTGCGTATACGCGGCGGTTTGGTCGCACCCTAAATGAGTCGTCGCCCGCGCGAGTACAGGGACGCGTAGTAGGACGACAAACGGGACCGAGAGCGGTGCGGGCGGGTAGTGCGCCTGCCGCCCGCACCTCTCAGTCCCTGTCATTTACCCCGCTTCCCTGTACCACGCGGGCACAGTATAATATATGTATAAGCTAAAGCAGTAGGGAAGATAAGCTTACTTTTTGAAATAAGTACCTACGCTACAATAAAACGTTAGGGTTGTCGATTTACTTTTTGTTAAATTGAAAAGTTTTTTGTCTAGTTAGCGCTATCTCAGCTGGTAAGGCCTGTTTTTAGAGTAGGTAACTGCTACACTTAATTAAGATTATTAGGGTTGGCACCCATAATTTGTGTAAAAGAGAAACAAACATTTATATGGATTCTATATTAATTAAATTACAATCGAATGAATTAACTATTTTTTGAATAAAATAGGGTATTTAAAAAAGACTTCAACAGTTTGAGTTTTTTTATTTGTCGGTAGGTAAGTATTATATATTACTTACTGAAAAATACTTTCGCCTGCTACGACACGTTCGGAAAGCTCTGTTATTAAATTTTATTTTATCAAAAATTCTCATCCGAATGAATAGCTTTCTTAAATAAACTATTGGGAAACATGGACACGGCACTATAAAACTGTTTTTTTTTTTCTAGTATTTGTAAATTAATAAAGCTACTTAGTTAATTTGCAATTTATGTTAATTTCGGTTTTGAAGAAGCCGATTTCAGGCAGCCGTATACAGCGCAATACGCTCTTGGCATATTTAAAACGAAAAAACGGCCGCTCGTCTCAATGCGCCACGCGCGACTGACAGTACCGCGAGATCCGCTTAGGGGCCGTGTAGAAGCGCGCGTCTATGTGTGCGTTCGTTTCGACCGTTTTGTTCGTAGATTATCTACTGCTTTAGCTTATGTATATACTGTGACGCGGGCGAGGATTCATTTAAGCGATCGGTCTATAAGAGATCAATTGGGTCAAGTCACAGAAAAATGAATACGGTCAACTCTTGAGTTGAGTGTCGTGGGCTAAGTGCCGGATTTATATGTTTTATGAGTGTAGGCCACTTTTTTCCGCCGCCCCATGTACGCACAGCAAAGCTATTCGGTAAGCAGGTTTAAAGCGGCGCGTGCATGCAAAGGTGCTTACCGAATAGCTTTGCTGTGTGTATACCTTTCTAAAATAATAATTTTCCTCCTGTGAAAATCTGCCGCCCCTAGGACGCTGCCGCGCCTAGGCCGCGGCCTGTACGGCCTAGTTATAAATCCTGGACTGGCACGGCTCGGTTGCAGGTGTTGTTCGGTTGGCGCGGGCCCTTGCTGACGGAGGCGACGGGCGCGCGCTCGCTGACGGCGTGCGCGGTGCTGCTGCGCTACCTGTGCGAGACCGCCGCCGCGCCGCTGCAGCGCTGCCTCGTGGAGCGGGAGGACGCGCTCGCCGGCGACGTAAGCACCTCCTTAGCTGCTGACAGAAGCTGCGAGCGCGGGTACTGGAGCGCACAGTAGGACGACAGAGGGGACCTCTCGTTGCAGGCTCATAGTGCGCCTGTCGCCCGCACCTCTCTTGGCCCCCTTTGTCGCCTAACCCGCGCCGGTGAAGACTCAGTTAAGCGGTCGGTCTATAATATTATATACTAGCGGTGGACCGCGACTTTGTCTGCAAAAAAATCGTTTATCTCTACCCCGCGGGAACTATGCAATTTTCCGGGATAAAAAGTACATTTTGTATTACTTTAAAAGTCCAGCTAACTACATTTATCCAAACCCGTCGAGCCGTTTGAACGTGAAAGAGTAACAAACAAACTTTCGCATTTATAATAGCCTTTATCTTTTGACAATGTTGGCATTCAAGTACCGCTATACTGTTTGCCCAACCCTACCCTTACCCTTCTACTAGGCCCACCTTGGTCATCGGCTGGCGGCACCCTTGAATATGAGTAGTAGCCATTAATGTTTTTCCAGGTGTCCTACAACCTAACGGAGAACATAGCTTCCTTGATCAAGATCGAGCTCGATAACGTGCCCGTAGACAAGCTGGACGAGGCCCGGGACGAGGCCACGAGGTGCCTCAAGTGCGTGCGCGACGGCAACGAGCCACTCAACATGGACCGGCTCAACAGGCTGCTAAAGAAACAGCTGAGGGAGTGCTTGGCCGGCCTCGAGTCGGATCCGCACCACGCGATCGCGTTTAGATGCATCGGAGATGCGCTATACTCGCAGAATGAACAGGACGTAAGTCACAGCTGTCACTGTTTCTATTAGTTACTAGCTTCTGCCCGCGACATTGTCCGCGTAGTAGCAATTGACATGTCTGTCGCTAAGCCGCGGGAACTATGCAATTTTCCGGGATAAAAAGCCTATGTTTTAATCTAGGGTACCAGCTATCTTCGTTCCGTCCAGTCGTTTTTGCGTGAAGAAGGAACAAACACACACTTACTTACATCGTCACCTCGTTACAAACTTTCGCATTTATAATATTAGTAGGATTCGTATGTTTATCAAAAGGTTGTGCGCCTCTGGTTTTACTTAGGTTAGTATTTATCGTCCGCCCATTGTCATTCATCCCTGTGTCGTAAAGAGCGAGTGAATGCAGTATTCTCAGCAGTGAATTATCGTATGGGGTGTTTCTCACACCATGTCGACTGCCCTACTAAAAAAAGTACTACAAAAATGCTACATGGTTCAAACAAGAGCTTTTAGAATTGTTTTCATGTAGTCCTTTTAAATATATTTTCAGATTTACATATGGACACAATAAAACTACCTACTAGTATAAAGTTTAGTGTTCCGTTTTTGCCATTTTGTTAATAGAATATTACAGACCTTAATTACCAGCCAAGCCACAAACCTTTACTAAATGTGCTGCTTGAGAGACTAGCTCTGTTAGTAATCGGCTATCGACTAACAGCCTTATTCATAAAAAATCCTTAATTGAGGTTTGATCAGTCGATTAGTTAACAGACTGATTAAGCTTATTTGACAGTTGTTAAAAAGTATGATTCATAAACGCTTGCTAGCAGTCTGTTAACTAATGAGCTGCTGATGGATGGATTAGGCGCGTTATGTTGTCACCTTGACAAATCATAGACCAAAAATGGCCTTTTAGTGAATTAAAAAAAATAAATTGACAGCAGTGACAGCGAATTAGCGGGAAACCAGCGAATTAACACGACAGACTAGGCAGTGTGAATCTAGTTTCCTTTACCTTTCCCGGAGTGAATAAAAACTTAAAACAAAAAAAACTGTCTTGCGTATGGTTTTGCTCTTGCCAAAATCAGCTGTTCACATGCGTGGCAGCCATTTTGTGAGTTAGCAGAGAGATAAAGTAGGGTCTACGGTCCGCTAACTTTCGGAAGACTTAACAGACCGTTGATGGACTGATTAGCGCTAATTGACGTTTATGAATCATGTTTTTTTGCATCGGTCCTATAGCGAGCTTATAGCGAGCCTCTAACTTTTTATGAATAAGGCTGTAACAGTGTATTTTGATGAATCGCAATTTTGACAAACGAAATTTGACCAAAGGCACCTTTGAACAACAGCCTATTTTTACCAATCGCACCTTTGACCAATAGCGTATTTTGACCAATTGCACCTTTGACCATAGGCGGATAACCCAAATAATCACGGCCGATCTTTGTTGCTCATTACATTACGTAACTAACTTTAAATTGAAACGCCATTTTTAATTTATGATTCAATTTTATCCCCGGCTTAAATTTCCAGTTCGTCACCCGCCTGAATCCTCAACAAGCGCTGCAAGAGTTGCTGTTGGAAGGCCCGCAGTACTGGCTCGGCGTGCTGCAACAGTATTTCACTGACGACCTCATCACCATCGTGGGCTCGCCCAGCATACAGCTCCAGGACCAGTCAGTAGCTTACTATAGGCGACACGGCACGGGGGCGCGGGGTAGGCGACCGCGAGAGCCTCTCTCTGTGCGGGCGTTTGGCGCACCGCTCTCGGTCCCCTTTGTCGTCCTACCCTGCGCCCCTGTACCCGCACGCGCGAGGACTCAGTATAGCGGTCGGTCTATAGCCACCATAAATTACCCCCATGACTTTTCCCCTTAAAGATCTGTCTATCAAATGAATTATTCTCATTCTTTCATTCTCAGATTCGTTTCGTAGTGGCAGATTAATTCACATAATATTTTCAAAATGCACGTCATGAAACAGGTTATGGGCCTGTATTTCAAATAGTTTATTAAGAATATGAAGAAGTTAATATGGCCTTTTCATCACGTTGATTTGACATATAAATAGTACATGCCGGGAAGTAATGTGTTAGGGCGATTGTGCACTACAAGGAATTGTACTGTCCGGAGTCCGATTTTTCATAAATTTGTACCTACTCCGTAAAAAATCGGACTCCGGACAGTAAAATTCCTTGCAGTGCACAATTGCCCGTTTCATTGCATATTTGAGAAAATAATGTTTGTTACAGAATGGCAGAAAAAGAAAAGAAGAGAATTGAAGCGCAAAGAGAGCGACTCGGAGTGGGCGGCCTCGCGACAAAGGGCAGGATTCTTGAGGAGGCGATACAGTTCAATGAGGTTTGATTATATCATCAATATACAGTATAATCAGGGGGTGTACACTCCGCAGTTTAGGTACGATCGACCGGCGCTCCTGCCGGGCGGTATAATGGCAGTAGGTTGCCGCTCGCCTCGCACGCTGGCTTCGCGCATTATTTGTGTGTTACCCTAGCAACGAACAATACAACCCTAATAAGTTTGTGGTGACGTCGTGAACGCCGGTTAAAATAAAAGAAGCGCTCTCGCGTAGTAATACGGTTTATTTTTGCATGAATGCTTTGCGGGAAATGTAATGGAGGCTGTAAGCTATTATCGCTCTAGGTAAATATATTAGGAGCGAGCTAGATTGTGCTTTATCTGTATGCGACTAGAGTTTTTATTTATTTAATTGACTCCAGAGAGAGAGCCTTCTGTACGTTAGTACTATTACTTATTCTGTGGTATCGATACTATTGCCGCTGTCACTCAAACTATCGGTAGATCGAAACACTATCTATAGTAGACTATCTCGCGACACTAATATGCATTGTTTTCCCTAGCGTCCGCCGCCGCCGGGCACGCTGGCGGCGGTGCCGGTGCCGGCGTGCGACAACCTGAAGTGCCACCGGCTGGCCACGTGGACGCCGGACTCGGAGCCCTGCCCGCACCTCGACCTGGCGCAGCTGCCCGTCTACGCGAGGGTGCACAGCTTGAAGACCAACTTCGTCTATGTTAGTACTAGTTATTATTATTTTTTTTTGATGTGAAAACTTCTTTAGTGGCGCTGAGCGCTTTTTGGGATAGGTAAAAAATTATAATTTCGCGACAGCCGTAAGACGGATGGAGAGTTTAAGTACCAGGATATCAGGATCCTCTAAGAGCTTATTTTGAAATACGAATGAATCGCGTTCGAATTTTGAAGTGTTTTTTTGTTGAGTCGTGGAGCAGTACGGTACGCGTATTGAGCATCATGGAGGTTACAACATTAAAATCTAATCTAAGATGCTGTTTTCACTTCTGCCAGTTCAATTCGTTTGTCGCTATCACGCGGTAATTACGCAATTTTCCGGGATAAAAAGTAGACTAACTATGTGTTATCTTCTGTGCCTGATTTCATCCAAATCCGCGCCTAGGCCCCCTCCCTCGTCCCCCACCAATTTGGTCCGTATTTCGCTCACTGCGCAGGTTTATCGCCAGGAGCTCTTTTTACGTGCGTTGATTTGTAAGTATGTACATGTTCCATTAAACAGATTTATATGGGGAGTGTGACTCAGTGCGTTGGGAGGGGAAGGCCTAGACTCTAGACGGACGTTCCGTGATCAAATTGGGAACGTTTTGGAAAAAGGTCAGGTCACGAGCATCCGAAACCGACGAGCATGTATGATGTGATTGATGAATGTGGATGAAGCGAAAGAGCTATGTCAGGATCGTAGTAAGTGGAACAAAGTAGTGTCTGCCTACCCCTGTGGGAAAGAGGCGTGACGGTATTTATGTATGTACCATTTCTTTACAGATAAACCTGATCTTCGACACGACATCGATGGAGCAAAAGACGCGCAAATGGCTGCCACTCCTGCTGAACGCGCTGGCCGAGTGCCCGGTGCGCCGCGGCGAGACGCTCGTGCCGCACGAGGAGGTCATCTCGGAGACGGAGCAGCTGACAGTGGTGTTCAACAACGACATGGGGTTCGGGAGGCCGGGGAACTTCTCCGTCGGACAGTTTGGGAACTACGTGCATGTTGAGACTAGAGTGAGTATGCTTTGAAAACCAATTAAAACTGGCCGGCACCATTAGGCTTATTGTCTAACTCGCTCGCAATCGCTATCGTGTTCATTTTGACAGTTCATGTACAACAATGACAATTGTGTGACAATTGGCATCGGAATCAGCTAGCTGTCACATTCATAAACAGTTAACTCTAACCCCCTTATTCATAAACGCTCTATTGGCTTCTGCTAACTTAACAATCGTTTTGTCCTTATCTGTCACTTTGACATTTACCTTTACCGGATAAGGACAAACGATTGCTAAGTTAGCAGAAGCCTATAGGGCGTTTATGAATAAGGGGTAAGTACCTATCATCTTTTTTAAGCGGCTGAGAGAAAAACTACGAAAAACCCGAAAGTATTTTTGTCCTAATGTAATGTTTGCTTTTTTAAGTCCTAGTTAAGAGGGTGCATCCGGGCTGAGCTCGCAACGTCGCATTTTTGGTGATTTTTTGCGATTATTTCACAGAAATTGAATGAAAGTATCAAATATCCGTCTGTAGTGCACTTCGTTTTTAGTGCATTAATGTGTCTAATGCAATAATTCATCGTGATGAACTTTTATTTTCTTATTAAACGAGATATAGTATTTTATCCCTTTAATACGAAAATAAAAGTCCATCACCATTAATCATTGCATTGGACACATTAATACACTAAAAAGGAAGTGCACTACAGACGGCTATTTGAAACTTTCATTCAATTTCTGTGAAATAATCGCAAAAAATCACCAAAAATGCGACGTTGCGAACTCAGCACGGATGCACCCTCTTAATTCGATATTATTAAATTGTCATACTAATGATGTATTGTAACAGTGCGAGCCAGGAGACTACGAAGCTGTGGTCAACCACCTATACGAAGTGCTGTACGCCGCGGAAATTAACAAGGAACGGTTGTTGGTGTTCGCGCAAAGACTCATCAACGACGTGGCTCAGGTATGCTATTTCCATGACTGATCCCTTATCTAAAAACTAGCCAAGTCAAATTTTGAAATTTAATTACAACCCAAGTGAAATAAATGTAGGATTTTCTACCCATATAGAGTAGGTACATTATCAATTCTTTTGTCAGCGAACACCTTGGCTATCATTTCACATTTGTTTTTGATGGGATAAGTCTTTTAATCGTTCGTTTCGTTTTTTTTTGTCTTAATAATTTGACATGTAAAATTTGTAATTTTATGAATAAATGAATATGAATATGAATATGAATATGTTTTTGTGAAACATTCTTCTTTAATACAAACTTTTCAACTAACTGTACTTGCATGGCTAGCAGTATTTCTTATGTACCACTCTGTGACTGGATTCAAGTTAAAATTTCTTCTTAAGCAAACCTGTCGCCCTTGGATCTTAGAAGTCAAATTTGAACCACTTCTTATGCTCCGGTGTTCATCGATTTATAAGACGCTATCACGTCAAAATAAACTTTTTCACACCTCTCATTCAGAAAAGTAAGCTTTGCTATTAGATCAAAGTGCACTTTTCTGTTCAAGGCGTTTCTAAGTGGTTTTTTGCAAATGCAATTTTTTGAAGTTGAGTAGCTTTTTAATTATAATATTTAGAATTATTTTTTATTTAGAATTGTTTGGTGTGAAAAGTTGTATGAGCCACTCGGGAGCAAAATTATTTTCATCTTGGGCGTTAACACTTGAATCCCTCATTACATTCCTCATTCTATTGTAGAATTCTTCGCTACATTCTGGATTCTCGCCGTAAATACATAATTTTGCTCCCTTGTGACACAAATAACTATTTTTATCTTAATAAACTCTCGTCTAGGTTCGCAGAAGCGGTCACAAAATGGTATATGACCTTCTCCGCGACTCGTTGTACAGTCACGACAGCAACCTCCACTGGAGCTCCGTGCTGCGCCAGCATAGGTTCCTGCGCGAGCTCGTGGAGCACCTCAACGCGGGCGGGGACTCCGCCGCCGCCGCCTTGCGGGACGCGAGGGACGCCTTCAAGACGATGACGGCCAATATGTGGCTGCATCTGGCGACTGACTTGGACCGGTACCAGCTCAGCACTGAGCCGTGGAAGCGGTTCCCGAGGGTCGGAGAGGGAAAGCCGGCTACGTGAGTGTTGTCACTGCATCTAAAGGGATAAGTCCGCCTTTGTGCATCTATCTCAGTGTTTGTCAATTGACAACATTTCATATTTCTGAGCCTATAATTTTAATGGTTCTCTGTATTTTGTTTGAAAGGATGAACATGCTGACAGTTTAATTTTTTCGCTAGGGCTTGTATTTAATTTATAATTTATTGTATTTCTGACTTCTATGGCGCTTATAGATGCCCTAGTTTATTTTTTCTTTAAAATCTCCTATGTACAGACATCGACCTGTTACAATTTTATTATATGTATAGATTTATTAATTTGTGCTTATTCTAAAAGGGCGTATTTTCGGTACTATCACAGAATACACACTTATCCCTTTGTCTTTTCTCTATAGGAATAAAAACTGGCGTTAATTTCAAATTGTCAATGTCAGATCCTATTCTCCAATATTCGATTTTCGAGGTTCGCTTCGTGCTGTTCCGCTCATGCTAACAGTCATTATCCTGAGAGTGAGAGAAAAGGTATGAAACGAACTTCGAAAATAGAGCTTCAGTTCAGAGTTGCCCCCCTTGTACTTTGAAGTTGTCAAAAATACAAAATTATGATCGCTTATTTGTTCTCGTGAAAAAGGCAAAGGCGTTTCACCTATCCTGTGGTAGTATTGGTAAAATTAGGACATATTTTTAATTATTTTTTATCTAAATATATAAAAGAAGAAACTGACTGACTGACTGACTGACTGACTGACTGACATATCAACGCACAGCCCAAACCGCTGGTTCTAGAGATTCCAAATTTGGCACGTAGGTTCCTTATAAGGTCTAGGGGTGCTCTAAGAAAGGATTTTTCAAAATTCGACCTCTAAAGGGGTTAAATGGGGGTCCAAAGTTTGTATGGGGAAACAAGATTAGTTAGACTATTTTATTCGAAACTTCACAGGAGTAATCCTAACGATAAATGAGTAAATACCTGTTTCAGGTTTTTTGAAAATTCAACCCCTAAAAGAGGATAGGGGGTGACAAAGTCTGAAAATCAACGTGGGTATTATTATATTATAGTGGGTAGTATTGTTTGTACGGTTTATCGGGTCGCTGATTACGAAAACAACAACACACATACCTACCTGACACACACACACACACACACACACACAAATTTCCACGGGAACGGGAAAAAACGGGATTTATTATATTCGTTTCCGAGTGACCCTATCTCAGTAACTAAGTATACTTAATAAATTTAGACTTCAAATTTCGTACACAAGTAGATGATTACAAAACTAAGAAAATAATTTCAGGATTTTTGGAAATTCTCACGGGATAAGGAAAAAACGGGATTTATATATTCAGTTCAACGAAATCCTATGAACTATAATTACTAGACTTCAAATTTGGCATAGAAGTAGGTGATTTTAATAGTAAAAATTAGTTTTAAGGATTTTCGAAAATTCCAACAGGATAAGGAAAAAACGAGATTTATATTCAGTTCTACGGGATCGAATTTTCGTTTTAATGATCGTAGAAAACTGAAATTTGGCCTTCAGGTTCCTTGGGGAGTATAGGGGAGCACTACGAAAGGATTTCCCAAAATTCTGACGGAAATGAACGGAATAAAACGGGATTTTTTGTTATACTGCAGTGCAGGTTGTAGAAAGCTGAAATTCGACATGTAGGTTGCTTGGGTAGTCAAGTGTAGAGAAGCATTTAGAGAGGACTTTCCAAAATTCCCACGGGAACGGGAAAAACTGGATTTTTCGTTTTACTGGTCATAGAAAGCTGAAACTTTGCATGTAGGTTGCTTGATGAGTGTAGAGAAGCACTAAGACAATTTCCTGAAATTCCCACGGGAACGGGAAAAACGGGACTTTTCGTTTTATTGGTTGTAGAAAGCTGAAATTCGAAATGTAGGTTGCTTGGGGAGTGTAGAGAAGTATTAAGAGAGGACTTTCCAAAATTCCCACGGGAACGGGAAAAAACGGGATTTTTCGTTTTATTGGTCGTAGAAAGCTGAAACTTGGCATGTAGGTTGCTTGAAGAGTGTAGAAAAGCTATAAAAGATCATTTTTTAAAATTCCCACGAGAACGGGAAAACGGAACTTTTCGTTTTACTGGTTGTAGAACGCTGAAATTCGGCATTTAGGTTGTTTGGAGAGTATAAAGAAGCATTATTAAGAGAGGAATTTCCAAAATTCTCACGGGAACGGGAAAAAACGGGATTTTTCGTTTTACTGGTCGTAGAAAGCTGAAATTTGGCAAGTGGGTTCTTTAGGGAGTGTAGGGAGCATTAAGAGAGCATTTCACGAAATTCTTACGGGAACGGGAAAAAAACGGGATTGAAATACTCCTGGTACACACAAGCGAAGCCGTGGCCAAAAGCTATTTGTCAATAAATGAAGTCTACGCGGACGAAGTCGCGGGAAAAAGCTAGTTTTTTATAATAAGCGATACCGCCAGCAACTCATCACTATTTTGATTCCCCTTTCCATCTAAACACTCACAATCTTTCTGAACCTTACCCCATCAGGGATAAAGACGCGATGTATGTGTTTCCAGGCCGTCCCTGTACTGGGACGCGGAGCTGCTGAGCGGGTTCGGCGGCGGCTTCGTGGTGGGCGTGGGCGGCGTGGAGTCCTCGTTCCTGGCGGCGCTCAGCCCCGGCCCGCAGGGGTTCGCGCTGCCAGACGTCGCGCCGCTGCTCGTCGCGCTCAACTACTTCACACAGCTAGAGGTCACATGTTGCACTCAACTTTTTTTTTATATGAATAGGAAGGCAAACGAGCAAGTGGGTCACCTAAGCGATCACCACTGCATAGACACCCGCAACCCCGGAGGGATTGCAGATGCGCTGCCAATCTAGAAAGCTAAGATGAAATGCCTCTTGTGCCTGTAATTTCCCCGGCTGTCTTACTCTCCACACGGGAACACAGCAGTGCAAGCACTGCTGCTTAGCGGCAGGATTAGCGAGTAAGATGGTGGTAGCGATCCGGACGGGCCTTGCACAAAGTCCTACCACCCGCAAAAGGTCAATTGAAACTGTCAACTGTCACAACTGTCAGTCAATTGAAATTGCAAACAATGTAAACAAACCTTGTGTTTAAAATCCCCTCAATACTTACCACAACATTATCCTGAACCATTAAAACAATAAACGAGTGCTAGAATATTACGCGCAGCAATCACTCGAACATTGGCTCGCGCGGCGTGGGCGCGCAATGGGGACGGGGATGCCGCGCGCGGCAGCTCGAACATCGCCGCGCGGCGATCCGAGCGCTGTCGGTTTTTGAGCCCGCATCAAAGGAGCTTCAGTCGCTGCCGCGCGCGCAGTTTGGACGGTTGAAGTGTTGCGACGAACTTTTTGCTTAAATTATGGATTTAATGACAAGAACTGTCGCGAGTTAATTCAATTTTATGGAAGTTTGGTTGAGTTTTTTATAGTGTTTTCCACGTGTTTCCTTCATGTCTCATGTCCGCCATTAGTTGTATACCACATTATAAATCAAATATCTTTTCTTCACCCACCAACGCCTTTTTCGTTTAAAATTATTGCGGATGATGTGATAGATCACAATAAACGCGACTGCCGCACGACCACGCGCGTTCATGGTTTAGAAATAATTAGCGCGAGCGCCGCGCACTGTTCGAGCTGGATCGCTTGCCTCGCGCGGCCGCCGCGGTCTACCTAAATTCCATCGAACATTTGCCGCGCGACCCAAAGTTCACGCGAACACTGACTCGCGCGGCTGCCGCGCATAATCTGTACGCAGCTTCACATTATTGACGTCGGAGTGAGAGGCCAAATTATAGATTCAGAAAGAAGGTCTCTACCCCAGGAGACGCTGATTGTGTCCGGAGGGGGAGGGGGAAATGAGGCCCTTAGGAAAAAATCGAGGACGCTAAAACTACGGGATCAATGATCATCCATAAAGTACGTCACACGTATTTCATGAATTTTTGACCCCTCCTTGTAACAGATGGTCACATTTTTGAGACCCCCTTCCCTAGTGTGACGTCACACTTCGTCGACCCCCCCCTTTAACGTCTAACGTAATTTATGGATGATCCCTACCCAAAGGGCGTTCCAATGTTAATCAGTGTACCATTTTTGAGTAGTTTTTTTCGAGAGCGGCATAAATATTTTGTCTTGCTAAGTGGGCCGTCAGTCTTAAGTTTGGAAACCTATGACTGCACTGCATCTTTGTAGTGGTCGACCGTGCAATCAAACCGTACCTACACTTATGTATGTACCAAATTTCAACTGCTTTGAAAACGCTTCTGGCAATTGGTTAATGGTATGTCTAATAGTTGTGTGATCTTTTGGAAAATAATTCGCGTTTGCTACTCGTATCAAATGTTTGATGAAACGTGGCTTGTATGTTACAGGGCCCGATGTGGCGGCTGATCCGAGGCTGCGGGCTGTCGTACGGCTACGGCGTGCGACCGGCGCAGGGCGAGGGCCGCATCGTCTTCTCGCTCTACCGCGCCACGAACGCCATCGCCGCCTACACTAAAGCCAAGTCCATCGTGGTAAGCACAGATATAGAATACTTAGGGCCTGTCTCACCTCTCCTTAACTGTCAGTCATCTATGATTCCGTCTCTATTTATCACAACGAAACAGACAGAGACGTCATCATAGATAACTAACAGTTAAGGAGTGACGAGACCTAAGTTCACTTCACTCTTTTGCTTGTGGCTACCGTGCAACTTTGCACAATTCTGCCAACATTAGATCGGCACTGTCATAACTTAGACGAGATCTAAAGGTTTGACAGCTGGCGGCACGTGGCAAGGGATAAGTTTTTGTTAAATGTCATTTTTAACACAACCTTTTTTTTTGCTGACTGTACTTTTTGTTGACTGTACTTGCATTATCATCAATCCTAAATAGGTGTACTAAATTTCAAGGCAAAATAACCACCAGATTTGGGTTAGATTTGACTTGCAAATATACCCAAACAAACATAGAAACGTTTTAAGGTTAGAATTTTGTTTACCAAATAGGACAGTTAAGAATAAAAATACCCTACATCTAACTAATATTATAAATGCGAAAGTATGGATGGATGGATGGATGGATGTTTGTTTGTTACTCAATCACGCCTGAACAGCCCAACGGATCTGGATGAAATTCGGCACATAGATAGAGAAAAGTCTGGAATAGCACATAGGCTACTTTTTATCCCGGAAAATTGCGTAGTTCCCGCGGGATAGCGATAAACGAATTCTTGGCAGACGAAGTCGCAGGCAACAGCTAGTACATACATAAATCACGTCTTCATCCCTTACGGGGTAGGCAGAGGCCAAGGCAACAAGACCTTAAGGCCACGTTTAGTATGGTTTTGGGCAGGTGGAAAGGGGAATCAAATTAGTGATGGGTTGCTAGCGGTATCGCCTATAAATATGATTCCTAACATTTTCGCCCATTCCCTCAACAAACGATATCTCAGGCTCACTCACAGCGTGTAAGCAAAATAGTCTAGTCTATCCAACTCCCTCTGAAATACCATTCATTACATCTCTCTTTCTTTTGCGTTGCCAATTTATTACTAAATTAGCTGTTGCCAGCGACTTCATCTGCAAAGAATTCGTTTATCGCTATCCCGCGGGAACTGCGCAATTTTCCGGGATAAAAAGTAGCCTATGTACTATTCCAGACTTTTCTCTATCTATGCGCCGAAATTCATCCAGATCCGTTGGGCCGTTCTGGCGTGATTGAATAACCAACAAACATCCATCTATCCATCCATCCATCCATCCATACTTTCGTATTTATAATATTAGTTAGATTTCATCTGCGGTGATATGGTCTCCAAAATTAATACTACAGTTCTGAACGCAAATCACTTTTTCTCATTGTAGGAAGAGTACCTCGCCGATGGCCAATTCGACGAGGACCTGTTCGCGTCGGCGAAGAGCACAGCGCTGTTCGAAGTGGTGGAGCACGAGAAATGCACCGCCGATGTCGTGTCGCAGTCCCTACTGAACTTCTTCAAGCGAGTCGGCGACAACTATAATAGGTACGTTTTTTTTTTGTAAGCGGCCAGTACGGTACGCGTCTTGAGCGTCATGGAGGTTTCAATATTAAAATCTAATCTAAGCTGCTGTTTTCACTTCTGCCGGCACTCCCGTAGTGCTACTCGTCGCTTTTATTTTAAGGGATTTTGGAACATTGTAATATTCTTACCCCCTTATTCATAAAAGCTCTATAGGCTTCTGCTAACTTAGCAATCGTTTGGCCTTATCTGTCACTATGGCATTTACCTTTCACAGATAAGGACAAACGATTGCTCATTTAGTAGACGCCTATAGAGCGTTTATGAATAAGGGGGTTAGACATTGAAGCTAACAGATGCTCAGAGTTAATTTCATAAAAACAAAAGACAGTGCCGATGTAGTCTAGCTTGATCGAAGTCGTTGCGGCTTGGGCTTCCGTTGTGGTAAAAAGGATAATGTCAGTCGGCTTTTCGGTACCTAGCGGAACGATATGATTAAATTTAACTCGGTGCGGCGAGAGCGTGCCATGGTCAGATTACGTTTGGTAAGAGGTCTTAGACTAGCATTATTGCAATGTATTTGTGCACAGGGACTTAGTCTGCGCGATCGCAGCGGTGACTCCGGAGAGCGCGCACGCGGCGGCGGCGCGGTGGCTGCCGACGCTGTTCGACGTCGCACAAAGCAAGACGTCCATCGTATGCCATCCCAGCAAGGTCAATGACTTACAGGCCGCGTTCGAAAAGTAAGTCTATTCATAGATATGCCGTTTGGCGCGGGGCTAGGGTAGGACGACAAAGAGGACCGAGAGCGGTGAGGGCGGGTATTAAGCAGTCGGTTTGTCTGTAGTACGTATGTGCTTATACTTCATTTAATTTAGAATGAGAAACCACAATAACAATATATTGCGGCTGGTCAACTATTTCTTATCTAGCAAACAGTACAGTGCAATAGTTTGGCAGCCGCAAAATAAAATTGTTTTAATGCCACTTTATTTGCGTGGCGTCAATTGTTACTCTAGTACAAATCGTAAAGAGATTACAGTTCACGAGCCGCAATATAATGTTTTTGTGGTTTCTCATCCTAAATTAAATGAAGTATAGTAGTGGCTTGTTTTAGAACTATGTTTTCTTTCAGGATCAATGTCAAGCTGGAAGCGTTCGAGTCGATGGAAGCCTCGCATTTCAACAAATAGACCTAGTGCACTTATTGCGGCTTTAAAAACGAATATGAATATTGTTTATAATGTTACCGACTGATTCTTGATGCGGTAAATAACGCTTAAAGTGAAATTATTTACACTTACAACTTACAGTTATCAGTGCTTGAGTGTATCTTTTAAGAATTTTATGTATCCACTATAAATATGTATTTTAAGTATAAATATTTTGTATACACCAACGTGTTCGAGTTGTTGACAAATGTTTGAAGTAATTTTGCACAGGAACATTGTTACGAATTGTTTCGTAAAATGTCTATAATCATTAGCCCAGTAATTACAACGATTAAAAAAACAATAGCCGGGTCTACGCTTATCGCACAAAGCAAGTAGGTGCAGGTGGCGGCAAATAAGTAAAACGTGGAGGGGATATGCGCAGTATGGAAATGATGTTGTTTTTCATTATTATTGTTGATATTGTTTATCATTATTTGCCGCCTACTATGCACTCGTGGTCTTGCTCGAATATTACGTCGGCGTCGGTTTCTTGATACGTTCAAAGTAAGATGTTGGCAGGTTAGACCGATTATGAACTAGGCCCAGAGGTTTATAAGTACAATAAGTAAGCTTTCACCTAGGCCTTGCAATGCGTCACCCGGCTACTAGCTATCCCACACTACCTCTGTCTCTGGCTGTGCGATTTCAATGCAAGTTTGTACACCATGAATGATTGTTACGATTTCGTAGAACATAAAATGCATTACCTACAAATATTTGTTGTTATTATTTCAGTAATTTCCCCGTAATCAGTACCAGTTCCGTATTTCAGTAGTTTCCCGTGTGTTTCGTTTCTGCGATCCCTCCAGAGTTGCGGGTGTCTACGGGGAACGGTGATCACTTACCATCAGGTGACCCACTTGCTCGTTTTCCTTCCTATTCATATAAAAAAAAAACTTGCTCGTAAGACCTTTCCCTTTCTCTGTCCGTAGAACAAACGGTAAATACTTGGCACAGAAGTTTAAGTGTTAAACCTCAATATCTTGAACAAGATTACAAGAGTATAATAAATAAAAATCCAGTATATTGTGATAAGGATAAAGTTTAATCACCTTCATCTTAAAGCTATGTCTATACAAAAAAATATAACTTACATTTAGTCAGATATTTAGTGAACATCATTATAAATCATCTCACAACCGCTGCAACACCTCCAACATAGAATTCATACCCAACCATAGAATAATATCAAGTTTTCAACATTAATGCAGTAATTACATAATTCCATTATTTTTCAACAGCAATACTCATCCATAACAAACGATAGAGCGTATATGGAAAGTTATAATTTCAATACCAAATATAAATTGTGTTCTCTTTTCAACGTTCCTATTCTGCGAGTTAAACTAAGTGAGCTTGCCGTCTCGTCTTACAGTAGGCGACTAAATATGGTTTTTATTACGAACTAAACGTTTATGAGACATCACATTCATTAACATTCTAGCTTAATTTTAATATGCGTCAGATTATTAACTTTTATACATATTTCATTTTATTTGGACAAAGTCTTTTAATTTTTAATACTGGTTAGTTGTTAGTCAACCATCGATCGCCTGAAATAGCTTATAAATATGTATGAGGTACAAAAATAAACTGGCCCTTTTTAGGATGCGGATGTTATCACTTTCGTAGGCCACACCAAACAATATCCCAACCGTGAAGGTAAAATATCTACACAATACATAATTATTATGATTACAAAATACTCCGCTGAGTACGAGTAAATGACAGATAAGTAATATTTACATTTAAAAAATAAATTTCAATAAGGAAATAAAAAATATTAAATTTTCTAAAACAATGTCAATTTTATTATTTTAAAATCTGCACATTGAAATGCATATTAAAGCACCGACATATGTACGATAACACTTATAGCATTGATACATACGTGTGTCATTCGTAAATACGTGTGAAGGTCGTGTAACTTTGTAACAAGTGATTCAAATCCTTTGTGAATCCAAATACGCTACGACTTTCACTACCGAAGTGTACAAAGTCTTGCTTTGAAGAGAGATTTGGTAAAATGTTATAATTACCTACGCGTAACAGTCTAATTATTATATTAATTCACTATGGACATCTAGGTACTCGACATAATAGAATTATCCTAATTAGCTGAACACCTTAACTAAATACGTCAATAATTTTACGGCTACGTAATAATAAAGAGGCGGCCCCATTTTCTTTACCTAACAACTGTTACACTTATCCGACGATTGTTCCTTATTAGTAATGACATGTACATTTTGTACACTCTCTTGCCTTGCCTGCTCGGGTAGGATGTGCGCAGAGTCACTTGAAACCGTAAGATAGTGAACAAACGGTCGACTTACTTAGCAATCAGTTTGTGCTATGGTGGGATCGATTTAGCTCGAGCCCTATGATACCCATACAATTTCATTATTTTAGGTGAAATTTTTTATATAAATATCAATTTTCAAAGGGTTCAAGCTGTATTAATCCCACTGTAGTAAAATTTGCGATGAATCCGGAACTTGTAACGAGAGTTCGTTAGTAAAATAACCTCTGCTAACTAAGCCCGTTTTAGACTCCGCGCCGCAGACAAGCAAGCGTCGCCATTTTGTAATCCGTATAAACAGATTAGCAGTATCAATCTCGTTTGCGTTCATCTTAGAACGTCGATGTACTATCACTTCTCAGTCACTTTGGGGGCTCTCTGACTCGGAATGCTGATCTCAACATGCCGCCTTGTTTTTTGGATGACTTATATGTATAAGGAATTACTGAAGCATAGACGCCTAGTCTAAAATATTAATCAGCCTCGCTCATACTCTTACGACACTCGACACGGCTCACACGCCTGTGCGCATGAGATCAGTACTGATGGTACGTTTTTGGTATTCATGCATATTATCTAATGTCGTAACGACTACAGCTTCCTTTATACTAAGCTACGGCACATTACACAAGCACGAGGACTGAGATTATTCTCAGAAAACTAGTAGTCGATTTGTTATTTTATCCTCCGAAATAGTTTGCCGTATACACTCTTTATACAACGAAAACGTCAGTGTATTTTCAGTAATTCTTCGTTCGTAGCATAACGACGGGATTCTCGGTCGTATTTTAAAGTAAGATAACTCAACTTTCGATCTTAAATAAAAAAAATACTAACAATATAAAAAAGTTCAGATACATAATGTAACTACCAACACCTGGACCAGCCAGCGTGTTGTAAAATAAAATTTCGATAAAACATCGGAATTGAAATAGAGTTATCGTTACTAAATTGCACTGCCCTGCTGATGTGTTCGAAAGACGGCGACCCGATAAAATAATTTCAAAAAGTTCAACTAATTCGTAGGCTAACAATGATATCACTGGTAATAGTAGTAGTCGTAAATGATCGTGCCTCCTAACTCATAACACACCGGGGATTTAGTCAGGACGTGTCTTTAAAGATGCTTTTACATGAACGCTGCTGAACTGCCAGCAATTAATTGCGTGAAAACAAGGCAATACCGTTATGACACGAGTTATTCATTAGAGCATCACTTGTTTAAAACGCCTATGTAAAAGCACCTTGACTAAAGAAATATAAACTATCAGAAGCGAAACTTTATAAAAACGCGTACTCGACCGGGGTTTTCGATAACTCATAACTCACGAAGGAGGGTAATTCAAAATTCCAAATCCGGAGCTTGTTTCGTAGCGTCCCTCTCAGTCTCGTATTACGACTATAAGTGTGAGCGGAACGACACGTACCGAACTTCAAATTTCTGACTTCGGAGTATAAAGCAAGGCTCCAACGATACGCCTGAATTTGTTCAAAGTTTCGCTTCTGGTAGCTTTGTTCTGACCGGCATGGCGTTGTAGCACTTTACATCATAGAGTTGACGTCGATCGGGGGCGCGTGGTTCCGCAGCGCTTCTCGTATGTATCCGCTGATGGACCCTTCAGCCACTAGGTGGAAGAAGTAGAGGTGTTCGAAACTCTTGAGGGAGATAGAGCGGAGGGCCGGCAGCCGCAGCAGCAGAGACGCGAAGCGGCCCTCCTCGTTGCTTCGCGACCGCCGGCAGTAGTCGTCCAGGCAAGAGAACATCTGAAAAAGTAAAAAAAATACATGTTGAATACATTGACAAGATAATGAGCCACTTCTGATACAAATTTGAATGAAAACTGGCCCGTTTTCTTATAAAATGAGACTATTTTTAACATGCGTTTTTAAATCAGAGACGTGTCAAATAGTTACTTACTTTTTCTCGCAAAACGTCAACTTCTTGCCGATTTTTCAGTCCTTTCACATCTGAAATTAGATAATGATTACCGATTAAGGAATGCCAGTGATGATAACTTTTTGTACGTTTAGTAACAGCCTTATAAACTGTAACCATGAAAAGCCTTAGGTTGTATCTGTCAGGAAATAATAAAAAAAACAATAAGGCTGTTTTTCACACAAATTTTTAAGCGAACTTTTTATTTTTATTCCATTGAACTTCAGGGTGGTAAAGGAATCTAGGTTGACTATGCCTCTATAGAGCGACCGCTTAAATGAGTCCTAGCCCGCGCGATGCAGGGGCGCGGGGTGGGACGACCGCGAGGGCCGAGCTCTGTGCGGGCGGCAGGCGCACTACCCGCCCGCACCTCTCTCGGTCCCCTTTGTTTTTTTTATTTCGATACGCAGAATGGCATGAGACTAAGACTTTTTTGGTCAGGGTGAGGGGCGCGCCGCGAACGAATTTGTTTTACCTTAGGAATCTCAGCTATAGACAGAATGTTTAAATGAGTCGTCGCCCGCGCGGGTACAGGGGCGAGTGGTAGGACGACAAACGGGACCGAGAGCGGGTAGTGCGCCTGCCTTTGTCGTCCCACCCCGCGCCCCTGTACCGCGCGGGCGACGACTCATTTAAGCGGTCGCTCTATAACCGACATGTGTGTTTGCTGACTGGTGCCAGCAGTGCATACTGACCAGGATTGAGCAGCACGATGGCCTTGAGAGCGACGTACTCGGCCTGGTCCATGCGCAGCGTGCGCATCTTGAGGCTGAGCTCGGACAGCACGCGATCAAAGATGGCGCCCACGCCCGCCTGTTGCGCGGAGTTGCGGTGCAACGTCATGCCTGAAAAGAGACAAGACGAGGTGAGATATTTATTTATTACTGATGATTTAGCGTTGGTCCACCATCTTACTTGCTTAACCTGCCGCTAAGCAGCATTGCTTGCACTGCTGTGTTCCGGTGTGGAGAGTAACAGCCGGGGAAATTACGAGCATAAGAGGCATTTCATCTTAGCCCTCTAGGTTGGCAACGCATCTGCGATCCCTCCAGGGTTGCGGGGGTCTATGGGCAGTGGTGATCACTTACCATCAGGTGACCCACTTGCTCGTTTGCCTTCCTATTCGTATATTAAAAAAAATCACTAAATTAAATAGCATAAAATAAAGTCGCTTTCCACTGTCTGTCCCTTATGTATGCTTAGACCTTTAAAACTACGCAACGGATTTTGATGCGGTTTTTTTCATAGATAGTGATTAAAGCAATAGGGAGGTTTATACGTATAATTCTATGCAGACGAAGCCGCGGGCAGAAGCTAGATTACAATAATTCCATGTCCCAATTATCTCAGTAATACTCGTGCAAAATCGGAAGTCTCCACACTTAGCGGTTGAGGTTTCGGTATTTAAATATGTAATTCATACATAGGTTCTAATCCAAGTCAGTGGTAAATCAAACAAGTCTATATTAAATCCTGACCAATATCGATTTGGCACCGAGTTGGTGTCGCTACAAACAACTTACATATGGAACTATAAAATGTTAGAACATGTCATATCAAAGACCAATTGCAAAACATTTTAATTGCGAAACTTTTTCTTCTTGTTTATATCAGCGAAATCCGATGACTTTCAACGTCTGTTTTCAAAAAGTGCTCGATGCCAGCAAAATAAATTAGCACCACCGAAAATGCGCCAATGTGCGAATGGTGAAGGCCAAATAGATAGTTCTCAGACGTTACTTAGTGTGTGCTACAGTGTAACATTCTATAGATGGTAAAAGCCCATCGAGGGAATGGGCGATAATCTTAGGAATCATGTTATAGGCGATGCGGCTAGCAACCCAACTCTATTTTGATTTCCCTTTCCACCTATACGCCCTTAATCATGCTAAACGTGGCCTTAAGGTTTTGTTACCTTGGGCTCTGTCTACCCCGTAAGGGATAAAGACGTGATATATGTATGTATGTATGTCTGTCAGCAGATCAGTTTTTGAAGCGACGAGATCGCTATAGTGGACTCTCCACGGCCTAATTCCTAAACCCCTCGTTTAATTACAACACAACGGATAACTCACGTATAAAAGCCTCCCTCGTTTAACTTTATAATTTACTAAATTAAAAAGGACGAATCTTTTGTTTTTTTTTTGATGTTGAAGTAACAAAGTGTTATTAACTTCGCTTCGAACTACACTGTAGATAAAGTTATAAGCCCCAAAGTAAACTCAAACGGAGACAAAGTTAATTGGTTTCGAAAATCAATATTCTCTCTGGCTCACTGCGTTACAAAATCATTTTACTTTGCAACAAATGAATATATGCATCGGCAGTCAAAACAAAAATGTTTGGTATTATTTCCCGTTTAACGGCATCATTTAAAATACAACCGTAAAAGCCGCAAAATACGGTTCAAGATAAATATTTGAAGTCATAAAGCTATAGCTGAGATTCTGCCAAATCAGAAGCAGCGTGTTTAATAATACTTTAATTTAAATGTTGTATCGACACAGGGCATCATAAAGGATCGTTTGTTTGTTTTGGAATTTTAGATATGACGATTATAGGCTTTATTCCTATGAATTTCAGTTTCCGCGGGACGTCGTTTACATCATTGTAATTCTTCATCAAGAATTAATAACGGTTGCGTTGACACTTAAAATTCTCACTCGGAGATGTCGCGTTGAACAAGTCGTTAGTATGTTAATTCAGGTCTCTGAGTGCGAACTCTTTCTTACAAAGCACATGAAATTTGTACAGACGAATACGCGAGTAAAAACTACTTAACATTATACTCACCAGGCATGAGACACATCAGCTGTGGCTGAGTGGTGCTCCGCGTCCCGTCGCCATTCTCCCTCTCATCTTCCAAATACTGAAACAGATCAATTGGAACGTGATATAATTAGCAAACACACGCCAGCCCAAAGCAGAAACATAAGATCGTTATTTGAAAAGAAAAACAACTCTAAAAGCCTCAAAAGATAAACACGCTCGTGTTTATTTTTTTTTCGTAAAGAATTTCGCCGTCGAAAAAAAAGGACTGCGCTGCGATACATTTCGTCCTTGAGACAAAGGCGTTTTTTGGCGCAGTGGGCTCACGATGCGCATAGCATACCAACTGGTCGAGACATTCTCCGTCTACCAAAACTTTTATACCTACAGAATTCTAAATTGAACGAAATTTTCTACCATTAAAAAAAATTTGCACAGTAAAGTAAATATTGAGCGTAAAAAAAATGGTAAACTGAGTAAGCAAGTATACCTACTAAGTTAACTATTTAAGTCAGAAGTGATCTTGTCCAATTTAAAATAAGTCTCTAACTAAATTAAGCCATTGTTCAAATAAAAAAGAAGGTTCGCTGGAACAAAAAACTGTTTTGAATACTACTTTATAAAGTCGGCGCATTTTTATATATAAATAAAGATGAACCGGAGTTGATACTGTGACTATCAGATATAAGGCATAAGGTGTTTATAAATATCCAAGAAAACGCGTTTTAAAGGCTTTATAAGAATCTTGTCGGCGTCTACATTATACAGACTCGATAGACGTAAAAAAACAGGCAGTCATATTGATCGCTATTCTAAATTCGTTTACTGTACAGATTACCACATAAAAGTGGACGAATTTCCACTAATCACTGCATACATTCTCGCCCGATCTCACGTGGCATAATGCACGCATTTAAGTCAATTCGGCTTTACGTCACACGAAGGCCATAAAATTGTCTAAATCACTCGAATCACAATCACATTCAGCGTTTCTTTGCGTGAAACGGTTTAGGAGGAAAGAATGAGATTGTGAATGTGAACGCCAACGTTACACATAGATTGTGATTTATGCACCTGAAGTAGTACGAAAGATCGAGTGGGTGTGACACATGCGCCGCGAATATCCCTTAGATGCATAGTCATATAGATTTCACTTTCTAAATGGTTAAAGTCAATTTGAAACTAGATAAAAGTATGACAAAGTCTCATATTGACGTCAATCTGATGTCTACTTGTGTCATTTCGATAGTACCGTTTTTGATATCATATGTATCGAAGGGATATGAACGTACGCTCACACTTTTCCTTAAACAAAGGCAGCAGATACTCTTACTTAATCTGTTCGTTCTATGCGTGTGATGTTAGTCACATGCCCGCACGTGCCATGCTGCATTCATTTGAGCATTGGACTCCACTTAATTCTAATGCAGCTATCTGTTTAATGCTAACGTAAATAATAATAATAATAATAATATCGTAGGACAATTGACACCAATTGCCGCAAAGATTGAAGGCAAAGCCTGTACTAGACAACGGATAAACATACTTATATAGATAAAAACATAATTATATACATATTAAACACCCAAGACTCGAGAACAAACATTCATATTTATCATACAAATATCTGCTCCGACCGGGGATCGAACCCGGGACCTCAAGCTTCATAGTCAGGTTCTCTAACCACTAGGCTATCCGGTCGTCAAATATAGTGTGTCAACGAGCGGTGACACAAGTTATGACACAAATTGGGTAAGTCTTGCAGCCTCTCGTCTATGCCGTGGGTTTACGCTACGCTCGGTTAGTTCTTACCTCCATAGAGCGCCAAGCGATGGCGAACAGCAACAGCTCGTTCCAGGACGCCTTGATGAGGACCACCTGGTCGTCCAACTCCAACTGCCCAAAGTGCGGGATGTCGCGCGCCCACACCACCAGCGCCGCTATTTGCTTGTTGCCTGCAGAATATGGAAATTTTACACGCTGCTTATTAGGTGTTTGTTATTTTCCCAAAATCATTTTTTCTTTGGAGCAAATTATCTTTTAGCGTTTCACGAATTCAATTTTTCCAAGTCTGTTATCTGTTTCCACACTGTTTCTGTGCCGATTGGGATCGGGTAAAAATGAGACTATAGAAAAATGGGACACAGAAAAATCGTTACTGTGAAAATAAGCTTCAGTAAAAAACCATAGTGGGAAAAAAAGAATTTGGGATAAAATGCGAATGGAAATTTTGCTACAAAGTAATAACGAGTTCGGGAAAACTATCTAACAAATCTTATTAGGGCTACTAATAATACCTAGTAGGTACAGTACGCATGTGAGCTCAGAAGAAATTTAGGTAGCAAGTTAACAGTGATATCGCTAGTGAAGACTTCAGGTTCTCGCGTCAAGCGAACGCTGATTGTAATTTGCATCGGTATTGGACTAATAATCTCTCACCACTAGTGCCCTATATCAAGGCACCTCATAAAATCCTTTTAAAAATTAAAAGAATTAATAAATAAGCATTATTTCTTAAACGTGCCCTGAAGCACGTGTATAGTATCCATCAGTGCCTAAAAACTGAATTGTGAATACTAAAACATTATTCAGAATAACAAACTACATTCCGCTTTTTCGCCTGTCCTGACAAAGACAAGGAAAAAAAAACCCTTAAAAATAACGCAGCATCTCGCCATCGCTGATTTGATCTACTTAATTTTTTGTCCACATTCACACTTTTTTTGTCCTGTATGTGCGAATGTTTTTATAAATATTTTATGATGTCACAAATATTTAACGTCCAATTATTTAAAGTGGTACTAGTAATTAACACGTCCTATATAGATGTTTAATCGAGTAATAGAGTCAATAACAGTAGAGACAAAAAAAGCTACAATGACATCAGAAAAGCTTGCATCATGTGATACGTAGTACGTGCGCTATATCGCCGGCGGCGGAGCGATATATCCTGCTTCGTAACCGAATGAATACCCAATCTTTACTTTAGTACGTTAATGTGACAAAAATGGATCCCATTAGAGATGAGATGAGATGAGAGAAATCGAGGATGGAATAATCATTAACCATGTATTTATTTGTTTTTTGACTGATTTGTACTTTTTGTTGTAATTTTTTTTTTTAAATATCACTAACACTATTTTGTATTTTTTTACCAACTCAACATGTATCTTTGCGGCCTCTAGTACCCATAACACAAGCCTTACTAGCGCTTACTTTGAGACTAGGTCAATATGTGTGAATTATTCCCTAATATTTATTTATTTATTTATTTCTTCTAACAAACTGTACTACTTTTAATTTGTCCTCTCGCTGATGGGACAGAATAACAAAGAAAGAATTCATCCATCATAACTCTATATCTATGTTAGCTGTAGACTTTGTACAAGGCTTTGCTAGTGGTGTTGGTAGTGTTGGTACCTATCTGGCAGAGGGAGGAGACCGGCGCGCGGTACCGCGGAGGCACGTTACTGTCGGGCCCCACGCGGAGGAATTGGAACTCCTCGCTGGGATCCGCCACCAGAGACTCCATCTCAGTTAGACGCTCGATTGACAGCTCCTAAGAAACAATATACATAAATTAAGACGGTTACATTCATAGAAAAGGAAGATAAATCGATGATTTCCGCTATTAGGTTATTACTGTTATTAGGGTCATATTGACGAGGGCTCTCTCTCAGGGCTTGAAGCTAGACTAGAGTCTAGAGTGCTTGCTAAACAAGAACCTTAAAATTGCCGCCGTAGTAAAGTAGCTCGGGTGCTAACTTAACTTTAAATAGTGTATTTTCACCACTAAAATCACGTTTTCGATGATGTACCTAAGAAATTTGTAAGTAAATTGCAAGTAAGGAACAAATTTAAAAGCTAGAATCTTCAACACTAATTATGATTTAAGAGATTAGCAAAATATATCAATACATAGAGTTAGAGCTACGATAATTATTACAAAAGTTCTACTTTTTTCAATAGAAACATGCTTTAAAAGAAATATTCAATCAAGAATACAATACCAGAAGTCTAGGAGTTCAAATGGGATAACATAACATTGAAAGCAATTAAGTACCGCTTTTATTTGAAAACATAATACGAAGCCAATAAACTTCTGATACACACAAATAAAGGCAAATTGCTAGCATGAATTGTATACCTATTATTGTTTTGAAATGAAATACACAAGCCGGGAGAATGGAGGATTTAAAAATAGCTGAATGATAAAAAACTGCCAACTGGGAACTGATGTTGTTCCAGTTCGGGTTTTATGAGGATTCATTGAATGAGGGCTCCAGGCGAGGCTGTGGCAAGTCCCTCCGATCTTAGCCGTCCACCGCCTACGGCTTCTAAGTCGCAAAAGCTCTCGCAAAAAAAAAAAAAAACAAAGCGACATTAATAAAGACTCCACTGAACAAAATAGCATGCACGAAAACGAATTCTGTTATCATTTTAAAATTATTGGATGTCCAATTGAAGTATTTATTCCAATTAAACGAGAACGCAATTTATTTGATACAAACAAACATGTACTTACGTTAAATAGATGACATCACCTTGATCATATTCATTTAAAAGGCTCCGAAAATAGAATTGGCTAGATCAAAAAACTGCCACTAATCTATACATAGTCTTACATACATTCATCAAATCATAATTTGTGAATACAAATGCTTAAAGCCAAGGGTCGCGCCGCGTTGCATCTTACTTTTGTTACGTATTCCATGAATAACAAAATATGTCTTGCCTCATTTTCATTTCCGAGCGAATCTTCAAAGCGCTCGCCGTAATTCTAAATTGCCCCAGTCTGTATATACCTACCTTAAGTACAAGTTAGAAAAATATAATATAACAAATACTAGGCTAGTATGTATTTAACACTGTCACTCATAGTGGTAAAGTAAAGAAGCTTTTGATCAAAGAATCATAACTTTAATAACTGATGTGCAATATCGTGCCAGTACTTTGTGGCATTTGATTGTATATCCTTGAATATCTTTTGGGCCGCTTGAGTAACCTATTTAAAAAAGGAACGGAATCATAGCATGTTTTTTTTTTGTTACAGGAATTTACAAAACCCTTAATAAATACTTCCATAAAACGTGAAACGCTGTTGTTAGTGATTCAAGTTGTTCGATGGGGGTAAGTCCCTAGTAATAATTTAGTAAAAAAAATGCAAGGATATGTTTAAGACGTTGTGCGCAACCTATAGCGTATGTTCAATAATACTAAGAATGTGGTCAATTAGTATATGTAATGAACATCTACTCAAAAGCGAACCATTGGTTATATTAGAAATTCTTTAGCATACTTTAACTGGTTATTTCACCTCCAATACAGGAAGAGTCCGTAAGTCTAAAACTTTAGAATGTACCTATGTTGACTGTGTATTTACTTTTCGCGTCAAAATGATTGCGAATTGCATACTCTCAAGCTTAAATATGATATGGCTCATGCATAATACGTACAGTCGCCATCAGATACAGAGCTGTTATACATCTCATAAATATCTGACAACGCATTTACGATGGCTAGCTGCTACGAATGTTTTCTCTTGCATAAAAATCATACGTTTTTTGTATAGAGAACTTAAATAATTTCAAAATATACCCCTTCGAGGTTTACACATCGCCTAATTCTCGAAAACCAACCCTGAAAACATTTAAAAAACGCGTTCTGTTTTAAGTCAAAGACGCGTTCTGTGGTAAGTCAAAGAAAAGACGATTAAATTCTATCACTGCCTAGTCCGAAGTCATGACGCCCCACGTATCATTTTCACGATGGGGAACAAGAAAAAGTCACGCGGGGCCAAATCAGGACTTGGTGGATGAGACATCGTGTGAACACCAGTGCTTCAAAAAATCCATTGTTTTGCCACACAGTGATACACAATGCTTCTCACAGAACTAAATTTCCATTGCAAAAACAAAACTGAGCTGACATTATCAATAAAAAAATAAAAACTCGCTATTAGACATAGACATAGACATAGACATAGACATAGACATAGACATAGACATAACTTTATTCGACATCAAGAATACACAAACTCTTAAACTAATACTAAGCGACAACGATAAGACCGCATACTTTGTTCTTTGTTTCTGTATTGTTTTGTACTGATTTTTGGTGTTCAATAAAGAGTATTTGTATTTTATACATACATAAATACATAACGTCACACCTCTTTCCCACAGGGGTAGGCAGAGACTACTTTGTTCCACTTGCTACGATCCTGACATACCTCTTTCGCTTCATCCACATTCATCAATCTCTCCATACATGCTCGTCGGTTTCGGGTACTCTTGACCTGGCCTTTTTCCAAAACGTCCCCAATTTGATCACGGAACGTCCGTCTAGGCCTTCCCCTCCCAACGCATTAACGCAGAATTTTATTGTAACAAAATTCTGGCCAGCATGCAATTTCATTTCATTATACAAGGGGTTGATAGGTAAATTGCCTTTAATTTATCTTGCACTTTTGGAATTACACGTCTAGTTTTTACACAGCTAAAAACTTTCGTAGCAGCCAATGTACGCGATGGACCAAGGTACAAGTATCTGATGGCGATGGTACATTTATTTCGTGCCCTGTACACAACTAACAAACATATAGGGACAAGAGTTACGTGCACATTCAGAATTCAGATATAGGTAGGTAATATTAATAAAGGTGTGTGTTACGTACATCGCTCACCTGCACCGAGCTGCTCGGGTGCGCGTCTTCGGCGCCGCGGGCGTTCCTCTGGCGCTCCTCTTGCACCGCCTCCCGCTTCATACCGCACGCCAGACACTTCTGGTAACGGCAGTACTGGCATCGGTTCCTCTGTCGCTTGTCTATTATGCAGTTCCGTTCCTCCCGACAGGCGTACGATAGGTCCTTCCGGACGGTCCGCTTGAAGAATCCCTTACATCCTTCGCAACTGGAAAGAGGATTGTAGGTTTAGTTAGACGAAAAAAGCCTGCCAAAAAGTTCAGTTTTTCCAGCGATTCTATTAACGCATAATATGTAATTTTTCATGAGCGAGTTATAAAAACATTAGAAAAATTTTTAGTCAGTATATCTAGATGAAAATCTCGCACATTTACTTTATTTGCCCTACAGGGTAACTCGAAGGAGAGTAATTTGTCTACTGTCATTGAACTCTGGCAAGGACGTAAGAGCCACTCTTGCACTAGGTATTTAGCTTACATTTTTATAGAGAACCATCACAGAATTGCATAATGTGGTCCACTTACACAATCAGCCAGAAATAAAATTTATGAGCAGTTTTGCGCCCTAGAAATGATACATATTCGATTATTCAAATATGGTTTTGACTCTCTGAGCGTACAAATGGAATGAATGGAGGCCTAAAATCATTTAAGCGCCTCCGGGATTCCGAGTTGAGAAGGGTTCGAATTGGGACTGATTGCGTACGGCGGAGTTGTCACGTAATCAGGCAGAGCGTTTCTTGAAAAAAACCCATCCGGTGACATTACGCGTATAAACCAAAACGAGTTCCACACAACCACCAGACAAATACTCGTTAATGGTTTCCACCCGGTGCACTGTTAATATAAATATCTAATCTACTAAGCTGAAAATAATCATGTCTAAGAGTATTTATAAAATACTTTTTGAGTTAAGAAGCATCGTTGTTTTGTATATTTAATTTTTTTTCGGATTAGTTTCGTAAAACATATTGTATTTAATCGGAAGTTATTAATTACAATCTTAATTGACAAATAATCGGCAACAATTATGATTACTGGGTAAAAAGTGCCACAAAAGCATAAACGAAATAACCGACAATGCAAATCGAATACCATAAAATATCATGGGTGTAACTTGAAATGGATACTTTTATATTAAAGCTTGCTATAGAACGGAGAGGCGTGTGAATTTGATTCGATTAATCGTGCACGACGAATACTCATCGTATCGTTAATTCGTTACCATACATGCCAGAATAAAATACTTTTTGCGAGACAAATTGCTCAGGTCCAGCCGTCGTCGACTGGGTTTCATTAAGGCCTTCGACATGCCGCGGGTTTTGCAAGAACGCAGATGATAATCAAGAAAAACTTTCACTTCTCAGAATTAAAATGACTGAACACTTAACGCAAGCAATAATTTAGAGAGTAGGATATGACTGTCCTCGGAAAGGGCCCACATTACCGACATATTACCAATTATTTTATAACAGCAATGCGTGGGCTTTCGTAATTATCTGGTAGACAAAATGTCAGCCGAGTAACGTCGAACATTTAACTCAGTTACGAATATTTAAACTGACAATTTCAGTGAAGGATTTTATAAAACAAAGTTAATTATATTGGAACGAGAATGTAACCCGGACCAGGTTTTTACGCGAATTCGAGCATTAGCACGTCTATAAAATGCGTTATAAGTACACTTTACGAGGTAATTAGCGCAGTCTAATTAAAAATATTTAAATAAATGTTATATACCAAGCTTTAAAATGTTTAATAGGCAATTCTTCGTTTAGTGGATTCCGGTTTCGCATCTTATACTTATATACTTGTGCGTAAAATAACTAAACCTATATTCAATTCGATTTTGGTATTTCAGGATTTGATTAAATATGTCAATGAAGTCTACCTACTCTTGGTCAAAAATTAAGTCATCACTAATTATTTCCAAAACAAAAATCGGAAGAAAGGACAAGTTAATATCGAATATCTTGATTAACGTTTAAGTACGGCGTGAGACTGTCCGTTAGTTTTATAACAATGTTATATCAAATGTTTTTTCTTTCAGATAATAATAATTAGCAGTTTAAATAAAGTCCGCAAAGCTAGGTAATAAATATCTTCTTATATAGTAGAGTCTATAATAAATTGATTTAACAGTTTGGCATAATTCAACGATTTTATTAACAGACCTTCTATGATACTCAGGCCAAAGTAGATTATAGAGTAGATATAGGGTAAATATTGAACTTCCAAGAATTGCTGATGGACACACACGTCAAATACACGCAGTCATCTAATACGGGATTAGGTCATTAGAGAATAGGTACGTGGTCATAGAGCTATTCGCAAAAAAGCTTCGAGATAAAAATAGAGGTACACGCGCTCTACGTGCGACTGCCAATTGAACAAATTCACGTGCGCGGGCGGTAGGTAAATCCTAAACAACATTAACATTAATCTTTAATTGTTTAATTTATCTAAACTGATGGAGGAGTTCTGTATCAGTAGTGTTAACATGCAATGATAATACTAATCATCATTAAAATACTGCAATGTCACCTTGTAAAGAAAAATCTCAGACAGGGATGTGGTAATTAAATTAGTAATTTAATCACGTTTTTGAACCCGCTTAAGGCAGTGCTGATAAGTATGTGTTTTTGAGATTAACGTAAGTAATTTAGAAGAATCATAGTAAGCACAATGTGATTGTTGTGTTGCAGTAAGCTAAGCATGAACTTACTAGAACAAAGAGACTTTTATTGTACATTTTATTGCGCACTTAATTCAGTGTCTGTTAAGTATGTTTTTGTTGTATGTGTGACTTAGAATAGAAGAAAAGGTTCTTCGAGAAGTCAACATTACCTGTTAAGCTAGGTACTATTAGCCAAATATGTATGTATACCTACCTATGTGGTAGCCACCCTAAGATTGAAAATCCTTTGCAGGTCATAAAATGTGTATAATGTCGATAACTGATAAATGATAAGACGTCGCTTTGACTTTGGTGAAGTTTGACTTTATGTATTCATTTACCATAAAATTAGATGAAAAGTGATATACAACTTATTTGGCCGACCGTAGGTACGTAATTTATCAAATCGTCAGACAAACGGAGAAATCAAGGATTTTATTTGTAGAATGATTGAAGACTATTTATGGATATCTTGGCATTAATATCCATAAATAATCATTAAATTAGGAAAATTCCTTGGCAGGTCCATCGTGCGTAAGAAAGAAATTGATACTATTTTCAGCTCTCGCTTATGGTGTTTATCGGTTACTCGTTCAGGGATAGATACCACTGTTACAGAAATAGAACATAATGAGATATCCTTTATTTTTCAACGCCCATCAATTACCATAACACAGACTGATTAACAATGTTTTAACTGCAATAATGTTAATTGCATCAGTTGTTGTAAAACTTTGCTTTATTTTATGTTATTAAGCAGGGAGCTATCGCTTGATTTATTACTCGAACTTTTATGACGAGAGACAATCGCATTAAAAGGATCATTTGATTATTTAACTGCGCAAATCTTTTAAAGGAGAATTTAAATTACATTTCCATCAAAACTTTAACTACCTGCCCTCAACGACATGAATGTCGACGTAAAAAATTCTCAAGGTGAAAAGAAAATGTCTCATGCATGGCATTACAGGCGGCCGACGATCGATAGAATTGTAAATGGCTTTAATAATGTATAAGTTGAGATTCTATAAAGTAGAAGTTGTTTGAAACAAATACGTAAATGTACCGACCGGCATCGCCAAACTTGAAAGTAGTTCAACAGTTCAGTGCTTTGTCACATCCAGTAATTTGAAACAAATTACATTACTAAAATATGGATACACTAAATACTTAAACTGTACCAGTAATAAGTAACAAGTGTTCTACTACTTTTGAGCTAGACTGTACTTAGTACCTACTCATATGTTGCGCGCGTTGGGGAGCCTCCCACGCGAGCAATTCGATTAGAGCGTTAAAAGAACAATAACAAGGTGTAAAATCTTTAATTTTGCGCATGCCATAAGCCATTATCATACCTTACCTATATTGCAATTTATCTATTTGGGTAAGTTAAGTACATGTACACAGCTGTCTGAGGTGTCTAAAGTCTAGACAGTGCTATGGATAGTATCGCTGTAGAAGCGACAAACATAGCTGGGTGAGCTTCTATTCTATGTTGATTTGAGGTAAAAGCCACAAAGCAACATTACACCAACACATCCATGTTAACCTATGATAACAATGTGAACACCATACACAATACAGTACATATATTCCATAATGTTGAATAGTTACGCCTATTTTCAACTTGAATTGAAGCCCTAAGATTAATAATGTTAAGCTATTGCAAAGATAGCGTCGTAAGCCAAAAAGTAGATACATATGAAATCACATTTTCAAACACAAATTTAAAGTTATTCTTTACGCCTGCTTGTTATACAGTGACATCCTAATCTTCGCACTGATCTCGTAAAATTGGAGGAGGGAAGCACTGCAGAATTAGAAAATAGGTTTAGTTGAAAATAGGTTGGTAGTGTTGAGGAAAACCAAACGGTTTTTTATCTAATCTTTGCGGACCATCTCGATGTTATCGATGACAAAGCGAGTGAAATTGCATGTGATTTTGTTTTATGAGACATAGCAAAGTATAACAAGCGTTTTCCGCACAAAGGCGACAGTATCTGTATCTGTAGCAGCGGCATGTGCCAAACGGCCCACCTATATTGTTCGCGCCACTGCGTTTTAATGATCCGTCATTTAACTCCTTATGTAATGTTTTGTCTAGCTGCTAATGACTGCCATCAAAGTGCGCTGTGACATGTAACTGTACATGTCACGTATGTATTTTCATTTTCATTTTCCATTTCAATCGCACGTTAATTTAAAGGATACTTATGTAAATCAAGTCTTAAGTTGTTTTTGTCATATTGACATTCTAAAATCATACATTAGGTTATAATGAGTGCTGATAGCGGTGTAGGTGTATAATGTAATCTGAAAAGGTTTGTATTAGTGATACAGGTTTGTTTTTGAGACCGTCGAGACTCATCACAATGGAAGAATCTCACCAAACAAGGCGCACCCATTACTCATCTCCAATTATACATACGTATGCCGCTTCTGTAAAGAGAGCCCAGAAACAGGGCCGTTTTCTTCGAGAAAGATTCGTGGTCTAAACAGAGAGTGGTGTTGGTTCCGTCCGTGATTTATTTGTTCAAAGCGGGAAAATGCCATTACGCGGGAGTGTCTGGAGCCCATCTATAGCAACTTAGATATATCCATATCCGTACAGTAAAGATATCAAACATATTTCAAGTGTCTGTGTAGGTGTCACATAAAATGCGAAATACCTACATATACAAATATATAGTCTTGTTTTCACTACTTGTACATGTGGACACCGAAATTAAACGACTAAATGCTTGTACGAATGCAAATCTAATGAATAACTTAGTGAATCAATTCCACAGGTTTTCTATTGACATTTGGTTTTTCCACATATGTATAAGAGTCTTATTATCTACACGATAGGTATAAGTGTTTTATAAGGACAACTACATTAGGTTTGGACTCAGTTCTAGTCACGAAGGCTTTAGCCTCGGTGTGACACTCACAGGTCTCATACTCTCATAGAATAATCGTTATAAGATTGCAGTGATCGGTTGAGAAAGAAAAATGTTATTAAACTAAAATCAAAGTTGCTGCTTTTTTTTCATATTACACATAATATAATATTTCAGAATTATAAATAAAAACGAGAAAATAATATTTGGGTATCATTACTTTTTTTTCATATGTCGCGATTAACAGACTAAAAGCGACGCTCCGTCACGTCCCGTCACGCTACGTACGTGGTTACATATTCGCTCCGTATCAAAACGTAGGCGGTCGTTTCAACAGCAGTGCACACACACGGTACGCACGAAATGACCAATGGACCCACGGGGGTGACATTTATAGCGTGTCCGTGCCGTGTACAGCGTGCGCAACAGGGGCGTCGCCTCACCCACCGCCATGGACCGGCTGACTGGCTATTTCTTGTTATTATTTAGGATAAAAAGTTAAAAGTAGAGGCCAAGAATGGATTTTCATACTAATATGTACGAGTATTTCTGGCAAAGGCCTGCAAAGAACTGGATCGTTCGTCCCTAAATACTTATACTACTTAACTTTGTGACTTTTTTTTTAATACCAGTTGTGAAAATTCGGTAAATAGCATGTTAGAAAACTTATGTATCTCTTAGGTACAAAACGCAAATGTTACGGATATTTTTACTTTTTTATTTTCGATATACCTAATCCCTCCATGCCTTAAGGTTGTACACAAATTGCACAGTAGACAACACCCTTGACTGGCCATTCGTGGGCCTGTCACATTGTAATAAGTAGAGACCGGATTATATGCAACATAAAAAGCTTGTTATATGCATGAAAAACGGCAGAAATATGCACGAAAATTGCCAGAATATGCACGAAATATGCAAAATATGCAAAATAAAATGATAAATTTCAGGATTTTTTCTCGCAAACTTGACAATATAAAACATTTCCGTCGTATGTAAATGTTCCAGGAAAGGGCGATTATGCACTACAAGGAATTTTACTGTCCGGAGTCCAATTTTTTAAGGAATATGTACAAACTGCCATATAAATTTGTACCTATTCCGTAAAAAATCGGACTCCGGACAGTAAAATTCCTTTTAGTGCACAATAGCCCAAAGTCAGCTATCCACGAAGACAGTTTTTTTTCCGGAGGCATGAATTTTACACAAATATGTAAATAAAAAAAAAAAGCCTTGGTACCCTAGTGGTTTGACCTGTGGCCTCTCAAGCAGAGTGTCGTGGGTTCAAATCCCGGGCTCGCACCTCTGAGTTTTTCGGAATTTATGTGCGAAAATTACATTTGTAATTTGCCATGAGCTTTTCGGTGAAGGAAAACATCGTGAGGAAACCTGCACACATCTGCGAAGAAATTCAATGGTGTGTGTTAAGTTCCCAATCCGCACTGGGCGCGCGTGGGAACTATAGCCCAAACCCTCCAATACACGGAGGAGGCCTATGCCATGAGGCACGCCGAATTTCGCGACAATTTAATGAATAAATACAAAAAAATAAACGACAATAACAACAACAACATGTATTTACTGAAATTGAAGCGAATTCGGAATAAAAAGGCTTATAAATAAATAAATGTAAATAAAAAACAGCTGTCTCTTTCGAATTTCGGAACGCAGGTTGAGTGCACTGCACTCGGAAAAATATTGTAAATATACCGATAATATGCATCATAACTAGATCTTAGGTAAAATATGCTTTTACCGCTGAAAATGGCTTAAATATGCAAATGCATATAATCCGGTCTCTAGTAATAAGATTCACTAATGGTCGGTTAAGAACGTTGGCGACTATATGTCTCATCTCAAAGTATGGGGTTGTATGTAAAATTGCTGTTACGCTTACCTGTACACCCCATAATGCTTCCCAGACGCCCTGTCGCCGCATATAGAGCATAGGTGCTTGGAGCCACTCAGAGGGTGATTGGGAGGGTAGTTCTTGAAGTTAGGCGGTGAAGTGGCGTCGTCTCGGAGTCCATCGAGCATGGCGGTGTCTGGCTTCATCTCGGGAGGTGACATAGGCGACATGAATCCAGGTTCCAGATTAAGCCCTGAAACAAAACATATTTTTAGTCCTTTATTTATCTTATATCCAACACCAGAATTACTTAGTCATCTGGGTTAATACAATCCCTACATTTTCAATACCTATCTTGCATCAGGGGGATTTTTGTGCTATCTAAAAATGAACTGAAAATATTATACGATAAGGATGGATAAAAAAGTGCCTTTAACGTAAAATCTTTACAACGATATCAGAATACGAGTGACAGAAATATGCCGAATTAAATGTTTGGACATGAGAGATGATTAGGATAGTCCTTTGCATTAACAAAATTAACTCTCTACATTTGCCAATTATTTCAAAGATACTGCAGCAGCTGCAGTTGTCTTTATTTGTATTTTGAACACAAAAACACATCGACTTATCGGCTTAAAAAACCTGTTATCTGAATTTAATCAGAATCATCATGAATATACAATGCAGTCTGTGAGCCGATTTTTTAGATTATGATTTTGGATATTTATGAATTTTTTGATGCTTTGGGCCATTTTCACAAAGCGGAGTAACTTCTAGTACTTAGCATAGGAATAGTTTTAAGCGAGATGTCCGAGAGGTACTTGTAGTTTACGACGTCTGAAGAAAGTTAAGGTGCGACCACACCGCCGCTTAAAAAACGGTGACGTTACGGAATAGCAACAAAATGTATGAAGAAACGGTGAGAAAACGTGACGCATACGACACGTCACTGCGTATACGCGGCGGTTTGGTCGCACCCTTACTCAAGTCTAGTCTTGTACGAAAAAAATATATTTACATTCATAATCACTAACAAAGAATATATATTTATGCTCACGTTATTCCAGATTTATTTTCAATGCAATCATTAGAAATAGATGATGTAAATTTCGTATTGCGGCATTTTTAGATACATAGGTTAATGAGACGAATGTTCCTAGGTATCTTTAAATTACATTTTAAATGTTGTAACTGCTGATTGAGACTGCCGAAAGACAATAAACTCGACATTTGTATAACCTGAGCGTTTTATTTACCAAAGCTCCATCATTCAGATTACAAATTAACTGAGCTTTACTAAAAAGCGTAATTTAAAAGGTTGGATGAACAACGACAACTTAAAATGTGAGATGGGAGCAGGCGGCAGGTAAGTTTGTGCAAAACAAATAAGATTTAGAAAAGGAGAAAAATGTATCGGTGCCGGCAAAGGAAGCAACGAAACTGGTCCACATGTCTGAGGGCTGCAGAAAGGAATACAAAAAGAGGAATAAACACACACCCCTCGTTTCAAAGCGCATTAGAAAAGGAAACCATAATACAAATAGAAGCCTTTTACCATGTCTTTGTTTGTATAAAAAAAGATCTAAGGTGTATTGTATTGTATAGCAATACTCATACAATGAACAAGTTTCTTCCAGTCGAAGTAACGAATGATTTGAATGTTTTTATCAAAAATCAGAGATTAGATTTTCACCAAATTTTATTTGGAATTTTGAGTTAATAGTTTGAGCAGTCAACACGATCGATGACGAAATTTGTTATTCGTGTTGCATAACATTTATTAATAATCTTTATCTGCTGCTTAACACCATTTTCATAGAGAAAAGGAGCATAAAATAATCCAAAAGTGACATGACAAGCTATACCTAACTTAAAATCGCGAGGAACTACGCCTTAGTTAGACCAGTAGGCTTATTGTCTAACTCGCTCGCAATCGCCATCGTGTTCATTTTGACAGTTCAAGTATGGGCTGACAATTGACATCGGATTCAGCTAGCTGTCACATTCGTACAAGAACTGTCAAAATGAACACGAGGGCGATTGCGAGGGAGTTAGACAATAAGCCTACTGATGATACTCATAGATTCAGTAGGTATTCGCATCAAAGCTATTATGGCACCAAGACAATGAAGGACAAAGTTTATAAAATCTAAATAGGACTGTAGGAGAAAAAGAGCTTGTGCTGACCGATAATATAATTTGGTAATGCATTGTACGGGTATCAAGAGGATATTTTTGAGCTCTTCGTCCTTACAGCTTACAGGTAGTGTAATAATGAAATTATAAGACCATAAAGTTTTATGATTATGACATGTGCATGTGTAAACAATTGCCTGGTAATTTATTGTAACAGAAAGTCAAATGAGACTTAAATTGCCAGGACTCAAAATAGCGGTATGTCCTTACAAAGAGCGTTCATGGAAATGTAAATAAAACTTAAGATACAAATTAATAGAGCGACTCAAATGATTTCGTTTCGCTGGAATATCAGAATATTGCTCGAGAACCGTAGGACGCCATCCCACCCACGCGAAAGAAGACTTACGGGAGAAATAATTTGCTTATTCACGGTAGAGCGGGCTCAGGGAAATCTAATATCAAACGACGTTATGAAAAATAAGTGGCGTATGATCATAATCATATAAATAAATCATAAAGTCTAAAAAGAAAACTTGCATTAAGTTTACTTAGTAACAAAGTATAATGTTATTTTTTTCGGATGTTGATTTTTGTAAGTAATTCATATGAAGGTCAACTAACTATCTTGAATTGTTTGCACTCTTCAAATAATCGCATGATAATCCTTAAAAATATACTAAATTATAGACGTTGAAACACTACTGACTCAATGACTACACTATACTACAAAGGTTTAGGTAATTAACTAAATGTAAACAATCTCGACATGTCTATTTATTGAAATATACACTAAAAATCAAAATCTTTACACTATAAAAGTTACTTAAGAAATTACATTGTTATTTATTACATCAATAAAAATACATGTCAAGATTGTTAATTTCCTAAACCTTTCTAGTACAGCTTAAGTAGTCTTGCCTCTGTGGCGCGGGAGCCCTGGCGTAGGCTGTGGCGGCCAGTAGATGCTATTGCTCCCATGTATGAAGAAACGGCAAGAGTAATAGAGGAACTCACCGGGGTTTAGTGGGGATGCCTTCTCCCTCTTTCTCGTAGGGAAAGAAGTTGCGAGGGAAGATATCTGACCCATTACCCATTGCCATTGCAAAAAAAAGAAAAAGGAGGTAGTCTTACCTCACTCTTATCTTAGTACTTACTTGACATAATAACACTTGTCTTAGTTGTGATTGTGATCATACCAAACAATGATATTGTATATATCATTGATACCAAAGTTTATTTTTTACGAGCATACGCGCGCGCTTTAGCCCCGTTTCTGTTTTTTCTATTTCCCAAAATTTTCATCATTCATCAAATTATTACGAAAACATGTAAAAAGCGAAGTTCTCAACTGAAATTAAATTTTATTTCCTAGAAAGATTTTGAGTGTCGAGTAAACATTAAAACAACTATTTACTTTAATATTAAAAATTAAACCATTACCCGTAAAATATAGCAAGCAAAAGCGAAAATAGCACAAATTAACTTTGTAATGGAGTTTTAGTTCAAAGAGAATTAACTCAAACTCAATTAAAATTTGCTCTCCCGTGTAGAGATTATCGCGTGTAAATATTACCTGCACGTACCGCACAATTATCTAATACAAGTCAAGAAAAATAAACACCCTGTGACACATTAAACGGCTATTTAATTGGAAGTAACGAAAGCAAAATCCATAGGAAAGTTTCTTGTTAAATTAAAAAGTCAAGTCTATGACTGCGGATTAAAAAAAAACTTTAAGTCACACACATGCGTGCAAGAGAAATGAGATACGAAACTTTGTATTTGTAACAATTGAACGTCCACGTGTCGCATTTTCAGATAATTATGTGCCACAATAATGAAAGATCTAGGTATATCCAGGGATCAATTCGATGGTTAACGTATAAGATTTTTAGTAGGTAAATGAAGAGAGTGAGGGACTTAGTTACCTGTGTACCGCATATCTAAGTATTCAGTATCTCGGAATCTGAGACTATAGAACATTGATTTGAATTACACAGTTAATAGTACTTACAGAGAATTCGGTTGATGAATGGAAGTTGTTAACTAATTTGAGCCACATCACGTGGCCCTATTGATTTCTCGAGGTATACATTGGTATGTTCGTATTTTAGATACCCATATCGTTAAATTGTGGCAATTTCAAACAGAACAAGATTACAGTGAAATAATCAATTCTCCATATCTAGCTTATAAAATAAGATACTAAATGCCATCCAAAAAGTATACTTACTTAAATACGGTTCTGGCTGAAAATCAGTGCTGCAGGTGTCTAACACCTCAGCCTAATGCTGAGCCAGGGACCGTTTTACTTTTGCGAAGACACACAACGCTGATGATCTAATTTTCATGTTTTGTTTTTTTTTGTTGTTTCTTTTCTATAAAATTGTGTGAATGCTCTTATAATTTGTGTGTCTTGTAAAATGATTAAATGTATTACTTCTTTCTTTCTTAACAATATGAAAAAACAACTCAAAAATATTTAAAAACAACTGCGGCTGATGAAATTGAGCCCAGAAATTTTTGAGCATTTCATTCGTCTTTGTCATAGTATTAATGTTTTGTATTTCTGTCTTGCTAATTTTGACCTGTACCTTGTTGTTACATTAAGCTCTGTCTACCCCGTAAGGGATAAAGACGTGATTTGTGTATGCTAGTAAACAATAAACTTTGGTATGATCACAACTAAGACAATAATGGTTACTTTTATCTCCTACTAGCAAAAAAAAAATAAATTACATTGCATATCGAGCGAGCAGTCCACAGTTGGGATGTGGTTCAGCGACTGCATTGATTGCGTCGGGAGCTGCTGCAGCATGGCTGCCGGCGCCGGGGATGCAGACTGCGGCTGCGGCGGGCCCGGCGGCGCCGGCCGCGCCCAGTTGATCAGCGCCGTCACCGACATCGTCGGCTTGTCTTTCTTCGCCACACTTGACATGACCACGAACTACCATACTCGCATCACTATCACTGCACTGCACTAAACATGTACGTAATCGCACTTCCAACAAACGGCCCCGCGAAGCGCTACATAAATTTAAGAGACACTCGTGAATTATGACGTCTAGAATTCCAAACACACGCGAAAGCGAGCGAGGGACGACTGAGATATGGGACACTGCGCATCACGGCGCCCTGGGACAAAGCAAGAGTCGTTGTGACATTGTGATAGCGACTGTTATTGCACAAAAGTCCGCGCGGCGCGATAAAATCACACTGCAAGTTGACGCGTCAACAATGCTTCGCGCTTCGTATCGCACGCCATCAATGCTTAACTAGTGACTAAGTAGTGCGCGCTAAAATTCAACGAGCGCAAAATTGACAAAAAATGTACCCGTCAGCTTCCGCGCGGTTACCGGCGTGAAGGTCTCTCCGGGCCAGCTCAAGGTCCGCATACAATAATACGTGAATAAATCTGATTTAATGTCGGAAAACGAGTTGTATAATCGCATTTTTTCTATTAACCTGCAAATGATACCAAATTAAGCTAGATAATATAAAATATTTTATAGTTATGTGTTTGAATAGGAATCATCTGAATAATTGTAGTTGTTAGCCGTTGGCCTTCGTGATCGTGGCTGCTGCGTGTTTCTGTAATTAAGTTTTACGTCACTCATGAACCGAGCTCCCTGCGTTAGCCTCTATCATACAAAAATTTACGCTATGTCACTCAACAGATAGAATTCAATCTAAGTCGTTCCATACCTACCGATACCTAGCCATCTCTATTTGTATAAAAACAAGCCATTACGAATTCAAACTAATTCCATAATCGCGATATAGTCTATTGATTTTCGATGTCGATTTGAAGAACAAGATAGACAAGACGTTAAATAACCGCGTATTTTGAATAGTTTGTTGTTTTTTCTACTGGGCAATGTAAGAGTTAGATTGTTACGCTGCAAATTTTATCAAACAAGTCGTCTTATTTAAAAAATTTGAAAGAACGGCACCCCTATGTGGGCCTAAAAATCCTTCAATGTTCGACTTTGTTTGCTCAAACACATATGCGCGTCCTTGGATGATGCGCATATATTTGAATCCACGTGTCCCCATAGTTTTTTTAGTTGTGTACAATAATCCATCTGGCATCCGGCAAGGAAAAAGGGAGGGCGTTCGTGATATTTACGATGTAGGCAATTTAAAAACTAATTTTGTTCTTTCGCATAAAATTATGTAGGTACAGCTAGTACTTACACACAAGTATTAATTTGTGAATATTTGGTGCTTTGAAATATGTTATTTCATTTTCCGGGGAGAAGATTTAAGTGATTTGATGTATGTTTTCCTAAGTACTTGAAGAACATGTTTACCATATAATATCTTGTTAGGTACAATAAGGTAACCACGTCCTTCATGAAAGGGTAGAGAGCTTAACAAATAAGGGGGCAGAAAATCGGATCGAAAGATAGGTATCACAGATACCGAGTCGAAGAGGGTTTTGAGCAAAATTGCACGATGTGAGTAAGTTATAACAATATTTATAAGTAGCTATTCCGTGGCTAAGCTGTGGTAGTCTAGTGGTTTGACCTGTGGCCTCTCAAGCAGAGCGTCGTGGGTTCAAATCCCGGGCTCGCACCTCTGAGTTTTTCGGAATTTATGTGCGAAAATTACATTTGTAATTTGCCATGAGCTTTTCGGTGAAGGAAAACATCGTGAGGAAACCTGCACACATCTGCGAAGAAATTCAATGGTGTGTGTTAAGTTCCCAATCCGCACTGGGCGCGCGTGGGAACTATAGCCCAAACCCTCCAATACACGGAGGAGGCCTATGCCATGAGGCACGCCGAATTTCGCGACAATTTAATAAATAAATAAAAAATAAAAACGACAATAACAACAACAACATGTACTTACTGAAATTGTAGCGAATTCGGAATAAAAAGGCTTATAAATAAATAAATAAATTCCTGCATAGGCTACTTTTTATCCCGAACTTAGCGTCCCGAGCGAGGGAACTTAGCACTTTTCTAGTATAATTAATCAGAGATAGAGCAGCATTCTACCATTGAAATATTTTCAATTAGGATCAGTAGTTCCAGTGATACTCTACATGCAATTAAAGGTTACCTCTATCATACTACATGTATTTATAATGGCTATTACATATATTAGTAATAATTTTTTAGGTCTAGTTCATAATTATTGACCTTACTAACTTACATATAACAACTTAGGATAGGTATTATTTTAATTAAAAGCTCTCCATATTTAATCTATGTTTGTGTTGAATTCTGCCTCAGTATTTTATTATATCTGTATCATTCAATATATATTAACTTACCAGCATTATTAAACATCAGTAAACATGAAACTAAATCCGTAGCATCTATGTATTTATAAACTTATACAGATAGAGATAGAGCGCCCGCTAATGGATGGATGGGGATCCTCTTTTATTTTATGACGTGGTTACCTACCTAGTTAAGGTATTATTCACGCTTAATTCAACATAATGTGCCTATTCCAGCACAAATCTATACCAATATGCTATTTACGTTGATATTGATACTTGAGCCGGGGGACTACATTAACCGAACCTGTCAATCAAGCTAGGTATCCTTGACGATCCCAACTCAATGAAATTGATAGCTCCCCCTGTGAGAAGAAATTTACTCAGGAGAAAGAAAATTGTGCGTAGGCGAGTGTAGGGCGTCCATGTGTGGTAAATATAAGTGAAGTTTGTAACAAATCAATAACAACAGTAAAAGCGAACACGCCATTAATGCGACAAGAGCTTTAGCTGATCGCTACGCCATCGCTTCCACGCACGAAACAAAATGAATATTGAGCCATTACAATCCTACTCATATTGATGTGCTACACAAAGGAAATCGCCGCACTAATGACTAAGCAACCATCAACACCACTACGCTACAAAAAAAAACAAAGAAAACACACAGCGAACCATCAAAGTCAAAACATTGCGAAATAGACGTTTTTAACACAATGTTTATCAATACAGAGGACAATCATTACCCAATAACTAGTAATACAGTTGCACACCTCACATTGAACAAAATACTTTGTTAAAAGTAGAACGAAGGATGCGATATCTCGCGATATATGAAGCGTGCGCGGAACGTAGAGCAATTTACGACGGGAGCGAGGAATGTTTCCACTTTCCTACACTTTCGTTACTGCGCGCAAAGTGCATACGTGCATGTGGAGTGAGGCACGCCCGCCGCCCCACTCGGGTCTGCGGTGCGGTGCCGGTGCATGGCTGCACATGCACAGCGATCGATTCACGCCGACCTTGACTGACGCGCGCCCGCCAGCTACAATTAACATTGACAATTGCGACGCGAGCGCACCGCCTTATCGGACTCACTCGCGTCCACTTTCCTTTTCACTTTCAATGAGCTATTTCAATGTGAATTACTCGGTTGTAAGACTTGTAAGCTATTTAAAGCGACAATGGGAGTCATTTTTAGAAAACATACACGTTATTCATTACAGTAGAGTTTGCATGTCAGGAATTAGATAAGGTCTGAAAGATAAGTTCCAAAGTTCCAAATCTGCCGCGGGCAATGTGGCGCTTCGTCGAAATGTGAACTAGGCACGCAGCGCTGAAACAAAGTCAAACGGTCGTCCTAGACTTGACCTGGAGAGATAGATACTCAGTGATCGGCGCAGCGGGCGTGCGCGCGGGTAGCGGGTGCGGTGAGTCAGGCCGCGGGGGCGGCGCGCCGCGTGCACTCGCCGCGAGATATGGGTAAACGGAACGCGGAGAAGCGCCGCGGGGCCGGAGGGGCCCGCGACCTTGGCGATTCGCTGACGACTACAGGTGTTTTTTTATTTGCACTTTGTTAATACGAGAACGGAGAGCCGTAGCTGCTGGCCACTGCGCCGGACAGCATAGAGGCCGAGGCGCGGGGAGCGCAACCGGAACTTGATGCGAAACAATGGTCCTCCAATCCAACCTCTATGCTCTATACAGAGATGCGCCCATTGTACAATACCTCATCGAATAGAACGCGATATGTTTGATAATTTCGGGTACGCAGGAATGTAACCTATGGAGGTCAAAATATTGTAAACAACGTGGACCAACCAATTTAAAACAACGATCTATTGTTTGCACGAGATCGGCATTTTGATCTGTTTGCGCACATCCCAATCAGTACCCCATTATTACCTATTTGCATTGCAAAGTATTGATGGGGTCAAAAACTTAAGTGAGTGAGTACAATAACATCTTTTTATTTTCCCTGAGACCTTCGACGGTGACATTAACGTGAATATACGCTGTTTTTGTTTTAATGAATGATAACCTATTTTTCGACCGGCAGTTATGTAATGATCGCAGCGAGCTGGCGAGGCCTTGGCCGTGACCACCGACGAGCAATACCGAGTGACGCCACTCACGCTATGAACAAGTTCACAAATTGCCACATTCCGTTTGCAAACAACGAGCGACACACAATAGAACTGATCCTACCTAAGCTCGTGCATATCCATACTAATATTGTACATGCGAAAGTAACTCTTCTCTGTCTTTCCGTTTGTTTGCTTCCTCTTCGCGGAAAAACAGTTGTAAATCTATCTTGATAAAATTTGACAAGAAGATAATTTGAACATTGAAAAATAAAATAGGTCTAAGTATCTATTTTATTCCGGATTTTTCTTTAATTCCCTTGGGCTAGCGATAAACCATTTCTGCGCAGACGAAGTCACAAGCAACTGCAGCTAATAGGTCTATAATTCTATATAATACAGACAGGCTTGCTTACCTCATCTAGGTATCTAAGTAATCTAAGCTCAAGAAACGTAAAACTTGAAAAAGCAGGTAGGTAAGTACTGTAGCGTTAGGTACTATAGGTTTTCGGACTGGCAGGCACAGCCTACACTCGAAGTTCATAAATCGAACATTCGTTCATTCGTTCGATTTGACGTTTGTTACCAAGAACTCTGGGTCGGTCGGGGCTTTGATCAGCTTGGACCGGGAACCACAGAGTACTTTTTAAATCCGGGAACCAAAACAGTTTCCATAAATTGTAATCGTTTAAACTTGAAAATTGAATAAAAGAAAGTAAAATGTTTTAAACGTTTTTTAATTAGTCGGCCATCTGCCTACAGTTTGGTTACTAGGATACTTATAATTATACCGAACCCCGTACAGTTAAGTGCCTCCTCAAGTTAGCTCTACAGTATAAGTGCCGTATAAAATACGGTATCCGTGGGTGCGCTGATCCCCTCCACGTGACTCGTCATCGCTAGACTTACGTGCCGGCACGTATACCTAATGCTACTGCTGAGCTGATCAGCAAAGCAACTTGTCCATGACTCTACAGACCTATTAATATAATATCGTATTAATTAGGGCAATGAGTGGGTGGGAAAGAATATTTTCATGAGAAATATTAAAATAAACGCAGACGTTATTGTATATTTCCAAATAACATTCACTTTGGAATAAAGCATATATACAAACATAATACTTCTTTCAATTCGATTGCAAAATCGCACGAGCTCATCTTAGAGTTATGTGCGTTTTAAAATCTCTGTTTGCGATTTCAGGCCTGGTTCCTAACGAAAAGCATATACCTATGTAGGTATATTATAGGTTCCTTTAAAGATTTATCTAGCTTCGGGCGTAACTTAACGCGAGCGATACCAGCCTCCGACCGGCATTATGGAACATTGGTAAGCGAACATAAAGGCAAGGTAAACATGATGAGAACGTAGACTTTGCCGACATCCTATGAATAGCTTAATATGAAATGACAGATATAATGAGAAAGTAGATATTGAAGAGAAACTGGAATTACGTCAATGACAAACTAAGAAAAAAAAAACACCGGGTAGCACTCCTGGAGTGCCGGCAGAACTGAAAACTATACACACGCACACTCAAAAGAAAAAAAAAACACTTTTTCTTCACGAGATTCGAACTGCGGTCACTTGAGAGAACGCACTGTTATTCCACACCTTATACCACTAGGGCAAACGCACATAAGTTAAAGCGACGAAATTAACGTACACTTCAAAATCGAAAGCGACTCTAGCTTCATTCATATTGCAAAATAAGCTCTTAGAGGATCCTGATATCCTGGTATTTAAATTCTCTTTCCGTCTTACGTCTGACGCGAGTTTAACGTTTTTTACCCTTCCAAAAAAGTGCCCAACGCCTCTAAAGAAGTTTTCACTTTAAAAAAATGCTATACTCGTAACTATGAGAAAGTCACTGGCAGACATTTTAAAATAACCAAAAAAAAAGGAAACATACATCCAAAGACTTGATTAGAACCTGACCATAAGCAAGCACATAATAAATATATCTATCGAACATGAATGGTCGATAATGATAAGAGAGTATGCTTGCATGTCAAATGCATAGAAAATATCAATATGAATTATCTTTGCTTGACATTTTATGTAAAACAATGTATGTATTTTTTAAATTGAATGAATAATAAACTTAACTAAACTAAACTAATATAAAAAATTAAGTACCTAAGTCATGTTTCGTTGGTTTGTCTAATGTAATCTTAAACATGTCATAACAATACAAATGAGCTAGAGAAAGAAGTGATTGTGAACACAAATATATTTATACCGCATGTAAGTAATATAAGAGGCCATAAACATTAAATTCGCATTATATTAAATGTGAATCATTTCAATTATAAGAGTCTGTGTGGTCTTCGTTAATGTACGATACGATAACATTTAACTAGAGGTAATTTTGAAAAAAAAAAAGTGAGTGAAGTGTAAATAAGTTAAAAAACTTCATATTAGTTTACATTAAGTTTAAGTACCTATTAATATGTAATAATATTAGTTATAAGACTACTCGTATGCCTTAGATAACTTTGTGAAGACATAAAAAAAACAAATTAAAAGGAAACGACTGTCTTGTTAAATAAAATTAAGTAACGTATTAGTATTCCAAAAGTGAGTTCTCATGAGGGCGGCAATGAATTCTAATAAAGTAGAAGGCCTTGGCAATGATACAATCGTCGTGAACAACTGCTCTATAAAATTTTAAATAAAGTCAAAGTGAACATCGCAAATTGTGGAAATTATGTAGCGTGCTTTGTTAATTTGGAGTCACAATTACGTAACGTACCCATGCTCGTTAAATAGAAACTAAAGTAATAGGTAAGTAGTCGTTTAAATCAAAGAAATGTAGTTTCTGTATTTGGACAGTTTTAGGTGAGGACTCTACTCTAAGTTTCTAATTATAGGACCATTATTGAATTTGTGAGCCGGGACTTCGTGAGCTTGTGTAACTAAAGACTGAAAACGTTTTTAATTAGGCCATTGGATTGTGAGATATTACAGGCATACGCGGAACAAAACCTTAACTAATCTAGTTACATTTGTGAAGTTTGATCACTAAAATAATCACAAATATTTGACAACCTAAAATGGTCAGAAGAAATATTTTTTTAACTATAAATACCTCTAAAAGAAAAGACTACCGCGACAGACAACGCAGTGTAAGCCGCTGTAGCTAGTGTCTTGAAATTTGGCAAACATGCTCATTGAGAATCATATAGGTACGTAGACTAAATAAGAAGGGATTTTTCGAAATTTTCACGGGAGAGGGAAAAAAGGGATTAGACTTCAAATTAGGTAACACGGTTACAGTTTTCAGGATTTTCCGCAATTCCCACACCACTGGATAAACAATTCATCTATTCCTTGAAAATCATGGAAATGCGCTAAGAAATTTTTCGAAATTCCCACGGGATGGGATCATTGGATACCTACGTTTATTTTTTATTCTTTGACGGGGCTAGACCACCCGTACAGGCTAATACTAATATCTCATTCGACGTCTGGGTAAACCAAAATCATCCAAGGTGAGGTTGGGAAGTTGGTGTTCTCAGGTTTCCTTACCTCAAAAGGAAAAAGGAACCTTTATAGTATGTATCATGTTTGTGATGTCTGTCTGTAAGTCTGCCTATACTCTTTTTCACACGATAACGCGTGGAGGTATCAAGTTCAAAATTAATATAAAATACATAATAAATAAACTGTAGGGTCTCTTGCGTGCGACCATAAAAATTGAAGTTAACTTCATCTTTTTAAGTTCATGAGTTATTTTCATACTTTAACATTGGGAATCAAAATCTATCTATAGGGTATCATATCACGTTAACATAGCTATGAAATTTGGAAACAAGTCAACAATAAAATTTCAGAAATCATTTATTTCTATTTTTAACTACAACAATAGGTATGACACTTGGTATTTCAAAGCATATGATTTCTGTGAAAAATAGAGTTACTTTTGTTTGTGGTAAAACGGACAAATTGTCCGTAGCAAAATCTACAAATACAGAAACACGAGTAAGATTAAAAGAGATAGAGACAAAAGAACATGCCGCTCATGGACAACAACTGTATAGTCTGTGATAGCCATACCTAGAATGGCAAGCGTTTTGCTGACCGTCAGCGTAGAAAAACGGAAATGAGAAGGGATTATTGCCTCCAATAGTCCGACAGACATCACAGTGTGCCTGCATCAGTATACTGATTCTGTGGCCGAGTGTGCTGTACAGGAAGTAACCAGGGCTGGATAGGTAGGTACGATGTGACCCTACTAAAGCAAAAAATGCAAATGTGACATGCAAAAAATTGTGTTTAAGAGAGAAATAATTTTAGAATTTTTAATTGTTGAAGATTATGACATGTCGTGGCAGCAATTACTACCACACATCACACCCATATTAATTATGGTTCGGTGTCATGAGAGTGACGAGCTAGGTAGGTACCGAGGTCCCATCAGACTTTGTTTTGGCACGGTTCTGGTTGTCTATTACATCACCCTGACGTCAGGCTATCGAAACGAGTAATCTTCGAACGATTCTCAACAAAGAGGCGCGAATGGAAATTCAGCGCCTAGAACGAAAGACTAGAGATAAACGCATTCAAAACATTAGTGTCAACACACTTCCAACCTTGCGATGTTCTTTGCGACTGATGGCCGATAAAGGAGTACCAATAGGTCTTTGATAAAATTCGCAACATATTATTACTACTTTTCAGCATTGATTCGCTGCTCGGCTATCTATTGACTGCAGGAATGTTAAGATTCACTTTCGAATTGATGATTAAAACAGTATCTGGTGGATACGATGCTTTAATACAAATCCGAACTTGGCTACCATTAGAGCATTTTTTTAAATTTCTTGGCTTAACAAGTTGTAAAGTTAAGATGAGTTCGTTAGGAAAGTTTCTAGCTAAAATTTTCTTTATTCGCAGTTAGTTCAAAGGGAATTGGTTACCAAGCCTGGATAATGGATTGCACAACATTGAAATTAAACTCCAAAGATTGTATTGATTAATCGGGCAAGATTTATTTGAGACGGTTTATGTAATCTTTTAATCTAAATGTACCTACTTATGAATGGAACAGTTTTGAGTGACTGAGTGACTTGACTCATCAGCGCCCAACGCAAACCCTAGGATCTGAAATTTTGCAATTTTTGCATAGAGGTTCCCAGTTCCCATTATAAAATAGGTACATAGGTACGCAAGGAATTTACGTACATTTTATAATTTACGTACCTATATTGTGAAAATCTGACAGGGGAATTGTGCAACGATATAACTTTCATAGAGATTGTACCTATTTACTCTAGGTACTAATTATCTCAGTTGTACACGTTCTGCAAATACTGCAGTTTACCAACTTGTTGCCTGCAAGCCTGCAACGCAACGTAACTACCCATATCACAATAAAAACTTATAAATATTGTAGGTACCTAGTTTGTTTTCACGCACTTAAGTCAGCGTCGCAACATCACAACATTTAACTCTATGCTTTTTGGCATTCGTGTAAATATCCAAATTCAAAAAACGGATGCGCCTAAACTGGTAACATCGGGTGATGATTTTGGATAAGAATATGATCATCAGCACAAAAATCCTAATGTCTACAGTCTTGTTCTTGTTCTGTATACAGACGTGATGCATCAGAATCACGAGTGTCTAAGGGAGCCGTGACGTCGGTCGTGTAAGGTTACCATCGAGATCAACAAAGTATGATTTGACGTAGAATGCCGGTTGCGGATCGTGCATCGATTTTATAGTGCGTTGGTCGCGGCGGCAGGACGCGCGGCCGGTTGTGGCGGCGTCGCTGTACTGACTGCGTGCCGTTGCCGCGGCGCGCCGGCCCCGCGCGTGCCCCGCGCCGCCGCCGTTTGTTTTGCTGTATTTTCGTTGTTAATCATTCTCCTTGACCTTGTGCGACGCCGAGTGGTCCACTGCACACGACTGCGCACCCCTCCCGCGCAACCTCTTGCAACGCATGAAACGCATCACACGTGTTCATCCTATAACTGCATCGCACAGTGATTTGAAACATCCACACAACACAGCCACCGTTCAGTAGTGGTCGTTACGTGTCATATTGAATGCAGTAGAGCTGCCCTATGTTTAACAGGACCAACCGGATATTGAGCATGGGCGTTGTGACGTTAAGGGGAGAGAATCGCGTACAAATCAATTTATTACCTATTATACGATTTTAAGACTACCGAGCGTATCTACGACGCGGTCACGGATGACGGCCTGCCTTTTAGATAGTTTTGCTTCATAAAATATAAATTATACCTAGCTGTCTGGAAAATTACTCATGTTTTAGATACATTATCTGTAAGTAGATAGATACCTGCTTATATTCAACATCAACTGATTTATTTAATTTTGAAACAATTATTTATTGAGTTCAACAGTGGACGTCTTGTGGCTTATTATGAAGACAACTCTAACTCTAAATAGGAACTAGGAACCTGCGGTATTATATAAATATGTATAAATATAATTCGTTCAATTCTTACTTCGCCTCATTCTGTATTCTTACTTCGCCTCATTCTACTCATGCTTAATTCATCTGTCTCTAGCTTCTTTGGTCCTTTAAGTTAGGGTGAGACAAGATACAGCATTGGACCAAAGTAGTTATGGACAGGTAGCGAATTAGACGAATGTAATGAGTGAAGTGACTGATACAGTACAGAATGAGGCGAAATAAAAATTGAATGAATGAGACAAATTAATGTGATACCGAAACTGCTTGACTATTAAGTTGACTCAGGGAGTAATCATTTTAGAAATAAATAAATCTACATACCTACGATGAAACCAGAGTAAGAATTATCTACGAGTATTTAGCCCGAAAGTGTAGAGTACATGTTATTAAACAAGACTACAGTACATGTTAATAATTACGACTCTACGTTACATGTTACTAAATAAGACAACACTACATGTTAATAATTACGACTCTATGTTACATGTTATTAAATAAGACAACACTACCTGTTATTAAACAAGACTACACTACAAGTTAATAATTACGACTCTACATTACATGTTATTAAATAAGACTACACTACATGTTAATAATTACGACTCTACGTTACATGTTATTAAATAAGACTACACTACATGTTATCAAATAAGATTCTACACTACACGACAATTTTTATTTATATTTTTTTTAGCTTCTATAGCTATGGTTATACAGGGTGTTTGGTAGCCAGGTACAAAGCTTTAAGGGGGTGATAGCTGAGGTATTTTTGAGCATTTTGAGCCATACATGTCTTAGCCGAAATTTGTAATTTTTTTTTAAATTGAAATTTAGAAATGTTAATGAAAAACCCAGAATCTGATAGAAACGAGTCAATATTGCATCAATGAGCGTTAATTTGTAAACAAAAGCTCTTATTTCGGATAGTTCAATGTGTATTGGACCAAATGAAATAATTTTTTAGTGTCTGTCTTGCCACAGAAACAAAATGGAGGCATTCGAAATTAATAAAAAATGTCTTTTTTTTGGAACAGACTCATTTTTCAGTGCCATAAAAAAAAATTAAAAAAAATCCTGGAAATGTTCAAACATTTTCAAAAACATGCCTGTTTATTGCTCTTTCTGTTAAGATATCACTCATTCACATTGCTTGCTAAATCTGAGATAAAAAGTAAAAACCAAACTCGGGGGAGCACTCGCTAAGAATGCACTAGTATTGAAATTTCACGCTTTTTCATGTAATTTACTAGGTAATTACCTACAATTACGTACCTGGTAAATTGCATGAAAAAATGGTAAAAAAGAATTGTAAAATGAATTAATTTACTATTCAAATCACAAAAAAGTGAAGATTAATGTTTTTTTTTTACCTTTTTCTTCATGTAATTTATTACTAAAGTACCTACTTTTAACGTGATATTTCAATACTAGAGCATTCTTAGCGAGTGCTCCCTGAGTTTGGTTTTTACTTTTTCTCTCAGATTTAGCAAGCAATGTGAATGAGTAATACCTTAAAAGAAAGAACAATAAACAGGCATGTTTTTAAAAATGTGTGAACATTTCCAGGATTTTTTTTTAATTTTTTTTTATGGCTCTGAAAAATGGCTCTCTTCCAAAAAAATACATTTTTAGTAATTTCGAATGCCTCCATATTGTTTCTGTGGCAAGACAGACACTTAAAAATTATTTCACTTGGTCAAATACACATTAAACTATCCGAAATAAAAGATTTTGTTTATAAACTAACGCTCATTGGTGCAATATTGACTCGTTTCTATCAAATTCTGGGTATTTTGATAAAATTTCTAAATTTTCAATTTAAAAAAAAACATATTTCGGCTAAGACATGTATGGCTCAAAATGTTCAAAAATACCTCAGCTATCACCCCCTTAAAGCTTTGCACCTGGCTACCAAACACCCTGTATACCCCAGTTGATTATTGTTAGGGGCTATCTGATACACCCTGTACAACAAAAGGGCTCTAACTAGAACTTTAATGTATACACATCTCTAGCATAAGATAGCAAAGTTGTGTTGATATTTTTAGCTATATACCTTAAGCACTGCATCATTTAACCTAGATGTTTAATGCTCGTTAGTATTTTTTTGATATAAATTTTTAGGCTCTACGTATTCCTGCTAGTTTCGGCTACATTATATTTAAGCTCTTTATTATTTCCGCTATCAATCTTTTTCTTTTTTAAAGCTCTATCATTTTAACCAGCTATTTTTAAGCTTAAGGTGGAAACACATTGTTAACACGCGACGCGACCCGATGCAACGCGACGCGTGTTGAGTCGAATCAAATTGTATTATTTTCTATGACCAGAACCACACTATCAACATCCGACGCGACGCCATGCGCATACATTCGTTGCATCGGGTCGCGTCGCGCGCGTGTTAATAATGTATTTCCACCTTTATTCTTTTTTAGCTAGGCACGCCAGCAATTTTCGCTGCTAACGCCAGATCGTCCGATTTGATTGCATTCCAAATATTTATTTGATTCGGCTTTTTTAATTTACTTACCTAATCAAACTGTCAACCGTAGTTCAGACTAGACGTGTGCGCCGCGCCGGCCCGCCGCCGCCGCCGACATTTTTTCGACGCCGCCGCCGCCGATCGGCGTATCGGCGTAAAATCGGCGCGAAATTCTAAATGTTTTCTATACTGAATTTCTGACTTTCGAAGGATTTTATATTTTACTACAATGAATCATTATTAGTCATTGATTGCATAATAGTATTATTACTCATTCCTATTTATATTGTACCCATGTTCAAAAAAAAGCAAGCTGTAGCTCAAGCTAAACGTAGGTAGGTCATCCAAGAGGAAGGACTGGATAGCTGACTCTACCATACAGTTAATGGAGCAGCGAAGGCTACAGAAACACAGCAACCCAGCACTTTACAAAGAGCTTGACAATAGTAATTCGTGGAGAGATAGCCCGTTCCTGAGAGCAATGCTTTGCGGATAAATGTGAACGAATGGAGGAGCTTCATAGGAAACATAACAGCTTCAATATGCATAAGCACATTAAGGTAATGGTGGGACATAATCGAAGCTCAATAACTCCATTGATTGACAGCAGTGGGAACCTTCTTCTGGATGTGGAAAGCAAGGTTTGGTGCGAATATATTTCCAACATGATCGTAGACAGCTCGAGAAATCTTACTTCACTAGATGTAGATAATACCGGTCCTTCTATTTTAAAATCAAAGGTACTGCGGGCGTTAAAATCGGCCAAGAAAGGGAAATCACCTGGACCAGATAGCATCCTAATACAACTATTAGGTAAGTACAGCTCTTGGAGGAGGCTTGTTGACTGACCTCTTTAACAAGTTTTACATTAGTGAAGTTCTCCCAGAAGACTGGCTTAGATCTACGTTTGTCATTCTACCTAAAAAACAAAACACTAAGAGGTGTGAAGAGTTTCGTACGATCAGGTGTCATGAGCCACGTGCTTAAAGTGTTTTTACCATCGTGCAGAACAGAATTAGACCAAAATGTGATGAACAGCTGGGAGCTAGCCAGTTTGGCTTCCGTTCGGGAGTTGGTTGGGAGGCCCTCTTTGCTCTGAAGGTTCTCGTACAAAAATATCGTGATCATGACTAATGTTCTATTGTGCTTTGGTGATTATGAGCAGGAGTTTGACCGGGTAAGGCACGAACTGCTTATAAAGCCCTTGAACAACATTGGGCTGGATGGAAAGGACGTTTCAATTATTAAAAACTTATATGAGTACTAAAAGGCAACAGTCAGAGTGGAAAAAGATTATACGGAGGAGGTGGATATTTGCCGGGGTGTTCGTCAGGGTCGCATTCTGTCCCCATTACTGTTCAACGTATACTCCGAGGCGATTATGACCGAAACCCTTGAGAATCTTGATATGGGGGTGAAAATGAACGGCAGGCACATTAATAAATTACGTTATGCAGATGACACCGTTCTTATTGCGTCTACCCAAGAGGATCTAAAGGTTGGTTGACAGAGTTCACGAATGCACTGAAAGGGCTGGCTTGTCTTTAAATTTATCGAAGACCAAAGTCATGGACATAACCAGGGACCCTTATTTACGACCAAGAATATCGGTAGCAGGGAAAGTTCTTAAGCAAGTTTGGTATTACAAATATCTCGGTGCATGGGAGAATGAGGCGTGGGAGTCAGACCAAGAAATTAAGATCCGCATTGAAATTGCCCGTGCCTCGTTTACCAAAATGAAGCAGGTTTTGTGCTGCCGGCAAATCAACCGAAGACTCAGAACTCGGATCCTGCATTGCTACATTTGGCCTGTGATTATGTACGGCAGCGAATCGTGGACCATAAAGGAAGACACCAGGCGGCGCTTAGAAACGTTTGAGACGTGGTGCTATCGTCGCATGCTCCGTATAAGCTGGACCCAAAAAGTCAGCAACGAGAAGGTGCTTCAGCGTGCTAGTATGACCCGGAAATTATTGCACACCGTCAAAAAGCGCAAAGCGCCATGACAGATATCAGCTGCTTCAACTAATATTGATGGGCAAAATACAGGGAAAACGGCGCCCTGGAAGGCGGAAGAAATCATGGCTGCGGAACATTAGGGAGCGGACCGGAATCAACAGTGCAGAGCAACTGTTCCGGATGGCTCAAGACAGAGAAGTTTTCAGAGCTATCGGCCAGCCTCCAGTAATGGAGTGGCAATTTCAGAAGAAGAAGAAATTTTATCTATTTATTTAATAAAAATTAATTTACAAACACACACACACACTACAGTTTTATTTAAATTCTCCTCGCCGAAATCACGCCGAAAACACGCCGCCGCCGCCGATTTTTGACCGGCGCCCGCCGCCGTAGATTTTGGCATCGGCGCACACCTCTAGTTCAGACTCACAAATCTTGTTTGATTAGAAAATAAAAACGTAGGTAGTCGAGGTTGGTTATATTGTATACTAGCTGTTGCCAGCGACTTCGTCTGCAAAGAATTCGTTTATCGCTATCCCGCGGGAACTACGCAATTTTCCGGGATAAAAAGTAGCCTATGTGCTATTCCAGACTTTTCTCTATCTATGTGCCGAATTTCATCCAGATCCGTTGGGCCGTTCTGGCGTGATTGAGTAACAAACAAACAAACATCCATCCATCCATCCATCCATCCATCCATACTTTCGCATTTATAATATTAGTTAGATGAGTATTTACTCGCTGTTACCTGCGACATCGTCTACGAAGAATTCACTTATAACTATCCCGAGGGATCTATAAGTACCATTTTCGGAGATAAAATACTTTTTCCATCAGGTTATAAACTAAATGGGTGCGAGCCAAATTGAATCAAAAACAATTCTTATGTTTTTGCGCAAAGGATTTACAAACATCAATCAAATCCATCATCACAAACATTCACTTGTTATTTGTTAGATAATAATATTAGTTAGATACTTACATACTTACTATACTATCTATAATATCAATAACAAGTCTACAAACAAAGGCTCTGTTAACGCCATCTAGTTCAGCTCTACCTGAACTAGTATAACGGCGCCATCTATGGTAAACGCCAGAAGTTAACTTGTTTGATATAAGAGATGATAGAGAAAATAGTTCCCTTTTAATTTATTATCACAAACCAAAGGCTTATGCTTTATGGCCGACAGTTCTATGCATGATAAATGATGCTCTATGTTTCATTGGTGTGACGTCAAAATGAGACAGAAGATGTCTCTGCATAATATTATTGAATGCAGTTTTTCTAAATTTTATTGTTCCAACTTCAAAACATTTTCTGCATAGGCTGTAAAATTCATTTTATTTTATGAACTGTAATACAGTAATCAAATAATCGGATCATTTACATATCATAGCAGTCTGCTTGACGTGAGACTAATCCGTACTCCTCATTAGTGGTGGCAATAACGGCTGTTTTGCAATAATGAATAACAGTGCTGTGTTATTCTTAAATAGCTGTTATTGTAAACTGTTGTCTGTTATCCTGTTATATTGCTGTTTTACAAAACGATAATGAACTTATTATTAAATTATTGTTATACTTATTTCGTCGCGATCGCGATATTCGTTTAAAATTGCAAACACTGAGAGCCACAATACATAACTTTACCGAATATAATACATAAACTCATAAAACCTACCAGTCAATAAACTACTTTATACTACCTAAAATATATATCAATAAAATATAATACATAAACTAAATAAAGAGCACAATAAACAAAGGAATATTTACCGTTAATTTAAGAAGATGGTGCGAGCCACATCTTCTTGAAACCTTCCCTGAACGACACTATGGAGGGAGATTGCCTGATGGAGGTTGGTAAGCAATTCCACAGCCTAGTCGAGTGCACAGTAAAGGATTTGGAATAAGTTTTGGAAGAGGAAGAAGGACAGGCCAAAAGGAGATTAGAGTTGGATCGCAATCGATGTTGACTGCCAACAGACAAGTAGCTGAAACGTTCGGAAAGGTAGATTGGAGCTTAAGGATTAAAGAGAGAATTGAAAAGCAATGACAGAATATGGATGTTCCTGCGGTCCCTGATAGGTAACCATTTCAGCTGAGCGCGGAAATGTGACACGTGATCGTACTTACGAAGCCCAAAAACGTATCGGATACACACATTCTGGAGGCGATCAAGCCTGTCAAGCAGCCCCTCAGCAAGATCCAGGTAACAAATGTCACCATAGTCGGGTAAGGGGAGCAAAAGTGCGACCTCTCGCTTCCTGGCGTAGTCAACGCCATGGTAGGTAGCGAGGGGTCCTGGGAGGCCGTCGCCTCCTTCTGCGAGGACGTGATGACGCAGAAGGAGGAGAGGGAGCGGGAGCGCGAGAATGACCCCCTCGCGCCCCCGCTCCGGCGCAGACGGACGGGGCGGAGAAGGCGGCAGTTTGCTGCCCTCCCCTCCTAGTGGTGCCTGCTGGCGGGGGATGGTGACCCCTCGCTAGCACCAAGAGGCCCACGAGTCTAGGGGAGGGCCAGGTATTCCCGGCCCTCCCCTCTTGGCGCAGGAGCCCCGGCGTATAGGCTAGGGCGGCCCGGTAGGGCGTCCGCGGTGACAATGTAATATGCTCCCGCGGCGCCCTCCCACATGGCAGAGAGGGAATACCGGTGGGTTTTTAGTGGGTATGCCAAAACCAGCAGCAGAATAAATTTGTAAGTCATCAGCATACAGATGATAAGAAGAATTTAAAGAAGAAGTAATACCATTAATGAAAATAGAAAAAAGGAGAGGTGAAAGTACACCCCCTTGAGGGACACCAGCGGTAAGATCACACCAGCTCGAAAAGGCATCATCAACCTTGACTCGCTGCTGCCTCCTATAAAGGTAAGAGCTGAACCAGGATAATGCAGTAGAAGATATATTCAAAGAGTTGAGAATGCCAAGAAGTGTGATGATTAACAATTTTATAATTACAAATAATGAGTTGATGGTCTCATACAGAGAGGAGGCCTGGTGTCCAGCAGTAGGTAGGCTAGAAATGATGCAAACTTTGTAGCAGACAAGTTACGTTAGGGTTGGGTGAAACCATACAAGGCATATTTGTTACAACTGTTCCAGAATATGTCAGCAAGTGCTTGGGTTGAATAGTTTCAGTGTATGGTTTCAAAAGGAGTGAGTTCGTTTTGAAATTGAATCCAAAATTCTGATGAATAATGTTTAAAGTATTCAAATAAAATAAAAAACCTCTGAAATATTCCATAATAATTTTAAGATAGTAAAATAACTTTTCGGGGTACAGCCTCGGGTAAAGCAGACGTACAGGGACCCATTGATGATCTAGTACATAATTACTGATGTAAATTTATCGACATAATAACAATTAAATTAGTTGATTAGGCCAGTCCTCCAAGTAGCAATAGGTGAGGGCCCCAGTAACTCACAATCCATCCCTGAGCTACATACTTCATACATATATTTAAAAGACGCAATCTTATAAAAGTGAACATGAGCATGAATTTAAATAACATCAGACTTTCAGAAAAATATACAGTATCCTATAGCATATATAGAAGACATGAGCAACAGTTAGCATCAAATTTTGATAAATTTACATCATAACATAAGCATTTCCCAATGTATTCAGGGTATAGGGTACCCGATTTACCTTTATTTATAGTAGGGAAATACAATATCTACCTAAATTGTCATCTATTTGAAAAGGCATGTTTATGTGCAAATATAAGTGCGATAAATGAGCATATCAAACAAGGGGGCTCCATTTTGCTACAAGTACCTATTGATTAATACAAAACCTAACAATAGTACTTGTTGTCAAGACAAAAACAAAACATGATAAGTAACATAGGCTGTTTGAGTTTTTATTTTTAAAACTGGAATGCTATGTAACAGTATACTATGAGTATTGACATAGCAATTCCAATTAGAATTTAGCCAAAGCTCATTGAACCCCATGCCAACCAAATTTAATGTTCAAAAATTGGTGATTTGAGTGTGAGTTACGAATCCTTGATCTGGACCAGGAATTAAAAAAATCTTGAAATCTATTCAAACACTGAGTTATGAACATCTGCTCCTACTGAGCCTGTAGTAACTACCATGTGGCAGAAGCTTATAATTGTTGGAATAAATTGCACTACACAAGCAATCGTAAAACTTACTAAATGACGCTTTACTAAAGGATAAATAAATGTAAAATATAACATACAAAAGATAACATAATAAGTGAAACAAATGGTTTATCATAGGGTTAACACAAAGCACAAAAAAGCAACGTAAATCATTATCTTATTGCTAATCTGTTAGTTCAAAATGACGTACTTGTAAATGTACTTGCCTGGGTCTCTCGAGGGCTCCATCTTCCTTTACACAGAAGAAAAGTAATTTATTTATCGTCTATAACTCCACTTTCATGTATCAGTCCAGTCGCAAAGATGAACCTGTCAGTAACAAGGTCGTTGAACTAAATATACCTATAGATGAGTTTACACCCGCTTGTAACACACGCCCGCGATTATAACATGAAATGTATTTTACAGGCAACCGAGTTTGTAAATTTGGGAGTCAATTTATATCAATTTAATAGTCGATCATTACGTTTAATTCACTAAAACCTATTAATCCCGTACGTAAGTGACATAAAAATAACTAACGAGCGTCCGTCACGTCACAGAAGTTTCGTTTAGAAACGAAGTTTTTTGAAATGGTATCACTCACAACACAATATTTGCAAGAGGTTTGGCAGTAAAAGCTGAACGTGTGCCGTACAGATTTTAAAATCAAATTGTGTTAAATTAATGCTTCAACAATTGTAATAAATAAATAAATAATATTAAATATTTGTGTATTTTAAAGAAGTCTTAAATTAATTGAACAAGTTTCCTCAAAACCTTAGACGCCGTATGAGCAAAAAAAATCAATGTCAAATAAATGTCATTAGAAGTCATGCAGTCACTTTGTTCTACCTGTTTCAATTTTGGCGTTATTTTCAGCGTTGCCAGATGGGTACGCAATAGTACGCATGGCGTACTATTTTATGATCTTGCGTACTCGCGTACTCATCCGTCGATTTGCGTACTATTTTTATATTTTAGCACCTGACAGCCTAGGTTATTCCAGATGACAGAAAAACAATATAAATTACCTGTGGCTGTCGCACGTTTTTTTTTTTTTTTTTTTAGGCCTTTGTTTATGTGCCAGCTGCGTAAAGCGCAGTTTTGCACTAAATGTTGCACTGCGTACTCAAACTTGAATTTGCGTACTATTTTTAAGAGCTACGCGTAACGGAACGTAAAACCCATCTGGCAGCACTGGTTATTTTAGTATAGCATACGCTATTGGCTCACTTGGTTAACCAGGAATGTCGTCATTCGTGCTTAGACTGGCATGACTTTGCTAAGCCAATTGAAATGGCGATCGTTCACTTCATGGTAATATCTGTACATCGAAAACTGAATTATCACAAACTTAACTTAACTTGCCGAAGCGCAAAAACTTTGGCACTGATTTTAAAGCATTGTATTGTGTAGTGTGTTAGTTAAAAACTCTTCATTTAAGATAAAAACGCTTACTCATAGTGATAAATTTAATAACTAATGTGCATACCCTTGTTCATTTAACGCTCACCGAAAGCCGCAGTTATCATGGAGAACAAGACCGATTTTCGTTTTCCTCATACATTCATATTATTAGGTGCTTCAGGAGACTTGGCAAAAAAGAAAATATACCCTACTATTTGGTATCTCTATCGCGACAATCTTCTGCCAGAAAACACTAAGTTTTTTGGTTATGCTCGTACTAAACAGACTATTTCGGAAGTCCGCGAGAAATCTAAGAAGTACATGAAAGTGCGAGCCGGCGAAGAACGAAAATTTGAGCAATTCTGGGAGGCTAACGAATACCTCGCGGGATCCTACGACAAAAGGATTGACTATGAGCTGCTCAATCAGCAAATCAGTAAGTTTGAAAAAGGACCTGTTGCTAACAGAATATTTTATTTGGCTGTACCTCCAACAGTATTTGAGGATGTTACTGTCAATATTAGGAATGCGTGTATAGCCATTAAAGGATATACACGAGTTATTATTGAGAAGCCTTTTGGAAGGGATGATGTGTCATCTGACAAGTTAAGCAATCACGTGGCTGGTTTATTTAAAGAGGAACAAATTTATAGAATTGATCATTATTTGGGGAAGGAAATGGTACAGAACCTGCTGACAACTAGGTTTGCCAATCAAATATTTAACCCCTCGTGGAACAGGGAAAACATTGCCTCTGTTCTGATTTCATTCAAAGAACCTTTTGGTACTGAAGGCCGAGGTGGGTACTTTGATGACTTTGGCATTGTCAGAGATGTAATGCAGAATCATCTTTTGCAAATACTCTCTTTGGTAGCTATGGAAAAACCAGTGACATTGAACCCAAATGACATCAGAGATGAGAAGGTAAAGGTGCTACGGCACATTCAACCAATTACCATGGATGATATACTGGTTGGACAATACGTAGGAAACCCTGATGGGCAAGGTGAGGAAGCTCTAGGCTACCTTGATGATCCAACGGTGCCAAAAGATTCTGTCACTCCAACTTATGCCATTGCTGGGCTTTGGATCAATAATGCTAGGTGGCAAGGTGTTCCATTCATTCTCCGCTCTGGTAAAGCTCTTAACGAAAGAAAAGCAGAAGTGAGGATACAGTTCAAGGATGTACCTGGAGATATTTTTGATGGTGAAGCCAAAAGGAATGAACTGGTTATAAGAGTGCAGCCAGGGGAAGCATTGTATCTCAAAATGATGGGCAAATCACCTGGAATGAAGTTTGATTTGGTGGAAACTGAATTAGACTTGACATATAGTACACGCTACAGGGAGACAGATGTGCCTGATGCGTATGAAAGGCTGATTTTGGATGTCTTCACTGGAACTCAGATGCATTTTGTACGAAATGATGAACTTAAGGAGGCTTGGCGTATATTTACACCTATCCTGAAACAGTTGGAGGAGCAGCGCTTAAAACCTGTCCCCTATGTGTATGGCTCAAGAGGACCCCCTGAGGCAGATGCTAGGTTGGCCAAGTACAACTTCAAATATTCTGGATCGTACAAGTGGCAAAAACCTTCTCTTCTCTAAATCACTCAAAATGCTTCACTGATTATGGTGGTGGTACTCATATTGTTGGATAAGTTTTACAGATCTTTGCTTAAGCTATATCTAGGTTAAAATTAAAAATATTTTCAAGGCAAAATTTTGTTAGGTAACATTCCATTGCTATTTTTATTGTTCATATTATATATTATATTATTATATTAGCCTAATTGAGTGTCCCACTGCTGGGCAAAGGCCTCCCCTTTTTTCCGCCACTCGTCCCGGTCGAGGGCATACTCCTGCCACTCTACTTGATATGCGTCCAAGTCATCCTGCCACCTTTGTTCATATCAGAATCACTATTTATTACCAAGGTCATTCTAAGGTTAAACTTTAATTCATTCCTTTTACTGCATCACAATTTTCACATTCCAGTGAAACATGTTTAGAAAATAAGTGCCTTGTAATATCTAATGTTAAGTACCTACTGATGTTACTTATCAATAATTATGATACTGAGAATAAGTAGATTTTTATCTAACCCTCTCATTGCAAAGTGATTTGTTATTGCCGCATAGAGAGAAAGGTAAAATAGTGCTATATATAAGATCTTTCAGTGACTAAAATTACAATATAATGTTTGTGGCAGGGCAATGAAATTGTTTCACTTTCAATATTTATTTATTCAAGAGGTCAAATGCTGTCTCACCTTTGAAATCTGTATTCATTTGTGATTGTCACATGTTTGTCATGCAATGAGGTCATTAAATAGAACAGGCCAAGTGCGAATCGGACTCTCACACAAAGGGTTCTGCACTTACTACCTTACTCTTACTTTTGTAATGTGTAATAATTATAATATGGACTCCTTTCACTTTTTATTTTATTATTTTTCGTTAAAGCGGCTATAGAAACCTCAAGTTGCCTATTGCCATTATTAATTTCCGAGAAAAATCGCCGAAAATAGTGAGTTTCTTGTGTAGAGGCCCTTTTAATTATTTTTTCATGTTATAGTAGCCATAGTAATGTATACTGTGATCATTTCAAATGTCTAAAAGATACAGTCCTGTAACAGAGAAATAAAAGGACAAAAAGTAATTATTATTTAGGGTTGGTATTGGCAGATTGGCACCCACTTGGTATGTAAACCTAAAAAGAAAGATAAATGAACTCCCATCATATTTTTTGGTGTTGTAAATTGCGTTAAGTATAGGAGAATTCTGTACTCTCTTATTTCTTTATTAACTAAAATTATTGATTATGATCATTTTCCTATAATCCTTGTTATGATAAGAGCTTTATCATTAATCTTTAAACATTATACTACATATTTGTTCATGTGCAAGTCATGTTCCGATCTGCCTTTAATAACCTACTAATATTACATTTTTAATACAAGCTTTTTTTATGACTGTACTTGCATTGTCATCCGTCCTACATATGTGAACCAAATTTCAAGTCAATTGGACCAACTGTTGAAGAGTTCCCTCCTGCGGAGACGGTCTTGGCTAGACCATCAGAATTCCACTACTTACCTATTGTCATCTGACTTACACAAGTATGCAAAATTTCAGCTCATTCGGATGGAGATATCAGCTTCCACCCGGACAAACAAACGATACTACAATACAATACAATACTTACATTTCCGATATTACAATACTTAGATTTCTGCCGCAATTTTATTTATTACCTTCTAAAATTTTTACCCACCAGCCGATTATTGTAATTAGTTAAAAACCTTGTAATAAGAAACACCTGTGTAAGCGAAATTCTCATATTATGTATTTTTCAAAGATAAAGTAGGCAGGTATAACTCCATCCATGCCTCGCATGACGTAGTGAATGACGTGACAAATACTACGACAAAGAGATAGCATTGCACGAACATGGCTCGTGGTTCTCTTGCTCACTTTGCAAATGAAGTTAAGGTCGAAACTATTGTTTTTTTATAAATCAAATATATTTTTCTCTAACTATTGCAATGTCCTTTATCATAATCATAATACTGTTTGGTGTGATATTTTACATACATACTTTCAATAGTTTCAATCTTTTCTGAATAATACAGGGTGTATCAGATAGCCCCTAACAATAATCAACAGGGGTATATAACCATAGCTACAGAAGCTAAAAAAATATTTAAAAAAAAATTACTCCATTTTTTTTTTAAATATTTTTTATAGCTTCTATAGCTATGGTTATATACCCCAGTTGATTATTGTTAGGGGCTATCTGATACACCCTGTATTTTATCCCTGTTTTGTATATTGTTTCTTAATAGGTACCTACTGTTTAAGAATAAATATATTTTTGATATTTATTACTGTTGCGGTTGAGTATTGCTAAGAATTTTTGAAAATTTATTTTTAGTGCTCGTATTTTAATGTAGACCAGGTAGATAAGCAAGGGTATTGCTTCGGTAATGGAGATTTTTTAATTTTTTACACTATTTTGGAATAAATTGTACTTAGTTACTAGAATTTATTATTCTTATTTGAATTCCTGCTAAAACTACGAGTTACCTAATAGGATGTAAAACGAATAGCCACTAACCAATGTATTTTAAAATTGTAGGTTCCTGAATTTATTTGCGAGCAAAGTAACCAGTGTGTTTACTTACGAGTATTAGGTAGGTACTTGAAGAGTACCTATGTACCTATGTAGGTACAAATCTGGGTGATGTTGAAGCCGTATTCAGACTCAGTACATTGTACTATGCTGAACAATATCAAGATTAAACCATAGAGATAGTACATAAAACAGCCCAAGAAATAGATTTCAGTACTTTGAGGAATTATGCACCTACTAGCAACGGTAGGTACAGGTAGCGGCACGTAAGTAAAACGTGGAGGGGAGATGGGCAGTATGAAAAAAACATCATTTTCATACTGCGCATCTCCCTTCCACGTTTTACTTACGTGCCGCCACCTGTAGTCTCTAGGTATACCTATTATGGTATGACGCAAAGAAGATGACGATGCACCTTTGACGTCTGGAAATTTAATTAAGTAAGTAACTATGTACTTGCTTACCTATAATACCTATACTTACCTAGGTTGTATCTTGCCGAAAATCGACAGTGAGTTTAGTTCTAAAATTCCCAAGTTTAATTATACCACACCGGATAACTCACGTATAAAAGCCGAAGGAATGCTCCGACAATTGTTTCGGACTATTCCGTAGTCCTTCATCAGAGAGCGCTGAAGATGAAGGACTACGGAATAGTCCGAAACAATTGTCGGAGCAATACTTCGGCTTTTATACGTGAGTTATCCGGTGTGGTGTAATTATGTGTGAGTCTCACGGTAGTTTCATGTTGAAATTCCTAAGTTTATGGAGAGTATGACCACAAGGAGACAGTAAAATTAAATGAGCCCATCACTTTATTCGTAACGTATCTAACTCACGTTTTTGACGTAAAATAGGTAGCATATTTATTAATAGGTGTCGACGCATCGTCAGCTAGCGACCTCCCACGGCGGTTTACGGAACTAATTTAGTTTCACTTTCGCCCACCGGGGCGCTGTTATTTTGTATAAAAGTAGGATCTCAAGCCAGAGCGGCACTGTGTCGACTCAATTACTACCTCATATAAGCACTCACGTGACTTTGTCAAAATTTATATTTTTTATTTAAATAAAATCATTTTTAAAAAGTTAAAATTAAAAACGCTTATTGAAGAAGACCCTGAAGCCATCAATGCCCCAACATTGGACCTTCGAGCCGCATCAGAAGAGAATCAGAATCATCAGGAATAAGGGTCTGACAATTTCTTTCCTTTCCCCCGGTTTCAATTAACGTGCTAAAACCGTGTCTCTGATTTCTAAATAGCTACTACAGTACAGTCGGTGCGCATTACATCATCCTCTGTACGTACAAGTATCGCCTGTTGACGTGAGTACCCTACATTTCATAAAAACTCATGATGGGTCAGGATAATGATAATATTTTGTATTCTGTACCTGTACGCACTAAATCGCCTCAACCTTCGGCCTCGGATTCGACAAATTGTTTAATTCGTGAGCTGAACAAAAAAAGAGGTACAATCAAAACTAGATTGACCGTATTTGCGAAATTTGTGAGTTCTTTTGCTGGTATAAATGTTAAATTAACGCATAAGCAGTTATCCGAGCTTAAAATGCGGCAAAACAACAGCCAATCTTTATTAAGCGAATTTAATACCGTCCAGGGTGCCTTAGAAGAGATAGTACCGGAGATTGATCTTAGCGGTCAGTTAGAATGTCGTGAAACGTTTGAAGAATCCTTCTATAGCACTATGGTCGATGCGCAGCAAATAATAGACAGATGTATTGTTGAATCTGCTACTAGTTCCAAGTGTAACGAGTTAAAACCGCTAGTAAAATTACCAACTATTTCTCTACCCTCTTTTGACGGATCATTTGATACGTGGCTCGAGTTTAGAAATATCTACATTTCCATGATTCATAGCTCCACACAGCTCGATAATATTCAAAAGTTCTACTACTTACGGTCAGCTTTAACGAATAATGCGTCAGAAGTTATTAAATCAATTCAGTTTACGCCAGAAAATTACGATATCGCTTGGGATTTAATCGAAAATAGATTTAACAATAATAAATTATTGATTCATAACCATGTAAAAGCAATTTTTTCCTTAAATACTTTAGCAAAAGAGTCTCCATCGCAGTTAAGAAAATTAATCGACACAGTCTTAAAAAAATTACGTTCATTAAAATCATTAGGCGAGCCCACTGATTCATGGGACACTCTAATAAATTACATGGTGGTTTCTAAATTAGATCCACATACTGAAAAAGAATGGGAAAAATACAAAATGACCGTTAGCAAAACCCAAGATAATACTTTAAACTTAAATGATCTAATACAGTTTCTTAGAGATCGAGCGGACATGTTAGAGATGGTCAAAGCTAATCACTCTAATTATAATAGCAAAGGTACGCATGATCATTCTAAAGTGCCACAAAAGATGCATTCCTTTGTGTCCGCGCCGACTAACAATAACGCGAATAAATTTAATAAGCGTACCCACATATGTAGTATGTGCAATGAAAGCCATTCTATTTATGCATGTAACAAGTTTGTAGAATTATCACCTCAAGATAAACTCAGCTTTGTGAACGCTAAAAACCTTTGTAAAAACTGTTTACGCGCAGGTCATTCCGCTAACGATTGTTATTTTGGTCCATGTAGAAAATGCAATAAAAAACATAATAGTTTGCTTCACTGTGAGTGCGATAAAGAAGACTCATTACATACTTCCCAATCAGCAGTTAATGTACCGCTGCAACAATCCCTCACATAAAAAACATTTTAATACAACGAATTCATTATTCATTATAAATCGGAACTGCAAATTATAGCAAACGAAATTACGAGCCTTGTCATTGCGCTTTAGAGACTGTCTTATATTATCTACAGCTTTAGTCGAGATAGTAGGCAGTGACAATAACTATAGTAAGGCTCGAGCACTGTTAGCTTATTACTTAAAAACTAAACGCTTTAACTATACAGTCCACTATTCGAATAACGGGAGTAGGCAAGACTATCGTGCAGTCTACCCACTCTTGTAAAAAATTAAACTTCGTTCTTTATATAACGATTACAAAGGGAGTAAGCAAGACTATCGTGCTGTCTGCACTCTAGTAAAAAATAATTTTCGTTCTTTATATAACGATTGCAAAGGGAGTAAACAAGACTATCGTGCAGTCTGCTCTCTAGCAAAAATTTAAACTTCGTTCTTTATATAATGATTACAAAGGGAGTAAACAAGACTATCGTGCAGTCTACAAACTCTTTTAAAATTAATATTCGTTCTTTATATAACGACACAACAGGAGTAGGCAAAGACTATCGTGCAGTCTACCCACTCTTGCAAAAAATAATCATCGTTCTTTATATAACGATTAAAACACTCTTAAAAGAATACTTCACGGCCGATGAGCGTGCTTGTGAAAATATTTTAATAAATCAGATCAATTTAAACGTTACTTCAAAAGTAAACAGATACAACAAAAGTTACTAAACGCTTTATTTTGTCTGTTGTAGGTATCTCAGATTTACGACCCAATTGGACTACTAAGCCCAGTGGTCATCGTAGCTAAGGTGCTGCTGCAGACCCTGTGGCTGAGCACAGTAGACTGGGAAGACTCGTTACAGTCGTTACCTCGCGACGTAATTTGTCGCCGGGAAAAGTTTATTAAATCACTAGATGAAAACCCGGCTTCGCTCGGGTGAAATTTGAATCATAATACACTTGTAGGTACAAAATGTAGGTAGAATGTGTAGCCATTATTTCGAATCACTGTTTATTATTTTAATACAAAAAATAGGTAGGTAAGTGATAGCATTCACAATAACTGAAATTATCTGCAAGAATACCTATATCCGTGCATGGCGTGAACAACTTGATAAGTTCAAAATAGCAATTTTACAGGGCGGCCATTTTAAAGTTTGTAATTTTCTCCAAAATCCGTTTTTATTTTGAATTGGGAATGCATGATTATTTTAAAAGTGTGTTTGGTGATTTTTCTATTGATACGAATAACCAACCATCCTTACCTACGGAAAAAAGTTTCAGATTTGACGACCGGATAGTCTAGTGGTTAGTGACCCTGACTATGAAGCTAGAAGTCCCGGGTTCGAATCCCGGTAGGGGCAGACATTTGTATGATGAATACGAATGTTTGTGCCCGAGTCATGGATGTTGTATGTATTTAAGTATGTATTTATCTAAATTATATAAGTATGTTTATCCGTTGCTTGGTACCCATAGCACAAAGCTTTGCTTAGTTGGGGACTGGGTCAGTTGGTGTAATTTGTCCCATGGGGTCCATAATTTGTCCCATAAAATTTTTGGTCATAATTTTTAAATCCATAACGTTTTTTGTCATAAATTTTGTTGGTCATAATATTGATAGTCATAAGATATTGGGGCTCTATCGTTTGCCCGAATTTCATCTAACTAATATTATAAATGCGAAAGTATGGATGGATGGATGGATGGATGGATGTTTGTTTGTTTGTTACTCAATCACGCTAGAACGGCCCAACGGATCTGGATGAAATTCGGCAAATAGATAGAGAAAAGTCTGGAATAGCACATAAGCTACTTTTTATCCCGGAAAATTGCGTAATTCCCGCGGGATAGCGATAAACGAATTCTTTGCAGACGAAGTCGCTGGCAACAGCTAGTATGCCATAAATGTATTGCTTGCCATAATGATCATTTGCCATAACTCTTTTTTCTCTTTATTTGTTAATTATTCAGGATTGTTATGAAACAAACCTAACCTAACCTATAGAGTTCTACAGGATTGCTATTGCAATGCTCCTGAAAAAATTACGGTTTCAGAGAAAAAAAGGGTTATGGCAAATGATCATTATGGCAAACATTACATTATGGCATATGAAATTCGGGCAAAAGAGGGGCTCCGTAAAATATTACGTCATAAAGTGAAGTTACTATTATCATTGGTCATAATTATTCTAAGTCATAATGTTTATTAACATAACAATCGATGTATTACTTGTATGACTTTTCATAATAATTAATGTCATATTATTACTTATAATAATTGTTTGTAAGGCTTTTATCGCAGTGTATAATTTTTGTTAGTCACAACATTTGTTGGTAATAACATTCAATGACATGATTGTATGATATATCATAATATTACTGGTAATAAAATCGCATATTATAATTGTTGAACGTCATAAATTATTGTTAGTCATAAAATTAGTTCGTAATAACATACTATCGTAACACTAACATATTTACCATTTTGCATTTCTAAAAGTGCCACCCGAGTTAAAAACCCGAGTGGGTACTTCAAGGAGTAGTAGGAGGGTAGTTGTCCTTATTTATTTAGTGAAAAAATATGCATAGGGATAATTAAAAAAAAAACCTTACATCGAAGGCTAAGGCGGTAGCTACGCTTCGCTTCGCTCCCGCCTTAGCCTTCTGACCTAACCTATCCGACTCGCTTTTTTTCTGGTCCATCTTGCTCGCTCGCTTCGCTCGCTCACTAAAATACTAAGAAAATGAAATTAGTTATGCTGTTACAAATTATGAACATCGAAGATTATTACGTCACAATAAATGTCTAAAAATATTTCTGAATATGTATCGATATGCCTTCAGATCTTATGAATTTAATTTAAAGTACCCAGTAAACGTTATTCAATGGATAAATATTACTAAAAACAGTTATGATTTTAAGATATATGTCCTAAAGTATTTCTGAATATGTATCGATATGTATTTTAATATTATAGATGTCAATTTTATGACTTTTGTCGTGTATGATATTCCAAATTATACACCACAATTATCATAATTAATGAGCGGTATGAACTTCAACTTTTATGACTATTGATACTTATGTGCATAAATAATATGACCATCAAATTCTGACTTGCGAAATTCGGAGTAAAAAAAATATGGGACAAAAAGGGATCCCGTGCAGGGGTGAACCGAAAAATCAAAAACAGCACGGAAAACAATAACAACACCAATGAACGGAAATAATTTCGAACACGCGAACATTGTTGACATTAAACGTGAGTTTGCCGTTAAATTCACACACATCTACAGATCTATGACGTTGACATATAGAAAAAACTTTTTTTAAATATTTCTGTACGAAGGCGATTGGGATCCTGCCAAAATTAACAAATTATCAAACAGCGAAAAATATTTATTATTAATAAACAAAGATACGTAGAAGCATAATATTCAAGTTAGTTTCTTAAAAAAGTCCATTCTATCAAATAAAGTGTTAAAAGCACAGCTTAAAAAAAATGAACAATGCCAATTTCAATAAAAATTACCATAGTGGTTTAGTGACACGAACAATCTACAGACGGCGCCACTTAGCCGTTGCTTCTTTTAGCTACAAATGTCATCGTGTACTACAGATTCAAGCAGTTTTTTTTTTTATTTGATATGCATTGGCGTACTGCTTGACTGCCGTATAAGGGCCGCCGAGTAGTGATGTAACGAATATTCGCATTCGCATAGTTGAATATTCGCATATACGCATTCGCATTCGCAAAATTACTGCGAATGTTATGCGAATATAAAAAAAAAATGAGGGTATCTAGTAGTTGTTTAATTATATAATTTTCGCCGCCCGGTAAGGGAGATAGCCCCATTGGCTTGGCGCTAAATTAAATAGCCCATCTGGCAACATAGAGTGGAATGACATTTCAATCAGATGCGTTCGTTCATCTCAACTCGGCTATTCTAGGAACAAAAAACAAACGGAACGTACTTCGTTTGTACGGGACTGCCACCAAAGTCACCAAGCCATAGACAAATGGTGCCAAATTTTAACAAAAACTGAATATTCGCATTTGCTTTCGCAAATGTCGAAAATGTGACATTCGTTACATCACTACCGCCGAGCGACTGAATAAAAAGTTTTTATTTTTATTATAAAATATATGACTCCGGAAATATCTGAAACTTTTTTCCGTAGCTGAAGATTCCTATCAAAAGAAAAATCACCAAGCACTTTGAAAATAATCATCCATTCCCAAATATTATATTTTTTCTATGGTTATGTTGGCCAATCTCAGGTTTAAGAAAAATCGCACGGCGTATGTGCGCTAGCATGAAACGGAACGTTTGTCGTCCTCCGGTGTCAGTTTCGCGCTAGTCTGTGGTGTCCAATATGGCGACTGCGATTTGTCCATCAGCACCGTTAGAATTTTACAAAATACTCGACAATCCGAATTTTGCGGATATATGTTGTCGACTCGAAATTTTTATTTTTTCACGTTCTATCATTCGGGCAACGTTTCGATCGAGTCTACCGTAACCGGTCACGAAATTATTAATATAGACTAGATGAAAACCCGGCTTCGCTCGGGTGAAATTCGAATCATAATACACTTGTAGGTACAAAATGTAGGTAGAATGTGTAGCCATTATTTCGAATCTCTGTATATTATTTTAATACAAAAATAGGTAGGTAAGTGATAGCATTCACAATAACTGAAATTATCTGCAAGAATATATACGTGCATGGCTTGAAGAACTTGGCCATTTTAAAGTTTGAAATTTTCTCCAAAATCCGTTTTTATCTTGAATTGGGAATGGGAATTGATGATTATTTTAAAAGTGCTTGGTGATTTTTCTATTGATAAGAATAACCTTCCTTAGCTACGGACAAAAGTTTCAGATTTGACGACCGGATAGCCTAGTGGTTAGTGACCCTGACTATGAAGCTAGAGGTCCCGGGTTTGAATCCCGGTAGAGGCAGACATTTGCATGATGAATACGAATGTTTGTGCCTGAGTCATGGATGTTGTATGTACTTATTTAAGTATGTATTTATCTAAATTATATAACTATGATTATCCGTTGCCTGGTACCCATAGCACAAGCTTTGCTTAGTTTGGGACTGGGTCAATTGGTGTAATTTGTCCCATGATATTTATTTCTTTATTATTAGGTATTTATTTTTTCGTCGAGCCATATATTTTATAAAAATAAAAACATTTTACTCAGTCACTCGGCGGTCTCTATGTGGTCTCTATACTATACGGTTGATAAGCAGTACGCCAATGACATCAAATTAAAAAAAAATTGCTGCTTGAATCTGTGGTTCACGATGACATTTGCAGCTAAAAGAAGCAACGGCTTAAGTGGCGCCGTCTGTAGAATGTATGTGTAACTAATGCTACGGCCACATTAGTATTTGTAACTAACTAACAAAATATGGACTATGTCTGAAATAAACTCATTTTATTTTATTTTATTTTTATTAGCGGGATTCGGCGAAGGTTCGCTCTATCGCGGCATGTGTGGACAGACAGTTCGCTTTATCGCGTATCATTCGGGCGAACTCGAACTGTGTTCGGGCTCCTGTCGGTATCTAGCGCAGGCCTTATACTCTGAAATTCGATTTTCGAAGTTCGTTTCGTGCCGTTTCGTTCTCTCTAATAGTTATTAATTGAAGAGTGAGAGGGACGGCGTGATACGAACTTCGAAAATCGAGTTTCGGAGTAGCCCCCCTGGCCTTATACTCCGAAATCCGATTTTCGAAGTTCGTTTCGTGCCGTTCCGCTCTCACTAATAGTTATTAATTTGAGAGTGAGAGGGACGGTGTGATACGAACTTCGAAAATCGGATTTCGGAGTTGCCCCCCTGATCAAAGGATTTAATCATGACAACTCCGAAATCCGATTTTCGAAGTTCGTATCACACCGTCCCTCTCACTCTCAAATTAATAACTATTAGTGAGAGCGGAATGGCACGAAACGTACTTCGAAAATCGGATTTCGGAGTATAAGGCCAGAGTTCGTGTTCGTGCAAGTGTCTACACTTGGAACTTTGAAATTTCAGAAATGTATGTCAATTTTGTCAAGTGACATTTTAATAATTATTTACAGACATAAAATACAAAGCAAACGCTTCCTCTATATTTTTGTTTCTTTGCGCTCTTTGTTAATTTTTTCGCCAAATTCAGTTGCACGTCATAGTTCGTCTGAAGTTTTTATCGTGATAATTTGGTCTAAGTGTGGCCATGTGGTGGCCATTTAGTTCGTGGCTACACAAACTCGAACTTTTTATCGCGACAAAGTGACACGAACCTTTGCCCGCTAATGTGGCCCGGGGGTAAACCATACATAGGGAATTTCAATAAAAATTACCATAGTGGTTTAGTGACACGAACAATCTACAAACGGCGCCACTTAGCCGTTGCTTCTTTTAGCTACAAATGTCATCGTGTACCACAGATTCAAGCATTTTTTAAATTTGATATGCATTGGCGTACTGCTTAACTACCGTATAAGGTGGAAACACATTATTAACACGCGACGCGACCCGATGCAACGAATGTATCCGCATGGTGTCGCGTCGGATGTTCATAGTGTGGTTCTGGTCATAAAAAATAATACAATTTGATTCGACACAACACGCGTCGCGTTGCATCGGGTCGCGTCGCGTGTTAACAATGTGTTTCCACCTTAAGGGCAGCCGAGTGACTGAATAAAATGTTTTTTTTTTTATAAAATATATGGCTCGACTTGAAACTTTTTTCCGTAGCTGAGGATGGTTATTCCTATCAAAAGAAAAATCACCAAGCACTTTTAAAATAATCATCCATTCCCAATTATTCTATTTTTTCTATGGTTATGTTGGCCAATCTCAGGTTTAACAAAAATCGCACGGCGTATGTGCGCTAGCATGAAACGGAACGTTTGTCGTCCTCCGGTGTCAGTTTCGCGCTAGTCTGTGGTGTCCAATATGGCGACTGCGATTTGTCCATCAGCACAGTTAGAATTTTACAAAATACTCGACAATCCGAATTTTGCGGATACATGTTGTCGACTCGAAAATTTTATTTTTTCACGTTCTATCATTCGGGCAACGTTTCGATCGAGTCTACCGTAACCGGTCACGAAATTATTAATATAGATTGTCAAATTTACTTAATCTTAATATTTATCGTCATGCCTTTGGCAACAATTCTGCGATGCAAGTTTAGCCGCTTATAGTACTTCTGCATACATGCGAACATGCAGTGACCACGGTGACGTCACAGTTAGGCTGCTTTGTGCTAAGAGCTGCGTTAGCCCCTCCAGACGCGAGCATACCGCGCCTCGAGTTGTCGAGTGTTTTGGTAGGAGCGCGATTGTTAGATAAAATATTAAAATCGTTGCGCGTTAGTTTTGACAAAATTGTGATTTGAACCGATTCGACAATAACACTAGGATGGTTACGAATGTGTTCATATAAATTAAAAACGTTTGTTCAAAACCATGTTGTGGAAATTAGTGAACTCGCAGGTAACGCCATTTTTTACATGTTCGCAGCGAAAACAACCCTTCAGACCATCACGTGATTGTAGCCTAGACGAGTTTAAATTAATAAATTATTATATTAGTTTAAATTATTCGTTGAATTTTTCTATTGAGCAACAAAATTTGCCACAGTTAAAATTTAATGATTAAAGAAATGTTGTGCTGCCAACCGTCCAAATAAATAATGACATTTCATTTCACTTATTTCATTTTAGTCAGTTTCGTCATTTAATATAATGCAGCGTACTTATGCATAAGTAATTATTACTGCGTTTTATTAATAACGCGCGGGTAGCCGACAAACAGCAGCGACTAACCGGCGCTTTGTTAGATGAAGAATTAAACAAATCGTTATCTGTTTTAATAAAAACCTTGCAAAGACAGTCAATAGAATACGACCTGTTAATCTAGTCTTAATATTTTCATTGATAAAGATGATATTATGCGAGTAGGTGGCAGAGACTAGTAAATTCACTTGAATTTAATTATAGTAAAAAACATCCTGCGATTTTATGTAGTAGGTAAACATTACAAGTAGGGGTTTTAAACTCGAGAAATGTTATTTATGTTTATTTGTTTGTTTTGCAACAAAGAGCGTTGCACTTGGAGTTGGTGACTAGTTTGTCAACTCAATATTATTTAATGGCCTTAAAGAGGTTTATTGCTTGCAGAGGCAAACCATTACAGATTTATTCTGATAACGGCCGTAATTTTGTTGGATCAGCAAAAGAACTTACACATTTTTGCAGGACAGCTCTCGGTCTATTATTGATTTTGCCTCTGGTAATAATATCGAGCTTAAATTTATTTGTCCTTATTCTGCTCATCAGGGGCGCTTGTGAGAAGTAGGGATTGACGTGAGCAAGCATGCAATAATGCGCGTAGTAGGAAATGCTAATTAAACTTATGAGGAGCTTAGCACGGTTTTGGTACAGATTGAAGCCGTGTTGAATTCCCGCCCCATGTATCCTATGTCGTCAGACCCTAATGATTTCGCCCGCTGACGCCGGCGCACTTCCTGATTGGCCGGCCGCTGATTGCTCCTGCCTGCGGCGACCTGATGACCGAGGCAGCGACTTCCCCGCCGATCCATAAGCTGACACGTTACAAGCGTATTGAGCTACTCCGACACTTCTGGAGGCGCTGGTCCAACAAGTACATCACTGGGCTTCAGAACCGAACTAAATGGCAAACTAATCGAGATGACATCAAACCAGACACTTTGGTTGTTATCAAAGAAGACAACCAACTTCCGCTCAAATGACAATTGGGCAGAGTCTTGACCGTTTCCCCTGGTCGAGACAACGTATCCAGAGTTGCTAACATAAAAACAGCGACTGGCATCATTAAGAGGGCATTCACTAAAATCTGCCCTCTTCCTGTACCTACATCGGACGCTTCCGATGTGCTCTGATGACTGATGGCTGAGCTACTACACCTGAGATGACTGATGGCTGAGCTACGTCGAGCTAGGACTCCATGGACCATGAGCTGTTCATCCCTGTTGAGAGCTGCTGCTCTCAAGGCGGCCGAGTATGTCGACGCATCGTCAGCTAGCGACCTCCCACGGCGGTTTACGGAACTAATTTAGTTTCACTTTCGCCCACCGGGGCGCTGTTATTTTGTATAAAAGTAGGATCTCAAGCCAGAGCGGCACTGTGTCGACTCAATTACTACCTCATATAAGCACTCACGTGACTTTGTCAAAATTTATATTTTTTATTTAAATAAAATCATTTTTAAAAAGTTAAAATTAAAAACGCTTATTGAAGAAGACCCTGAAGCCATCAATGCCCCAACAATAGGTAAACCAACAATAATGCCAACAATATTCTATGAAAAATTGTAGATAGGTACTTACCCAGCTCCTCTCATCCGTTTTCAACTCTACTGAGGTTTTCTAGCCTTTGCCGTCGTTCTCTAAATGTATAACTAGCTACTGCTTTACAAGATACATCAAAATGGCTTTCAGTCATAATAATGAACAAAGTATCCAGGTACGTTATTATTATTACAGGCATTTTATGAAGACCTACGGCTACTGATTAGATAATTCATCCATTACGTTAGATACCTACCGCTATGGAAAACTTGTCAATTGAATATTTGGATGCCTATATTTCCTATGTACCTACCTATAGTCGCCATCAGATATTTCGGAGCGGCCAAGGTGATCAAAAATATCTAAACAACAACTCTAATACCAGAGTTCGAGAGTACTCGGCACATGATGCACGATGCACTCTAATAAAATAATAGAGTGCATGACGTGCCGATATTTTGACCACCTTGGCCGCTCTGAAATATCTGATGGCGACTGTACCAAAGATTTCGAGCATACCTGACTTACCTTGACAGTGGGTATATGGGTGTCCTCATGATGTTTTTCATCACCGACAGATTCAACAACATAACGACCGCGAAGGCGAAGTAGGAAATATTGACCGAACAAGTCGCAGTTGGGCGATCGATGGAACCTTTTCAGCTTAAGTAACTACCCAACAAACACAGATAGCAATACAAAAGTCCACTTTTGGTGTAACGCGGAACCTTAAGAGTTAATAAACATTTAATATGGTTCAACCGTGAACTTATAGCGTCGCATTACGCTTTTGCCTGTATAATAGCATCATAAAAGCAGGAATGGATACTATTGTTACGCGATCGGTGTAAGTGCAGATGTGAAAAATGCCTTCTTACAGCCTCTAGCAGCATGGTTCCTTAAGGTTCCACACCGCGCGGCCATTTCTTTATTTTTCGACACCATTGAACCGTCAAATATTCTAACTCGGCTGACAGTCCACAACAATTTACTAGGGAATATTTCCAATATTATTCATACGGCTGATGACATTATACAGGTTTATGTTAACAAAAAGCGTTATTTAAGGGGATATGTGACCTATCCCTGCTTCTTAGTCTGTATAACAGGACACTCGTGTTCTGTTAAACAGCTTTGTGACCCAGAATAAATCCAATTTAGTGCTACTATAATTCTTTTAAGTAGAAATGTGAACTCAATTAGAACCAAAGGCTGAATAATTTGTGCCCAAATAAGAGTTATATTGGTGTTAACAGCGCTGTCAACACCATTATACAGCTTCCTTATACAGCTTTTGGTGTTGTGTTACACCAAAAGTGGACTTTTGTATTGCTATCTGTGTTTGTTGGGTAGGTACATATATTGCTTTATCATTGTCATTACAATAATCAGTTAAAGATACTAAAGTGGTAGGTAAGTACTTAAGCTTTCTTAAGTACGTACATGGAAGTACACTACACTGAGACGTCCTGGTTCTAATTAGGTAAAGGTATCTTCATACAGAGAGGGTATGAGCAGTAGAACTTAAACTAAATAATCTTAATACTTTTATTGGGAAATCGGATCCAGAAACACTGGCCTTCCGCAGAAGTATTGGTCTGCATTAATATTTTATACAAATACTACCTACTAAGGATAAACGATCTGTTATATGTAGTATTTTTTTGGCTATTAAAGCCACATGGCTTGTGTGTCAAGTGCTAACAAAGTATGTGACTTGTGAACTTTGGTGATGCAGGTGTCAATGGGTGGAGGTGCTCTTTTATGTAACACTGACCCCACTTGCTCGTTTCCATCTTATCTCCTCCTAAAAACTTAAGAGTACATATTACAGCATTTACAGCCTAAAAAGCTTAACTCAGTGATTTAATGGACAATAATAAAACTACCCGCTTAGTACACTGATTTTTTAATTAATTATGGCGATTGGCGTGCTTGACTTATGTCGACGGTTTCCACCTCAATAGACCGACCGCTTAAATGAGTCCTCGATGGCGCGGGTACAGGGGCGCAGGGTAGGACGACAAAAGAGACAGAGAGCGATGCGGGCGAGTAGTGCGCCGTCTCTGGTTCGCCTCGAGTTACCGAAGTACAACAAATTGTTATGTTGTCGGTGTTTCACTGGCCACGTCTGCCCAAAGAAAGTTTTTTTTTTCACTTCCCAGATCCTGTGGTGTGGAGATTATCCATACAGCAACGCAGGAAAATTCTCAAGGTGCCAACCGAATGAATAATTTGCTGAGTAATTAAATTCAGATGCTATCATATAAGAAATAATAAATGAAAACAATTTAATATAATCGCTAATCAGGTTTACGATAAAGATACGGGAATTACGGGATAAGACAGGGTTGTCCAAAATGAAGCTGATCGCGTGCCCAGCAATCTGTCTGCAACTTGCGTCGTCACGCGCGTCGCCTTTTATCTAAGTAATCAGGCGATAATAACAGGTGTACCTATATAAAACACTGTAAATTTTTTGCCAATTCATTATATTATCAAATGTGCTGTGATAACTAAACAGTCGCTTTAATTTTGTTAGCCTTTTTTATTAAATTCGTGAATAAATAACTCTATATTGGACAACCCTACAATAAAGTGCCAATGTAACTCTTGTGCCATCATTGTGCAATAATAATAACCAATATATAAGTACCAAATTTTAGTTTCTTGGCTTATTCAGGGCTAGTTAAGTCATATAAAGAAGTTCCCATGGAGGCCATCAATGCGGATCCAAGCCATTTTCACACGTTTGTGCTCGTTGGAGCTTCCGGGGACCTGGCAAAGAAGAAAACATATCCCACGGTTTGGAATTTATACCGAAATAATTTGTTGCCTAAAAAAATTAAATTCATAGGCTACGCTCGCACAAAACAATCGGTTTTAGAAGTGAAAGAAAAATGTAAGAAGTACATGAAGGTGCCACAAGGAGAAGAGCGGAAATATGAGGAATTCTGGGCTGCAAATGAGTATCTTGCAGGTTCCTACGATCAAAGGACTGATTATGAGAAACTCAATCAAGAAATCAGTAAGTTTGAAACAGAGCCTATTGCTAACAGAATATTTTATTTAGCGGTACCACCAACCGTTTTCGAAGATGTCACTGTGAACATAAAGAATTCTTGTACGGCGACCAAAGGCTACACGAGAGTTATTATTGAAAAACCATTTGGACGAGATGACGTGACTGCGGAAAAATTAGGCAACCACCTAGCTGGCTTGTTCGAGGAAGAGCATATTTATAGAATTGATCACTATCTGGGAAAAGAAATGGTTCTGAACCTGATGACTTTACGGTTTGCTAATCAAATATTTAGCCCGGTCTGGAACAACGATAACATCGCCTCAGTCATAATTTCATTTAAAGAACCTTTTGGAACTGAAGGTAGAGGGGGGTATTTCGATGATATTGGTATCATAAGAGATGTAATGCAAAATCATCTCCTCCAAATACTTTCTCTTATTGCTATGGAAAAGCCAGTAACACTAAAAGCAAATGATATTAGAAAAGAGAAGGTCAAGGTGTTACGGCACATAAAACCTATAACTATGGATGACATCTTGATAGGTCAGTACGTCGGTAACCCTGTTGGGCAGGGTGAAGAAAAATTGGGGTATTTAGATGACCCCACTGTGCCTAAAGATTCAATCACACCGACTTACGCTGTTGCCGGTCTTTGGGTCAATAATGCTAGGTGGCAGGGAGTTCCGTTTGTGCTCCGTGCTGGGAAAGCCCTTAATGAAAGAAAAGCTGAAGTGAGAATCCAGTTTCATGAAGCGCCCGGAGATATTTTTGGTGGTAAAGCTAAAAGGAATGAGTTAGTTTTAAGAGTCCAGCCAGGTGAAGCTGTGTACACAAAAATAATGTCCAAGTCGCCCGGAATGAAGTTCGATTTGATAGAAACCGAACTTGACTTGACTTACAGCACTCGTTACAAAGATGCTAAGTACCCCGATGCTTATGAAAGATTAGTTTTGGATGTCTTCAATGGTAACCAAACTCATTTTGTGTTAGACGATGAAGTTAAAGAAGCCTGGCGCATCTTTACACCAATCTTAAATCAGTTGGAAGGGCAGAAGGTAAAGCCTCTACCTTATAAGTTTGGTTCTAGGGGACCACATGAGTCTGATGCTAGGTTGGCTCAATACAATTTTAAATACTCAGGTTCCTACAAATGGGAAAAACCAACCCCTTAAAAATAGCTGTAAATAGGAGGTACCTAACTAATACACAAAAGATCCACGACAGTGTATCCGTAGGACCCCTAGATTAATATAGGTACCTAATTAGTTTTAGCTAGGTTTAAGTTATTTTTAAGTTTTGACAGTTTTTTTGTAATGATTTGTTTTTCTTTATACCTAATAATTTTTTTATTATTTTAGATAGGTACCTTAATTAATTACATATTCTGCATTTATCAAAATATAAAATCCTCATCTTAGCTACCTACTTATAGTAGTACGTATGGAGATATATTTTACGTAACTACCTACTTCGTCTTTTAAATCGTTGATATAGGTAACGGTACCTATACTATAATCATTAGTCGGAAAAAATATTTACTAGTTTTATTCTACTAGTTTTATTAATGACATAGGTATTAAATATCCATTTAGTAAATACTAGCTTTTGCCCGCGACTTCGTCTGCGTAGAATTAGTATTTTAGGTAGCTTATTTTTAGTGGTAGGCAAACATGCAATTAGAGCACAAATTAAATATAATTACCCTTAGGGTATTACATCTTTGTAGTAAATTTCACTCCCCTATTCACATCTTTGACAATTTCTGCAATCAAAAACTATCTATAACAATGAAAATGCTCCTCATTGTCCTTATAAACTTTTAATAGTATTTAGTACAGTAGGTTCAACAGAAATTATAGCAAGCAAAGAACTTATCATTTAGCACACGCGCTCGGCTCGGTAGCCTGGAGAGAGAAGAGCGAGAGAGCGATGCGGAGCGAGCGAGAGAGGTGGCGCGGATGCGTTCGGAAACGGGATAAAGCCCGTGTTACAGCCTCCCCCTCTAGCACGAAAGGACGCCCTCGTTTTCGTGATAGGAAAAAGAGAAAAAATATAGAAAACTTAGTCTAGGTAGCGACGCGGTCTGCCACGTTTACGTTTTTCCCTAATGGCGGGTTGGGCCTCACCAACGAAAGGAGTGAGGTGCGAAGTGTGATACTTTCCTAACAGGACACCGTCACTTACACGCTCTAATAAATATGTAGTGGGACCGACAGCTTTGCGCACGCGGTAGGGGCCATCCCTCCGCGGAATAAACTTGGATGTCTGACCTTTATCCGTGTCGTTAAGGCCTTGCGTCTTGAGCAAGACGAGGGTACCGGGTTCGTAGTCCGGGGCGGGGCGGCGGTGCGCGTCGGCGTGCTCCTTCTGCCGCGCCTGCGCGCGCTCGTGCACGTCGCGCGCGTGCAGCAGCGTGCCGGCCAGCCGCCGCAGGTAGGGCGTCACGCTGGCCACGGCCGTGTCGCGCGACACTATGGCGTGCATGTCCGAAGCTGCGTCGGCCGGCGCGCGGAGCTCCCTGCCAAACGTCAAAAAAGCGGGTGAATGACCCGTGCTAGCGGTGGTCGCAGAGTTCATAGCGAACCGTATCGCCGCTAGGTGCACGTCCCATGTGCTGTGATCGTTGCCGACGAGTATAGCTAGCTGTGGCTTCAGATCACGGTTTTTTCGCTCAATTGGGTTGGCTTCGGCATGATAGTAGGCTATTAGAGACTGCTGGATTCCCATAACGTGGCAAACTTGCTGCATCACTTCAGAGATGAATTGTACACCGTTATCACTGATAAGGCGGCGTGCGACGCCGTACCGCAAGAATACTTCGGTTGTGAGCAGTTTCGCGCATTCAAAGCTAGTGGCTTGCTTCAGGGCGAACAGTTCGACCCAGCGCGTGCACACGTCTTCAACGATTAGAATCCATCTATTCCCATCAGCGGTCTCGGGCAAAGGTCCAAATAAATCAACGGATACAACCTCGAATCGGCGAGTCGTGGCGGGCGTCTCGACTAGTCCCGCCGGCTTCCTCGTGTCTGCTTTATAGCGCTGGCACGCGGCGCAGCGCTTCACGTAGTCTGCGACGAAGGCTCGCATGCCGGGCCAGTAGTATTTGTGCGCGAGGCGCTGCAGGGTCCGCTCGACGCCGAAGTGGCCGGCGGTGGGCGCGTCGTGGTAGTCTGCCATCACCTGTGCGCGCTCGTGTTCTGGAATAACAAGACAGGCGTTATCATCGTCACCCTCTGGTGCGTATCGGTACAGTATGCCGTCCGAAAGCGCATAGCCGCGATCCGCCCACTGCCTCCCCCTGAAGGGAACGTCGGACTCCAGATCGTTGATGATTTTACTTACTTCCGGATCTTTCATTTGATTTCCGCGTATGTCGCTAGCTGGACGCGCGGGAAAATCAACAACTGCAGAACATATTTCGCAGTCGTCTTGCGAATCTTGCGAACACGGCGGGCGTGAGAGCGTATCAGCAATCACGTTGGACTTGCCAGGCGTGTAATCGATCTGCAGATTAAATTCCTGGAGAGTAAGTGCCCATCGCGCAAGTCTGCCGCTAGGAGACTTGTTATTCATCAGCCACTTGAGGGGTTGATGGTCGGTCTTAACACTCACCTGAGCGCCTTCGATATAGCCACGGAACTTGCCGACCGCCCACACCACGGCTAAGGCTTCCCGCTCAGTAGTGGTGTAGTTTCGCTCGGCGGCGTTGAGCTGCCGGCTCGCGTATTCAATCGGCCGCTCGTCGTAGCCCTCCCCCTGCATTAGTACAGCTCCGAGACAGTACCCGCTGCTATCCGTGCGCAGCACGAAGGGCTGCGTTTCGTCGGCCTGCCGCAGGATCGGCGCCAGGTGCTGTCTTTCTTCAGCAGGTCCGTGAGCGGCCGCGCGACGTCTGCATAGCCGGGGATGAATCTCCGGAACCAGCTGGAAGTTTGAAGAAAACATTTTAGCTGTTTGACATTCTTCGGAGAAGGCATGGCCGTGATAGCGGCTGTCTTCTCAGGATTCATGTGGATACCGCCAGGGACAATGACATGACCTAAAAACTTAACGGACTGGCAAGCGAAGCAACTCTTGTCACGGTTTATCCGGAGGTTGAATTTGCCCAGCCTTGTGAAAACGGTTTGCAAGTCTGCCAAATGGGTTTGGAAATCTGGAGATAGGATTATGATATCATCCAAATATGCAAGTATTGTACTCTTGTAGATACCCATGTTTGATTTGAACCGGTCGATAAGTCTTTGAAATGTAGCTCCGGCATTACGGAGACCCATAGGCATCCTAATGAACCTAAATGTACCAAAAGGAGTGATAAACGCAGTCTTATCACGGTCATCGGGGTGAACATCAACTTGGAAGTAGCCAGAGCGCAAATCTAGAGTAGTCATATATTTGCTAGTCTTGGCTGCATGCAAAATATCCTCTACTCTAGGCAGTGGATATCTGTCAGCCTCTGTCACCTCGTTTAGTCTGCGAAAATCAATGCATAACCGCATGCCGTTCTCTTTCTTTGGAACCATGACAACATTTGCTGCCCATGGGGACTCACATTCCTCTATGACATGAGCGGCGAGCAGTTTGTCAAGTTCTACCTTTAATGCATCCTTCCGGTTTTGGGACATCCTAAAAGGTTGACAGGCTATGGGCTGCTGGCCCTCGGGGACTTTGATGCGATGGGTTGCAAAGTCTGTGGCCGGACCCTCTGTAGCAAATCGCTCTTTTCCGGTAAGGATTACATTATTAAGTTGGGCTTTCTCATCCACAGATAATGCATTCCCTTCATCATTCCTCAAGGTAAGAGCACTAATGTCTGCCCTCATTAAATCAGACTGATCTGATGACAAATAGTATGACTTTACAAAATCAAAACTCACTTTAGGGCTGTCCTTAAAGTACCAGGAGGAACTGGGAATGTCAATGATTATTCCCGCATTCATTATAAAATCATTGCCTAATAAAGTTCTACAATCACTGTCAGGGAAAACCAGAAAATCTGCCAGGGCCTCACGGCCTCCAACAGATACTAAAACTTTAGCAGTAAGAACATCACGTACCTGTGTTGATCCGTCAGCGAGACCTACTGTCCGCTGGGTTGAAGCAAACTCTATCCCGGAGTTCACTAAGATCTTGTGCAGGCCGGGGCTCGCCACACTCTGCGTGGCGCCGGTATCCAGTACGGCAACACCTTGCCGTCCAGCTATAGAAACATCTACCAAGGGGCGCGAGCTGTCAGTACCATGTAAACTAGCGAGGGACTGAAAATCTGCCGTTTTAGGCGGCGCGGGTTTTTTAATACACGTATCACACCTCGACCTCACTACCCCTGGCTGGTTGCAGCCGTAACATTTAATACCGGGCTTAGTATCACTGTCGCTACCGACTTTCGTTTGCGCTTTACGACATTCGTCAATATTATGACCAAAACTTTTACAATAGCCGCATCGCGGACGAAGTTTTGAATTACGCTCGCGTTCGATCGTACTAGGGTAACTAGAGGGAACATTCGATCGAGAAACCGTCGTAGGAGCACTATTATTACGGTCTGCGTCACGCGGTTTGACAGCTGTGTCAATCGTGTGACGCCGCGCGGGAATTACAATTTCGTTGTTTATATTAGATAAAACCCTAGGTCCTACCTCGTCTCTCGCTTCCTCCGCATCGCGCGCTTTGATTAAAAGGCTTTCGATGTTAACAACACTATCCCGCGGCACACTTTTGCGCACTTTGCGATTCAAAAGTCCGTAAACAATATCTAATTTCAACGTCGAGTCTAACTCGTACGGGAATTTAGCAAAAATAGCGCGTAATCGCGAGATGAATATTTCGGATCGCTCGTCGTTTTGTTCGGTCGCGTACAGGTCACGAAGCAGCTTGTAGGCTGGGCGCGGGGCTCCGTACATGCCGCGCATGCGTGTCGTGGCTTCTTTCCAGGTCTTCACGTCTTGCTTTATTCCTCGCCACCAGGTCGCAGCGTCATCCGTGAACAGCATGCTTAGGCCGCGTAGCGCGTGGTCCTCGTTGACGTTCGTGCATTCCATGAACATTTCGACGGCGTCTATGAATGTTTCTATTTTATCAGCTTTGTCCGCTCCGCGTCCGTCGAAACGCGCCGTGCATTTTGCCATATTTCCGGATGATCCTCCGATTGCGGTCGAGGACGCCCACTGCGTCGCGTCGCCGTGATGAGGCGGAGGAGTCGGTGAATTAATGGTGTTCTGCATCGCGCTTCGCATGACGTTGGATAGCAGGCTCGAAAGTTGTTCTTGTGTAATGCCAATCATGTTGGATGGTCTGCTGTCTTCGTACCGCCGCCAGGTATGCGCGTCCACGTTTTCGCTGTCGTACTCGTACTCGCCGCGCGCCTTGGGGCCGTACGCGCGGGCCTCGGGGCTGTACGGGCGCGTCTCGTACGCGCGCGCCTCGGATCCGTGCGCGCGGGCCTCGTGATCGTGTGGGGGCGGCTCGTACGCGCGCGCCTCGGATTCGTGCGCGCGCGCCTCGTGGTCGTGCGCGCGCGCCTCGTGGCCGCTAGCGGAGTCTCTGCGTGGACCGTCGTGTTCTTCACCGTGTTGAACTTGTTCAGAATCGTCGCCTCGTCGCTCTTGGGGTTGGCCTTCATTGGCTTTTCCTCGCGTCGTCATAGGCATAGCGAATGCGGTGTCGGACAAAAAAGATGGCGGTTGTACTTTATAAAAAAATTTTTTTCGTGGTGTTCGTTCTTGCTATTTCTGCCTCTAGGTGGGCGCCATTATAACAATGAAAATGCTCCTCATTGTCCTTATAAACTTTTAATAGTATTTAGTACAGTAGGTTCAACAGAAATTATAGCAAGCAAAGAACTTATCATTTAGCACACGCGCTCGGCTCGGTAGCCTGGAGAGAGAAGAGCGACAGCGAGAGAGCGATGCGGAGCGAGCGAGAGAGGTGGCGCGGATGCGTTCGGAAACGGGATAAAGCCCGTGTTACATATCTAATATTCCCTTCCCCGGGACCATAACATATCCATCCCATCGTTTAAAAGTCGTTTCATTCGGCTTAAGCGCGAAGAAGGCAAAAGACAGACGCACTTTTACATAAGGGGAGGCCTTTGCCCAGCAGTGGGACACTCAATTAGGCTAATATAAAAAAAAAACATACATCAAGTAAGTACCAAGTTATTTTTAAGATTTGTTAATTTTCTAAGTGACTTTAACGTCATTTCATGCCCTAAATATATGAAAAAAAGGTTCCTTCAAACGATAGGTACTACCTACCATATTAATTGTCAAACCAATTTTGCCCCCCTCCACAGGTCTTCTTTAAACCGCTGAAACACATATTATTTATTTTTGTGTCTAATAAAAAGTCAAAAATAAAGTTCCTCCGTTTCTCAAGGTCAATTTTAAAGGTGGAAACACATTATTAACACGCGACGCGACCCGATGCAACGAATGTATGCGCATGGCGTCGCGTCGGATGTTCATAGTGTGGTTCTGGTCATAGAAAATAATACAATTTGATTCGACTCAACACGCGTCGCGTTGCATCGGGTCGCGTCGCGTGTTAATAATGAGTTTCCACCTTATCTCTGTGCCAAATTTCATAAAATCGGTTCAGTGGTTTAGGCCTTAGGCATGAAAGCGTAACAGACAAACAGAAAAACGAATTTACTTTCGCATTTATAATATTGGTAGAGATATGGATTATTATAAAACAATTTTTTTTAAAACCGGCTAATTGCGAGTCGGACTCGCGCACCGAGGGTTCCGTATAAATTCGGCAAGTGAATACCTATGATATCCAGTGTTAGCAGAGCCCTGCTCCTAAGCAAAATGTAGGCAGTGTGAGGTTATTATATATTGGAACCTATGACCCACCATCATACAAAATTTCAAATTTCTAAGACAACTGGAAGCACCTACCTAACCTACCCAATATTTATTGAGAGCACGGCGATTTGTATGGAAACACCCTTTCTAATGACTGTACCTTGTAATGTAGGCTGACAATACCAAATTTTGTTGAAATTGATGTTATTTAAGCACTTTTTTAAGAAAAACTACACACAAAAAAAATATAATGTTAATTTTCATCATATTTCAAACACGCTAGACGGACTCGATACATAATTGAACAAAATCGGCTCGATAGAAAATAATTGCAAAGATTGGTCTTAAAATCATCATTAAACGGTTCTATGTCTTTATTTTTTCGACGTATGGGTCTGCAATTAAAAACATGAAGTCAACATATTCATACCTACACGGCTAACGAGTCATATTTCACAAATAATCCATACTTTTTTTTATTTCTTCTTATTTGTGTCTTATTTGCAAGATTTTAGACGCGCGCCAAGCTGCCGGAATAGTTTCTTCTCTTTCACTCACAGGCACGCGAACCGTATGTGTGAAGAGTGGCGCTGCTCAAGGTCATTTGCTGTTGACAGCGCCTTAAGGGTTAATCTTTTCACAACTCTAAGGGACCGCAGATCTACTGTATCGGTTATTTTATTAATTTCAACTTTACACCTATACGCGTTCCCGAGGAAAAGGAACTTGACACACAGAAGGACGAATGGACAGACGGAGAACTAAGTGATTCTGGGTTCCTTGTTTCCTTTAAGGAACCTTGAATATACATACTTCCTAGGTACGCATTGGTATTGGTACGCATAATTTCATTCATATAGCGTAGCGACATCTATTAACGAATAGCGGAACTAATTAACCCATAGTATTCATTCTGTATTCTGTTGCTTAGTATTATTATAACAAACATGTACTACATTTTTGAACTCAGGATTTCTTCCTCTTTCATTTGGTATCCCAATAAATAATGTATCAAAAAATATTTTTGGTGGAACCCCCCCCCCCCCCCTTTTGTTTTATATCTCGACTTCTGGGTGGAATTTCTAAAAAAAAGTGTAAGTTAGACCTCCAGCAATAGAATTAAAAAAACCGCGTTCAGTTTAGTGCAGTAGTTTTTGCGTAGCGCGGTAACAAACATACAGACAGACAGACAGACAGACAAAAATTCTAAAAATTGTATTTTTGGCTTCTATGGCGCTTATAGATGCCCCTTAGTTTATTTTTTCTTTAAAACCTCCTATGTACACACATCGACCTGTTACAATTTTATTATATGTATAGATTCTTAACAGAAATAACAAAATAATATTTTTAATGTTACTTTGCACCGGAAAATTGCTCAGTATTTTTTTCTCAATTCAATATAATTTATTGCTATGGGTGGTGTAGTGTAGCACAATATAGTACGCATCTCGGAATAATGAGGATCCAGGTTCGATTCCCGGCCATAGCTTTCCTTTTTAACTGACTTCAAAAAAAGGAGGAGGTTCTATGTTTCTATAATTATGTTCTAATTTTCAGTGGTTTCGATTTTTTTTTGCATACCTACAACCATTCTCTTTGTTTGGATAGCGACCCTTTACTTTTGCTCGTCAGTATGTGTACCTATATAAAGTTTGACTAAAGTATAGAAAAATTAACAGCGCCTATAGTGGAACGGAATTGCAACATTCATTCACTCGTCGGCTCAAATCCTCGGGATCCCACGGAACGCCTGTTTTTGGTGGTTATGCTCCACCCAGCCCCCAACCTTTTCCGCAGGGAAAGAGGTACTCGTAAATGAGTTTTCATTTCACTACGTAAAAAAAACCGGCCAAGTGCGAGTCGGACTTGCGCACCGAGGGTTCCGTACAAATTCGCCAAGTTATTATAAAATCCGGTGTTAGCAGAGCCCTACTCTTAAGCAAAATGTAGGCAGTGTGAGGTCATTTTATATTGGTTATTATACAGACAGAGAAATTATTAAAAAAAAAACTACTTACTAAATCTCGTTCAAACCAATTTTCGGTGGAAGTTTGCATGGTAATCTAGGTACATCATATATTTTTTTTAGTTATATCATTCTCTTATTTTAAAAGTTACAGGGGGGGGGGACACAATTTTACCACTTTGGAAGTGTCTTTCGCGCAAGTTTAGAAAAAAATTATATTAGAAACCTCAGTATCATTTTTGAAGATCTATCTATACCCCACACGTATGGGTTTGATGAAAAAAAAATTGAGTTTCAGTGCTAAGTATGGGGAACTCCCAAAATTTATTGTTTTTAGGGTTCCGTACCTCAAAAAGAAAAAACGGAACCCTTATCTTATAGGATCACTTTGTTGTCCGTCCGTCCGTCCGTCTGTCAAGACCCTTTTTCTCAGGAACACGTGGAGGTATCAAGCTGAAATTTATATCAAATACTCAGGTCCACTGCCCCTTGGAGCTGTCGCTACGTCTGGATCCTTCTAATAACAGATAGATTAAATATATTTGTGCCTGAGAACATACTACATATAGACATAGTGACAAGAGTTCATTACATACAATATCAGATGTAGGTTGAGAGCAAGACAGTGACTCCATTGACATTACCTCGTTTAGATTAACTTTAAAGCAAAGGAAGATATTCTATTCTGTTCTATCCATACTTCTCGGATTCTAGCGGGGATTCTTTCTTTCCCCTACAAGCCTCCACAACACCCCTTATAGCTTGCCCATACCACCATAACTCACTTTCTATGTCCCCGATCACTCCATTGGAATGTTCGGGAACCTGTTCTATTCTAACGTGAGTCGTAGTTCTATTCTTACCTCCAACTTCCTTCTACAATTTCTATTCTGGTAATGCAATAATCCTCTGAGTCTCTCTCTCATCCTGCATCATTCTAGTTACATAAGGTTTACCTTACATGATCCTTATGTGGCCACGTTTTACTTCTTATATAGAGTATAGCTTCGCAATATACTCTATCCTTTTACTATACGACCCTTTTGTGACAGTGTTGCAGCAACAGCGAATTCTGACGCGTCAGTCTCTACCGTCGAGGTTTCTTTGTCATCAATAGCAACTAATGCTGCCTTTTCGATCTCAGACTTTAAAAGTTGAAAACTACGCCGTCCATTCTCGTTTAAAGGGAAGCCGCTGTTGTTGATCAATGGTTGAATCTTTGCAGAGAAGTTGTGAACCCATTTAGCGTAATGAGCAAATAGTCCACATGTTCGCTTTAATTCAGCGTTGTTGCGTGTTAGCGGTAGTTTTATAAGCGGCTCAAGACGGTCTTTGTCGGGTACGATAACATTGTTTGTGACAGTATAACCAAGGAGGCTAATGGAACTTTTGTTGAAATTGCACTTCTGTTCGTTTAACGTTAGCTTGTACTTTTTCGCTGCAGACATAAATTTCTGTAAGTTTTGATCGTGTTCTTCTTTATCTTTACCGCAGACTGTAACGTCATCGAGATAAGCAAAGGTTCCATGTAACTGTTCTTTTTCAATAATGTGTTCGAGAGTACGTTGAAAGGCAGCAACGCCGTTAGTGACACCGAAAGGAATGCGTTTGAACTGCCATAGTTTGCCACAGGCTTCAAATGCCGTATATATTTTCTCTCGTTCCAAGATAGGTACCTGGTGGTAGGCGCTTTTTAAGTCAATCTGGCTAAAGTGATTGAATTTAGCCACCTTTGAAACTATCGACTCGATATTTGGCAATGGATATGCATCTAAATATGTAAACTTATTGATGGTTCTTGAGTAGTCGATGACCATTCTCTTTCGATGAGCTCCACCACCAGCAATAAGTACCTGGGCGCGCCAAGGAGAAACGCTTGGTTCAATGATCCCATTCTCTGAAAGTTTTGATATTTCAGCTTGGATAAATTCTTCTTCATCATTGTTGTGGCGTCTGGATTTAATAGCAATAGGAGTAATGTCGGCAGATAAGTGCGTAAAGACTGATGTTGGCGGTACTGAGGCTTCCATTACACAAACTTGCAATGGTTCTCTAGTTCCTCCGAATTGAAATTCAAGCTTGGAATGGTTCTTCAGTATGTCGTGACCGACGATGACGTCCGCGCATAGGTTGTCAATTACGAGTAGGGGACGTTGCTTGTATGTATATATGATTATTGATTTCAAGCGTAGCGAAACAGACCCCGTCTACACTTGATGTGTGGCTTAAAGACGCTAGGTTTATGGTCTGTTTGTACGGACGTTGTCGCAGTTTCAACATCCGTGCCACATTTCTATCAATAAAACTTACTGAGCTCCCAGTGTCAATCAGCGCGTCGGCACGACTGTTGTTAACAGTAATAGCAATCGTAGCTTTTTCTAAACTTGAAGGAGATGCAGCCGAATAAATAGTGCTGACAGTTTCGTAAGAACTTGGAGATAGTGACGAGAATTCGACAGGAGCGACAGGGCTCGGGATAGCGTTGCTTGTAGAAGGATTGCCACGGGAACGGCAGACTGAAGCAAAGTGGCCCTTTTTTGTACAAAGTTGACAGTATGCGTGAAGGCACTTGATTCTTTGGTGTACTTTAACCACCGCAAAAGAAACAACGTCTTGTTGATTGTTGTGGCGGGGCGACAGCAGCATTATGAAGATGTGATTCGAAGGGTTTTGGCGTTTCTTGTGGGGCGAGCACTGGCAAAGCGTTCAATGTATTATGGATGTTAACGCCTATAGTTTCAGAGTCCTTTTCAGCAGTTTCAAGAGTAACGGCCTGATTATAAGCCTCATCCATCGACAGAGATGATTTTTCTAATAAACGTTCCCGAATTTTAGGCGACATGATACCGGCTATGAAGGCGCTCCGTATCGCCTGTTCTTTATGTTCGTCAGCAGAAACAGACTGAAAGCAGCACTTTTGAGCGAGAAGATACAAGGCACGGCAATAATCGGAGATAGTTTCGTCGTGCTTTTGTTTTCTAGTACCGAGGACGTGACGGGCTAATATTTCATTTTGGGGTTCGACGTACGTTTTATTCAAAAGCGTGATGGCGGTATCATAGCTCTGACAGTCTTTGATTAGTATGAAAATGCTGATTGTCAAGTGATTTGCTAATAATTTCAATTTTATAGCATTTGGAGCATCGGCAGGAATATGTTCGGTGAGGAAGTTAGTGAAGGTGCGCAGCCAATGCGACCATTTATCTCCGGCCGCGGGGGCAGTGGGTTCGACGTCAAACCTTTCCGGTTGTTGGTATTTTGCTAAGGAATACGATATTGTATCTTCGAATTCTTTCTTCGATTTCGTCATTATTTCTAGTTAATTAAATTGATACATGAGAAACGAAATACCAACAGTAAACTTCTTCTTCTTTTATTAATATGGCCCCATCGATCAATGCGATGATTTCGCCAATGTCAAAGTAAAAAATACAGTATTCCAAAATCTTGTGACAAAAATGTCGGCAACGTTGTACGGTAGAACACGGTCAAACGACCCCCTCCCCCCCTGTCGGGCTCTTAGCCAACGGACAATGATATCCCACGGAGACCGCCAGGAAATTATTAACCGAAGCCCAGGGTGCACCGGACCAAGCACTGCTCTTCCAGTAAACAGTAACAGTAAACTTGGCTTTAATTAACTAGAAGCTAGCATATGAACAATAAATATATTGACAGACATTGATATATCAAATTGTAAGTCAAGACCAAAGACAAGATGAGAGAGCACGAAGGAGATTATATAAATCAGCCACATACTAGTACAATATGATCATTAGATGAACACTGATTCTTAGCTTCTATATTATCTCATTTTAGTAATAAAATACAGTAAATCGGGCTTCTGCCCAATTCCCTTTTTACATGTTCTTTTTCCTGTCCTTTTGTATTCTTCCTTCTCACCACAGACTCCATCTCGCATCCATCCTCTGAACGTCCAAACTCCCCGTCATTCATTCCCTGACAGGGATGCCAGCACACAAATACGTTCAGAAACTTTCCCGTTTTTATCGAAGCTCGCATTCATCGCGACAGGAGCTGTGAAAAAATCAAACTTCTAAGCCAACGCAATCAAAAGATACAGCCGTTTATACCGCAAATTTCCGCAATTCTCAAGGGAATCAAAACCTGCAGGATACTTCCCGTGAACGCAGAATCTTGAAATTTGGTACGAAGGTAGGTCTTATAGCACAGATTAAGGAATAATTGCGAAAACCGTAAATATGTATGTATGTCTGTATATATCAGTGACCAATATAAAGTGACCCCACACTACGTACATTTTGCTTTGGAGCAGGGCTCTGCTTCCACTGGTTTATAGATATTTATAGATAATGATACGGAACCCTCGGTGCGCGAGTCCGACTCGCACTTGGCCGGTTTTTTTTTCTATTTTTGTGTGATAATCTTAATGCGGATCACAAAATACATCTACTTACCAAGTTTCAACAGTATAGGTTCTATAGTTTCGGAAAAAAGTGGCTGTGACTTACGGACGGACAGACAGACAGACAGACATGACGAATCTATAAGGATTCCGTTTTTTGCCATTTGGCTACGGAACCCTAAAAAGGGTGGCTGACTTCTAACTTAGTGGGTAACCAATAAGTAGGTATCGAAAAATCAGATGGAGAAAATAAGAAAATATAAAAATAATACTTAATATACCTACTACGATAGCAAGTAGGTAGGTACTTAATAGCTTTTATTTTATATTTCTCTATCAATAATTAACATTATAACATTATAACTAACATTATAGGTCTCGGGGCATAAGCTACAACCACAGGCTACAACGTTAAATTAAAAAGTGCAAATCTGGAATTTACATAAAAAAAGATAGGTACGCATTGGACTGGCATTGGCATTGGCATCACAATACAAACAATATGGCACGCAGTGGCGAAACGCGAGGTATAGTCTGACAGGTAAACCACTGCAGCCAGATGACACTTCCAAATGTCATTTTACGAAATAATGATACCACATTTATTTCACTAGTGCTCGACTAAGGTCACGTAATGAATGATTTGATTATTGAACGAACGAAATATTCTATGAATGTCACATTCGTAGTTTAATATATTTTAAATTAAACGCGATACTTTTGATGGGTTCAAGGTTCATATTAATGAATAAAAACGACTTTTGCATTTCCACTCCGAACTGCAACCAAACTCAAAACTTTAAAGGCTTGGTCCGCTGATTCGGAATAATTTAAGTTTTTAAGTAAAGTACAGAGACAGAAAAAAATATTAATGAGATTATATTTGTTTTATTTATGGCAAAATGGGGAATGAGTTGAAAACTGGTAACTGATTTGACATGCTTCCAAATCGCGCTCTTACACTACTACTAACTAGAGAACATACAAAAAACCTTATTGAACAAATCATTTTATTAAAATTCGCTTTGAAAATTCACTATTTCTACATAAATGACGAAAATGAATTTCATTACATCGTTCATTCTTTCATTCACTCACTAAGTCACATCACTATTTAATATTCGCCAAAAACTGACAACACTGAAAGTGTCATCTGGCTGCAGTGGTTTATCTGCCAGACTATAGTATAGTATGACGTCTGGGGCCCGTGGCTCTTTAAATAAATGGTGCCCCCCTTTATAGAAGTGCATCAATTTGCGTTACCTACATTATTTCTTATTTTTGGTGCACCTTAAGATGGTTAAAAGAACAACATCCCATTCAATGATATATTAGTAAAGATACGTTATAGGCTCACAAAACAACCGCCTAGAGATGGTGCGTATTTACGTTACCAGGTTTTGATACCAGGTATTTCCTTGCAAGTATACCAACCAGGTACGACCCGAAATACTTGCAAGACTTGAAAGTATTTTCCCATTAAAGTATACTGTCCCTTCAAAGTAAGTACTACTACGTCGAACTCGTACGTCGAACGAATTGAATGTATTTTTCTTGGAACTTGTCTCGCTCGTCGTTCGGTGCTATTCGGCTGGGCTCGGGGCGTGCGCCGTGCGATGGCGAAGCAATGTATATATATCGGTCTCGCCTCGCTCAGTGTTTTCAACTTGATTAGAGTTTGGAAAGTAAACCTTAATTATATTGTAAAATAGGGTACAATAATGCATTTCGTTCATGTTGCTTGACCTTGAATCATTCAAGTTGTAATTGCATTAAGATTTAAGATTGCATTAAAATTCGTACAGCTTTACTGGAAGGATTACAAGGTACATATTTGCGTGTACGTTCGGCATTTTTAATCTTGCACAGTTTTGAAGTTCTTGTATTTCTGAATTTTTTTGCTTACGTTGTGCTTGCGCTCGATTATCATCGCAAATAATCGCAATTAGTTGTTCTTAAACTGTGTGTGCCTGTGTGTGTGTGTGTGTGTGTGTGTGTGTGTGTGTGTGTGTGTGTGTGTTTAAGTATATTGTGTTGTAATAAATTTATTGTGTTTAAATATGGCAGCGAAAAAAAGTGTGGCGTGGGACCATTTTATAGATAAAGGGAATAATATTGGGGAGTGCAAAATGTGTAAGGCAAAATTGACATTTAAATCGGGAGAGTCCAATCTGACAAAACATATACAGCGAAAACATCTCGCCGTTAATTTGGTAGCCCGGGCGGGTGGCCGTTAATTTGGCGGTAAGGAACAGAAGCCTATGCGAACTGTAAAGCAAGTACTTAAACCTCAAAATTTCAAAATGCAAAATTATATCTTGTATTCATACACATAAGGTTCAGATTATGCTTATACGTGAAATAAAATACTTTCAAAGTATTTTACGTCTTGATTGGAATATTTTGAATCTTATCTGTATAACAACAAGGTTTAAACTTGCAAGTCGAATACTTGCTTTCTTGCAACTTGCATGGAAGCAAGTATTCGAGTCGTCGTTACGTTGGGAAGAAAATACCTTGAAAGTATTTTGATACCTGGTTTCTGCACCTGGTATGAGAAGGTGGACGTACTTTTAAGCCCTGGTACGCGATATAGCAAGTATAACCCATCCCTACAACCGCCAAACATGATCCGAACTACGAATTAGCACACTCACATACACGTTCATTCCACTACATTGCCAAATGGTGGAAAAGAGATGGCGTAATTGAGACGATAAGAACAAAAAAGACAGCCATCGTTTGTCACTTTCGCAAAAGTCAATGAGTCTACCAATCACAGCACTTGAAGCAAAGAATAAAGAAACAGACGGTACAAAGATCTCGGTTACGTCGGCTGCACACGATGGCGCCAATGCTACTCGTCTCGGGTGGATTGAAAAATTTGCTATGCAGAAATTCGCCAACGCTGGAACCCTTAGGGTAATGCGCTGGTTTTATAGAAACGTAATTATCATTTCCTATACTATTTATATATTATGAAATCCGATTTCAATAAAATGCATTTTCAATCACATTTTATTATTTATAATTAACAAATGTATTATTTACAAACATAAAAACACATTATGTAGTAGTCGATAAAAAAAAATCGTATCAAATACCCTCACGACTCTTACAAATACTCTTACGTTTCTTAGGTAACTATAGTAAAACTATAGTAAATATCAGGGCCCTATTTTATAAAGCAACAACTTACAATTTACAAGCGGAAGTCTCTTTCTGACCCTATGTGTATTAATGTATGACTTGTAGCTTTATAAATCAGGGCCCAGGTACGTCGCTTCTGTACAAACTCATCTATGTTCGCGCGCTTTATGTCCTTGTCAGTCCCGTTATAAAAGGCATACGGCTGTCCTTTTCTTCGAGATCACGTCAGCATGGTGTCATTATTGTTATAACAAATGATTAAATAAAATAAAATACAGTTATATCAGCATACACTTGTGATAAGTGATTCCGTGGACTTTCTTGCTTTTTTTCCCATACTTTGAGCAGTTCCGCATGACACATGACGGCATTTTGATGACTTAAACACGCTCTAAACACGGCTGGCGGTAACTGTCTAGCACTTCCGTTCTGTTGGCTTGTTCGAGAGCGACTGGAGCCAGAGAAGACAATTGTTGCCTTTTGTGCGCTTCATTTTTGGTGCGCCAATGACGTATCTACCTCTTTTATATATACAATATCATTGATCCCATTACATTAAATAGTCATTAAAGACTGACGATGACGAGCACGAACACTACACTACCAAAATAACACAAACTATAAATTGGTGTGGTAAAAAAAACTGGGGGCTGCTGCGAAATTCAAAATTCTAATTCCGTATTATATTATCCCTCTCACTCATACGTTTATTACCGTAAGTTCGAGCGCAATGGCACGAAACGAACTAGCCCTGATGATGGTTTTTTTCAATGTCTGTGGTGCTATCTAAACGCTTTTTCTCGCAGTACTTGGACGACTTGGAGGATTTAGACGTACAAAAAAATACCACATGGTTATAGTTAATATAGTTTCCATTTCATTGTATTTATATTTACCCGACTGCGTTTTTATTAGTTCATGTCAAAGTTATTGATTATCAATTTGGTTTTGCTACAGCCACGTTTTTGTTGCATTTAGCTAAATGTTTATTATATAAAATAGTTCATATTCGTTGCGTAAAATGTCTCTTGCGTAAACAAAACGCTTTGTTTGGTAAAGATTTATTGCCATATTAAAAAAAAATACACCACTAGATGGTTTTTTCAAAGTAATCTCCATCCAGAATTGTTTGTTTTAAAAGAGGTTTTTGATCTGAATTACTTGTTTAAAGAAGTTTTTTTTATTTTGTAAATAATGTTATGTAAATTTGATAGAACAAAATGACGACTGGTATTTCGTTTTAACCGTTATAACCAAGGATGACTTTATATAGTAGAAGGTAGTAGAAAATATTGATAGTAGGATTTTAAATATGATAGATTGCAACACTCGATCTGTCAGCTGAGTTTTTGATATTGCGATTATCGAGCAATGGTGGTTGCTGTTGACCTCAGAGCTTGAATTATATTCAGTGCGTTTTAGTGAATTATCTTGAATTCTACTGGACACTACTGAATTACAGTGCAAAATGATACAATATACTTCGTGAATTAAATAATGTTAAAGCTATTGGTGTAGCCTGCAGCCTGGATGGTCGATTATAAGTATGTGTTTGTGTAAGTACAAAATCTTTGTTGTTCAAACGCAAAAAATAATACGATCTAGAGCGACCGTATCTTAATTTTAGATCATATTTTGTTTTTGTTGTCAGATAGACCGTGAATATTTAACGAGCGTAAAAATGAAAATTGACATAATAAAATAATGACGTTGTTTATTTTAGGCGAGTACTAGCGTGTTATTTATTTTGCGCATGGACTTTAAGGCGGATTATAATAGCGCGCGACTGTTTAAATAATCCCTTTCTTTACTCCCGTGCTACTGTATTGTTATAATATTAACTGGCTGCTGAACTCGTGGCAGAGTTAATTTAACATATTTGAGGTCACTGAGATAAAGGGGACTATTTAAGGTAAATTTGCGCGCAGATATCATCCATGCAACACGCATTGATTTCATGCTGTAGATAAATTAGGTACACAATCGAGAAACGGTTCATTTTCTCACAACATGTCTCACAAGTTTGTTAGATCTGGTTGTGGTTACATTTGGAAAATATTTTAAAAATAAACATGTGGTATTTTGTAAGTAAACTAAGATTAGAGATTAAAAACATTTAGGTATTTGTATTTTTATAAAACATTCTCATATTGAATTCTTTTATAGTAATTTACAGTAATAATATAAAAGGGTTGCTGCCTTTTTACTCAGTTCAGTCACCAATCCTACACTTAAGATGTTTGGATGTATGTTTATAATAAGCGAATGGATGCTTAACGCATTCACTGCCACCGACGCATATATGCGTTTTCGTGACTTCGGCTCAGTGCCGCTGTCATAATTTTACAGGCAATTGAACGCACATGTACGTCGGTGGCACATGAAAAAATCTCAGGATTGGCAGGTGGCAGTGAAGGCGTTAAAAATATATCTTATCATTTAATAAAACAACACTGACTATGAAATTTGGTTATCATTGAACTTGTTTTTATGTATCAAAAATACCTAGTGACTCAACAACATCAACAAAACAATGCTATGTTAAACCTAGTCAGGCAGACTAATTCTCAAAGATAAAGTGATGGTGCTCTGCTTTGTTTGTTAGATTTTTTTCATCATATTTTTTATACTTGTTAATTCAATAATAATATGCATATCTATTTATTGTCTATGTATCTTGGAACCATTAGTTGGAAATTTGAATTAAATTGTGTTTTCTTCACTATGTTTGGTAATGTATGCCTTACTGTAGCAAAACTAGTACACAAAGTTCCTCGCAACAGGCTAACACAAATTTAAAAAGTTAAAGTCATTATTGTACAGTTCAGTGGTGGGGAAGTGAATACAATTACATTATTGGACAGTTTTTACTTATAAAAAAAATGTTTTGACGAAGATCATTCACCACAAACAGCCGAATGCTCCTACAATCATATGGAACCAGCGCGCATAAAAGTGTTAAATAGTTTTTGTTTACCTCAAGATCAGAATTTGTGGAAAAATAGTACATTGCTGCAGAAGCTGGGAAATTGCAATTTGTGCATGAGTATATAGTTGCTGGTCTGGGAGCAAAGAAAAAATATAGAATGTACCAGTTGCTTCTCTACCCATGCAGATGGTAAAAGCCCATCGAGGGAATCAGCAAAAATTGTAGGAATCATTTTATAGGCGATTCGGCTATAAACCCATTACTATTTTGATTCCCCTTTTCACCTATAGGTATGCCTACAATCATGCTAAATGTAGCCTTTAGGTTTTGATACTCTGTCTACCTCTTAAAAGATAAAGACGCGATTTATGTATGTTACATGCGACAAAATCTTTCATAATCATAAAAAAAACTCGCCAGGTTTTAGTTATCACCACATTCACCACAATGACCTATTTGGAATAATCACCCACAGTTATGGTATTAGTACATATTTTGTATTCATGAAAATGTTTGCTTCTTAGAATCGAAACTAGGCCATTTGGTTGTCAAATGTTGAATTCGTAAGATTAAATATTTATGAATGGTTCTTCTAATAGTAGTAGTAGTAGTAGTAGTAGTAGTAGTAGTAGTAATAATAATAATAATATTCATTTATTTCGGATAACTAAAGATCCATACATAAATAAATTACACTACAGTCAAAAATTACAATAATATGGGCAATAATCACAATATAAATTGAAATTAATGTAGTGTCCTTTAGTTGACAACTGGATAGCTTAGAGGTTCTTGGCTTTGAAGCTAGAGGTTCCGGAATGAGTTTTGATCGAATCAGTAAGGCCAGGTATTTGTTGTCTGGTGTATTTTACCTATGGTAGGAGTTTTTGATGATTTAATAGTATAGTTGGTATAAACTTGCATTGCATTTTTAACATTTCTTTTTGTTACAGCTTCCAAAGACATGTTGCCGATGTGAGCAGTTAGGAGTAGTGGCTCTGAACTGATTTTTGTTTGAAGCAATATAACACTGCCACAATGTTGTATGTATTCCATGTGGATGCTGGTCTTATGACCACATATGACATGAATCTGACATTACAGAGGTAAATGTTTTTGTTTAATGTAAATATCTATTATAAAGGTTTTCTTTATGCAAGTTTTAACCTTTTCAACGCCAACGACTCATATACAAGCATCGCAGGTTGAACACTAACAACCTATATGTATAATATGTAATGTGTAAAAGCAACCTTCTTTCAATTGGGTTTATGTTCAACTTAAGGCGTCGCAATAAAGAAGTCTGAAAGAATACTCCATAGTATGGGTGATGTCTCTTGTATAAGATGTGGCAGTGAAAAGGTTCAAGAAACAGCTGCAGTTCTTGTAATTTGTAAGATTTTGCTATGTACATAGTTATTTCTATTTAATTTTAAATTTATGCCAGTAATAATTACTGGGTTTTATGTTTTGTGACAAAACGTAATTAATTAGGTAAATACTGAGTCATTCATTCCATGATTTAATTTTATGTTATAATTATAATTTTCATCATGCTGTCTCTTTTGTAGTGTGTCAAGCTTAAAGTCAGCAATAGAGAGGAAGACAAAAATTGCTGCAAGCTCCTTAGTTCTCCTTGTGAGTGGAGGGGAAGTATTACAATCGGACCATATGGTGTCCTCTTATAGTGCTGGCACTGATACCAATCCGATATATATGTTTAGTAAGCCATCAGAGAAGGAGAGCCATTTGAAGCAGTCCAGTAAGTATTCCTTGTAATCTTTGGGGTGCATTCTACAAAGCTAGAAGTGGCTTTTCCTTTTCAAGAGGACTTTAGATACATTAGCCAGCCATTTATGCTAGTACATTAGTGCTAGAGAATAAATCATAATTAGGTACCTGCCTACTATCAAATAATAGTACTAATTCATATAAATTGCTCCTAACTAGTTTTTGATCTATCGCTGTATTTGCGAAGCGAACCAACAATTAATATTAATAAATTATTAAAGTTATGGACAAAGTTATTAAGCCATAATTAATTGATTGCATTCATAAGTTTGTGTAGGTACGCGTGTTAGTGTTACACGGGCGACAATAAGTGTGATTATAATCTGAGGCAACCGAGGTCAAATCTATTCTGAACTAATTATACATATAAAAATGGCGTTGACAATAAAAATAGTATACCTTTTTTCACAAATCATACTCAATACACAATGTTTGGACTTTCATAAATGGACCATGTCGACTGCAATTAATCACATTATTTATTTAGTACCCTGTCTGTACATCCCTGTACAATCAATTGCAAAACTATGTATCATTGGGAACTACCCAAAATAATATACTGTGACATTATTATACTGGTTTGAAAGCTGGCCTTATACACCGAAATTCGATTTTCGAAGTTCGTTTAGTGCCATTCCGCTCTCACTAATAGTTATTAATTTGAGAGTGCGTGGGACGGTGTGATTCGAACTTCGAATATCGAATTTCGGAGTAGCCCCTCTGGTGTCGAGCATTTTTCCAATAGATAGTTTTACACGCACCTAAAGTGTAATATAAGGGATATGGACGTAATTTGTGTATGCATGTAAGTGTAATACAGGAAGAGCGAGCAGAGGAATAGGAATGTAGGAATAATTCGTCTTACATCACTACTGTGTTGATATTCAGCTTTTAAGAGCGTTTTAATTGTCATTATTTTCTCAGAAAATACTGTCAAAAAGAAATGATTCTCAGAGTTCACTTTTTACGAAAACGTTTGATATTAGGTATCGATCGATGCTGAGTCTAGATTGATCAAAGTTGTTGCGATTTGTCCTTCCGCAATGGTAAATCTTGGGAGGATACACACGATTGACTCGAGCGGTTAGAACGCTCGAATATTCGCAGCTGATCACTACTATAACCAGTATAGTAGGCGGCAAATAAGTAAAACTTGGAGGGGATAAGCGCAGTATGAAAATGATGTTGTTTTTCATACTGCGCTTATCCCCTCCAAGTTTTACTTATTTGCCGCCTCTATACCTAACCAGTGCCCGTATGCGAGATGCCTTCAAGCTACACATACACAAATCACGTCTATATCCCTTCCGGGGTAGACGGAGCCTAAGGTAACAATAACAAGACCTTAACGGCCACGTTTAGCATAATTGTGGGTGTGCGTAAACGCTAGAAGACACTACAATTTTTTTATTCTACTCATAAGGGTAAAATTTGCGTTGCGTTGTAGCTTGTCGGCGTCTATCCTACGGGCGCAAGTTGTTACAAGAGTAATTCCGCTTTTCCTAATTTGTAACTCGTCTTGTAGTGTACAGCGACCTCAGTCCGATTGTGGAGCTAAGTTCAGGCGAGTTCCGTAGCGACACGCGCAGCGGATTCGAAGGGAAATCCGTCGCCGAACTCAAAGCTAATGTGGAAATGTGCTGTTCCCTGCAGCCAACTGTTAATACTGTGATAACTTGCGCTACGCTGGCGCAGCAGTTCAGTGACCTCTCGCATGATGTCTCCAAGAGCTGTGATCAGCTTGTGCACGAGCAACATTTGCAGCACCAGGTGAGTCGGTCAGGATTTGTACTTTGAGAAACCGGTAGCACCGCAAGACCTACTTGAAAGTTCCTGCTCATGTCAGGCAACATAACCTTATTGTGCCTTTATTGAGAACTGCTATCAGTGACTTGACTAATTGTTATTGGTACAGATGTAGTTCAAAATGATTTTCCATGACAATTCGTTGAATCCCATGCGGTTTTAAACTTTAACGACATTTGTATAAGGTTTTTATTTATAAAACAATTTAATCTGACAGCTGCATTGTGTACACGACTTTAATAACATGTTACTAAAGTTGAAACCCGGATAAAATTTAACAAAATGTCATGAAAAATCATTTTGCACTACACATGTATTGCTTGCTAGTCAAGCAAAAATCAGATTGACCTTATTCATCTCGCAGGGATGGGCAGCGGTCGTTGCCAATCTGGAGGATATATTCAATGAATTTTGTGAACGATCAAGAAATTTTAAGGAATCATTCAGAAAACATCGTCTAAAAAAGGACGAATATCACGAACAATTGACAGCGTGAGTACAGTACATTTTAAGTATATTTGATGAACATTACTTATTGTGTTTAAAATTAGGTTAATTTTGTGTCTGTAACATTTTGTCCACTCGACGCCTCATTTGCTTGAAGTACTCGTATTATCTAACGGTCAAACAATAGTCTGACTTAGCACTGAACTGATTAACATACAAATAACGCACTTACTTTAATGTGTCACATTGATATTCAGACAATTTTATTGGTTGATTCCGTTTTGTTGTATTTTTAAACCTTCCATACCGGTTACACCGGCTTCGTTTATTTTTCGATTATTTTCGAAAAAAGTGAACAATCTTGAGTTGTCTCTTTAGTGAAAAATACTTTTACGAAATAACTAACAACAAGCAACAATTAAATAACAAAGGTTTAGTCACTTAGGTAGATTATGTTGTTATAAGCAAGAGGTAAATTCGTTTTTAAAATGCTTTAATTAACAAAAAACCGAAATACGTATTAGTCCGGGTATTTTGAACAGACTTCATAAAGGCGAAGGACCTCAATCGGTTGTATTTTTGTGATTTTGTAGTGCATACCCGATAAGCCGGTTGTTATTGTTAACGACAACATTCTATTTATCCGTGGCCAACGATACCTGTCAGTTTAGGTATATGTAAAGCTCTAACGGATAACAATAAGTAACTGTAAGTTGTTTTTGTAACACATACAATTAGCCTATAAACAATCACCCGGATTGTTGCCAGGTGGTTGCTAGAAACAAATTTATTTAATGCGTGAGAAATCACGCAAACACGAAAGATGCATTTTCTTCAATAGTTTTTATTGAGATTTCGAGCAGCTTTGTGTTTTAAATAGAACCGTGGATAATCATGAATCATCTTGATAAACTGAACCATACTATTAGATACACTTGTGTCATTAGTGATTCCATGGTTACTCACGCGACGACCGCGAAAGGTGAACAATTTCTGACATTGACCTTAGGCCAGAGGCCATTTTGTCTAACGCTCGGGTGCCCACGATCGCATTCACTATCTCTTTCTACCTGCAGTCTTTGCCTTTTGACAGAAATAAATGTTGATTACGATTGTGATTTGTGTGAGTAAGCAAAAAAGCGTGAAGTTCTTTTGATTGTCACATTAGGTAGGTAAGTATTTCTTTGAGAAACACTATTTTTTTGATTGATTTAAGTAAAAATGAGGTATCGGTCTGAAAGAAGTACATTTGAATGTACTTATACAGTTGCATTAAAAATTTGTTGTTTTCACCCAGGTGCCTTCACGTTTGCAAAGCAAATCCTATTTCCTGAGCTAAAAAAATCATTAGATGGTCATTTTCATTTAATTTATTTCCGCAATGTATATACATATAGTACTTCTCTTTATAGTTTTTTTACAAATAAGATATTGTGTGTCGAGTTAAGAATATATAATTTTATTTCACGTTGTTGTATAGTAACGTGTCCTAAAAATATCGCACCGATACCGGTGGCTTACTTATTCAGTTGATTATGGACGTAAATACAGAGTCAAGCCATATAATCAAGCATGACCTTGGTGGATTTCCATTTTGTTACACTTTCTAGACGAGTCACGGTTCATTTTCCTCATATTTTTGTAACATATTTCCGCGTTATGTACCAACCTGTCTCATACGTCTCGTTCGAGAGCAAATCGCGTGACTAGGTAACTTTTTTCTTGCTTAGGTAGCAAAATAAGTAGTAGTTTTATTATATTTTCGCTACCAGTCGCATATAGGCACGTCTTAGATTTGGCACGGCCTCGGACTAAGTAAAACTCTCATTTAAATGTTTCACTTCCTCGTATATATCTGGCAAATGTTAGAACAAAAGTCGAATGAGTAATATGTTCTTATTAATGCTCGCAAAAAAAAAACTGATGCATATTTTATGTACACAAGTGTTTTAACCGGAAATGTATTTATGATTAGCATATTTTTGAAACACGTGTACCTACACCTACCTATCTTTGTTTTAAAAATTACATGAAATTAACAATTCGCTTTGTCATAAATATGCCTATACCTATGTATTGAAATCACGAGAAAACTTAATTTAATTCATTGGTATTGAGTTTGGTATTGAAGGCACCTACGCTGAATCCGTCACGTAATAGACGTTCACGTCAAATAGTAATCTAAGTATAAGTACCAACACGTGCGCTAGTAACTCCGTTCAATAAACGGATTATCTAGCTATTGTTCGCGGCTTCATCTGCACTGTTTCCGGGAATTAAGTAGATATTGGATATACTATAGGTATAGGTAGGTACCTAATACATAGTTTAGTTGCACACCGCGTAACAAATTAGAAGATTACAACACAAAAATAAAAATCTGCTGTTGACTAGTATTTATCTTTTAGATCTGATGGATTTGGTTAAAAAAATTACTAATTTAAACTTTTTGTTACGTTTCTTCGACCCAGAAAGACTCAATCCTTCGACTTCGTTCCTATTTTTGTAACTTCGTAAAATGTACAGACAACTTTCTATATAACGTGTAATAGTCAAGATAATCGAAGCCATTACCGTAAATCGCGTTGCTTCAATCTCCTATCGAGCGTCTATGCTATGCCAAAGTCTATAAATATCTCGTGTCGTTTTAACTTGCCGGAATAAATCTGAAGGCGAGAGGCTGCAGACGGTGTTTAAAATAGGCCTTTTTAAGCAACTATGACGTCAAAGAGACTCCTACGCCACTCTATAATGGTTATTCTGACTGCATCTGACGAGTATTACATATACAGTTTCGGTTAAAGTTCATGATCAAATTAAGAAGTTAAACCAAGTTATTGCCAATGCTGGTGAACTTAAAGTTCTAATCGGCAAGTCTAAATCTTGATCGATACTCGAATCCGTAACTGCCATTTCCTAATTCAAAACATCACGCCGAATAAACCAAACAAAACGAAAATAGACCAAGCCAAATAATCTCCCGTTTTCTCGTTGAAATTATGCAATTGTTTCGTAAGCCACAAATTGGCTCAATCAGCATTTTACTTTCAGTCTGAACGAAGTGTTAGAATCTTTAGGCAAGATTCCAATTCTGCCGGCTCTGCAACTCAATGCCGAAGCGCATCGGTTCTCCGCGTTCGATGTTTTTGAGGATGCGGATTTCGAAGGCCAATACTATAGGATAAGCCAGCCTTTGGATGGCTCTGAAAAGACTAATCAGGACTTTGGCGTGGAGGCGTTTAAATTATCTGAAGAAGATGGTAAGTTCAACTGCATGGTAGATTAACTATTGTTTTATTTTGTTTGTTTCGAGGTTTAAATATGAGAGAATTGAACTTGATTACAAGGTTGTAGAAAACTTCTTACTCTAACTGCATAGTAACAATTTTCATGAATAGGACAAAGGTTTCTGTAGCGGTTAATAGTCTTGTGGCAATACTCATCTATGGATATTTACATAATAGATGCTCGAGCACAAAAAAACTTTAAAGTGACATCACCACGAGTCAATCACTGATGGACGAAAGACATAAGTTACGTCAGCCGATGGTAATAGACCTAATTATTATACAGTTTATTAGGATTAAATGTCAAGAGTTGTTTTATCGGTTAATTTATTCACACGTCAACGATTTACACGTATAATTACATGGATTTCACAAAACGACCATAACATAGATATGTACGCTCTATTGTGGCTTTCACTATCTGGAATTTTAAATTCGCTCTTTGTCGGTCCCTCGTTTAATGCTCCTCATCTACTCAAAAGTTATCCTGGTAGAGATCCCTTATAGGGATAAGTTCGCCTTTGTGCGTATATTATTTTTGTTTATGTTTTTTTGTGAATTGTATCTGATTCTTTATATTTGTATAATATAGCATTACTTACTTACTTACTTACCATAACTCTGGCTATCAACGGTTTCGTGCGCTGTAGCTGTTATAGCAATAAAACTATCTATTGTGTTTATTATTTATTGTGATAGTATTAATTTAATTATTTCAATTGCCTATCCTCCTTGTTCAGAATAATTATATATTCTGGGAATTTACGAAATGTTTTCCCTAGGCTCGCTCGCTACTAATTGTCAAAGGCCACTTGACGAACCTTTATTTATTGTAAATTATGAAATGTCGTTGTTAGTTAACACGTGCGGGTAACAGTGTTGTCATACATTTCTGAATAACCTGAGAGATAGAAGAAAATGATTGACAGGGTATTTTTTTTCTCTGCGTGTAATGTCTTTTGTCTAGATTATTTGGAGCAGTTACGATGTTATATTGAAAGGTTTCGTTACAAGGGTTAAAAAAGAAAACATCAACATCGAAATAGGATATGAATTAACGACACTCCCGGAAGACCGAGGTTACGGGTTCAAGTCGTGCCGGAGCTTTGTTTTTTGACACTGTTATCGAGAAAAACAAACTAAATTCATAATAATGAAACTGCAAAAATTTCGACAATATTTTCATACACACCAGGGCCCTATTTTATAAAGCTACAATTTACAAGCGGAAGTCTCTTTCTGACCCTATGTGTTAGATAGAGACTTCCGCTTGTAAATTGTAACATGTAGCTTTATAAAATAGGGCCCTGGTTTTTTGCACTTCCATAATCTCTACAAACGTTTCCAGTTTTCGGCCATAAAGATGCATCGTCAAGTAAAGACGCGCAGCTGGCGCCGGCGCCGGCTCCTACGGATGCCATCGAAGTGTCCGACGAAGGGGTCACGTTCAAAGCTGCTTCTTACGAAAACAAAGAGGAACCCACCCTGCTGCATTGGATATTGGCGCAAGGCAATAAAGCGTCCTTACAGGATATCATAGATTATTGCCAGAAAGGATTGGCCTTGGTGAGTCCTGTTCGATTCTGTTATTTCCACTTCGAATGACCATCGTTTCATATCTTGTGCAAATCTATTTCTTGGATCTTCTATTTTACGCGGGTGGTAAGGCCTTGTGCAAGGTCCGTCCGGATAGCTACCACCATCTTACTCGCCAATCCTGCCGCTAAGCAGCAGTGCTTGCACTGCTGTGTTCCGGTGTGGAGAGTAAGACAGCCGGGGAAATTACGGGCACAAGAGGCATTTCATCTTAGCCCTCTAGGTTGGCAACGCATCTTGAATCCCTCCGGGGTTGCGGGTGTCTATGGGCAGTGGTGATTGCTTACCATCAGGTGACCCACTTGCTCGTTTGCCTTCCTATTCACATAAAAAAAAATACTCGGATTCCTGCTATCTTTTTAATGTGCATCACTACATAGTATAAAACAAAGTCGCTTTCCGTTGTCTGTCTGTCCCTATGTATGCTTATATCTTTAATACTACTTAACGGATTTTGATGCGGTATTTTTTTAATTGAATAATTCAAGAGGAAGGTTTATATGAATAATTCTACGCAGACGAAGTTATATACATATGTAGTACATCCATTTATTTAAATGACCGGTTGTAGATTTTTTTATTTTGATAAGGCCAAAATGTATTGGATGAGTCTTTGATTTCGTTTATTCCATTTGTTCATTTTGAAATTAAATTATTTGTTTTCTACGAAAAGCAAACGTAACAGACCGGATTTACAAGAAATCATTAAAAACTAAATTTAACTCTGTCATTAAATTTATGCGAAATTAATTGCTACAGGTTTATCGGTAAAGTCATTATTTCTTATCGAAGTGTGTTTATAGGTTAAGATTCTTATTTAATCCAACCTATTGACTGAGTTTGGTTGTTCAATGAAGTCCTTATGATAATGCCGGCTAATAATTATTGGCAGATTCTGCAAAATGGCGTTCTTACGGCAGATGCAGATAGCGCACATTATAGTTTATTATTGTATCGTGATTGATCACTGACTTAGAATAGCGGCACTTCAAGTCTTTCCGGTGTGAAATGAGGCTATAAGACTAGCAGCAACAGGTCATCTGAATTATTGAAATATTAAATTCTGAATCTGAATTATTGAAATATTAAAGTCTAATTGAAAGATGAGGAAGGTTACCAGAATGAATGTTGATCCTTAGTAAATTGGTAGACGGGTTCAGTTATTGTACGACTGAATAATGTAGGTCATGGTTACTTCCTCAATGTATCTCGTGTATAGGAATTCAGACTATTTGGTTGACTTTATTTGCAACGTATTACACCACCTACTGAAAACCTCAGACACCCTAACTCTTTTATATTATTCTGAGTATCAGTCTAGTGTTTATTTTTAAGTCCGTATTTCATTGCCAATGATATTTAGTGTGTCATATGCATTTAATTGTAGCATTTAGACAGGGCACGATAAAAAAGGAAAAAGCAATCTGCATTAAAATATAGTGTGATCGATTCTCTAATCTTGATTCTGAACAAACTGTTTTCTGATTTTCGGTGGGTTGTGTAACACGTTGTACTTACACAGGAGTTAAAAAGTTCAAGTTAAAACAAATAAATCACTTGAGTGTGTAACCTCATCCGGATAAATCATCATAACCATTGAGATTATTTATTTACTTATTAAGAAACAAACAGTCGTGTAAAGTACATAAATAACCATGACACAAAGAGTGAAGACAGACCTATAGTTTCCTTAGTTGAAATAATACAAGTTCGTGGCACAGCAACAGGTCAAACAAGATACATGTTGTATGTACTCTTTACTATACTCGAAACATATGAAAACATCGTATACAAAACAAACAGATGTACAATGGCGGGCTTATCCCTAAAGTGATCTCGCCTTTGTTGTCGTAGTGTTTTATTTTTTTTACACATCAATTATTAATATGTAAGGTTATGACTGTATCCTACACATTGTATTAGCATACCTAATTGTTAAAGAATACAAAAGATAACACTATTACCCATTTAATTGTTAATGTGCTTTTTTTACCTCTTGCGAAGGTCTATCGATAAATTAAAAAAAATGACATGGCAATTAGTGAGATCGTTTCGTTACGAAGATATTTCTCATTTTGTGCATAATATTACCCTTGACTGAGAAATTCGGAAAGTCCTTTTATTTTAATTACCAACACACTCGGAACTTCAACTTAAAGATTACCTAGACAACAATACAATACAATACAAATACTCTTTGTTGAGCACCACAAATCAGTACAAAACAATACACAAACAATAGACAATAGCAAGCGATTGGGGGGTTGGGGCCAAGCGTTAGACATGTAGCCTCCGATTAAGTCCCGATGGTGTAGTAATTATGACTGACAAGTCTGTTTTATTTTGACAAAATATTATTGAAGAGATGAAAATATTGGATATTTTCCTTCTAGATTGACGCGGAACCACTCAAAGAGTTAGAAGAGGAACTCTGCAACGTCTTAGAATATGCCAACGTGCATGGTCTGAAACAGATTAAAGGTATCGAAGACCGTCTCTACAGGCTGGACCAGCTGTTAAACGAAGTGAAGAAATTGGAGCGCGACCAGCATGATCAAGCTGCGTCTCTGATACAGGTCAGATCATAGTTGCCTTTTTTTGTGTGCTAGTGTAAGATCATTTATGGACCAGGTGAAAGAGAAGGTAGAAGTCGTGTCGTATCAGGAAGTCAAAGAGAAGGCTCTGGAAAGGACCACATGGAAATTGCTCCACCGACAAGAGCCTAGCTCTTAAGTTTAAGAAGAAGAAGTGTAAGATGAGACTATACAGTCGAGGGCAAAAATATCGTTATAGCTATCATTTCAAATATATGTGTCACCGACATTATTGTTTGCGGTTTAAAGGTGCGACCACACCGCCGCTTAAAAAACGGTGACGTTACGGAATCGCAATAAATTTAAGGAGAAACGGTGAGAAAACGTAACGCCTACGACGCGTCACTGCGTATACGCGGCGGTTTAGTCGCACCCTTAAGGTGTATAGGTGTTATTGACGTCTTGGTAACATATATTTATACCCTTGATTGTACGTCGGGGTGAGAATGAAGGAACAGACGAGACGGCGCGCGGGCTGATGACGAATGATGTATTTCATCATCATTTCCAGCCTATATATGCCCCACTGCTGGGCAGTGGGCACAGGCCTCTTCTCAGAATGGGAGGACTTGGGTTGTAGTTCCCACGCGGGCCCAATGCGGATTGGGAACTCCACACACAACATTGAATTGCTTCGCAGTTTGCATTTTTTCTCACTATGTTTTAATTCACCGAAAAGCTCATGGTAAATTTCAAATCTAATCTAACTAATATTATAAATGCGAAAGTATGGATGGATGGATGGATGGATGGATGGATGTTTGTTTGTTTGTTACTCAATCACGCCAGAACAGCTCAACGGATCTGGATGAAATTCGGCACATAGATAGAGAAAAGTCTGGAATAGCACATAGGCTACTTTTTATCCCGGAAAATTGCGTAGTTCCCGCGGGATAGCGATAAACGAATTCTTTGCAGACGAAGTCGCTGGCAACAGCTAGTGTAATTATAATTATGTAAGGTCGGAATTCGAATCTCCGACCCTTTGCTTGAGAGGCCACAGGTCAAACTATGCTACCACGCCTTTTCATCATGTATTTTTAATGGTGTTTATTCAGTGAGATCTAACGTCTCTATAACTATATTTACAGTACCGCGAACGTTTGAATGCAGCGTGCGACCCGACTGTGCTCCCGACGTTGGTGCAGTCGCATTGGTGCCAGCTCGAGAAGCTTCTTAAAGGGCATGAGACCCTCGTGGATATCAGGCGGCGGATCGCGAAGTCCAAGGATGAGCTTTCCCACATATTGAAAGCTAGATTAAAGTGAGTATCGAATTATAAATTTCATCGTTGTCTTCATTTACGGGAACATTCCTGCAAAATGTTTTCTTTAAACTTGGTGTAGTTTCGGGACTATATACATAATTCGGATGCTGTAGGAATATTGGGATAAAAAATAGCCAAGATATTGTTCCAGTGATCCAACCATTTATAGACCTAATTTGTCCAGTATTTTTAGCGGTTTAAATTTAGAAAACTAACGAACATACACACGTACAAACTTTTGCGTTCGTATTAGTATTGAGTACCCAGATGTATTTTTTAGGGTTCCATACCCAAAGGGTAAAAATAAAAACGGGACCCTATTAAGACTTCGCTGTCCGTCCGTCCGTCTGTCACCAGGTTGTATCTCAAGAACCGTAATAGCTAGACAGTTGAAATTTTCACAGATTGTGTATATCTGTTGCCGCTATAACAACAAATACTAAAAACGAAATAATAAAAATAATTAATGGCGGCTCCTATACAACAGAGTAGTTTTTGGCGTTTTAACAGAGTAACGTTAACAGAGTAGTTGTTTGTCTTTTTCTGGTACGCAACCCTTTTTGCGCGAGTCCAACTCGCACTTGGCCGGTTTTTTTGGTACCTTTTCTAAAAATTTATGAATAAATAACAATTACTGGAGTGAATTTAAATTACTTTTTTTTTGTGCCAAAGCCATTGTTTGACAATAAATTATTTTGATTTTTGAATGTCATTTACAAAATACAATAGACAAGGTGACATTATTATCATTCAGTGCAAATGAGTCACCTATACACACTACAGTTGTACAGCATCTTAATAGTTAGGTAATAGATTAACTTTTGCCAGACAGACGTGCTTAAAGAATGATAAGGATAAGAATTAGAATGTTTTATTAGCTGATAGAGTATCCAAAAACACAGACTAAATATACACATCCATACTTATCCCAACAACCCAAAATGGCTGCCAATAAGCCAGTGTATCATGAAAAGATCCGGGAATGATTTCGTTACCTTGAATTTCTGTGACGCCTATTAGGTCACCAAGCACACATTTCAGTATAGGTAAATTCTAAAGAGCCGTCGCGAACAAAGTAGTGTCACTGTGAGGAGCACTGAGTGCCGTTCTTATACTAGAGGCCCTATTCACATTCACCATCTCTTTCTACCCTCAACCTTTACCGTTTGATAGAAAGGAACGGTGAATGCAGTTGTGATTCCAAGTAACTTGGACAAAAGCCGCCTAATATTTTGTAAAACAACAAGTAGGTACGTCTTCGTTATTCAAGAATAATAATAATAATAATTTGGAGTAAAACAAATTGCAGAATGGTAAATTCAACGGTTTGATAGAAATATTTCGCCATCTTGGAGTTTTTATTTTATCTACACACAAAATTAAGGTGAAAGAATGCGAACCTGTCCATCCTATGTTGAATAATTTTTAAATGCACACATAAATATTATCATCATAGCTTACTGGTACAGTCTGGCTGGTCTGCCCGGTTAGCACGACAGCGCACAAGAGTCGCTTCGCGCGCGAGAAAGATTACCCGTCCCTGTCTAGAACGAACAGTAAGAAAAAACGGGCAATCTATCTCGCGCGCGACGCGACTCTTGTGCGCTGTCGTGCTAGACGTGCTGGTACAGCTTCACTTCAACGAATGTTACATTGTTGTGCGTAAGAGGTTTAATCTCTTACAATCGTTTACAGAGCGGTCCTTCTGATCGAGAACTCGATGTCTGTGCAAGATGCGCATGCGATGTTGAGTTTCCAATGCTTCAACCGTTTGGCGCGATACTTCGATATAGTGGGCCAGTTGCACCGGGCGCCGCTTGTGTATGTCAGAGCTGCTCACGAGGTCGCGAGGAGACGGACCTTCTCGCAGGCCCACCTCAAGGTGAGTGACCTTTCGAGGACATGTCATTCGAAATATTATACCGCCTGCTCAGATCTGTTCATTTCTCCATTCATGGTTGCATTGCATGGTTGCCTGGTAGAGATCGCTCTGTAGCGATAAGGTCGCCTATTGTTACCTTATTACTTCTGTATACCTTTTCTCTGTTTTGATTGTTATATGTGGTGTTCAATAAAGAGTTATTGTATTGTATTGTATTGTATAGACGGGATATGAACCGCGATTATTAGCTCGATATTGAGCTCCCAATCGCGGTTCATATCCCGTCTATAATATTTCGAATGAACTTAACCGTGAATCATTGAAAACTCATGTAGTTTTTCTTTTGTTTTATTGAATTATTTTGAGATGTTGTTATTGAACTTGATATGGATTTTTTCAAATTAACTTGATATATGTTACACGACTATCGTTAGATTTTTATTACTGGGGCTTATTAAAAAATATAACGCTGTAAATCGGTGGAAAACTGGAGAACTGAAAGAGAGACTTACGGCTGTACGGCCATTTTACGCCATATCGGTACTATTCATAAGTATCTTGTATTTCTTCATATTTTAAATCTACGTGTATCAAATGTGTGTAAATAAATGTTTCTCTCTCTCTCTCTCTCTCTCTCTCTCTCTCTCTCTATCTTTCTCTCTGTAACTCAAGTGGTTGTATCTGCAAGTGGTTGATGCATAAATCATTTGTGCAGGTGATTAATGATTTGAACATATACCTACTTACGAGGCACTTCAAACTTTGTACGGGAAGTGACCCTTAATTTTTGCTCGGCAATGTATCTTTCTTTTTTACTTATATTACATCTCTTATTACAGTGGGCCACAGACTTGGCTGCGAAGCTGATAAAAATCCACGAGGAAGAGATCATACGTCGTCAAGACTTCAACTGTCTATTCGAAGGTCACTTTCTCAAGAGTCTGTTTCCCGGCATGACGGAGTTGCCTCCTGCATTCGCGACCCAATCTCCGCCAGCCTTTGACGCGCGGCTGCCTCAAGTCACTGACGATGACGTTGAGCTGATAACGAGAACTTTTCCTCAATTGGCTTCGGATATACCTCATTATGATATGGAAACCACTGTGAAGTTCTTTCAACAGAGGTATGTGTCATTTGCACGAGAAAATACAATCGATCTTAACCCCCTTTTTTTAAATGACACCCTTGCTTTAGTTTAGCAAGGCGTATTTCGCCAATGTCGACTTAGTGGCATTAGACGCATGAGGAGATTGTTTTGATTTTGGGGGAGGAGCTGACATGAAACCCAAATAATCATAAACGCTTTGTAGGCTCCTGCTAACTTAGCATTAGTTTGTCACTTTGACATTTACCTTTCACAGATGAGGACAAATGATTGCTAAGTTAGTAGAAGCCTATGGAGCGTTTATGAATAAGAGGGTATGACTGTACACATTGAAACAGGAATATCCTAAGAGCTGTCAAATAGTGGGTCTTTAACGGGTGATAGGACCTTGTGTAACCACCAACTTATACACTAATCTTGCCGCTGAAGACCAGATATTGCAATGTTGTGTTCCGGTAAGGAAAGTAACACACCCGGGAAATTTACGGGCCCAAAAAGCACTTCATCTTAGCCTCCTAGGTTGGCAACGCGTCGGAAATCCCTATGAAGTTATGGTTTTCTATGGCCAGCGGTGGTACTTTGTGATAAAACCTCGAAAGCCGGGTTAATCAACCATAGAAGTGCTTAACGTATTTTGAACCTATTCATTTGTTTGCTTTATCCAAAGTCATGTAATGCAATACAAAAAAAAAATACTTAGTATTCATTAGTATCAAATTTTGCAGGGTAAGTTCATCAGACCATCAAGAAAGAGATATCGACGTGCAAGTCGATTTTGAGAAGTAAGTCTTGCAATAGTCAATTTTCAGTTGAAAAACATTGCGATGTCATTGTGATTGTCATTTGTTTATCTACAAAATTATCTTTCGCAGGGACTTTGAATCAGAGACTGATGCGGGCGATTTCGAGCGTCTCAGCCGGCAGAGTACATCGCAGAAACAGAGGGTCGACATATCTACGTTGTGCGTTCCGGACACTATGGCCGTATCAACAGTGACCGAGGTGCGCCCACTACCGGTGATCCCTGAGGCGGATGAGAGTCCCAAACGATGCGAGTTTGAAAACTCCGAGTTTTACATCGAGGAGTCGCTACCTTCCAGCTTGGAATGGGGTCGGGACGAACGACAGGTCAATCCAATTCCCGATCAAAATAAAAACTTTGTAAGATCTCTCTGTTTGTGCATACTCTTGATTTTAACAGATCGGCCGCGATCGGCTTGTGATAATCGTTTTTTATCAGGGTTGAGATTAGCAAGTCATTGGCCTTAGTGATAAAAAAAATTGCTTCAATGTCTCGTAGAGTTCAAGGTTTAATTGATTATTCTAGAGAGTTCTTATTAGAGTAGACACGCTGTAGTTGTTTTTGTTGCTCCTGTCTTTACCGGCCCCATACCAGCTATGCTGTAGCGTTCTTATGATTTCCGCTTAACACATTTTGTTGACGTCATACCTCATATCATCAAGCAGCTATCGTTTATTTGATCATGCTATTTCACAACTACACGAAATTAATTAATTTACTGTAGAAATTCAGGCGTCACTGCGGTGTTAAACTTAATGAATAACCTTACGTTACACCGCGAAATATTGAGGTCAGGTCATGCAAATTAGCCGTAGTTGCGTTTGATATTTTAATTCACGCAGGTAATCGAAACGCAAATACAAAGATGCCTCTAAGAGACGTGATCATAGAGGAAATAATCATTATGAAATAAAATTACGCCAAGCCAGTATGGTGATTACTGCACTTTGATTGGCCAGCTGAAGTTAATATTTAGTCGTTGTGTCATGGTGAATGAAACTAGATAATTTTTATAAAAACCAAAAAGTTGATATATAATCTAAATTCTGAAATGGCTACTTAAATGGCTTTGTTTGGTGTAGGAGTTAAAGGAAAATCAATCGCGAAAAATTTGTGTTAGTATCGTGTAAGAACACTGTGTAGAAACACTGATGAATGTGTTGTGTTGTGTATAATTGGAGAGCCCTTAGACCACTCTTATTTGGTTATTGCCTCTTATGGATGTGAAACAGGTGTCCGGAGTAATGTTTACTGTGGGTATTTTGTGGGTGGGTTTTGGCTCTGTTCTCGATGATTATTATAATTTCTTAAGTTGTTGCAGGGCGGATTACCCGCATGAATTAAAATAATCAACGCGAGCGCGGCTATTTTGAATGACTTCATATTTCTATTTAGCGGAGTGGCAACGCAAGGTTATCCATTTATTATTTTATAGTTAGATTTTTTTTTATTGCAGGACAACATGGACACACATAAAATAAACGTAGAAAAGTTACAAGACTTCCTCGTGAAACTGTATGGCTTATGCCGAGTCAATATTCTTCTAATAAGAGAAGAACTGGTTAGATTCAAAGAAGAAGTTGAAGAACAGAAGAAGTTTATAAATACAAAGTACTTAGAAATATTAGAGGCGTGGGAAAAGAGTAATGAAGAGAATGCTTTGAAATTTCGCGAGCAAACCCAGCGGCTGACAGTAGATCATGAGTTAGAACTTAGTGATATGAAAGCTGCACTCAACAGTAAAGATGATACCATCGAAAGATTGAAGAAAGAAAAAGAAGAATTGAAAGTGCATCATCAAAAGGAGATTGAAAAGCTGATAAGAGAACACGAGAGCACAAAAGAAGTGTTGGAAAAAACTAAAGAAGAGATCAAGTCTTTTGAAAATAAGCTTGTGGAAGCTGAGGTTCAGAAGCAGAAAGAGCTCAAAGAGTCACAAGAGAAGATGCATTTGGAATACAAAGCTGAAATCGAGTCGTTACGGTCCAGGTAAGTTAATATAAAACAATGATAAGCTCATCCATTCTGAAGTTAGGCTAGGTCAGGTTGTGTGTATGTATCTCAATATTCTCAATGTTCGTCAGGTTTTTTGTTCCTTTATTTGTACACACAAATCTAGACACGTGCGCAAAGTGTCAAGCCAAGCTTAAAGTAAAAGGAACTGGCGACGCAGCAGAGACAAACTATTTCGTGCTACTTTCGACCCCTTTATTCATACTCTTAAACCCTTTGAACTTGATAAGCTTATCTGTGGTGCATAATGCAATAGCTATGACATATTACTATGACTCGCGTTTAATCGCAGTGGTCGGTTCAAAGGGTTAACAATTGGACAATGTTCCCAAATCTATGTTTGTTAATCTTTTGTGCTAAAACGGTTGACCTACTTTTGGATGAATTTGATATGTAGATACATCTCTGGAATACACAATACATGTAAAATTTTAAAGGACATGACATGATACTTTGCACTGTTACCACACGGCGGCCACGACGTACAAAATCCGCGTTCTGAAATGAACACAGGCACGACGTCGTCTGTACACGCGTCAATGTGTGCGTAAGATACACAGGGTTGTCTTAGACACAACTTGTCTATCGCAAAAACCTAGTACTATAAGTACTACCAATGACATAAATATAGGTACTTATAATGAAGATATGGCTTAGATGTGTACAAATAAATGTACTTAATCGTTATCTATTTATTTAAACTTACTTAAAATGTGTCTGTCTGTATATTTAAGCATTATTATTTTCAATTACAATAGATGTACGACAACAAACTTAAGCGAATGATTCTGTAGTTATTTCATGTATTAATCGCGATAATTTCAGAAAGCATTAATTTTCTAATGTTTTATAAAATGAAGTAGGTAGGATAGGTTCCTGAACTTGTGACGTGCGGCCGACACACATCGCGTTGCGAGCCCTACTATTTGCCAGCAGCTTTCCGGCAGACTGCGCTTGAGGGGTGGGGTAACTCGAATCGGTGCGGGGCGGAGCGTGGCCATTCTGTACGTTAGTACTATTATATATTCTGTGCTGTTACTATCTAACAAATTGATCCAGACCCTTTTCATAGTAAACGTTAAGACGTTAACTCACTGTGGTGAGTTAGTTACATTGACTTGCCAAAGAAAATCATTGCGTTTAACGTGAGAACGTTTTAGGCCAGCCACATACATACGGAATTTTGATATGGTTTCCGTACAGAATGAGAACGGGTTTCGTACGGAAACCGTATGAAAATCCCGTGTGTATGTGGCCGGCTTACTTTGGGTCTGTTTGATAGTATATGGCGACGATTACAACATTAGTTAGGCCACAGTGGGTTTTGCCATCGGAATGTAGTCAATCCCGGGGTTTCAAAGAGCTAAGCTAGTGAATAATTAAATCTTAATTTTCTACAGATTCCGTCTCGTCGCTCTTACAAACATGGACCGATCCCCATCAGAGTCAAGCCTCGAAAAGATCGAACGCACGGACGTCATCGAAATCAACAGCCACAACGCCATAGTGATGCAGACAAAAGAAAACGCGGAAGTAGAGAAGGAAGAGGCTGTGAGGCAGGCGGTGGCGAGTGTCGAGAACGAGTGGCGGCTCAAGCTGACCACGGAAGTAGGCGCTTTGAAGGCGAAATATGAGGCTGAAAAACAGGTTAGTACTGTGGTTAAAAAAACACCGGGTAGCCCTCCGGAAACTACACACGCACACTCGCGCAAAAAAAAAGAAAAAAAGAAAAAGTTATATTTCAAAATAATTCATTCGTCTTTCAAAATAAGCTCTTAGAGGATCCTGATATCCTGGTACTTAAACTCTCCTTCCGTCTTACGCCTGACGCGAGTTAAACATTTTTTACCCACTCCAAAAAGCACTCAACGCCACTAAAGAAGTTTCACTTCAAAAAAAAATCAACTGTTTATTCGGTTTGGTTTGGTTTTAAGAAGCCATTATGGCAGTGACTTCTTTGGTTATGCTCATCATTATTCATCGCTGCAATTCCGAAACCCAATATAGGCTGAAGTGTGAATGGATAGAAGGATACGTATTTATTAAAATTAGGCCACACATTTAAGGGAGCGGGGAGGTCAGGTGATTTGTGGGATACTTAATATTTTCGATTTTGATAGTAACACGTCACAAAGATAAGCGGGCGGTTATTCCAAAATTGTTGTGATGCAACTATTGACATGAATAAACAAATTAGACTCGACTCGAACAAAACTTTCTCAAGAAATGTCTGAGCGGCGTTGTCTGTGTTGTGTGTCAACAGTGTCAACACATCAACTCATACAGATAACATTAACATACTAGTTCAAATTAAGAGGGTGCATCCGTGCTGAGCTCGCAACGTCGCATTTTTGGTGATTTTTTGCGTTTATTTCACAGAAATTGAATGAAAGTATCAAATATCCGTCTGTAGTGCACTTCGTTTTTAGTGTATTAATGTGTCTAATGCAATAATTCAGCGTGATGGACTTTTATTTTCTTATTAAACGAGATATAGTATTTTATCCCTTTAATACGAAAATAAAAGTCCATCACCATTAATCATTGCATTGGACACATTAATACACTCAAAACGAAGTGCACTACAGACGGATATTTGAAACTTTCATTCAATTTCTGTGAAATAATCGCAAAAAATCACCATAAATGCGACGTTGCGAGCTCAGCACGGATGCACCCTCTTAACACCTTATTTCGTGGCAGTAATGTTCAATGTCTGTTGCATACTATCGAGAGAAGTAATGACACGACCTCACGCGCTGGAAACCTGGCTGTCTCTTTTGTTCTCAAGCGTTTAGATTACGGTGCGAAAGAGATGTAATACATTGTTATCAAAGCGCGGTCGAAACACGACTGAACCAAATCTCTGCACAATAGACGCGTCGTGCAGACTTTTGCTTCTGTCAGTTTTTGATCGTGATTGGGAGTCTAATTTGTTTATTTATGTCAATGGATGCAACTTATAAATGGTCTAATAATCGACAGGTGACAATTAACGATGTGACCCGTCGCCTGTTGTCGGAAAAAGATCGGCAGATAGATCTCCTGCGCGAGAGAGAGCATGTTCTGACGCGGGAGTGCACGAAGTACCGTGACACCATACAGCAGCTGACAGACCCGGAGACCAACGAGTACGACCCTCTGCTCAAGACCCAGGTGAGTCCCACTTGTGATAGACCTTCGCGGGCGCGGCTGCGGGGCGCGGGGTAGGACGGCCGCGGGGACGGAGAGAGGTGCGGGCGGGTAGTGCGCCTGCCGCCCGCACAGAGCTCCCACCCCGCAGTCTGCACCGCAAGGGCGCGGACTTATTTAAGCGGTCGGTTTATGTTTATTAGACTTAACCATTAAACAGGCCACACTAATGTAAACTTCATGAAAATAATAGTGAGTACTTATTACTTCTGTATACCTTTTTTCTGTTTTGATTGTTAAATGTGGTGTTCAATAAAGAGTTATTGTATTGTATTGTATTGTAGTGAGGAAGGAGTTTTGAATTAGCTGAATTTTCATAAGATACTGTTGAATTGAGTGTCTATTACGAGTAGATATTGACGAGTGTAAATATTACTGGGCCCCGTTTCTCGAAGCTTATTAGACTAATAATATTGGTGTTTTGTCTCGTAAATTAAACGAAAAAATGAAACAAAACACTAATATTATTAGTCTAATAAGCTTCGAGAAACGGGGCCCTGAAGTGAGTTTATTACTTAGTACTAGTAGTTTTCCATATAAAAACAAATTACTAAATTTTATCATGTATCTTTTACAGTTGGCTTCTCTTGAAAATGAAAAAGCACTGCTTCAGCAGCAGATACTAGATCTGAAAAAGGATCTCGAGAAAAAAGTTGAAGAATCCGACAAATCGAAGGAAGAGGATAGCGAAGGAAGGTAAGATAATTTTTATAGTTTTCTAGTTGGTCTGTAAGTCCGCTTGCAGCAGGTTCTCTATTTATTCGTTCCTCATGGACTTGTCATAGCTCTGTAACTGATGCTTTCAGATCACTGCTTTTAACACAATGACTGACAATTTTGTCCTTAAAAAAAAATGCAGCCATTTCTTGATTTGCGCTATCCAGACTGCTTATTAGGGACCACATTTATAATGTTTTAATATTACTAGTCAGTTCTCAAGTTGGTGTTATAAGTGCCGGCACGTAAGTCTAGCGATGACCTTGTATGCGTAGAAGTATTAAATACGGTATCCGTGGCTGCGCAGATCCCCTCCACGTGACTCGTCATCGCTAGACTTACATGCCGGCACGTATACTACTAAACAAAATAGCGCTTTCGTATTTTGATGTGCAAGATTAATTATTTGTACATATTAGTATCTCTGATTCCGTCTAAAGTAAAATAACTCTGTGTAGATCGCGCGAGGCGCGGCGGCGCGTGCGCTGCCACACCCCGTTCGGTCTGTCGGCGGGCACGCTCAGCCTGTCGTCGTGTCTGCCCGGACACACCGTCCTCGTCATGTGGGACCCCGACCATTACAACTACACCGTAATGCAGGTACGACTTGCCACAACAATCTACGACAACACGTAAAGCAAGGACCGGGACCGGTTACCATTTTCTGACAATTTAATATGCCCTTGTCAGATATACACGAAGCATACATTTTTCTAAAACATGTTTGTAACTTTTCTGAACGAGGAGATTTTTAACAATAGGCTTTGTTTTCTTTTGCTATAAGAAACATTGACAGGGTCCATGGGCTTTTTGAAATTCTGAAAATGGTTCATGATTCTCAGAAAGGAGTTTTTGAATTTCTTGCAGGATAGTACCTATAGTTTATTATTTGTTGGAACGACGTTGAAAATTGGTTTTATTTTTATCACCTCGTGTGGTGGCCCGATGAACATTACAATAATGTATTTCTAATTTTCTTCAGGAGGCGTCGATAATGTACTTCGTGCACAGCGATTGCCTGCCGGCGCTCGAACTGAGTATCAACGTGAAGCACGAGGTGGAGCGTCGTCTCTACGCCATCGCTGTGGTAGAGTCGAAGGAGTACTGTTATGCTAAGAAGGTTAGTTCATTACGAGAACATGTATAAGTGTAGTTAACCAGTGAAGTTGCAGCGATTCTGTGTGAGTGTGTGAGTTTTGGAGACACCGGTTTCGCTAGTACATGGGACTTATGACACTATTTCTTTACGTTTTTGGTTTCTGTTCTATGATAACGTCTAAATAGCTGATAGGGTTAGCTAGAGGCCAAGGATTCTAATAAGAATCTTTGTATACCTGCAATGTTTTGGCAGTTGGTAGGTCTATTTCGATTGAACACTTGTAAGGGTTTTTCATCATAATTTTGTGATTTAAAATCAATCCACCTCTTTGACGCTGCATACTTTTAACACAGACCAATGTACGGAAACATGTCAAACAACATTATAGTATCCTGCGAAACATGTTCGATGTAACTAATTCGATCGCCCGGACAAGTATTCCCGGTTAATTTTAAAACACAGTAGTTGTACTGATTTGTGGTGTTCAATAAAGAGGTATTCTGTAGATGCGCCTCCTGAGGCTCCGTAGAATGATAACAACAGGTTAGGCACACCAACGTATAATTAAATGTATCAAAAGGGAAAAGATTATTTACAAGGAACTTGAAATGAACGTAAGAAAACTATCGTAAGAGGATCAGAGCTGCAGAGCAAGGGGCCGGTTCTTGAGACTGACCGTAGAGCTGGCTCGTAGGCGAATGAAGGCTCTCGGCATTCAAGCAGGCGCGCAGTTCCACGCGCAGGTTGGCAGGTGTTTCGATACTAGACTGCCAGCACGCTTAACCGACTGCGTCTAGGGGGGTAATGCATGTATCTGGCCGTTACAATTCTATTGTAGGCTTTGTAAATGTTGTCTATTGCCCACAGCACAAGCTTTGCTGTGGGACGATGTCAGATCAGTTAATGTAGATTCTACCACGATATTAATACATACATACATACCGTCTTTTTCCCACAAGGGTAGGCCGAGACTACTTTGTTCCACTTGCTACGATCTTGACATACCTCTTTCGGTTCATCCACATTTATCAATCGATATTAATCCCTTTATTAATACTGCAGAGCGGCAATCGCTACCATATGCCGCGTGCGTCGCGCTTCTACCGCGTGCGCGTGCGCCCCCTGCGGCCGAATCTCGCGCCGCCGCCCTGCTGCGACCACAAACACAAACAAGGTACCAACCCCGCACATAGAGCTATTTACTTAAAGTCCAGTTTAGGCTTGTTTGACAAAATTTTGCCCATTTCGTTACATTGCCGGGCAGTGATGCAAACAGATTTAAAAGTTTTCTATATAGTGCCATAAGAATAAATAAGAACATAGAATGGAAATTCCTGCTCCGGCCGGACTCAAGGTCACGATATTAGAGTACCCGTTAAACGGGCTACTCAGTCAGGCTGTGACGGCCGGCGTCGCCGCACGCGTGTTTGGCTGTTTGCGCGTTCCGTACCTTTGTCTTGGAAACGCCGATCTTGGAACAAATAACGTACCTAATGATTTATAAATGTTATATTTTGCAAAACTAGAATAAAATAATGATTTCAAAGTAAATAAAAACTTATATTTTAGCGATATTTATCTTTAGACATTTAACAGTAAGCAACCCTAGCAATACGCCTGGACGACAGAGGGGTGTAAGGACGTGAAGGGGGAAGTAGGTATATAAATGGCGTTTTGGGCGCGGTCAAAAGAGATTCCGTTCTACTCTGTTATTATTTATTTTTATGCCAGTGCCGCAATGCAATGTAGGACTTTTCTTGCAAGACTGAACTGGGCTTAAAGACCTGTAAGGATTTTGCAGTAGTAAAAAGGCGTAGATGTTAGTTGTAGTAGTAGTAGTTTCCGTGGTGTGAATGAGCGTTATAGACTTCATAGTGCAACGATTATAATAGCTTTAATAAACTCGGAAATTTTGCCTTTCTGTACAGTTTTAATTATCAAACGAAAAGATAAAACATTTGGGTGTTTTGTTTAGTTCTGCCAGATTCTATTCCCGAACACCAATTTTGTTATTGTGATGTGTTGTTGTTCAATTGTGTTGTGGTATGTACTACTGTACTTAATATCGTCTAGCTGTGGCTCGTTTTTTTTAAAATATACAATTGTGAAAAAGGGTGACAAATGAGCAAGAGGCTCATTTGATGGTAAGCGAACTCCACTATCCATGGACCGCAACTGCAGATGTGTTGCCAGCCTTAGCCAGCCAGGCTAAGATAAGTTGACCAAATTAGTTAAATTTTTCAGTTGTAATTGTAAATTTAGAGGCTGAGGGCATTAAAAGAGCTGCGGAGGGCGGCTCCTCTTTAATATACCTTTCCTTACCTCACAAGAAGCACATCAAACTTTATTCTTTGATTTTGAAACCTTATAATTATGCCATAACTGTTTTGATGTTTGCCTTTGCAACGCTAAAGCACTGAAACAAATTTTAGGCAATAGCAAACGCTGTATCACTACCACAACTAAAATTAACATTAGTTACTCTGAATGCCAGTAGCAGATCATCGGACATAATGTTCGTATTTAATTAGTTTACAGATATGTTGCTTTACCCTGTGTTGTTAAAAACCTGCTTATCTGAGTTGTCGCCAATCTTTTTTTGCCAACAAACTTTTTTTTTAATCTTTACACCGTCAGAAAAGGTTTTAATACCATACCACCGTACCAAGTGCATAGATATTTGTATGGCTTGGTATATTGGCGCAACTATAATTTTGTCTAACACGTGCGCACACGCATTGCCTTGCAGATATAATGCATCGCAGCGCTCTGCCCGTGTTCGGCGACAGTCGACCGCTCAAGAAATGGTTGACCTACATGCATGCACCAGGTCTTTGCTTTTGTTTCATCCTCCACCTCGCTTTATCCTTTATTAAAATGCAATGTAGGCTTAAATGTTTCCATGTTACATTGCACTTTTGTATGTACCTAAAAAGCAACTTTTGGACTGATTAGAACTCAAATAATTCTTCTCAATTCCTTCATCTTTGTACGTTTTTTATGTCACCCGATTGAGTGGAAATTGATCATAATGAAATGTATTATTATTTAGGTGATGGGAGATTAGACATAGATAACAATATCTGTCCTTTATTTTGATTTCACAAAATGAAACGTGCTCAACTTCGATTACTGTGACACATTGATCCTTTTGTACGCAAGATTATTGTCATCAGTCATTCGAAAGTGTGTCGGAAGAACAAAAATAATTGTCAAAGTCGCTTTGAGAGCTGTTAGCGCAGTCGCGCATGGACCACTATAAACGATGTCTCATGACGCTCTTTCACTACTCCAAGTTTCAAGTGTCAAAAATTGATCCCGCCTTCCTCACCTCACCTCCTCTCCTTCTCACCTACCAAGTAATTTTACGAAACTTGAAACTTGAAGTATACTTATGTGGGAGCGGCATTAAAGTATTTTAAAATAACATTGTAGCCGTTAATGTTGTATCTAGAAATCTTCGATCCAAAATTATTCTCAAATATATTTTTTTACACAAATTCCTAAGGCACCGCGCTCTAAAGTAATCTCTCTTCAGATATGTCCAAGTCGGTCGACACGAGTCAATCGACCAGCTCAAACACGGATGAAGCGAACAAGGAGGTGGCCACGGCGACTCTCATCAACTTGGAGTCTCCGGTGTCGACCAGCGAGGCTGCTCCGGTCGCGACGGCGTCCGAGGACCAGCTCGACTCCATAGAGGCCAGCGAGCAGTGGCACAATGCTAGGATGCACGCGTCTACAGCCAGTGCTGTGTACGTACTACATTAATACTCTTTTATTCACAAAAATATAGAATTTAGAGGAAGGGTTGAAGAAGCAATATAGTAACATCAGTTTGATCTGCTCTAACTTATCTTACACATTTCCGGCACTTACGGGGGAGATAGGGGGATATTATAGGTGGAATGGGGAAACAAAATAGCGAACGGGTTGCTAGCCGGATCGCTTATAACATTGTTCCTAAGATTTTCGCCACTTACCTCGATGGGCTTTTACTATTTGCGCCGGAAGAGGAGAAACTAGTGCATTCTATGTTTTTCTTTGCTCCCAGGCCAGCATGGAAGTAATAAATAACTATAAAATCCATTGGAATCGCTCATTCCACCGTCTTTTACTCTTAAAATAAAAGGCATTATGTCGTCAACAAAAAGCAAGCTCTCGCTCAATCTCCCTTTATTTTGAACGATGTTCTTTAATCCCTCACTCTTTGTCGGTCCCTCGTCGCTCCTCTCATCTACTCAAAGGTTGGCAGAGATCCCTTATAGGGATAAGTTCGCCTTTGTGCATATATTAATGTTACTTTTTTTGTGAATTGTATCTGCTTCTATATATTTATACTATAAAGCATTTACTTACTTATATTTATTTTGTAACTCCAGTACGGACATGGAATGCAGCGTGGGGCGATGCTTCGGCCCGGAGCCGCTGGAGCTCTCTGTGAGCGCGGTGTCGGTGGTCGCACGCGGCACGCCCACGCCCGTGGAGGAGCTCGCGGAGGAGGCCGCGCCCTGACGCCGCGCGCGCGCAAACGCCCGCCCCGACATCTAGTGCCACGACTACACATACGGCACCGCCATGTGGTTGCTACTGGCCGCTACCAACACTGACTTTTAATACAGCGCCATCTAGTGAAGTGAGTGACAAGTGGCGCTCGAGACTGCATTGTGCTCGCTGGTCGACGCACGTAAAAAGAGCTCTGGGTGGCGGGCTCTAGTGGAGGGGATACGTTTGCGCATTAAGTATAGTAGCGTCCCCCACCGCTCCCGCCAATTTGGTCCGTATTTCGCTCATGCGCAGGTATGTCGCCAGCTTTTTTTTACGTGCGTTGATTTGTACCCTCTGAAGTGTGAGGCCGATTCCGATAAATGGCTGAAGTATTAAAATAGCTGTTTAGTCCGGTAGACGGCGATGTTTGATTGCGTTGTTAGTCTTTTGGTATTCGCTTTCGTTATAGCACCCTTAGGGAGAGATTTTATGACGATTTTAACTTACTTAGGGTGTTCTTTCGGAAACTAATGTATTACCTAAATTTAAATGCTCGTGTCAGCAGCAATAATAAGTGTTTTGACACTATTGAAATGCGCACCAACGTAGAATTAGATGAGAGAGAATTAATTGCCAAACCTTGGGGCTTTGAATTCACTTAATTATACTTATGATTGTGACAGATCACTTGAATGATCACTTAGATGATCTATTAAAACATCACATGCTTTGATCTCTTGGAATATCGCGTGTTGTGGTCAAATGGAACATTTATTGTTCTAGCTTTAGATATAGAAATCTGTATTTATTTGTATTTGACGATACTCTATTTGCTACCGATGTGAAAATGCGGTGCATGAACTGAAATCCATAATATGATTTGAATAATATTTTATTTCTATACTTTTACCAGATTTGGTATTGTTGCTTGATATACAAAACTAAATTGGGAATACATATTTTTATGTAAAACTAATGGTAATTTAATGTGTGTCCCAAGGTGGCACGTAGCGTTCAATCTGCAAAGTTTTAGACATGTCCACCTATTTGATGTCTTCCAAGGCCGCACAGAGTTTCCGCTCTTCAAAATTCTCTTACATTTTGTAAATGATCTTGATTTCAAATATTTTTCTAGCACTTTGTCAGATTAAGAAGTAAAGAAAAATGTATTTTCCTAATTATGACGTATTACAAGTTTCGTTTATGAAAACGGACCACTGGCAGCTCCCTGCTCGAATTATTTTACTGAAATTTTGGTAAACGTGATTACATCTCAGTAGTACAAATTTTAATATTTAGTCGCCTCAATAGCTTTACACGAATTATTTTATTCTGCGATTATTATTTTTAATGCTTAAAATCTGTTTATTATTTTTTTATATTTACGTTGTGTTGTGTTGTATTTTAGTTCCTCCTGAAACACTAATTGAGGAGTGTCTTTTCAAATGGATTATTTCCATTGCATGTAAGTATTTTTCGGGAAATCAAGAAAAATATAAAAAGTAAAGTTTCTAAGTGATCGTTTAAAAAGAAATTAGCCATTTTTATATTTATCCCCGTATTTGATTTTTTTGTTTAAACATAAAAATAACTTATAGAACCTAACCAGAGTAAATATGTAGTAATGTGTAGCTCTTTTGAAAAGACAGTCCTCCATTGATGTGATGACAATTTTAAATTACTTATTTCTAATAGGTTATATTTGTAGTACTATTGTATATTTTACCGTTAAAAAGCGATTGGTGATATGACGGTACATTATTGCACAAAATTGAGACACGGTATCATTTCTTTTGTTTTACAGCTTCGTTGACAGAGACATTGTTTTACTAGACTTATAGATATGTGTCTGTTTAGGTACGGTTATGTTAAAAGGTTTGAGCCGTATTCATCCTTAAGATTCTCCTCTTTGTAAGGCTATTACTATCTTGATACCTAAGTCATAGTGATTATTTAGAAGGACTATTCTTAACATTTAGGAATTCCACTTGCAAGTGTTAGGCTTTTGCAACGAAAACGCTTTGACACTCGATCTCGCTGCAACTTGAACTCCTTGACTTTAAATAGGTTTTGAAACTCTAGCTATAATTCAATCAAAATAGATTTAGATATTATTCTTGTCAAAGCTGCTGAGACACTACCGAACGAGGCACAGGCACTTGCGTCCAATTGTTTTAGCCGTTCTAATAATAAAGTAGTTCGAATCGGAGTGCAGATCTTAATGTCGTGTCGTGCGAGGATGCTTCGTGTTAAATTGGTTTGTGGCCTTATTATAAGTGGCGCCCATTGTGGGGCTACCGGTGTCCCCGGCCGCGCCGCCTGCGCGCGCGCCGGCTGTGCCGGGGATACTGTCGTCGGCTTTAGCCGAATGCTGTGATAGTGTGTGCTGTGCTGTCCTCGATCCCTCAACCTACAGTTTTACTAACACAGGACGACACTTGTTTAATGTAAATTTCGTATTATACTTTTAGGCCTATTGCTAAACACGTACAGTTAATCGGCAATGTTATTAAGCTACGTCTAAGTAAGTTTTGTTTTAGTAAAACTGACCTCCAGAAAGCAATATATGGAGAATTCAGATTTAATAATTCTTATTCGTTTCGGAGACGTATATTGCATGTGAGAATTGTAGGCATCTTGAAACGTCACACATCGCCTGCGAGGTATCAGTTGCGAACTCGAACGACTCGATTAATCTTTTCGAGTCTATGTTAACGAGGTTTCATGTTTTAGGAGCTAAAGTATTTTAATCACATTGTTATTGTACATAGTTGTTCATGAGTAAATCATTATTATTGATATTGAATCGAAATCGGGCGGTTTAAGATAGGTGTTAAGTTAGCGTTGGCTGCGTCGATGGAGCCGGGCGAGCGTAGTGCGCGGGCGCCGGCGCCGCGCGGGAGGCGTGGCGAGCATTGGTCAGGTCACAGTGTCATAATTATGTGAGCGGAATGTTTACGTCTGTCATTGCATAATATAATAAATCTTATCGTGTGATCGCTTTATGGACTATTTTGTAGTGACCAATTTTATCGTTAGAAAATAATAAAAGTGTAAAATTGACAATTTTAAATGTAATTTTTATATACAATAAATAGAAGTTTTTGTACAAACTGCGTTTTATTTACCTCAAGAGGACATAAACAAAAACGATAGGCTTTGGGAGCTAATTTACAAAATAATTTGTACTGATTCAGTATTTCTTATTCTAATAGTGTCAAACAGGAAATCAAGATTTCGATTAACTATGTAACTTTATTTACATTTTTACACTGGATTTACAACTGACAAACTTGAACATCCTAATTGTACGAGAGTGCACTGAACGCGTTGACTGCTTGCTGGTGCTGCGCGTCGTAGTACTGTTTGCACTCTGAGGCGTCGTTGGTCGCGAACGCGCAGTCCGTATAATTCCACGCCTGCACCTCCGTGTTGGTTTGCGCACACTCCTCTCCATACCTGTAGTACCGTTGATCTTGCACGTCCATAATCGGGGACGTTCTACTTTCCGTCGGGTAATATTGAGCTTCCTCGGGGTAGTAAATTTGAGGCGGATATGTTTGTTCGCAATACGCTTCAGTTTGTTGGTAGCCGCCGAATACCTCCGGCGAAGGCGTCTCACTGGACTCCGACCCGCCGGCCGCTCGTTGCCACTCGAGCCAATATGCGTCTTCGGGCCTGGAGTTCTCGTTGTTAAGTTCTGCGAACGTGGGCGGTGATTCTAGAGTGTTCTCTTCCATCGGGAAGTCCATACGAATAGGGTGGTCCAGTTGGAAGATTTCTTCGGGGTGGAATATGTCGTCGGCAGGTAGCGCTGTGGGGTCGTAGGGCTGCGGTATGCAGGGCGCGGGGGCGGGGGGCGCGGCGGGGGGCGCGTAGGCGGCGTACGGGGGCTCCGCCGGCGACCACGCGCTCGGCCCGTACATCTCCGGTGTCGGCTCCGACCGCCATCGGCACGAGCACTCGAAGGGACCACATGCGCATGTTAATGCTGAAAAACAAAGATTTGCTTGAGTTAAGAAAGCCAAATTAAAATATACCTACGTAGACGCATACAAAAAAATATTTGCTATTTGAATTCGCCAGGAGGTCGACCTTTTCAAACAATCTCAATGAAAATTGTGGAGCTAGGTAGGTATTAATAAAGTAGGTAAGTACAAGTTCAATCGTTAATTAGGTACGTTGGTAAGCAAGGAAGAAACTTCTGTGCAACTTACTTCTTTGGTTATCAGGAATGAGAGGCGGTGGCTGAGGCGGCGGATTGCTAGCTTTCTGTTGCATCTGCTTGTCTTGTTTCAGTGTGAGGATCTTGTCTGATAGGGCTGTCTCTCTTGCCAGCAACAGAGCTAGGCCTCTCACTCTCCTACCAGCGCCTAGGGACCGTCGGACCTCACTGGCGCCCTTAGCTTCTGGTCGCGGATGGTCGTGGGCTCCCTTCGCTTGGAAGAATATAGCGTGTTCTGTGTGCCGCCAGAAGTGTGTGACGGGGTAACCGCAGTGTCCTCTACAAGGTTGTACTTCTAGCCGGCCGCCGTTGCATAGTCTGTTAGGGCATGGTTTTCCTGTTGACAATGAAAGGGCTGGTTAGTTATACTTCCATGAACTATTTTGTGTGAAAATAGTTACCTAAGTACCTAATTATTGTTTCAACATCAATGTAGTTAAAAAGTAAATTTAGAATGGACTGGCGGCTGAGGTTTTCCCGACTTGCTATAACACCGGAGGCCTCTAAAAGGTGAGTGTACCGCTTTTAGCAAGGCCGGCAACGCACCAGCATTTCAAATGCTAATTAGGTGACTATGAGCGGCGGTGGTCATTTAACGTCAGGTGAACCACATGCCCATTCGTCGGCTTTAATATTACATAATACATATAAAATGCATTTGAACAATCCAAGTTCTTTCACTCTAGTTATATGTATTTAACACGCGTCTCTAAGTTTCTTGAACTCTATTTTTCTTACGCATTGTCAGAAAAAAAGTTTCGTAATCAGTAATCGTAAAGTAATTGTTAAAGAACAATGGTTCACAAACTCTACCTTGTTGCTTCTTCCGCGCCTTATCACAAATTGCGGGCCTCAGATGCACGCGCGAACCATCAGGCAGTCGACATCTCGCCGAGCACACCAAGACGCCGAGGCAGCTCTTCTTCAGTATGTGCACGTTGTGGTTGTTAGTGTTCCTCATGGCCCAGCCGGAGGCGTGCCGGCGGGCCTCCTCGCAGGCGGGGGGATAGACGCGGCGCATGTGCCCGTCGCACCACTCGCTGAATGTGTCGAAGGAGGAAACGCGGGGTACTACGGCGTCGTTGATGTCCCACTCAGTCGAGGCTCCGTCTGACATGTCCGAGCGGCCGCTGAAAGGAATGAACTGTTGTAATTTATGTTAGCGAAATATCAAACACGTTTACGTACTTAGACAAGGGTAGGTACAATCCCTATCATATGTATATACGCGATTGACAATACGATCGTCTATTTTGGAGCGCTAAACCAGCTCCGATGTAACTATCTGATCTGGTTACGACTAATTTTAGATATATACTTAACTACGCCTATGAAATTATACTAAAGTAATATTTCTATGTGCATAAAATTGACTTCATGAAGCGCAGTGGAAGTGTGCTGGGCCCATAACCTCTTAGTGAAACATCATTGGATAAGTAATAAGTATACTAATACGTTTATATCAATATAAGTAAGCGAAACTACACTAAACTTTACATGCTAGATGACGCGACTATGTGCCTATGACCTACATCTATTCTGGGACTTATTTTTAACAAGTTCAAAATTAATCGAGTATTTAACTTGCATTTGAGCTAGGAACTTGATGTCTTTATTTGTAGATACACTTTTTAAATGCTTCGAACTTTTCTCTTCACGATACTAATCAAATCACAAGATTAGAAATCGACCAGTGAACTCGCCTTAGTATGGGTATCTCACACAAATAACCTCCAAATTCCAAATCCACTCGTTACTAACCCCCTACGTTTTTCAAAGCGCACAAAAAGTCTGTAGCAAAATTAAATACCAAACGGCAGTTAATTGTTGTTTGTTTATGTTTCCATTACATAGAGTTCGGATCGCAGGGAAAGCTCCCCTCGGCAAGTGTTATTGAACCAATTGCTTTGCCATCGTGAATCGTCTGAGGGGCAGGCCTTAATTGGTTACTACGTGCTCCGAGACGGATAATGTAAATAGACATGATTGAAGAGTAAATATGCTGTGTTAAGAGTAATTTTCTGTATAAAAGTTTATTAATAAGACGTGGGATAATGAATATCTATGTATTTTTATATAGGCCACGGTAGGGTATCTATCGTATAGGTACTAAGGTACTTTATTGGCTACGTATTTTTCTCGAATAATAGGGACCGACCAGCTTTTGTTTAATAAAAATAAAAACATTAACAGATTAGTAATCTAAAGCGATATTATTTATGAGCTTATTATATAAGTTAGGTAGATATCCACTAGAGAGCCCTGCAGAAAAAAGGTGGATGGCGGAGGTGACGAGTTTCGCCTCCGAGGTGGATGTGTAAAAAATAGTAGGCAATTTAAATGTTTTATTGAACTCAACTGTTTTCGGCTTCATAGTGCGACTTAAATAAATAATTACTTTGTACTAAATCGCTTAAAACAATGCGCGCCGGACGGCTTAGTCGTCGCGTTGTCGAGCGTCGCTGCTCGCGTGTTGTTATTATTCTATGATTATAAGATTTATGACATAAATAAACCTTCATTACAACTCCGCAAAAAATTTGCGGACGCGGAGACGGAGGCAAAGTTCCTTTACAACTCCGTCCGCCTTTCTGCATGCACTCATATCTCAATGTTTGTCATTTGTATGTATTTATTTTATGTTTATTTTTCGCAATAAAGAGCTTACATAGCAACTACAACTCTAAGGGCCTTTTTCACCACGCACTGTTAAGTTCCAGTTTACTTTAGGTGTCAGGTTATTTATGATTCCGTCTCTATTTATTACTACGAAACAGACAGAGACGTCATCATAGGTAACTGACACTTAAGATAACTGGAACTTAACAGTGAGTGGTCAAACATTCCCTAAGTCAAAGTAATCCAGCCTCTTGCTGAAATATTCTAGAATAGTTTTTAAACACTTTGTAAACCTAATACATATAAATATACAGAGGCACAACATTTGGCCCAGCCTCCATACAAAATTAACTGTATTGCATACATATGAGGGCCACATTTTTTGCCGCTGAGTATTCCTACCTAAAAAAAAAACCGGCCAGGTGCGAGTCGGACTCGCGCACCGAGGGTTCCGTACCATTATCTATAAATATCTATAAACCAGTGTAAGCAGAGCCCTGCTCCAAAGCAAATGTACGCAGTGTGGGGTCACTTTATATTGGTCACTGATATATACAGACATACATACATATTTACGGTTTTCGCAATTATTCCTTAATCTATATTATAAGACCTACCTTCATACCAAATTTCAAGATTCTGCGTTTACGGGAAGTACCCTGTAGGTTTTGATTCCCTTGAGAGTTGCGGAAATTTGCGGCATTAATGGCTGTATCTTTTGATTGCGTAGGCTTAGAAGTTTGATTTTTTCACAGCTTCAAGGGACAGTAGACCTGAGTATTTGATATAAATTTCAGCTTGATACTTCCACGCGTTCTTGAGAAAAAGGGTCTTGACAGACGGACGGACGGACAACAAAGTGATCCTATAAGGGTTCCGTTTTTTCCTTTTGAGGTACGAAACCCTAAAATTCCTTGAACTCCCCATGCAGTAAGCACTAGGTGCACCGGTCTCAATGAGTTTCAATTAGGACCAATTGACGGCACCTTCCATAACCCACCCCACCATGACTTCGGTTTACGGTCACGTTGAGCCGTGACGATGCGTTTAGATATTGGACATACCAAATTAAGTGATGTGGGGGGCTACTCCGATACGATTTTCGAAGTTCGTATCGTAGCGTCCCTCTCATTCACAAATTAATGACTTATAGTGTAAGCGGAACGGCACTAAACGAAATTCGCAAATCGAATTTTGGTGTATAAGGCCAGACAAGATTCAATGTAGCAAAGTTTGGATTTACCCCTGTTAAATTTACTGCAGTAAACCCCCTAAACACGTACTTTACCATACTGTATTATCTAATATGTCTGTCGGTCTTTAAACGTCTCTCAAAAAAATGTGCGACCTAGGTACATAAAATGTTAATTAAAATTATCGCGAAACTGACCAAAAAAGGGAGATATTTCAATTAGGTACTGGTGATTCTGATTCTGAATAAGAGAAACTAAGAAAAAAACAAAATTTCCTTAAAAAAAGTAAAATGTAAAAATCCAAATGTCAAAGTTTCAAGTGCCAAGTGTCAAGGTAGACAAGCGGATGTAAAGTTGACAGAAGCTTATTGCAGAAGTTGCTCAAGCTTAATTAAATGCGCGAGTGTCAAAACACATTAACATATGAATTAGTTATCAGTCCGAAATATCCCTCTACAATCGCTATGTATTTCAAATAATGTTTTATTAAGGATGCTTATCTGTTGGCGGAAATAAATTTTAATGGCCTTTGATAAATAGCCAGCTGATGTCACTTACGTATCGATACTTTTAACTAATCCTGAAAGAAATTAAATGTACTTATCCAATGACCCGAAATATTATAATTTTGTTTACTTGGATGTTTTTCTAAATTAATCGATCTATCTAATACCTTTAAACGATCTGCAATCCTCTAGTGTTAGGGGTGTGTCCGTGGGTGGTGGTGCTCGCTTACCATCAGGTGACCCACTTGCTATTGTACCTACCTACTGTTACTTAGACCAGGGCCGGATTTAAGGGAGGGCAAACGGGGCTACAGCCCCGGGGCCTCCACAAAGGAGGGGCCTCCACAATAGACTTCGAAAAAAAATCTAATTCAGACTAGTAAACAACAGAACTTGGACAGGGAAATAATTTGGGGCCAGGGGCCTCCACTCCTTTGTTGCCCAGAGGCCTCCAGACCTCTAAATCTGGCATTGACTCAGGTCTTTTTTTCAACAGTACTCAATATGACTACAAAATCCAATTGACTATTTTATTATCTATAGACTATGTTAAGCCGAATTACCTACAGAAAAATTGATAGGTTTAAATATTTATTAAAAACATTAACTTAGATGATTTACACACGAGTAAACAACTAGGAGAATTTATAAAAATCATCTCAATTTCAAAACTATTAGGTACCTACTGTTTTGTGTTATATATAGGTAAACACAATAAATGGTAGTACCAATAGAGTACCTACCTACTGTATTCTGATCAATATTTCATAAATATCGGTACCTACTTGGTTTAAAATAAACACTACACTTATTGCTACTTGTACCTAATTCTTAACTTAATAATTATGGACATTGGAGCACTAAAATATTAAACAAAAGCATTTTTAAACTATAATCACTATCAGGCCTAGGTATCTATATTTAACCATGGCCGTTAAGACATTTAGAAGCTCTGATGATACTCTACATCTATCTACGTTTGTACAAAATTTAATTAGTATAAAATAGACTAAATACTTACAGAATCACCATCTCCGTAAAGCAATCAGATCCACTTTCACAATTGAGTCCCAGTTTATAATTATAAGAGTCCAACACGTCCACACACAACACACAATTTGTATCGTAATACTTTACTCATTTGTTTGTGTACACACACCTTGAAAGCTTGTCGATCACTAAGCTCTATCAAGAAAAATAAACAGAGGGTTGCATGCCCCCACTACCACCCAACAACTGGCAGAGCGAGCGGCCAATCAGACACCTCCATTAATTTAACGCCGCCTACTGGCCAATCACGAAGCTGCGTGTTCGCCAATAGCATCGTATGGACTTTAACATGTTTGATTTTCAGGGAAAAATGTGTTAGGAAATTTCAGCAATGGCAGTGCATTTGTATTTGGATAAGTGTGTTTTTGGAGTCGGGGAAGACCGAGTAGGTTTTTAACGTATCTTTTGACAGCAGAAAATTGTTTGTGATGTCTGAACTGAATCACAGTTAAGCAATGTTATTTCTGCATGATGCCCTTTTGGGTATTATGCCACGGGGGGCTTTTTTAGATATAAGTTGGCTTTAAGAAAGCGTTAATAAAAATAATAAGTACTCACAATTAGGTTCACGAAATCCAATAAATCACAACTTTTTATGAAAATTTTAATTTTCGATGTAAGTAGTACATAGGATAGGTACTTAATCCTTTCTCCTGCCTTTGATCTAAAATCTTTTCAATGTTTTTGCTTACCTAACAAGTATTATTTAAAAGTACCGAAGTACCAACTGAAGTTTTATGAAAAAAAAAGAAGTCCAGTAGCTAACCGTGAGTGAGGATTTGGTTACTTTACTGAGTAGAGTAGGTAGAGTCTATTGGCCTTTAAGTACCTACTAGAACGCACACCGCAGACATAGGTAGTAAACCTCTATCATTTCTTCTAAGGCACAAGATTTGTACTTACTTAGAAATCACTTTAAGTAATTATTAGAAACTAAACGCTAGTCGTCAAAAGTGCCGACTGCCTGGGCCTTTTTCTATATGCTTATTAAATATATTTTATTCCCTGAGTTAGGTAGATATATAGAATTTATTAAATCAGCAGGCTTATTACGTAACTTGCTCGCAATCACCATCGTGTTCATTTTGACAGTTCATGTATGGGCTGACAATTGGCATCGGAATCAGCTAGCTGTCACATTCATACAAGATCTGTCAAAATGAACACGATGGCGATTGCGAGCGAGTTACGTAATAAGCCTGCAGACGTGGATACGTGTGCATTTTCAGTGTTACCCGCACGATCACGCATACTTAATTATTTTTATTTCTGGTGTAACGCTAGCCTATAAAAACAAGAGCACGATAGAAGAGCAGGAGAGGAAGCGGATAAAAATTAATGCAACAATGTCCAACCCATTTTTTTAAGCTTGTCGTTTTGTAATGTATTAATTGTATTATGGGTAAGTTAAGTAGAATTTAAGTACTGTTGTAAATCTATTTTATTTTGATAAAATGATTTTATGCCAAGTTTCTTGCGGCGCATTCATCTTAGCAATGATGGTCTTTCCGAATGCGCTGGTAGTTAGATAAAAAAAAAGACATGAACCTAAAAGTGCTCTTGCCGGCCTATTTCCAAAATAAACTTTTGACTTTTGTAGGTAAATAGTAATAGTTTTGTAGGTAATCTATCCTATTTCCAAAACCGCCGGTTAGTAGAATCAAAAAGACGTGTAGATGAGCCTTCTTTCGTCCATTTCCCGAATTCGTTTTTGATTTTGATATAAGTGCATTGATAGTCCTAAGGGTCATCCTGTATACCTAACCACAAATTCTCGACTGAGAGCGGTCATACACCTATTTGATCTCTCCATGCCTCTAATGTCTTTAAATACTGGCCTTTCCTCGTCATATTCTACAAAAGAAAGTTTTTTAGATTTTCCCACCGGAAGTGCAGCTGGCATATAGTTTGTATATGCAGAAGGCTGGGGTGCGCGATGCGGGCGAACGTTAACGTGCGCGTGCGCAAAGACTTAATGCGTTGCTGGTTCCACATAGGTACTTACAGTTTGCTAATCAAGAAAATGTCCGTTTCATAAAAATTATGAGGATGATTTAAAAAAACATGAAAGCCTACGCTTTTTGCAACTTACGATCAATATAATAAAAGTTTTAAATGATTCATAAATATAGAAGTAAAATATTAGAGTACTGTAGGAGTTTGTATATATACTAAACTAACTTCTACGGAATAAAATAGTAATTGATTGGAATTTTTATAATAACTAAGTAGAAGTTACGCCATCCAAGCGTCAAGATTCCTTTCTTTTCGCTAATAACATCAAGTCTAGTTCAGCTCTGGTAGAGCTGGCTACATCCTCCATAACACGAAGCTTGGAAGCACATTGCAGTAGGTACCTATAAATATACATATAAATTCCCCATTGAAAGAGAGGTTTTAGTAGTAGGACTTTGATGAGACACTAGCTATATCTAAATATTGATGTGCGCCCATAAATAATTCACTTTCATTTCAATATAGAACTAACGTAGCACAATACTTGCAGACCGTAGTCGAAAAAGCCCCAAAACAACCGCAACAATCCCAAGCCGGCGCGACAGAAGACGGCTTAAACAGTTTTAGTCAAAAGCAGGACGAAGTCAAAAAGGATTAAAAAATATGAAGCAAACAAATTTTTGTCTTTGAATGAATTCCTGGGACGCAAATCCGCAGTGATTTATTACCACATCCTTGTAGGTAAACGAATTTTAAGCAGTTATTAGATTTTAAATGTCCTGTTTACTAAGTGAATGCTCGTGAAAGCGAACGTTTTATGATTTCGCCATTATTTCTTTAATAGGTAATTTAACTCACTGGGTTTGCGTGTAGTTACTTATACTTACTTACCTATATTTTAAAAAGAAATTAGCTCTTGACTGAACCGTCACGGACAGAAAATGCTCACGAAATCCACAGGTCATCCCTACACTTATATACCTACACATCGTCCTCATCGGCCATAGTATTTAAAAGCTACATAGCTACTGCAATTACAAGTATTAAGAGTGAAAAGGTAACCTTGTCGCAGTGCGACGGAAAGAACGTTGGTAGGTACCATATTGGGCTCAGAGGCCTTACCATGACGTCCTAATTCCGGCTCAGTTCAAGTTTTATCTGTCACTTTTAGTATGAATCTGACAGCGAGCGAACCTAAACTGAAACGCATTAAGACGTCATGGTAAGGCCCCAGAACTCTAAAACAAGGAACTTGTCAAGACAAGGCCGAGTCAAAATAGCAGCTTTTTTGTCGCGGCGGCGACCACTAATGAAATTATAATTATATTTTTTACAAGGTCTTTTAGACCATACCATGCCTAATCCACCCCTTGGTCTTTGTGCATTTGGCGAAACAGTACCAGTAGCAATAAACCGCAGGTAATGAACACGGTTGGTAACAGATTAACTCGTCTTCATAGAAAAGTTACGAGCCTTGTAGCTCAATTATGTTTTGTCTGTGTCTGGTCAAAGCTGATGTCAACACGAGAGAAAAGGAGAAACGAATGTTAAACTAACAGATTTATGAGCCAAGTTGTTTCATTTTAATCAGATCTATTATACGAAGTTGGAAATTTTAATCCGTTTTGTTTACAACGGGCCTGGACTTTCTTTGTTTGCAAAACTCGTATTGTTCATTTCTTAAGCTGATTGGCGGTGACGGTTTACGAGATGCGATAACGAATTAGTGGTAACAAGTGTGGCAAGTCTTGTTACCTAAGGCTCTATTCACCCCGTGAGGGATAACGACGTGATTATTATGAATATGACATGTATGTTAATGTGCAAGGAAGAAATTATACACATTATACCTATTTGCCTAATAATACCTGCCTAATTCATGAAATTCCTGGGGTGTGACCAATGTAGAGCCTTGGAATGGAAGGCTTGGTTGGGAATGGATATTACGATTGTGACCTGATGATTTGTGTACCGTCAACGTTAGGTATATAGTTTGAGCCTTCCAGGTCGGCCAAATAAATCGGTACACCATAGAAATAGTCTGGCGAGCCGATCTTTTTGGTCACTTTGATGTTTCATACTGTATGATGCTCATTGTACTGTGCTGTACGTAGGAATCAAATGGGGGACACGTTTTATCAGGTCTAATATTAGATATTATTAGATAGTTCATCCCAAATAGGCATTCCGAGTACTACATTGGTCACACTATTCGTACCCAATTGGGATAGTCTATTTTTTTACAATGCATGGTAAATCGAAAACCATTTCGAGATAAATGCTTTTTATATCGTTTTCTGTATTTACTTTATTTTATTTTACAATAATGAATTTATTACATGAAAAATAAGCAATGACCTTCATTTGACATTCCCACAAATTACGTAGACGGTCCAAAATGTACTTCATTTGCTAAGTTTACAAATTCTTCACTATTTACGCGTCGATTATACTACGGAGTTCAACTTGACTACACATACGTATTATGATCAATTTATCAAATAAGCGTATGTGTGGCAGGGGCACAGGAAACTATGACGTCATGAACCAAAATACTTTCAATAATTAATATTAAAAAAAATTGTGAGTTATATGATAAAATATTGAAATTAGTTTCTTATAATTGACTTCTCTATCCAAAAAAAATATAAAAAGGACAGGTATTTTTTTTTAGACAATCCCAATTCCTTCAGTCATTATATCTTGTCCCGTAAATTTGCGTACTAGGTAAGTACCTACCTGTGTGAGAGGCAATGTCATCCGTTTGGTTAGACGAATATCATTCAATTAGAGGATATAATTTGAATTTCCATTAGCATCACGATGCAATTGGTACTTAATTTATATTAGAGGTTGCTTTAAGCGGCCATGTTTGTGCCGGCTACCTATTTCCTAACGCACTGCAAAGCGGTGGGACGGAAAGTCGAGACAAGTCCCCTCTTATAGTGTCAATTGTCGCCCAAATAAAGCCAAGTCCCACCAATTTGCGACCCCCAGCCGCCCCGCGGAAGCCGCCAATTCGCCAAATTGACAAGTATCCCGTTTTTGAATTAAGACGCTCCGTGCCTACTGCTGGGAAAATAAAATACAGCTAATACCTACTGTGCGCTGGTTAATAAGTCTGTAGGAGGTACATGCAAGTTGATACCTATACAAGAACCGGCCAAGAGCGCGTCGGACTCGCGCACAAAGGGTTCCGTACCATCTATAAATATCTGTAATCCAGTGCAAGCAGAGCCCTGCTCCTCAGCAAAATGTATGCAGTGGGGGTCACTTTATATTGGTCGCTGATATATATAGGCATACATACATTATTCTGGATTTTAGTATTTGTTATTATAGCGGCAACAGGAATACATCATCTGTGAAAATTTTAACTGTCTAGCTGTTACAGCTCATGAGATACAGCACACAAGCGGAACCAAAGTTTGCCAAACAAACTGAGTTACTCACACGTGCACACGGCAAAGCGTAGTTTAAACCACCCTCACTGCCATTCGTAGAACTCCGTCTTGACTTTTTATTTTATCTGTAATATAATAAAACGATAATTGCGGAAGTATCGGGAAAAGTCAAGCGTCTACGAACTTTAATTCTACGCGGACAAAGTCGTGGGCTACAGCTAGCTAGTTTATAAGTAGTTCAGAATTTAAACAACTTTCCAAGGGCGACTGTAGTTCTATTAAACTCCTAAGTTTGCAAAGATAAGCAACCCACAAAAGTCAAGTTGCTAGTCCAGTTTCCAGTTAGCTCCTACTACCGCAGTTGGGTGCTCTGTTGAACTTACCAGCATCACATTTTCAAGTCGAAAACTCGAAACCAGTAGGTACATAAGTCGACTACTTACATAAGTCGATGTTATAGGTGTAATAAGATCCTAATGAACCAGCATTTCCTTCATGCTCCTCGAGACTGAATCTATTAAGAAGATAATAAATATGAGGATAAGACTAGTCTATAACAAAATTATAGACGGGAAATTTTTATTTTGGTATTAATGACGACGTCAAATATCTTTAAATACAGTTACGAGCAAAAATAAAGGGACACAATGCATGTGCCTGTACATGCCAGTAGACCAGGGGCCTTACCATGACGTCTTAATGCGTTTCAGTTTAGGTTCGCTCGCTGTCAGATTCATACTAAAAGTGACAGCTAAAACTTGAACTGAGTCGGAATTAGGACGTCATGGTAAGGCCCCTGGAGACTCTTTATTTTTTCTTGTCATTACAGATCGAGACGACCCTTCGATTCTCTGCTCGGAAGAAAAACATTTAATATCCCTGTTCTAAATGCTATTCTATCGTCTCTACAGACAAGAGCTACCGTAATTAACATTATAATGACTCACTTCACATTTCAGACATAATCGCTATCTCTAATTTAGACTTCGTCGTGTGCCTATATTTGAAATCACACATTACAATGTCCTTTATCTGTCGGTGACAACACAGATAACCCTTCACCGATACCGAATCTCCATACCCATCTCCCCCTCGCCTCCCCCTATTCGCCCCGTAAGCCTTTTACACACAACCGCTCAAACAAAGGATCAAATTAAACAAATCCGCACACAATCGCGTTCCAACGAACATGAAAGAGAGCTAATCAAACAACTATCCCGCCCTGGTATCGAACGAGCCGCAGACAACATGTTTTGAACAGTACCACAAACGGCGGGAAAGAACACGACTGGAGTCGTTTTAAAAAAAACATTCAAAATGCCGAAATGCATTTTTTGGCAGGTACCTACTGGGACCTTACCATGACGTCTTAATGCGACTCAGTTTAGGTTCGCTCGCTGTCAGATTCATACTAAAAGTGACAGCTAAAACTTGAACTGAGTCGAAATTAGGACGTCATAGTAATGCCCCTGGACATGTTTTTTTCCTGTAACCTTCCAATAGTATTATAATTGATCAAAACATTTCAATACACAGTTAGTTTCTTAAACATGACATTACGTAAATAACGAGTATTTTCAGCATATTGTTTAAATTCGGCTCCATTAGGGAATTACTCACTGAGCTAGAAAGCTATTGTATGTACAATTACAATACAGTGACTTTATTGAGCACCACATAAACAACAATACATTATGCCCGGTTCACATTATTCCAGTAAAATTGTTCCAGTAGCATTACATTGCGGGGGCGGGGCTAACGTCACGGCTAACGTGTCAAACTGATCCACCGCACGCCGCAATGTAATGCTACTGGAACAATTTTACTGGAATAATGTGAACCTGGCATTAAATAGGTAGGTAATAGAAAATTACAACGTACTGTGAAATACTAGAGGCATTTCATTGTAAAATAAATATATTTTTAATGATTAGGATTAAATATATGACGGCGGGGAACTAAGCAGATCGGTAGGTGGCTCGTCACCGTCGTCTCGTGGTGAGGGTTCCATGTTAGAGTGGCCGACAGAAAAAGCACAGGTCTCAATTTAACGACTTTGTATTTCAAATCAAATCACAGTAGGTAGGTATTTAGCGACTGTGAACGTGACAGGTTCGATGGGGTCGAAAGCGACTGTTCTCGATGGCGGTCGGCAATCAAGTGTGCTCATCGACTCTGTCCTCGTGTAATGGCGCAAAAACGATACTAGCGCCACCACACTGCGTTCACTGCACCTTACAATTTAAATCAACCAATCAGAGGTAAGATCCGGTACTAATTAATCAAATCAACAACTATATTGTTGTCAATATACGCGCGCGACGACATATATAATTTTATTTTTCCGAATTTAATTTAAAAAACACTTTACCCAATATCCTGCACCCAAAAACAAAAACAAAAACATCTTTTTTGGTATCATAATAGGCAAATCAGAAATCCGTTGATCATCTCTTGTTCCCATCATACTGTTCCGAATCGATCCACTGCGCAAACACTACGCCCCCGCGTATCTCGAACTGTCTGTCACTGCAACAAGCGCGTATGATTGACCTCAGCCTCACAAACCTCACTATTGTGAGTATTTGTGAGCGCGTTTACCGCGTAGCGCAATCCGCATTGTGATATAGATCAGCTTGCCCAGATGGCTAGCTAATTGAGTTTTGGTAAAGTCACCCGGTTATTAACTTGGAGTATTGAGTGAGGTGTCAACGGGTACGTAATAGTGTTTTGCAGCTTTTGCACAATGTTTCGTTGGAAAGCGTGGATTATGGCGAATCAAATCAATTTTATCCATGCAGGGTTGAAAAGGCGAGATTTCAGAAGCGGCTAATCAAGAAAATACATAATTATTTAGTATTAAATTAGGCGTACGATGTTAATCAGGCTAGAAGTATGAGATGAGGCCTTATTGTACCTATAACGGAATCGACGGAGGTGGAAATTTGCCCATATTTAAATATCGTACTTCTCTTTATAGATTCGATTAGCTGACTCAAAAATTCGACATAGAATGTTGTCCTATGCTTGTTGTTGTTCTTTGTTCAGAAGTGTTTGTAAATACATATTTGAAACAATTGTAAAGTGACAACCTTAGCAAATTCTTCTTTACAACTGCTAGAGGTTGTCATAAAAACCTGCAAAAAATCCTCTATCACAGCGGTGTAAAAACCAGCGATGATTATCGATTCCATAAAGCCACAAGGTGAAAACTGTCATTAGAAATAGTTTAGTTGTGAAAGGCTGCTTGCTAATTTATCGCCGTCCGTTATCTATGGGATGCGGGTGCGCGTGCGGCGATACCTACGCCGTTCGTTAACATGCAGCACGCGACTATGACTACTGTTTTTCGACATTAGCTACGAGAATGTAAAGTAGGATTTTCATAGTACCTACCAATTTTGGTACAGTGTTTTAGTGTTTCTTATACTTCTAGCTTCATTTCATGAATCATTGGAATGAGGTTGGCAACTATAAAGATTGGATAGCAGAGATATTTAACTCATCCGTGTGACAGGAAGACACCGAAAATGAAAGATTCCTTAGCCTTAACACATGCTTTCGCTCAAGATGAAAAGGGTTTGGGAACTCATGTTCTACTGATAAAACAATGGGTCTGTAATAGAACAACAATGATAAGTAAACTTATAGCACTCAATAAAACATTAAAAGGACATTAGTTAACTCTGGCAGTTATCATAGCTCATGGAGTCATGGAGCACGTTGTTATAGATTTTGTAAGCGAAAAATTTGTAGAACTCGCTCACCCCTTCCGATTTGTTGATTCATTTGAATTTCGCACAAAAGACATGTTTTGCATAAACACAGGCACGAGCGATATTTTAGCATTGATGTGACTACGTTTCTTTGATTTACAGTTATTTTATACAAATTGTTCATGTTTTGAATTTATGAAGCACATACTCGTAATTTTATTGCTGAGCTTATAATTTATACTAATTATTTGAATTAGACGTTTATTATAACTGTCGAAACTTGTTGGTACGCAAAGCTTGGCTATAAAGTTATCTTTTTTTGTAAAGGTGATTTTTTTACAGTATAAGCAGGTTAAGTTAAGTTTAAATATAACCAAGTTCTCATTTACATAAGTCCAAATTGATCTGTTTCAGTCTTCATTAAATCGTGAGAGAGGTTTCATCATGTTTGATTATTTAATTTATCATCGACAGAAAAAGTAATTAGCAGTATGCACGTAAAAACATAGAGATCCAGGAGCTGGTGGCTGAACCCAACATCATCGGCGTAACAAAATCACACAGACTTCGCTGGTTCGGCCACCTACCAAGACCCTATTTAGGTCCCTGAGCCAAGTTGGTTAGTTAGTTAGCAGTATGCACGTACTTCTGTTTAATACCAACAGGTACCGGCAATTACCATAGTTTCAAGTTTTCTTAAGGTTTGGGAAGCCATTTCAAGCATTAACTTATTCCTTCTTCATCTGAAGACCCGAGAGCTTATACCGTTCGTCGCTACAATTTTTTCGGCTCTGTTTTTTTTGTGTGGCAAATAAACCTTTCATTCTTTCTATATATATTTATGATCGGCTCCCACATATTCACTCGTTGATATTATGAGCCCTTCATATTTCTGACTTCTATGTCAGCAGATGCTACTAACAACGGCGCGAGCGGTCAGCCCGTTTCACGCTCACCCCAAAACAAAGCGGGGTGTAATGTGTAATCTAATAAAGAAATAGAGATGTTGCGTGATTGCGGGTTATCATAACGTGGGAACACCTTGATTGGCGGGCATTAATTAATTGACGCCAATAGTTGTGGGCGAGCGTGGGAAACAGCTTTGTGGATGATATGATTTATTTTGTTTGAGGAAATTAAAATGTAGTTTTGGTTTCGGTTAAGTAAATATTAGTATATATATAATTAATGAAGGAGAGAATTTCAAAAATGTGAAGGCTATAAAAACAATATTCTACCCGTGGTACATGACACTGACGGCAAAGAGTAGAATAGCAGAAGCGAGTACGCCATTAAGATTAAATAGATGAAAGACGGACTACATTTTTTTATAAGAGGATATCAATTGCCATGCTTTATATGAAAACTATTTCGGTTAGAAGAAAAGTAGTGCCTTCACTCTAGTTCTACCCTATGTATTATTATTCGCGATAAAAGAATTCTGAGCAGACGAAGTCGCGGGCAACAGCTTGTAGGTCCATAAAAAATTGTGGTTGATCATTTAATCTCTCACACAAAACCCGGAAATCGGATATTCGCGACTTCAAAATAAGCTAGACTCAAATGGAACCGGCAGACCATTAAATTTTATTTGACTCGATGAAGGGTGGCCAAACGTTGGGGCGTTGGACATAAATAATGCCAAAAAAACATATTGCGTTGGTTTCTCATTATGCGCAATTAGCTACGATTGTGGCGCGCGCGCATGAGAACGGATTCCGAATGTGATGGATCAAAACTGTACGAGTGCCATTTTGTTACTGTTTTATAGTCTAGTAGCTGTTGCCTGCAATTTCTTCTACATACCTCGACAACTTTGCACTATGCTGCGATAAAAGATTATAGGTTTCAATCCTCCATTTTGTAATGTTGTAATTCAGATGTTGTAATTAAACTGATATTGGCCCATGTTGACCTTTTTTGGACGAGAAAAAGATGCGTAAATGCAATAAGCATTATACTTAACGGCTTTCTATGGAACAGCTGTAACGTAAAATTTAAGCTACTAATAACAAATACAGCTTAAGTAAATGATATTTACCTGTGTCAACAGTGTTTACACTAATTTGTAGGTTAAATATTTTAATGCATTAACCCAATACTTTGACCCCCTCTGTTAACCGAACGCATTAGTAAAATTAGAGCGGTGGGAAAGGGTTGAACGCATTCACTTAATGTTTATTGTTATTAGAACAATATTTGTACTTGAGAGATCTACGGTTATGGTTATTGCTGAGTGCCGTCCGTTTATGTTTCACAAATCACGGAACGTCGACTAAAATTTTTAAATATAAAAATATTTTTTATTTAAAATTAGCGGCGTATTCTTTCGATTCAATGATCAATCAATATATCCCGTGGTCATTTGTACATTATACGTTTATTGAAACTATTGTAGTATCCGATGTCCATTTAGTTAGCCGCTTCATTGTCACCGGAGTTCGGACACGCGTGCCACTGCCTTTTGTATTGTACCAATACAGGATTATTTATTTATAATAAACAAAATAGCTAATTCTAATGCGATTTTAACGAATGTTAATAATGGTTTTTGAATTAACAGCTTTTGTTAACGCGGTTTTATTATGACATCAATAAGAAAATAGTTTATAAGAATAAATGCAAGTAAAATAATAATCATAGGTACCTAATATCGGAATCTAGCTTATTATTAGGAATTAAAATTGTATATTAGCTTAGTTTTAGTTTTGTTTTTGATTCGTTTTTTAATTTAGTTATAGTTTAATTTCCTTTTTCTTGTTTAATATTTTTTAATGGTATCTAGTAATTATGCAGACATAACTTTAAAGTGTACTTTTCATGTAACATACACGCTTTGCCGCTTACACAAAGTCGTCAACATACGCACCGCAGGCGCAGGCGACTCAGGTGCGCGGAGACGCGCGCCGGCGCCCGCGCACGTGCTGGACACGCGCGCAGGTAGCGCGACACGGAAACGCTTTCAAGCTTACAAGTTTGAGGTAAACGATTTAAACGGTGTCATGCTGGGGTGGCTTTAGTTTATAAGGAAGAAGGGAGAAAGGAAGGTCGATGTTTGTTGGTTTCTATAAGGATTGTCTGGGCTTAGCTACTATAACAGCACAAAATGGTATTTTTGAGTGACGTGATCTCAAAGGGCCTGTGTTCTCGTAGACAGGATTTCTTGTTTGACTATACCTTTCCAAATGTAACTTGCTTCAACCAACTGTTGTTAGAAAAAAGATCCAGCACACTAAAGCAGCGGCAGTTAAAAAATGTACGGTTTTTGTCAGCTACTTCGTAAGAATAAATGTTTTTGTAAAAAATCTATGATTTAAATACTTATGTAAATAAATAAATTAAAAAAAATTAGCTTTGCATAAATTGCCTTCCAATCAAAAATTTTTCGTCCAATCACGGATTTTTTTAGGCAGCTGTACTCACTCGTACCAGCGCAACGCTGAATCCCGAATGGAAAGTAATGAGTGTTTACGACGCCGTCATTATCCCTGCATTAGCAATAATCGCGCTGTCACCCGTGCACTTTATCACCGCGACCAATCACCCCTTCCGCATCTTATTCATCAACTGTCAATACTCTTAAAAGGCTGAAAGGACTTGGATCAATAACGTAAATATATTGTGCAAAATTACCTATTCAGTCACCGCAAGAACATCAAATCATCTATGAAATGTAGCACCAGTGTTGGCATTATGACCTATTCGTTTTTTTTTATGACTTTTAGAAAAAGAGCGCGTGCGACGCAAATACTACGAAAGAATCAGTTAAAAATACTCAAACGTATGTCCAAAAACAAAAAAAAAAAACGGCACCGATTTCATTTGCTCTTATCTGTATTACCTAATAAATTACTCTAGTTCACAACTATTCGGTAAATACATTAACTAAGAATTACCTGGTATAAATTGCTGTTTATTGCACAATACAAAGCTTTTGTTAGCTCCCATAATTTTATTCTGTGGTAGGTAAGAATCAAAGAGTCAGAAAGCTGTCTCTAATCCGCCTGCTCCTCTTCTGCATGCTTTTGGCGAACGTCACTCAAGTTACAAGCCCCACAATGGCAGCGAACAAAAACCAAAATCAGTTCGGATGCGCCTGAGCACAATATTGGACATCAAATCGATGCGTTTACGTAAATATAGACCGCCTTTATTATCTGCGAAGCTCGATTGTGGTTGAAACCGCTCACCCCTCCGTCTGTGCATTCACCAAGGATGATTGATCTACAACAGATTGACAGATTTTTTACAGCACCAGTCGAGGGTCGCTGGTGAGCGAATATTAAAGGCAATTGTTGTTTAATTTTTACATTGAAAGGGCGCGGGTGAAGCGATTCGAGTGTTGTAATAATGTTTTGATAATAGCAGTATCCGTTCAGCTCATATTTCTTATTCAGAATGCGTGGGACCGCGCGGCTGTCCGATGCTCGAGAGTTGAATTTAAAGTGAAGTCAGTTGTTTTAAAGGGTGCACCTTTTGCTTTAAATACGTAATTTAGGCACCTATAAATTATCAATGGCATAATTATTCTAGTATAGTTTAAATCGGCAGCGGTATTACGTCACCGGCCTTTATTTCAGTCTTGTGACGGATATTATTTAACGATAACAAAAGAAAGTTTTCGATTGATTTTTAATCCCGATTGCATTTTTTACAACTGTCACTCAAGGCCTACCATTGATTTGACACTGGACGGGTGCCCGGCTTAGTTTTTTGACCATTTTTTTATTCCGGACAAAAGTTCAGCTATTCGATACTTTAGCACAATGTGCCCACCGATTCTCATTGATCGCCAATTACTGGACATTAAGTACCTTAAATGCTTTTCATGTCCGCTATTTGTAGCAACAAATCAAATATGGTAAAAAACCTACAATGGACTGTTCCAGATTTGGATTGAGTGCACTTATTGGGGCGTTTTTGTGAAGCTTTTAAGCTTAGTTTTTTCGGACATAGGAACAATGGCTTGCGGGAATTGAGTTCGTTTTTTACAAAAGCGATTTTATCGGGTATAACTGAGGTCAGAAGTTAGTATTTATGTTAATTATCCTCTGTTACAAAATTATGGACGAAAATAATAAAAATCTCTACGTGTAAAGATGATATGTTCAAACCAATAGAATTTTTGTTAATGGACGTAATATAATAATATTCCAGCATGGGTTTATATCGGAGAAGTTTTAAAATGTATAATTATCACAAATCAACTTTATTAAACATGAAAAACCTGGCCTACAAAATTAAATGAAGAGGTCAGTTCTAAGAGGAAAGATTTGTTTAAAACCATTGTTGATTTTTAACGCATCTGCGGTTAAATGTCTATTAGGGGCGTGCTACGGCGCTACGTGTGTAGCCGCGTAGCCAAGGTGCGCGCGCGCCGCCCCATTGTCACGCGCGTCACGCTCTGTGCGCACAAGCACGCATTATTGCATTTTTATTGCGCATCTTCAAAGCATTGTTAGTTTTGTTACATCTTTTATTTGTATTTTATCTATAAAAACGTCGGCACGCAACGATGTATCTTTTTACGCTATAATTTGGTTGGTGTGTTCTTTTATTTAGTGTTTTATGCGCTGTTTTTTGAACTAAGTAATTCCTTTCTAAATATATGCATTTTATAAAATATGAATGTAACTAAAGTTACCTAACGCATCGAAATCTTTTAACACAAATCGAACATATTCAGCGTACACTACAGTGTAAACGCTTACTGTAGGTAAGATTTAGAGGATTTTTAATCGCAACAAAAGTTTCTTACGCGTTCGCATTCAACTGTCAAATACTAAGAGATTATTTTACTACGTTTAATACCGTTATGCGTCCTTAGCGGCGATGCCGATATGTCTATTGGTGAAACGTTTACGTAAAAGCGTTCTAGACGTTTTTGGTGTCAAGAACTTACACTTAGAGGCTGTATTGTGTCTAGACACGGCACCGTAGTCCAGTTTATGTCACTGTGGCCATGATTATACATATATATGAATCACGGGAGCCAGGCTGTCTGGCACCGTCTTAGATATGCGGGCTATGACGCGTTTACGAAAATGATCTCAACGCAAGTCAGCTGTACCTATCTGCGAAGGCCTATCGAATTCTATAAGTGAATTCCTAGCAAGGTGTATTTTTCTCAATCACAAGTGTTTCGAATGGGATTATTATTATTTTAGTATGGGATTCGTATGTCAAAGCGATTTATGGCATTATTTTTAAATTTATTAATATTATTTTTAATTTTAATTTTTATTAACGATAAATTCATGGGAAAATGATGATATTTTGTCGATGTAACTAAATGTGTACAACAAATAAAGAGAACGGAGCTAAGAGACGAACAAGGAATTTTCATTTTTCAAGTCCAGAGTTTTTTTTTATCACCAGTAAATTAATCATGCTGTGCGTGAATAAAATTACTTATTAGTTAAATTAAAAAGCGTAGTAATGTTGCAACTCTAAATACATAATTATATGCGTGCATAGGTGTTACTTTGTAAAGCAAAACCACTGGTGGTATCCATAGAGTTATTTCGCAATATCGATAAGAGCAGAACAGGTTGAACGTGGCAACATTTGTGCATCTTAGAGCAGATTTGGACTCTTCAGCTATGTTCACATAAACGATTCTGTGAGTCACCGGAGTCTTGCAGTCTGGCGTCTCAGGCATGCGGGCAATGACGTCCTAACGGAAGTTATTGGCAAGCGCTTATTGAATGCAGTGAAAGTGAGTCTGAGGTACTATTTAGCGGGCATTCAGTTAGAATGAGAGTTTTCTGACAGAGACAGCCTAGTTTCTCCTATCGCTAGGTGATATGTAGCAATGTTGAACTGTTGGACATACGAATCTGTCACAACGTATCAGATATGATATATCAATAAAATCCGAGGCATTCTGATTTTTTTATTTAGGGATGATTTTTTAATCTAACTAATATTTATTATAAATGCGAAAGTATGGATGGATGGATGGATGTTTGTTTGTTACTCAATCACGCCAGACCGTTCGACCAACGAATCTGGGTGAAATTTGGCACATAGATAGAGAAAAGTCTTGAATAGGCTACTTTTTATCCCGGAAAATTCCCGCGGGATAGCGATAAACGAATTCTTTGCAGACGAAGTCGCTGGCAACAGCTAGTCTTCAGATATACATATTATACATACTGTCACGCCTCTTTCCCATAGAGGTAGGCAGAGACTACTTTGTTCCACTTGCTACTATCCTGACATACCTCTTTCGCATTACGCACATTCATCAATCTCTTCATACATGCTCGCCGGTTTCGGGTACTCCTGACCTGAACTTTTTTCAAAACGAATCAAAATAGTTTTTATACCACAGTACAAAATGTGATATAGTGATACTTAAAGACTGTGTTTACGAGTACAACTACGTCTCCCCTCGTGTATACTCATGATTCTCATGAATTAAATTACCATCTCGAGACAGTGCTCCTCTTGAGAGTGGTCAGGGAGATGAGTCACGGCGGCGATGCGGGCCGGCCGTCACTGGGTCACACCCACTCACACCTCCAGTTGTGATCTTACAGCTTTATCGGACCAACCATGACCATGAATGTAGAGCCAATTAGGAATTACTGCTTTATATCAGAACGTTTTTGAAAATGACATTTTTAATAAAAGATTTCAGCAAATTTCCCTGGCCATACAGCGTGGTAATGCTGCCAGTATTATGGGAACATTTTCCCCAGGTACGACCCAAAGCGGTTATTTTTGATGTAGTATTTAAGTTTGTTTTTGATTTTTAAGTAAGTTAGATTTGCGGGTGGTAGGGCCTTGTGCAAGGTCCGTCCGGATCGCTACCACCATCTTACTCGCTAATCCTGCCGCTAAGCAGCAGTGCTTGCACAGCTGTGTTCTGGCGTGGAAAGTAAAACAGCCGGGGAAATTACGGGCACAAGAGGCTATTCATCTAAGTCCTCTAGGTTGGCAACGCATCTGCAATCCCTCCGGGGTTGTGGGTGTCTATAGGCAGTGGTGATTGCTTACCATCAGGTGACCCACTAGCTTGTTTGCCTTCCTATTCACAAGTTAAATAAATGCACTCTAAATACTTTTTGGGATTCGCCACAGTTGCATGAAAACGGGCTTTCGTCAACCGTTTGATTTTGAGAGAAATGAAAAAGACCAAATGTGGGTAGTTCGAAAAACTCTCAATGAATTACCCTACACTTCAGTCTAGTTGGGACTACGGTCGTAGCATATGTACGTAGCGTCGATGTAAATACTGGGTACTTAGTAGAGATTTATAAGCAAGTATTTGGTAGGTACAAAAGTTTTTTCTTATTATGTTATAGGCGATGCGGCTAGCAACCTATCACTATTTAGATTCCTCTTTCCACTTATACGCCCACAATCATGCTAAACGTGGCCTTTAGGTCTTGTTACCTTTTGCTCTGTTTACCCCGTAAGGGATAAAGACGTGATTTATGTATGTATGCTTTGTTGATTACTGTTGTAAAGGTTGTAAAGTTAAGAATGAATAAGTCACAAGCCCTATCTAGTTAATAGTTAATTACATGACTTACCGCGTTTGTCATCATAACATCAATTTATCTCTTCTTTGTCCAAACCGCAGCCGGTGTCAATTTTCAGGGTTGCCACACGACCGACGCCAAATATTGTGATAATCCGTCCATCCGCCATTGTCGCTCGATGACTTGATAAAAAACTATAAAACGAGCCCTTCGTCCCCCGGGACCACTCCACGGTGGAAAACAGACTTATTCCCATAATCTATTCCAATTAACTGACAGTACCATATTGTACTGTAGCACAATGCACTCAGCACCCTCCGTGAATGGTATAGAAGGATATTTTTATGAAATTTGGACGTTATGATTACTAGATTTGGTTTGAAATTTGTTCTGACTTGCTTTTCAAGGTTGGGATAGTTTCCAGACTTGTGCAGACATTATTTTAAGTATTTTAATTGTTTTAGGCGATGTGCTTTTTTCAAACTAAAACTTTTTGTGATTTAATATTCGAATGATTCAGGCCTCCAGTTACTCTCATTCTTTCTGAGCAAACAAAAATGCTTTAGCGGAACTACCTAGCATTTTAAATTGATGCCCCCAGGAAGGGCGACGTTACTTCAGTCGAGCGATTTCTAGTCTAGGTACTATCACCGACAAATAGCTATAGGTAGGTCTATTGGCCTAAATATCAGCCAAATAATTGGTCTATTACTTTTCATCCAGCTTCCAATCAACAAAATACACCCCCTTGCAAAAAAAGCGGGCACCCATGGTTTTTGTATTTTATGTACATAAAAGCTTACTTTCAAAGCTTTAATACCTAAAAATCTGAAAAACCATGTGTGCCCGATTTTTTTGCAAGCGGATGTATATGTCGCTAAAGGCGATCTCTCAAGTTGACAGTCTTGTCGACATCCACTGCCAACAGTTAAGAGAAACGAGTCGCATCGTCCTACAGTGTCTTATTGTAACACTGGTGGAAGAATATCGAAAACTTACCTACTGTGCTGTAGGTATGAATAATTGCATAGGCGGATGGTTTGGTTTTATAATATACTAGCTTCTGCCCGCGACTTCGTCCGCATAGAATTCGACTTAAGAACTGATGTTGATAGTAATATGCTGCAATAAGTATTTACGTTGCAACTCTAGGCAGCTAAGATCTTTAACATGTTTATCGTTATCCCGCGGGAACTATGCAATTTTCCGGGATAAAAAGTAGCCTATGTTTTAATCTAAAGTACCAACTATCTTCGTTCCAAATTTTATCCAAATCCGTTCAGTCGTTTTAGCGTGAAAAAGGAACAAACATACACACTCACTCACTCACATCGGCACATCGTCACAAACTTTCGCATTTATAATATTAGTAGGAAGTAGGATAGGATTAGTAGGATTTCATTGACACGGAAACAACATCAGATCTAAATATTCTACGTTTTATGGCGCGATAAGATAGCCGATTGGCCCTACTATTAAGAAATTATATGGACCCGTTCTGCCGGCCACGAACACGGGAAAGATATACAAAACTTGCAAAAGCAACTGCCAAAGTATTGGTCATTGTTAGCTGTAGCTATCTCTAGTTATGTAAACAAAAACAAATCGTCTTTGGCACGCCGTAATTTGAAGGGATTTTGTCATTGTTATCTCACGTCATTATCAGGCAGTATCAGGCTACCTTTACTTAACTTTCCGCCAACTAATCCTGACAGATAAGTGAGGTGGCTACCCCTGGCTCGGCCCCCTTTCAGATACTTGATGGGAGCTATTAACTGTGATATAATCTCCATTGTCTTTGCCCTTTCCCACAATCACTCGAATTAGGGTGGATCCTGCGACCGTACGTAGTGCACAGATATGTGAAGTGGCATGGCTAACATTGTTGTGAAGCTGGCTCTTTAAATTAAGACACGATAAATATGTATTTAAACTAATAATCCTTGACAATTCCTCGAAACAAAGGACAGCGTGTACCATTGAATACACACGTCTGTAGCTTGCACATTTTTGTACAAGTAGCTTGCAGTCTTGTGTCATATTATTTGACATGAAGTTTAACGTAATGTGCCACAGGCACTTGAAGAAAAAATTGCAAGCTACTCGTGGTATTTCCGGCCTAATTGTGCGCTCTGTGCAACTTCATAAATTTTGTTCTACTGTTCTACTGAAATAAGTTCTTCATGCCGTACAACTAAGAACTGGCACTACAATTAGATCTGCCCATTTCAATGCAGCTGTGCCACAAAACCGATTCACGTGTAACCGTCTTGTACTTCCTAAACAGTTCCCACGAAACCGCAAATGTATCGATACTATCGATACGCCAATTTAGATCTATAATTTTAACGGCATATCGATATCATTGCAATTACGCTATTTTTAATGAGTGAGGTTCTCGCGGCAGCGGGGGTCCGGGGGTGGCGTATCGTCGTGTGAGATCTCAGACTTTTCGAGTCAATACACCAAAGTTGCGACTAGGGACGTAATTGAGATTATTGTTTACGGGAGTTGGGCTTGCAATGGTGGTTGCATTGTGTTTAATAGCTATTTTATGAACCCTTCAAATTTTCTCCCCAATTTTTGTTTAAACGCATGTTGATCTTATAGTATACTACTTGTAGCTTTATCACAGATGTTGAATCATGATTGATATTTTTAAACTGTAACCTTAACATTAGTACAAATGACCGACGCGATAGCAGCGAAAAAGGAAAATAAAAAAATATTGCTAAAGAATCACGTTTACTACACTTTGCCTGTTACCTTGATACCAAACGCACCTAGCGTTCTAGTTCTAGTAGAGTACCATTCACACTTACATTACCTAGGTAAAACACAGGTCTGAATGTTCCTCATCTTTACCTGTAGACCGTCTCCCGCGCAGACGGGGAACATCCTACATATGCATCAGCGCATACTGCACGGCTTGAAAGCGCGCAGGTGGCCGACACACGATACCCTATTCACGCTCGCCCATAGCCTCCCATTTATCTCCTCTGAAAAGAATTCCTGGCAGACAACGCTCACTCCGCTACTAATTACGCGGGGTAGTGTGGAGTGCTTGCTTGATGGGATTGTAGGTAGAGGTGTAACTCCTTACTAGGTTCTGTGATTTTAGGCAGCAATGTATAGCTACCTAATTAAATACGTTTTAACTATTTATTTATTTCGCTACATACAAAAAAACAAAAAAATATATATAAATATACAAGATAAATTAACTCAACCAAAACTATAATAAATCTAAAAAAACCATGCTGACAGCATTTCCTCGCGTATTTTCCGTATGACAAAATTAGTTAAATAGCATTTGGAACATTTTCGTTCATCAAAATTACGCAAAACTAGCTTTTTATTGCTATTATAAAAACTGACATTATAATAAAAAAAACTTTTTACTTTGCTACCTTCGCGATATAGTGAAGTCAAGTCACGGTAAATGGGTACTACTACGGGTCTATAATTGTCTTGACATAAATAAATAAAATAAAATAATAATAAAAATCAAGATCCATATTAGGTTAGTAATATGACTTAAACACTACGTTAGTTAATAACTACTCATAACATTACTTTTTCATTTTTTACTGTCACAAATTCGAATTAGAGCCATTAAAAAAATCAAAATGATATTACATAAGACTTACTAATATTTATCAATGTTGTACACTACAAACCGTGGAGTCTGTAATATAATATACTGTCACGTCTGATCATTTACTCTTTGCGCTCTGACTCATCTTGCGTGCGCAAGCGACGGTTCAAACGAAATGAAAAGCGTATTGTGCGCGACTCAATGTGCGCATGTGCGGAACCACAAAGCACTACGACAGTGATTTGCACTGATTTACTCTATTTTGATTTATTGATGCTTATCGCTGATTGACTTATAGCTACGTCTACATATATATTCTTAGGGCTTTTGTATTACCTGATTCGTATAGTGAAGGACGATTTTAGATGATGTTTAGCAAGTTGAACAAACCAAAATTTTATGCGTCCTTCGAGGGTTGTGCTACAATGCTAAAATAGGAAAATTTGTTACTAGACCTCAACCAGATTGATAACAAGTCATAAATAAAGTTTATTTATGCTAAACGTGGCTTTTAGTTCTTATTACCTTAGGCTCTGTCTACCCAGTAAGGAATAAAGAGGTAATTTTGCATAATTTTTACATTAGAAATTTATTTGAGTCCCAGTCTGGATCGGTTAATTAATACTTAATTAAATGATTTTACTATTCGCTTTCACTAAATTATATTCATATTTTCTAAATTTACTTGCATTGCAGATGCACTACAATTAAGTACCTACCTACGTTAATAATTTGCGCTATTTTCATTACTTGCGGTTAATTTGCAAAGTAATAAAATATTTTTTACTTCTCGCAATAAAAACTAAAAATGAACACCGCACGTGTCGCCCGTATAATTTGCTCGAGCAGCGATCTAACGCGTAAACGCTTGTGTGTTAGACCTAACGCTTAGCGCATTTCCATTTTGTCATTAGCAATTGGCTATTAATTCCAAGATTATGACTGGAGTGGCATAGGGGCTGGCAATTTTCGCGGCAGCTGCCAACGGGCGTATCTGTGCAAAAACCTTTCCTACAAGAAAGCCACCTGCTCTGATTCACGTAACTAGTCTCTATTTCTAATAGCTTACTCTGTTAGTGACACGTATCGATTTATAAGGTGTCATAGTTTTTGCAACGAACGAGATATAATTGCCTGAGGCTTGTTTATACTTGGATTTACGGAGGCTAAATATGTTTTTGCACGAGTGTGTTTTTATCTTGTAAATTGCCCTCGAATGGGGTGAAAAAAATATTGAATTTGTAAACCGAGTAGCGCAAGAGAAAATAAAATTCCAGGCCTAATTAGTTTTGCTAACTATTCGTATTTCACATTATTTATCAAAAATATTCGGAGGCACTGCGATTGTCCTCCTCGCATAATATATAAGGGGCCGGGTCAACCTATTCTGAATAAATATAACAAACTTCTGAAATGAATCACCACTATTGCCGCCTAAGAGGTTAGATTTGTCTACCAACCGCACTAAACTAGCAACTGAGTAAAATGTAGTCTTCGTTACGCCCGCGCTCAGACTAGCGTATCGCATTAGAAGAATGTAAATATTAAATTATAATTAAATAACCGGCCAAGTGCGTTGGGCTATGGATAACGAAGGGTTCCGTAATCGAAATCGTGTGTCCACAAACAATCATTGAGCCACTAACATAAAAGAGCGTAGGTACCTTAATAGAAAAATCGGTGGCAGCTACTACCTACTTTTTGTGTAAGAAAGACAGTTTTTAGCGATTCCTGGGGAACTGTAAGACCTACACTGTACAGTCAATAAGTAGGTGTAAGAGCGTATGGTACCATACGCTCTTACATCGACGTCATGAGGTTGTGGGCTCGTGGGACATATTTTTGAGAAGTTCGCAGCGATAATTATTTTTCCACTCGACCGTTCAAATTAATATTACGGTTATACATTTATTACGCGATTTTGATGTATTGTTTTAAAAAAGGAGAGGAGGCACCATTTTTACGACTACGAATATCAGAGCTTAAATATAAATAATCACTTTATCCTAAAAAATGAATAAAACTCAAACTTTCATTTACATTGCCCTTAATATGCTTATAGTGAAATAAATGCCTGTAATTTACGGACAGACAGACAGACAGACGGACCGGACGAAACTATAAACTTTCTGTTTTACATAATTACAACAAACCGGATAACTCACGTATAAAAAGCCGAAAGAATGCTCTGACAATTGTTTCGGACTATTCCGTAGTCCTTCATCAGAGAGCGCTCGCCCCGCTACGGATCGGATCGGATCGGATCGGTGCGGATTTTTTATACGTGAGTTATCCGGTTTGTTGTAATTATGTTTGAGTCTCACGGTAGTTTCATGTTGAAAGTTTCTATTTTCGCTATAATGGCTACGGAACCCTAGAAACCACTCCGTCTTGTTTCCTCTAGTACCTACTTTATAATTTGCTTAAACTCTTTGCTGATTTAAAAAACAAGACCTGAGAGCTAAGGCCGGAAAGTCTTTACAATTAAGCGCTTCCTAGGTATAAAAAATAAGTCCTCGGACTCGTTTAGCACTTCAAGTGATAATATATTATTTTGCGGAGCACCTGGCACAATCATCGCATTAGCATTATGCAATGTCCATTCCCAATCAAATCGCAACAACTAGTTATTCCTGCCTTATCGGACGAGCTGTAACTCGGCAGGGTTGATAAAAGCTATATGGACAATATGGTATGGACATTGATATTTTTCTTTTTAAAACCCTTTATACATATTCGTTTCATAAGAAATAAGAAACGTTTATTTTTGAAGCCGTGTACCTAAAATTTTATTAGGGTATCGTTTATGATTTGAAAAGTTCCAACTATTTACTCATTTTGGACGAATAATGTAATAATTACATGTTGTTTTTCTTATTTTTATAAAAGGACTTCTAAGTAAAAACCCTTTGCTCATTTTTGAATTGTGTATTTTATAGTCATTTCATATATTTAGCTAACTGCCTGTAGGTACGTTAATTTCTTACTAAGGTACTAACAAATCTTTCAATACCAATACAATAATCAAATACTTTCTGTAAAAGAGTGTCCCATCCTCCTCTTCAAAGTCTGTATATTCAAGGTATTACTACAATACAGGTAAGTACCTATACTATCCTATCATTTTAATAAAAATACTGTTTGAGTCTTTCTGTGGTACCAACTTTGAAGTCTATAAAAATAACGCATGTTATAGTTATGCATTTGTGGAGAAAAATGGGAATAAAACTGCATAAAATGTAGATTTATTTAGTTCATACTTTCCGTACTCTATAGCATCTTCGTCTACGTGTCTCTATGTTGGAAATGTACACGGGAAGACCAAGTTTAGGTGCCACCCCTACCACCACGTGGTAGGTTGACCACACGCCACCTGTTAGCTAAATATACCAGAGCAATCAGCACGAACATCTGCCTACTAGATTATTACGCAATAACTTTATGGTAAGTTATGTAGTGTCCACACAAACAGATGCGCTGCGACAGTCTGTTGAACCTGTGATGATTTTTATGCGCACTGACTTAACAACTGGAATCGATAGCACTGGTTATGGAGTTAAACGGATCCGGTTTTTATTGAACTTTGCAGTAACGAGATACTTTGAAAGGTGGCTGTATTTTTGCAGTGGCTGTACTCTATACTACATTTAAAAATCTTATTATTAAGTTATTCAAAGGAAAGTGGACATGAAGAAGTTTTTGTCTAAATGTAATTTAATTTTTCAATTTGTTTTTATATACTTATATAAATACAATTTTTTTAAAGTTATAAAAGTACCTAATCTAATCTAACTTCACGTTAGACAATAGATTAGTTTTTTTAAGTCAAAACATGCATCATAAAAAAAAAATACGAACATTAAAAAAACAAAAATAACTTGTTAGAATCGGGTTAAAACACCTAGCTATATAATTAGTAAAAGTGGTGCCCTAATTTAAATAAAAAGATCATTTTTTTTAATACATAGTGAATCTCATGAGATCAGGGGCCTTACCATGACGTCCTAATTCCGACTCAGTTCAAGTTTTAGCTGTCTCTTTTAGTATGAATCTGACAGCGAGCGAACCTAAACTGAATCGCATTAAAACGTCATGGTAAGGCCTCAGGAATAGCAATTGCAAAAAAAAAAGTATTATAAATGAGTATGCTCAAAAAATCCAACTCATCTTCTCAAGTAGGTACTGCCAACGTTGTTCGACAAAATGTCGGATAATGTAAATAACCGGTAGCATGATGGAACCCAAGCAGGGGGTCATACTAAATTATGCTGTTTACGGACACGAGTTAGCTAGAAAAATATTATGCCGGATAGTCGATATGGTCAAGCGCGAAACCAAGTGGCACGGTAGAAAAATATGGTAAATACATCAAATATCAAAACTCAACCGTCTGGTTAATTTAGCTTAAATTCAGATGGAAATCCATATTAGTTAAATTAGATATCTAGTTACCTGTCGACTAACAAATTCATTTGCCAGCCTGGAGGTTTCATGTCATCTTTGAAAGTATTAACTAAATAAATCGAAGAAAAAATCTTAGCTCAATTTCTTGATTCCATTATTTGATTGCTCTTCCCTAAGTAGGTAGATGCAAAGCAACACCGATTCAATCAATTACCTATTTACCGCCCCTAGACCACCTTCGCGGCGTTTGTTGGTTAAACATTCGTTTAGCATTCCGTAGGAATCGTAGATAGATAGATAAAATCGAAAATATTTGAATTCAAAAATGTTTTGGCAAGGTTTTCTTAGGACAATTGCTTTATATCACCAATCCTTGATAATTCATTTTTTTACTAACACTATATTGATTTATACTATATTGATGACTGATTCAAATGCGCGAGTCTATTAACCCCATTATGAGATATGATTGACTTGAAACTTACTACATGTGAAAAAAAATATTGACGATTAAATATTATCAAGGATTGATGATTTAAAGCAATTGTCCTAAAAAAAACATGCCAAAACATTTTTGAATTAAAATATTTTCGATTCTATCTACGATTCCTACGGAATGCTAAACCAATGTTTAACCAACAAACGCCGCGAAGGTGGTCTAGAGGCGGTCGTGAGTAAAAATGTAACCAACATGTTATTATATCGGCACCCGCGCTAATTTCGCGTTTGCGCGTAATTTCTCAATTAAGGATATTAGCCTGGTGCATTATTCAGTAGCGCAAGATGCGTTGTGTGTGGTAAGAAAAATAAAAATCAATGGATACTAATTCAACTTGCCTATAATTGAATATATTCAACGAAATATAGGTACTCGCTAACAAAAGTAAAAAACAAAATTGTATGGATTTGAAACATTATGATCATGTCAAACTTATGATCATGTCTTATTTGATTTTCATGCATTTTTAATATAACCTTAAACATAACTGTATTGGGAACTTCCATTATTTATTTATGCATCAATAAGAAAAATAATTCTTAACTTTCCGAAGCAACATTTTTTTTAAATCATACGATGTTGTGCCCTTAAGGTAAGGGTGGTCAGTTTGATAATGATGTAAATTGGTACTACCTACCATTGGAAAAGTCTGGAGGCATTGCTTGATTCATCCAAAGTAATCTACATCAAAAACCGTTACACCACAAAATATGACGCAGGGTAATATTTTTAAATGATCATAAAGTATTTATATTGGAATTAAGTTTTCCCATCGCGGCACGTGTGCCTAATTGCGCACCCGCATCTCTGATTGACGGAGTTTAGCAGACAATGCCGTTACACTTTCCACTGACACCCTAACCTAATGCAATAGTGCTTAATCAAGTGTGCTATGAAAGATTATGCTTTTGAAGGGTACTGTTGAGTTAGGTTATGTTTCTAACCACGCCACGGTTCGTGTGTACTTATGACGTCGTCATGACTTTGACTACTATGTATAGAAGAATACCCGGTCTTTTCAAAGGCTCTCCTAAAAACAAATTGACGAATTGATATCACTGACATGGTACAGGCAAGTATAATAATATGTATCTAGCCAAAGTTTCAAAAATAAGAACCATACGTTCTTACTTCAGCGTAATAAGATCGTGGGACATATTTTTGAGAAGTGCGTACCTATCGATACTTATTTTTGCACTTGACCGTACCGTATTACGAACTATCGTTAGTCACTGAGCGAAAAGTGTGAATTACTTTCATCGAACGCGTTAAATTAAATATAAGATTAAATAAAAAAACCTCGCATTAATCAAGTAATCAAATCGTAAATTAATAAAAAAAAACCATTTCTTGCGAAGAATGCCTTAGGTACATCACTTTGGAAAAGAGTTGATATACTTCAAACTAACCACTGCAAGGAAACTGGCTCTCGAATGAAAAAAAAACCGCATCGAAATCGGTCCATCGGCTTGACATCTATGATGCCACAGACAGACAACACACATACACAAACACACACAGAGACATCAATGTCAAACTTACAACGCCCCTCTTTTTGCGTCGGGGGTTAATAATAATACCATGGATCCATAATAACTAATTGCCGTTACGTGCCGCTATTAGTGCAGACAGTTTTTTCATACTCGTTGAGTCGTTTTTTTTTCAAAAACTTACACTGGAGGCTCTGCTGTTTGCTTGGCGGCGCCACACTCTAGAAATATTTGCCAATTATATAATTGCCTTCGATTCTTATCAAAAAAGAGTCCTGTCCCATCGGCCCAGGTGGTCCGACGACTCCGACGTGACGGCTCGCACCGGGTGGAAGTCCCTCCATCGGGACTAATAGACTAATGCCAGTGGCATTGATCTTTGAACTTAGTTTAATTTGATGTGCTTGATGGGACATTTTTAAAAGGTATTCCAATTGTGATTCAGTAGGCTGTTAAAAAACGGGCTTATTGCGTGTCGGGGCCTGCTTCGTACTTGCCCGTTAGTCTTACAGTTTATATAAGTTTGTCAATGTCAACTGTTGCCTAAATCGAAAAATACGTGCAAAAATTCAGCGTGTTATGACTTAAATCAACACGGATCTACAAAGTAACAATGGAACAATTAAATTAGTCTTCTTAATATTTCCAGTGCCATATTAGGCCGGTAACTGATATTTCCACATAATTATCACGACGAAGTGATTGGTGCAAAACTTAAATTGTTTACTCATAAATGATTTTTACTGAATTTGTCTTCTAAATTGCCAGGTCTAGCCAAATTTTTGCAGTCGGATTGACTAGAAACTTGCTATACATGCATAGGTTGGGTGACTTGCAAGTACAGTCAACAAAGAATACAGTCAGCAAGAAAAACTTATACCTACACTTACATAAACGTATTTTGTTGGAGTTAAATATTAGCACCTAACATAAAATAAGTTCTCGACCAGGTTCATGAACTTCATTGCAACAACCACAAAATGAGAATATTTTATGACACGAGTCCACAAAAAGGGCGTTAGACACCAGATAGCCAGGAAAAAGACGATGCGGTTTTAAGCATGCCTAAGAGCATTAGCTAAATATGTTACAAGTGCCATAAATTAATGTGCATTTCTTTATAAACCACACGAAGACATAAACACTGGCTGCGGTCTATGGCTCGTAAACATTTTGCACCTTTCGCTCTCTTTTAACAATTCCTTTGTCTATTTTAATGATGCAGAAATTCACTTTCTTTTGTTTCATATTTTATTATGTAAGATGGAAATGTTTACGGAATGCTGGATGAAATAGAACCTTATCTCATCTCATCTCCAGCATTATACACGTCCCATTGCTATATACACATTTCGGATTGAGAAGGCTTTGGCAGCCCTGTGCGGTGGGTACATTACAAACGGAAAATTTCAGCGTTTTAGGCATGATACGGCATTGATGCCTCAGTGAAATACCCTTCTCATATGACGCTTGAAAATTGCAGTCGCCATGCAACTCGCAAATTTTAATACTATTTAGTTCGCACACAAATCGAACACAGCGTTAATCCAGAACAAATAAAACGCTGGCCAAAGTCAGTACTTACGGTATCTGGAAAAGGCTTTTCCTAATTACTTGGGGTGTGTTTTGTTTGCGGCTATCAGCGTGTAACGAGCCGCGAATGGGTCGTCGGTGATCGCACGATCATGCGGGCCGCCCGCCCCGCCCCTCCCGCCGCGTCAAAGGCCTTTGTACGTGGATTCGGTATTGCAGACTATGGAAAGCGGTAGCGTTTACGTGCTAATAGCGATTTGTTCGTCACTATTTTAAGTAAGTAACAAGAAACAGTTACCTTGCTACTCCCCTTTGTACTAAGTTTAAAAGCTGTTTTGGTCCTAAAGTGTTTTATTGATGGGCATAATTAAGTAATTTCGCTTCAATAATATTCAAGTAGGTACAGAAATTTTAAATTTTAGTCTAGGTGACTAAGATACTACGAGTGGCACTCATATAGCGTGATTGTGCTAGCTATTGTTGAGGTTTAAGATGATACTTAAATTATTAGTTAACAGTTGTTTGGTAGCTCCGGCGTGCAGGGGCCTTACGACGGGGCCTTATGACGTCTTAATGCTATTCAGTTTAGGTTCGCTCGCTGTCAGATTCATACTAAAAGTGACAGCTAAAACTTGAACAGAGTCGGAATTAGGACGCCATGGTAAGGCCCCTGTACGTAGTCAGTTGACAGAAATAATATTTTTGCCGCCATTGACTTCTCTCTCCAGCCTATATACTTCCCACTGCTGGGCACAGGCCTGCTCTCGGAATACTATTGACTTGTTATATCAGTATTATATAGTGTAAAATGCACCTTCACTCGACAAGATAACGTTGACAGTTGCGAGTGACACTAGAGCTGCTTGGCGGTGAAAATGTTAATTATTATGCTTCGGCTTCCGCTGTCTTCCACTCGCCGTCGCCTACCTTAGGAGATAAGCTCGCTGCTAGCCGTAGAATCTCGCGTCTATCCTTGGTAATGAGTTTATCTCATATGTGCAATTAGCCCATTTAATCCGAATCTGGCACAAGGATTCCGAGGTGCGCAAGCGCTTCGTTTAATTCTTTGAATAAGTGGAAACAAAGGTGCTGATACACTTGGATAAAAAAGATTTACGAATTCTGTTGTTTTTGAAATCTGCTGTCAATATCGACGCGAGAAACCACGGACTTGCACTTAGCTAGTGTAACTTTTACAGTTTTCTGGTGGCGCCGTGCTGCCGTAGTATTTATGTCAGAAAGGATATGGGTTCTGTAGGCTTATTGTCTAACTCGCTCGCAATCGCCATCATGTTCATTTTGACAGTTCATGTATGGGCTGACAATTGGCATCGGAATCAGCTAGCTGTCACATTCATACAAGAACTGTCAAAATGAATACGATGGCGATTGCGAGCGAGTTAGACAATAAGCCTACTGGTGCCGTATGGCCTTGCACGTAGGTCAGCCGCCTATCCTGTTTTCCCGCCATCATACCAATTGTGCTCATACCTATAAGCTTAATCTGTCCACGTGTAATATCTAAATAGTAAAGGCTCGTCCCGTGATATGCATCATCATCACCACATCAAGCGTAGTATACTCGTGGCCGGTTATTTGTGCCGGCACGTAAGTCTAACGATGAAGTGTCGGGTGGAGGGGATCTGCGCACCCACGGATAGGTACCGTATTTTATACTTCTGCGCATACAAGGTCAGATTAGACTTACGTGTCGGCCCTTATACGTAGGTCGGCGACGAAGTTGGATGAACCGCCTCCCTTTCCTCACCTCGGCTAGCCGCAACATATTCAAACTATCAAAGTAGAGTTTACTTAGACCAGTCAGTGTCACATGTCGCTACGCGGCATTTAAGTTTGACCGAAGCGAATGACTTAATTTAATTGTGCGAATCTATTCAAAGTGTCATCAGAACTGTTCTGGGATACTTACTACGGCAAATGGTTAGATTAGTTTTATTGTACACGCCAAAGGTTTTTACACCGTAATTTTGCAATCATGAAAGTCACCCTTGGCGCCGTAGACTTTGAACATCGACTAATTTATGAACAAATTTATTTAACAACAATTAAAATTTTCTGGAAAAAATTTAAGACATATACTCACGAGCAAAAGTAACCGGTCGCTTTTAATAGAAATTTGTATGGGAAGTGACCCGGTATATTTGCTCGTCAGCGTAGTTTTAGGTAATTATTTGAATACAGGCGGCCAAAAGAATATGGATAACTAGCTGTTGCCAGCGACTTCGTCTGCCAAGAATTCGTTTATCGCTATCCCGCGGGAACTACGCAATTTTCCGGGATAAAAAGTAGCCTATGTGCTATTCCAGACTTTTCTCTATCCATGTGCCGAATTTCATCCAGATCCGTTGGGCCGTTCTGGCGTGATTGAGTAACAAACAAACAAACATCCATCCATCCATCCATCCATCCATCCATACTTTCGCATTTATAATATTACTAGCTGTTGCCAGCGACTTCGTCTGCAAAGAATTCGTTTATCGCTATCCCGCGGGAACTACGCAATTTTCCGGGATAAAAAATAGCCTATGTGCTATTCCAGACTTTTCTCTATCTATGTGCCGAATTTCATCCAGATCCGTTGGGCCGTTCTGGCGTGATTGAGTAACAAACAAACAAACATCCATCCATCCATCCATCCATCCATCCATACTTTCGCATTTATAATATTAGTTAGATTTGGACTGAAATTCACAATATACATTTCACTGTACTTACATCCGTATGAGGAACTCTTTCAGTTAGCATAGAATTAACTAAAGCCAAGTTATTCGTTACTTTTACATTTGAAGTGCAAGAAAGCTTAAATAAATTTCCAATCACCTATATTGAAATGCTTTCCATCTTCCTTTTCTACACAAGGTGCAGTAGTGTAGTGAGTATTGACTGTTTTAATAGGTAAGTAGGTAGGTAACGGAGAATCAATAGGTTTGTCAGGTTAATGACGTTGAGAGGTGGAAGGAGAAATCGATTGGCAAGGTATGTTGGTTGTTGTCGAGTAGATATCTACTTGTTATACTCATGTGACTAGTAGATAACTATCTATATTACTATTGTAGTAGTAAAGGTAGTAGGAAGCTAAAGAGAAGGGGTGGCACCTACGTGCAGCATTTTCATTCCATTGTTAATAACATTATGGAGTTTACTTTGTGTTGCTATTAATATTTAATGCTGCAGTCCTGATGAATGATGCCGTTAAGTTTTGAAACAAATTATAAGTACCTAAATCACTTTCCGAGGGACATTTGGAACTGCGCCATTTTCAAGGACACCACTTTTTCTTCATTCGCGTGAGCTAATGAACGTGGTGCGAATAAATCTTAATTATTTAACGATTTGTGCATATAGAAAAAGGATATTTATTTTTCGTTACTTTTTCAGACCTCTTGATATTACATAAATAATATCAGGCGACTATTTAAATGTTATTGACCTTAATTTTGTTTGTCGAACATCTCATACTACCCTCCTAAAGGGATCCGCATATTGTAACAATTATGTAAATGACATGGCCGCAATATGGCCTGTGAATTGACGCTTATCTGCGCCGGCGCATCGACACGCGACGCTTTACTTAATTGTCTACTATTGTTATTTTTAAACTGTTTTAGCATTTTAGACTCATCATTATTAGGTTTTAATTTTAATTGCATTAATTAAAGTTCAAATATATCCATTAATACGTATTAAAATGTAGATTTTGCCTATGACGATAATAATAAACACAAAATTTATACAATTTAAGTAAGTACGTTAAAATTTAAATAGTTAGAGTTAGAATTAAGATTACTTGAATATTGTACGCCTCTCCGAGGCAGGCCATGATGAACTATGACTAAACTATTCTATAACATCTGTGTATAACTCATGACCAAACAATAAATAATATTTCAATTTCAATTTACGTTTTTTTTCATATGTTTGACCTACCTATATTATATTCTCATCTAAAGCTTTTCTTAACAAAGACACGTGAAACAAAAACATTGTATTTATTTGCAAAAATAATATCCCAGTTAATTTTACCGACATTGATTGATATTGAGCAATAAGCTAACCGCTTGCAATATTGTTCAGGTAGGGCCATATATAAATCTCCCCAAAACGTATGTACATTGTTAAAATTTCGACCGTCGACGTCGCAAGTTCCCAGCTAAAAGCAAATGCAAGTGGATGACCACAAGCACCACAACAAGTCCTTGACGGTTCAAGAAGCCTGTCTGGTGTCCGGGCCCTTGCTCCTGATTTATGGGGCTCCAACCGCATCCCATTGGATCCCTTTGTTGCATACGTTTTTATTGAATAATAAAATCTCTCCGTAAAATGAACTGGCTGTGTTAGGTTATAATTTCTCGTAGCGTTGTTACCGTTTATATTATGCAAGCGTTCTTGCTTCAATTGAAATGTGGAATGTTGTTGTAGCACCAACATAAAACATTAAACATCAGTTTTAGTGGGAACCAGTTTTAACACTGAGATTTGTTGCAATATTTTTGGTAGATATAGATTCTAGAGTCCTGAATAACCCATTTCGTCTCGATCAAAAATTCATGTGAAAAACCGCACTTTATTATTTACCCGAAGTTTTTTTGATGATGGTATCTACTTAAGAATTACATGACACATTCCTTAACTTATCGAATGACGATATTATAAAAGTTTCTCAAGTAATTTATCTTCTTCAGATCTTTCTCTATGCATGCAAGAATCGTAGCATACTTATTTTCTGAATCAAATGATCTTAACCTACCTGACCCTACACCTACATCTTAACCTCCTAGAGTTTTTCTGTTAAAGAAAGTCAAACCTTACCTAAATCAATTGCTATATATAACTGCTCGTTTATCTTATCTGCCAATTCAAATTCGATGAGGCACCCTGAAAGAAACATGTAAAATTGGTTGGCCATGGTTTCATTAGCGTAATAGTGTCATTCATTTATCATTTTACTTTGAAAGTTTTTGTTGCTAATTTAGGGACTCAGTAAAAATACTATAAGTAACACCGAAAAAATGGTTCTACTTTTACTTCACCGTAAAAGAGCTCAGCAAAGAACAATCTCGAACATAGGTAGTGATAGAAACAAAAAACAAAATCATAAGTCCAAATTAGTGGCGTGACATTAAAAACATAAAGGTAAAACACATTCGTGTAAGATAGCATCGCACGGTGAAACGCGAACACAGAGATAATGGCTCGATGAATAATAATGAGGTTGGTAAGTGTGAATCATCAAATATATTTAAATTGTTATCAATTAAAAGCAATATAATAGCGATTTGAGTCGTAGGTCCTGGCCATATGGCGTCGCGCACGGGGCGGCTTTCGGAGCCACAAAATGAGCTGGAATAGTATAGTATAGATATAGAGAGTCCAATATTTTTTTTGGATTGATCGGAATTTTAGTAATATTTAGGCATACCAGTACAGACGTGTACTTTACCATTTATAGATGTGATTTACACGAGTGACTTTTTGACTTTATCTTTATTAAGTAAGTAAAATGGTGAATGACGACGGCTTACACTTTTTTCATTGCCCGTGCTGCTAAGTAACCTTTAAAAAGTGACGAGAGTCTCGGCCACACAACGAACAGTAAAAACGTTCGCCGCGCCGCCTGTCGCGTGTCGTACTCGTACAGCTTATAAAATCGCTAATCCAGTGGCCTGGGAGTGCATGTAAATTTGTCGAGCTCAATTGAAGTTAATAGAACGTTCGGAGGGTAGGCCAGCTGACGCGAGGTGTGAGGGAATGCTCCCTCCCGACGACACATCGCAATTGATGGTCAAATAAAAAAATTACGAATGCCCCGGCTCTATTGTATTACTAAATTGAGTTCAAGGGTGTCTTATTGGAGATGCCAGTTTTATCATAGCTGTATTGTCGCAGTTTCCAAAAGTATTGCTTTAGGCCGATTATTTTTTAATTATTAAAAGTATGTTCTAATTTACTCCGGTAAAAAATAAAAAATGCATTTCTATTGCTCATGCGAATATAGTATAATGCCAGCGCTACACACGTCCAGAGGGGCTGCACCGAAATTCAAAATTCGAAGTTCGTATTATACCTACCTACAGTCTCTTTCACTCTCATATTAATGACCATTAGTGTGAGCGGAATGGCACGATATATGAACTTTCGAAGTACCTATAATTATTGGTGTGCGAATTCCACTCGCAATTAGCGATTTTTTGTAGTTCTGCTTTCAATACGTATCTGTCCATATCACGTAGCTCCATAATCCAATAAGACATATTTTCATATTTTTCAATAAGGGAGTATAAACTATGTCATGCTATACGAAAGATCAAATTCTATAACGAACTTAATTAAATGTTCAAATAGATCCTACCGTAGCAATGAATGTTAAGCAAACAGATAACGGGCTTAGCTCCCCTCGGCGATGTTTACACCGCCTTGCTAACATAAGTTTTGTAGTCTATTACAGCTATGAGGTTCTACCTTTTTTAAACATTTATTTTATTACTCCTAGTAATCCTAGTAATAAAATAGGTGTGTAGTTGGTATAGTAAGTTATTTTTTTTCATGCAAGAAACAAGTCATAAACACATAATTTACAACTGGCTAGCTTAAAAGGGATGGCGATTGTACTTTTCTAATTACATAAATATGATTTCTAATAATAATGACAGTTCAGTAAAAATAATTACCTAACTACATGACTAATCTTCTTAATTTCATACTGCCTAAACGAGTTTAAATCAGGTAGTCTCCGACATCTATTAATCCGTTATCACAAAAACAAAACCACCTTGTCAACCTCTGACCAAAACAAAAGAGATTTTACATCAATTTGTCCGACAAAAAAAGAACGCGTGGCATGGCAATGACAGCTGTGCTACTCTGATCTCAGGCAGATTGTGATCTAGTTGGGGCCATCAGTATAGAGTATAGCATAGCACACGTGCGCTTTTGAACCGAGGTAGGTATAGCCAGAATATACCTTTGAACCAAGGGCTCTATTGATTTATTTACGTAGTACATATTCTTGAAAATTAAACTTCTTTCGGTTATTTGGGTTAATGGCTGCAAAATATTCATGAATTTATATTTAATAATATTTAAAATAAATAAATACTCTTTACATCAGACTTCATACAATTTCACAAATACTGGCATAAAATAAAAAAATAAAAATGCTATGGCATTAAATCGAGCGTGTTCTTATTTCAAATAGATACGAGCGCGCACATCGAACGCGTGCCACTTATTTGAAGAAGTGTTCGACAAAAACAAAAACTTACGTTAAAACTTTGTTACATTTGATAATATTAGCTAAGAACTTATTAATAGATGTTATTAATTAGATAGGTGCGCAATTTAATATCAACCGAAATAACCAGGTAAGTGGAAGCATCATTTGTTGTACGCAAAAATTCAAAATAAGAGCTTTGATATTAGTGCATTGTGTTTATTAATGACTTTATTTTTGAGACTTATCAGATCACCGTGAGATTTAGTAGCCACAGTAAATTTTATTTTATCTGTCACTAGCTGTTGCCCGCGGCTTCGCCCCAGTTGCAGTTTTTTAATATTCATAATAATATTTATTCACTATTTCTTGCCCCTTTCCACCTATACGCCCATTAACCATGCTGAACGTGGCATTTAGCCTTAAGGGATAAAGACGTATGTATGTATGTATGTATGTATGTATGTATGTTGTTTCACAAGATCCTTTTCCTGACAATAACAAACACAAGAAAAAAATAATTAGCGAAATCGGTCCAACCGTTCACGCGTAATGCCGTGCCAAGGGAAATAGGGATTGAATTTTATACCTAAACTAGCTTCTACCCGCGACTTCGTCGCGTATAATTATGCATATAAACCTTTCTTTTGAATCACTCTGTCTATTAAAGGTGCGACCACACCGCCGCTTAAAAAACGGTGACTTATGGAACGCGGCGGTTTGGTCGCACCCTAAAGAAATCCGCATCAAAATCCGTTGCGTAGTTTTAAAGATATAAGCCTACGTAGAGACAGACTGACAGACAGCGGAAAGCGACTTTGTTTTATACTACGTAGTGTTTTATAGATGCAATTCAATGTGATTCAAATGGGCTTATACTACAAATATATTCTTAGCTCTTTTATTCACCCCACGACATTAATCTTCATTTTTAACAATAATAATAATGTTTACGTTTGACCTGCTTATGTAGAGTGTAGTATATAATAAACAATACTACCCTGGCAGGTAGGATTCTGCAAATAAGATTCTCTGAGTCGTAAAAACCAGTTACCTAAGTGGTGTACCTACCTACTATTACAATAAACGCAGCAGTAACAAACTGTTACACATGCAGATTCATAATTCTCGACTCGAGAAGCATAAGGTCTGATGTGTGATTTCTTAACTTTTCAGGAGAGCAGAAATAAAATTGATAAATGAATCGGCTTATAATTATTGAATTATTATAGTTAAGATCACGAAACTTTTTGCATCTTTAGAAGATTACTTGTACCTATATTTTCATATATTTAATTTTCTTTTTGCGTTTTAAATAATATCGATACATCAGTTTTTTTTATGAAAACAGCGACTTCCGACTCTATGCTTCATACGTGATACTATTAAACTGGTTGAAGGCATGTTCTATTTGCACTTAACTACTCATATTATTCTCAAAAGTTAACGTTATTACAGGCATAAGGTCTCAAACTAATATACGAATTACTGTATAAAACTAAACAGCTAAAAATATTTGAAGCATTACGTCGTATCTAGTGATACGTACCTATGCTGTATCAACCTTTGCAAAGCAGAAGGCTTTTAGTGACATAACGCCAGTCATGAAGGAAAACAAATTTTGAAGCATAAACCTTGAAGTTGAAATACGCTTAACAAAAAACTTGGCGAAGTCCATGCATAAAGGTGTAAGTCAACATTAGTCCTGATGCGTCTCTATAATTTCTAAAAGTGGTCAGATCAGACCTTATGCATTTAAATATCTCCTCAACGGAAAGAGATAGAAATACAAGTGTCAGTGTGGTAGACAGAGAAAGAGCGCATTATAACCGTAATTTAAATAAGTCAATTTGGTCTGATTTTCACATCAGACCTTATGCCACTCGAGTCGAGAATTATGACTAACTTACCCAAAAGAAAATAGGATATTGAATTGACCTTAGTACTACAATAATTAATTGTAAATTTGAAATGCAACGTATTCAATGTTTATTTACTTACAAAGAAAATACCTATTTACGTTATAAATCGCCTCTAAATGTGGAGATTACTTAAGTAAATGAAAAAGAAATAAATGTTTGAATTGATTTATCCTGACCATTGCGCCGGCGCACCTGTCCGTCGTAACAACTCTGGTTAAACATCATGTTAATGGACTTTAGAACTGGATGTGCTAAGTCTAAGTGTATTTAACAAATGTTTTACTACCAGTACTAAATATACACATTTTACGATATTTAAAATTGAAAAAACTCCTATACAGCCGTATAGGAGTTTTTTAATTTTAAATATCGTAAAATTCATAATAGTTACCCACCACGTTTTGAGCAAGTGCATCATCAAACCAGACAGACGTCTAAGTATTTATTTTATAAAAAACTGTTAATGTTTAAATAGCGCTTTGGTAGATTAGTTATCAGATGAAGCCAAAATCTCATGTTTTCCAAATCAATGCAATAGAGCATACAAACACAAAGTTTAAATGAAAGGTCACACGTATTTATTTATAGCTTTTTTTCTTGAAACACAATAAAAGCATTTTTAATTGCTTCGCATTATGAGAACTTTTAATATTAATTACCCCCTAAATGAGCAGCGCGTTTCGTCGCTTACTTTTGTGCGCGAAACAAAAAGGGTTGAAAAGGCACTTGAGCATTGTTTTTCTGCTATAAATCTAGTGGATAGTATAATTATATTGTTTAATGTGTGACAGTCGCTTTGTTAGCATGTAAATGTTAGTGGGGATTGCACGAGTGGGGTGGGAACGGAGCGGACTGCGGCCGGGCAATATTGCAAAGCGGTGGGACGCCACTTCACTGAGCTTGCCGCTAAAGTGTTAATAACTGCGGATGCGGCTAAGTTTTTTAATAAATTTTTTGTCACACGTTATTATTTAGACACTATGTTTGTATAATCTTAGATTATGATTCTGCCAACTGGTATAATGCCTACTTTACGAGTTAAGTATTTACTTAATAGGTAACATTATTTTTATTAAAATAAAAACTCAAATGTAAATGAAATTGCAACTAATGAATCAATTTTGATAAAATTTATCAATATTAGATTGATTAAATGTTTTTTTTTATTCATATCGGACTACGTTTATCGAAGTTAGGTATTTGTGAACATAATTTACTAATGCGTAAGGCAGATACATAATATATAATAATAGACTCTCCTCGTTTTTGACGGATAAGGAGGAGTATAAATTAAATGAGGATGGCACTTTATATATGTCTGTTACGAAAGCATTTATAGTATGTACCTACTTACGTTCATAAAGTATAATTCCTTCCTATTCATATAAAAAAAAAAAAAAAAAACGTAACCATTCGCAACTAATAAAAACTAAAACTCAAAACCCGATCATATCCTATTCAGGTAGGCAAATAATTAACAATGTAACAAGTGGCCCGTAGCACTGCACTCTCGATATACAATCATACTTAGACGTCTGATGCTAACTTGGGATTGTTCACATTGTTCTCAACACAAATGTAAGTAGCCTCTCCTTGGGAGAAACTGTTGCGATTTCGCCACTCGTGTGGGAATGTGGGCTCATTGGAGGGCTTACAAAAAATAATTTAATGAATAATTTTAGGATATTATTGAGAAGCTGGGAGGTAAAGTACAGAAGTACCTAACGTATGTAGTACTAAGTGTATCTAGGTAATTATGATCTCGGATTCAAATCCAAAGCCTTATTTTTCAGTCTGATGATTTCTTAATTTTTTAAAACTTATTTGTTTACTTGTTCTCTTGCTCTTTCTTTTTACAGATTATTGAGACTAAATAATAGTTTCTCACCTAACACATACCTATTCATTATAAGAATATACTAATGAAAGGAAGTGATTGATGACATCGATATTAACAGCTGATACATAAAAATAGCTCCTAATCATCGAATTTCAATTCAACCAAATCCTTCAATAACAAAGTATTAAAATAGCATTTGAGCAGTCAATTAGGCGGCAACGTATCGGGCATCGAGATAGCGCGATGGTGGTCCATTGTAGGCTGGCGCCCCGCGGCTCGCGCGCCGCCACTCGCGGGGCACAAAGCGGCTACTGTGTTATTTCCTATTTTCATAACTGTTGCATTTAATGCCGGTCCACTGACCACTGGAGAGGCTGAACTTTGTGGGAAGTTGTTGACGGCAAAAAATTGACCCTACGCTTTACTTTTGTTAAGCGCACATGTCTTTTCTCGTGCATACCTACGCAAAAACGCCGCGATCGCTTGTTTACTTTCTAGGTAAGTCTAGTCAAAATTTGGCTCTATCTCACATATTGGATAGAAAATGTATTTTTGTTACGTCGTAAACGTGCTGGTGGTTCTTAAAAACACGTCAGAAATTTATGATACCCAGAAAAAAGTCGTTAAACACTTTATGCGACAGCCAAACCGTTAATCATTATAAGAAAACAGCAGTCTTATCATGTCGATATCGGTGCAAAGATCGCGACAAAAAATAATGGCGGATAACCGGGTGCCGTCCCGCGGCGACCTCCCAACTGTTGGATTGTTGGTTCACACTGAAGTCAAAGACTCAAAGAGTTGGGTCGCGATCGTTCGAACAGATAAGTGCGTTCTCACCTCCCCGCGGTCGCGGCGTCGCGAAAGGGTTCGCCGAATAATTGCGACAATCAATTTGGAGGAGCTATCGAACAATTTGTATGGTATTTGTGCGGGCTGTCACCCGCTGATGCTATCGACGCGCCTCGGGGTGCCGCGGCCGACGGCAATGGGAAATCTTTTCGGGTGTTACTTTCTCACACCTCGAGTGCTCATTTGCAGAATAATTTGCAACCATTTTATATTCTTACAATTAGATTTCCTTTTCTATCCCTGAGTTGTTTTTATTAGAATAAATTACTAGGCACATTGACTACTTGTAATTTTTACTAATGGTTTTTCAGTTTTACTTTTATGCTTTAGAAAGATGACTTGTTAACACTATTAAAAAATACTTTCAATGTTTCGTTTGTTACTGTCATGTAAAATAACAATACAGCCACGAGCAACGTTTTTGTGTCTCTAAAAATGAAATCACTTTCCGAATTCTCTAACACTTAGCGTTGTGGTTTACCAAGAATGACGGGGCTACGCCATAATTTATATCCGAGTCCATAATAAGACGTAAACATCGCCTCTTTGCAATATGTCACGTATAACAAAGGCTGCGGTAACGGTCCACATCATTTGTCTGCCGGAGCTCTATTATTTATGATCTCCTGCCGAAGAAGCAGGACAAAATGGGGCTGCTGTTAAATATTTGCTTGAGACAAGAGGGGGCGATAATTCGAGGCTATTATGACGTCATTTCACGCCCTTTGTGAGGTCGTCACGCCGTGTCATCTGCTCCTCGAGACGCCTGCCTCGGTTATCTCTCGATTAAATCTATTGTGTCATTTTTTCAGTGCAAGCGAGTCGGATGCGCCACCGACGATGATTTGGTCCCGTTCGCTTGTTCGCTCGCCTTCGCAGTAAAACACTGGAGGAGCAGCGCTATTGTCTCGAGGCCCTTTTACGAGCTCGGTTTTGTGACGCTGTTATTGTTTGCGGTTGATAAACATCTCACCACTAGGTAGGTAGGGATCATCATCACTTTTACCGGTAGTTTATTTTAATAGAGCTCTATTGGATTTGTTTGTCAATTATCTTTGCTTTGAAGGTGACTTGAATACGGAGCTTTTTTTGAAAATGGAGCTCATGAACAATGATTTGTTGATACAGCCGAAAGATTTATTATCGGTTGCCGTAGTTGCATTTAAACAGGATCCTAAACTGGCTGCAGCCATTGATAAATTGTTTAACTGTACTCATCAAAAAATTATTAATCAGAACGAGAATGGCTTGTTGTTACCAGGAAGAAAATTAGAGTTCAATGAAGTGCAGCAAATGCTGTCACAAACCGTAAAAGGCAAAGGTAAATATTTCTTTCAACACCTAGGTAGGTTTTTAATTAGGTAGTAAACCTACCATTTGTTAATTAGGTAATATGTATTTGTAATTATTTGTAATCTGTTTCCAATTTAAAGGGGTTGAAAAGTCTATGGATATTATCATAAAAGAATCAAACGATGCTAAGAAAGTCATAGTAAAGAAAGTTGAAGAAATACTTAGCGAAATCAACAAAACTGCTGTGAGTGGAAACACACCACAACTGGTAATTAGAAACCAGAGATTATGGGGAAACTGCATTTATGATCTTGATCGGTAAGTTTATACATATAATTTTAACATTCATTATTACTTATTTGTCTAGGGTAGAATTTTATTATCTTTGTATTTGTGTGACACAGTGTGACGTTGAAATCATTTACGGATGCGAAGAAAACGACGTTAATCTATTCAAGCACTGAAGACAAAACAAGATTTAATAGAATAGTTTTCGTGCTATCTAAAGTCCATGAATTACTCTCGAAAAACCTAATCGTCACTAGACGGTAAAATCTTAACATTTTTGTTTTAGTTTAGTTAAGTACATAGTATAGATTATAGTTCATATACCGTTATTATGATTACCTAAGTCCTTTTACTTTGGCCGAACATCAAGGAATATAATGTATACGTAGAAATCAATTAATTTTATAATCCTGAAAAATTACAAATTATCTAAGTGCTTCACATGTAAGCTAAAAACGGTGCTTAAATAACAGTGCCAACCGATACACTAATCAATTTAAAATGACGACTTTGTTGCTAAATATAATTTTATTTAAAAGTGATTTAGTGTGTGACCAAATCAAAGTTACTCAATATTTGAACCAGCAGGGAGCTTTTTTACCAAAACGTGTCAAGATTGCGCAACCAAGCCAACCTGGATGTGGCGGTGAGGGACGTATGCTGCCTCCTTGAGAGTCCACCATGGAATTTGGGCATCGTCGCCACTTCCAAAGGTCTAATTGCTGGGCCTTTGAAGATACACGCCAGGGATGGAAATGTGGTCGACTGTATGGCTTCAAATGGCAAGTATTTGAAATATTTGTATTAAAATCCTAATCGATGACAGCCAAGCAGTTTATGTGTACCTAGCAGGTATACCATTTAAGTACAACACATATCCATATAAGATGTAAATTCGTTAGATAAGTAAAACGGATAAAGAATTTTCAAGGGTTTTAAACTTTGTTTTTTAACTTCCTTCTAAAGCGTCTAGCTTTTGACTGTAAAATGAGAGTTACACTGATTAATTATATTTGACATCTTTTCAAGGAACTTTAATAATGCAAGATATCAACGGTATAAAAGAGTTCAAATCGTCAGCCAAATACATATTGGTGGTGGAGAAAGATGCTATTTTCCAGAAATTGTTAGATGAAGGCGCTTTGGTCAGATTAGGGCCTGTCATCATAATGACTGTGAGTACAGCGTTAAGTATTTATTATCATTTGAAATCACAAATCTGTATGCCCGTATCGCGAATAACGAGATATTAGAAACGTGATTTATTGCACATGGATTGTAGTACATACCTTACCTTCCTTGGAATATTCTCGAATCACCATATTAAAATATAGGTATTATAAAATATTCTAAATATAAGAAACAACTTGTTTTAGGTGAAGTAATTAATTTCAACCCTCCACTTAGAAAAGCGAATAAATATTTCAAATTTATACATTTTTAGAAGTGTTTTCTTCCTATCTAATGCGAAACTTATTTTCAGGGTAAAGGCTACCCAGACGTTTGCACCCGTCAGCTGCTGTGTCGTCTGACCACGGAACTAAAGCTACCAGCCCTTGCCTTGGTAGACGCTGACCCTCACGGCTTCGAAATATTCCTCACCTACAAATATGGCTCCCTGGTAAACGCAGCCCTATATTGTGTTTGCAATCACATTCTCCATCTCTGTCAATCCTCATCCTATACCGTTCGAAAGAAAAAAACAGTGAATACGATTGTGATTTTGAGCGCATTAGAATGATCTCTAATTTGGCTCTATTTTATGTCTAGATGTGGCTAAGACACTTTGTTTAACAAAATCGATTTATGTACGTACCCGGTTGTTCCTGTAAGTTTACCAAGGAATAGGATGACGGCACCAATAATGGACCTGACCCAATAATGCACAATAACTCATTTAAAATACACTAAGGCATAGGTTGTCAATTATTTTACAACAGTCAATTTAAAACCACAATTATCTTAAAATTAAGAATGAAGTGTTCTTTACTTGTCAGCCTAAGTTAGTTGTCAGTCTAAGTTAATTGAGAAAAATACACTATAATTCCATCCCTTTCGGCCAAAGACATCGATTGACATATTTTTACAGAATTAGTGTACTTACTTAGTTACTACACAAACACTTGAATATTAAACTACGTAAAGGTCCGACCACACCGCCGCGTATACGCAGTGACGTGTCGTAAGCGTCAAATTTTCTCACCGTTTCTTCATACATTTTGTTACGATTCCGTAACGTCCCCGTTTAAGCGGCGGTGTGGTCGCACCTTAATAGTGTAGTCAGGCACATTTTTATCCAATCTAATAAGTTGGTTTAAGGCTGCGCTCTATTGACAGGCACAATCCCACCTCTCGTCGTCTCTGGCCTGCAGTTCCTTACTGCTGCTTGGAGCCCGTCATCACGACGTCATGACCCTGGCTCCGAAAGAAACACGCCTCATCCTGACTGACCTGGACAAGCGTAAACTGGCATCACTCTTGAGAAGACCTTACTTGGATACGCCAATGGGTAAACCAAATTGATAACTAACATTAAAAAAAGTATAACAAGACACATAGTAAAGTATACCATGAGTTCAATAATTTCAGGAAATAGAATCAAAGGCGAGCTGAACGCAATGTTGGTGTCCGGAGTAAAGGCAGAAATAGAAGCGTTGGCGCCGACCACTGCTGCTCTTTGTGACGCTTATCTCCCCTCGAAAATTATCCAGGCTGAATACTTAGGCTAAAGTTTTATGGAAGTCATCATAAATATTTACCAAATGAATAATCTCTATTATTTAAAACCAGTAGCGCCACCTAGTTTTTTAAATGTCAGTCACGCCCTTACCATTAAACACTATGGGAAACAATATGACTGCGACAGCTAACACCCTTAATAGTTCAACTGGTTAATACTAGATGGCGTTAATTGACTTGTGCACAGCGACATCTAGTAACGAATAGGGTAACTTAAATAAGCTTAGGTTAGGTTAAGTTCTAATTTTTTTGCTCAAATAAGAAATTAAGAATTCGCTCCAGAAGATGTCGCCGCTGTATACTGTACCTACTCACTGTATAGTTGTTCTAGTTCCCTTCCCTTTTAATCAGGGACGGCACCATTTTGCCACCACCTACCTATACTCAGCCAACCTCTTGCGAACCTACACGATTTCATCCGACATTATTTCTGAATAACTTTCAATGTGACAGTGTCATCAGTAGTTCAAAATGTAACGCTCGCAACTTTGACGCACAATGAGCTTCAAAGTAATAATAATTAAATTTACGAGTAATCCCGTATAGAACATGGAACAAAATGGCGCTGCATCATTCGATAAGAAGCAGCCGCCTACTGGTAGAGCCAAGTCTTGTAACGCCAACGGGCCGCATCTCAGACTGCGGGGTGAGCGCAAATCTTTTAACGCCAACGAAGCTGTTAAGTCCCTCGATCTGGCCCTCTGCAGGCTGAAGAAGGGGAGGATGGGTGTAGACTACAGCGCGAGCAGTATGCGTACCAGTCCGATTAGACGCGGCATGACAATGACAGACATGTTTATTGATACCAAAAGTGTCGCGTCAAACTACACACAGAACATGGACAACGCTTCTCTCATGTCCATGAACTTTTCCCATTACGAGCTGATGCGAAACTTGTCGCGTTCAAATTGCAACTCGGAAGGTGCCTTCAGTGACTCTACCAGCACTTACACTAACCCCACGGATATGAGTGTGAAGGACGAACACCTTGAGCGGTACTTCAGGAGTGCAGAAATGTGGAGCAGGCGCTGCAAAGACGGGCTCAGCGCTATACGCTTCGGATTGCCAGAAAAGTAACACCAGTTATTGTAATTGATTCCAATACTGATTACCCGCGCCGATTGTTTACAATAAAACTTCCCAATGAACGATTATGTAAATTTCAAAATTTTATTTATTTAAAGAAACTTTACAATAATAACAGAATAATCTCAGAATTTACAAATTAAACGTACCGATCTATACAACACTGTAACTCTTAAACGTGACGATAAGATTTATAACACTGATTAATTAACAACAACGTAGATTTTAGATGCTTTACCTAGGGTTTACACCATCAAAGGCGCGCTACTGAATACAATAATTCGTCTGAAGTGAGTTTTTGTACCTACTTATTGCTCAAATCGCTAGCCTAGTTTTTTTTTCATTTCGCCAACTTTGAGTAAAACATTATAAATAACTATTCAAAGTCTACACCCGGCAAGTCTTAATGCTTCAGACTTTTCAATTTAATTCACTCTTAAATCTTTATTGTTATTTCATAAAATATTATTTAATACAGTTATTGCTACTTGAAAGCGTTCTCGTTTGGTAATTATTTCTTCATATAGTAAAGGTACGAGAATTGTTGTATTCAATATCACGCACATCATCAATCTAACCACTAAGAAAGTTACCCGCGTCACTCTAAAGTTTCGAAGGCGGACACTACACTGCATCTCGATTGCACTCCACTTAAACTTTCATTTAAAAATAAGTCCCCATGATAACTCTCAGCCAGTTCAAAACTACACATGATAAGAGAGTTGATTCGAAGGTCTGTGACTAATTTAAAATCAAAAAATATGTAGGCACCAATTACTCATACTCAAGCCAATGTCAAGGACATCATGGTAGGTACTTAACTGAATATTCTGTGAACGAAAATTCTGGAACGTTCCGAGTAAGTAATTTTCGTGGAGTACATTCAAGATCAATCTGCGAAGGGATCCTAAGAACACAGCATTACTGATTTACATATATACCACATCCATTTACTGAACCTGCTTCAACTAAACAAATAGAATTTCTAAGGATTTATCTTAGGACATAATAAACGGTGACGACGAAACTAAACCGCTACGTTCACGTTGTAGCAGAGTCGATGGGAATAAGGAAATAATTGACATAGTCATCACATAACGGCCTTACCTATAAAAATATTTAATCATAGTATACACCTTTAGTAGTGTTGTTGTCATCATAGCTTAATTCATTTACTGAATAACTCTGTTACAATGATTGCAACATCGAATAATTGCTTTGCAATGTTTTGTGTAAAACGGTTGGTTCCTAACTTTAAATCCAAGGATAAGTCGTCAATGTACGGAAGCTTTGATTTTAATGGAAGACTAAGGGACTATAAATTTATAAAAGGAAGTAGAGTCAAATTGGGTAGAAGCAGTGTGCAATTTTAAGATCGTGCTCAATGTAGTAACAACCATCATTACAATTACTATTTGCTTCCTGTACAAAATACAACACACGAATTAAATTGGCGTTATTAGCTGAAGTTTTCGTATTTAACTAATTAGAGTCACAAAATGTAGGAGAATTAAGTATTTGCTAGCGTTAACCGCGTGCAGGGCGCGGCGCTGCGCGTCGGTGCGCCGGCGCAGCGAGCGCGTGCGCAAGCGCCGGGTGGAAGCCGCGCCCTTCCGCATCCTCTATCGACTACCGTACACCTAGGGAACAGATTCGCTAATGAAACCAATACATACAACAGATGTAAAATTTAAAGCACCCGGTTTCCGAACTCTCTCGTATTTAATATAACTATAAAACCTCGTATGTTGTGTGATGTATACGTAGCCCGTATTATATTGTCTCTTTATTTAATCAAGTCTGGAGAACAAAGCAATATCATTACAATAATATAATGGAAGTATTTTAAAATATCTAAAATTAATATTAACCTTAACATTAATTAATAAATAATTATATTTTAATAATTACAACGAAATCGATTTCACTAGGCCTACATAATATCAGATGGAGATATTATAATTATTTAATAATTATTCATTTAATATCGTTAAAATTACGCAATAGAAGAATCACAGCATCCTTAAGACCATAATTGCAATTGAAATTAATCTCTTCGACGTACCGTATTTAATTAATACAATGATTTTAAAATTTAGACCAAATTGGCAGTCTTCACAAACATGGAATGTACGATATGCGTCTATGTAGGTTTCCGATAACACTATACATATCGGCGAACGTTTACCTCTATATAACAACGATGAAGTAGCTACCTAGTCGCGTGCCACGGGCAACGCCGCGGTCAAACCAATAACAATGGTATATTTACTTTACAAATCAACTCGATGACTGCCTACCTTTACCCAGTTATATCAGAAAGGCAAATTTTGTACAACCAAACTGTACCGGTTTTCGAGTTCTACAGTGAACGATATTCACCGACTACAAAATATTAAGATTTAGATTACATAATGGTTTATTTATATTTGAAACTATTTTATTTATAACTATTACCCGCATTGGCCTGAACTACGTTTTCGGAAGTTAATTTCGTCACTACTTACTCGGTACCTTCACACGATATCATAATAAGAAAGGTTTAGGCTAAAATATCACTAAATATGTAGGTATGTAGTTTTTGTACTAGCTAGTATGATAGAGGTGACAGATGCATAATTACATTTAATTGTCTTAAAGGCTAGGAAGATTAACTGGTGTGTTGGAGCAAAAGCAGCTAAGGTTAGGGAATAATCAAGGTCACTTCATTTCTAATTATTACGGATCACTATAAAATGCGTTTCTTTCGACCAATTTTATCCACATGTTATGATTATGAATAGTTTTTCTATCTATTTTACAATGTTCATGAGGTACTTATTTCAGCAGCGCTTTTAACTTTTAGTTCACGTTGTCCGAATACTGCCATTTAAGTTTTAAAAAATGTGTGCCTATATTTATCATGATCATTTATAATGCTTAGTTGGTAATGTAGTACGTGATAAGCTCCTTGATAGGTTTGCTGTAACTTCAACAACAACAATTGGCATAACAAAGGGTTCTCATTCCTACTCCAATATTTTTAACTATAAGGAGATGGGGAATATAAAACAATTATAAACCTTAGTTTGGATAACAGCAGGTATAATAATAGAAGGGTTCATAAGTTCTCTATAAATAAGTCATTTAAAAGACCTTTCGAAGGAGTCAATAGAGAATGTAGAAAAAGCTTTGGTATAGTAAAGGTGGCGGTAGAAAATAGTAGATAGTAAAAGCCTAATGGGACAAGCTCGAAATTTTCGAATAAGTATGATCACATTATTGTACCGACGCGACGCAGTTCGCCTCGCACGAGCCTTCGGCACCGAGGAAGTTATAAAAGTACAGGTAAAATAGGTTAACTCGTCTAGAATTTATTCGCTATCTAGGCATTACGTTAGAGTTAGCAAAGACACAATATGTTAGTTTAGCCGAAGGGTGCTGAAGCAGAGTTTTATGGTCTTACTGATTTAAATTTGATCGAAGAACTTTTATTCTAACAGTTTAGCCCGCTGTATGCTTCTATCAATTACGTATCGTTCTAATTAAATTACTATTGCTAATTAGCTTTGTTAGTTATATTTATGCAACTTTTAGGGACAAACCCGACTCCTTTTACAGCCGTAACTATCGTCTAGTCTAATCACAAGCAGCTTCGCATTCACATCGTCGTCACATAAGACATCGTCAATGTACCCAACAAAAGGCGTTACTTAACCAAATGGGGGAACACATTTCATTAAAGCACTATCTCATGTAAGTACATATTTACAGGGAGTTAATATGATAACAATAGCCCCGGAGGTAGCATGGTACAAGTTATTGCTGATGTGTGGGGGAGGGGGTCGCCACCCTTATCTGTCGGGCGGCGGCAGCTTGGTGTCCTCGGGGTCGAGGGAGAGGCACTCGCGGAGGTAGTCCTCCATGGACCGGTACACGTGCTCGATCACGCCTTTCAGCTCGTGCCCTTCGTCAGCGTACGTCTGGAATAAACCAAGCAGTGGACATCACGGATAAGCACGAATAAAGCCAACACAATAACTAGAGAATCAAGTTCAGTCTGATTTCTTTCACGAGTTTCCCGAGCTTGAAATTTTTAGTTTGTGTATATCCCGACAGACGACAAAAAGTGATAGACACGTTTTCCGAGAGTATAATAGGCGGCAAATAAGTAAATCATGGAGGGGATAAGCGCAGTATCAAAATGATGTTGTTTTTCATGCTGCGCTTATCCCCTCCATGATTTACTTATTTGCCGCCTACTGTAAAAGATAGCTTTTACGTTACTGAAGTCTGTACAAAAAGTCACGTCGGTCGGATCCGTTGCTCCGTGAGAGTAGGACAACGAAGCAAACAAACTCTCGAATTCTTAATACTGCTCAGGATTGACACTGTATCAGTTTCCTCTATGGTTCTGTAGCGCACGCACCTGATGTCGAAACAGCACGCCGGCGTCGGTGAGAGCCCGGGCCAGCTGCAGCGCGTGCGGGTAGGGCGCGCTCATGTCGGCCATGCCGTGCAGCAGGTACAGCGCGTGCGGCGGCACGTGGTGCGCGCGCTGCGACGCGTCCGCCTCCACGTAGCCCTTGTAGTTCACTGACGGCTCGCCTAGGACGCGCTCCGTGAATGCCGCGTCTGTTCATACAAAATTTATGATTTTGAAGGCCGCACCGTCTACAACGGCGGAGGAACAATCCTATAATCCTGAGCCTGAATGGCTAATTCGGCTAAAGCCACGGATACACTAGGGGACAAGTAAATGTCAAGCGAAGCCGGCCGATTCCGCCTGACATATCTGGCGGCAGCGCGCGACTTATGAAATGTAAGCGACACGCGATGTTGCCAGACATGTCGAACGAAGTTCACGACTTCACCCGACATCGCTGGCGTCACGTTTCGCAGAACATTTGTCCGTGGCTTAGTAGATCTAAAGTGCATGTGCTTTTATGTTCCGGGGTGAAAACTAAGACATCTGAAGAAATCGTGGGTCATGAGATATTTTGTATTAGCTCTCTAGGCTGACAACGCATATAAAAACTGCTAGTTTTACGGTTGCTTATTAAGCGCATATTTACCATCAGTTGAACCCACTTGCTTGCCATTATTTCATTCATGAAAAATGTACTACCTACTACAAGACATTGTCATTGTGTAGCAGCGGATACCTAACAGAGGGCGATGACTAGATGGTAATGGATCGTGTGTAATGGATAGCAAAGGGGTCATAAAAAGTGTAACTGAACGCACTGTAGTAGAGCCAGTCGGTGATGGGTGAAACCGCGATCCCGCACTTGAGCGTGTCCTGCTGGCTGCCCAGCAGCATGGCCGTGACGTAGCCGCCGTAGCCCCAGCCCCACACCGCCACGCGCGTCACGTCCAGGAACTTGAACGTCTCCAATAAATATCTGAAATGTACAGATATCCATGTTAACCGTAATGACAAAAAGTTGGTAGGTCTTAGCCCGAAAAATTCCTTTATACTTTATATCTAATAAAATCTGTCGTAGCAAATCTTTCGTCCAAATCTTGATAAGGACGCAAGACCATCGATCATACATTCTACTATTGATATTCAAGGTGATCTCATTTCCAAATAATGAGGCAGACATGGAATTATTATTGAACAAAAAATACGTTAACTTGCGCTCACTAAAGCCTACTTTATGTAGTTACGCGATATAAGCGTTATAAGCGATAAGACCGCCTATTGTATACTTTTGTTCTTTGTTTCTGTATTGTTTTAGTACTGATTTGTGGTGTTCAATAAAGAGGATATGTATTGTACTTTACTATGTATATTACTTTCTTAAGAAACTTGTTACGTATTTGACAACCTGGATACGTTAGGTTGTAGTATGGCGATTAGCCACTTTCAGTGTTTAGCAGTAACACAATAGTTTACTGCTACATAAACGCATATTGCTTGTATCAGCGACAATCCAACTGTATATAAGCTAAGGTTTTCGATAATAAGGTGTGCTTATTCATTCTTTACTTCGATCATAAAACTTGGGTTCTTATTCCATCTCCACCTCAACCATCGTATATTACACCCAAGCACCATCTTACATCTCATGGCGACCCTGCCTACGAACTAAAAAGGAATCCTACAGAAAAAAAAAAGAAAAAAAAATCAACTACTACAACAAACGCAGTCAGATCCAGACCACCAAACCAACCAAGAAGTACCAAGAACCAAGAAGAAAAATAACCAAACCAACCAACCACCAAAATAACCAAGAATCACCAAGAATCAGGAAGAAAAAAGAAGCCCAACTAAGAATTTAGAAGATTCATCAAAGAAGAGCGTTGTCCAGGGATAACCCGGCTCGCAAATCAAGAGGTGTCCAGGGTTAGCCCGGCCCAATTCAAGAGGAGTCCAGGGAAATCCCGGCCCACGAACGAGCAACAGAGGCGTACCAGCAGCATGCAGAAACCACCACCGCCACCATCACCGATGGCAGCACTACCAGCAGCACCAGGACGAGGTCAAAAAAAAAAGGGACATCGTCAGTCCTTACTGAATTAAGGTTTTTTTTTTCTCATTATCTTAAATTATCTTTTTATAGTACAATTTTGATGTTTTTTTTACTATCATGTATTTGAAGTGAAATTTTAAACGTATTTTTTTTGCATAATTATGGATTGTCGCTAATATAGTTCAAAATATTTTGAAAAAAAAGTAAATTCATATCAATAGTAGTGTCACTTAAATTAAGACAGCATAATATGTCGCAACTCTTGCGAGTGCGATGCCGCTACGCGCTATCCGCGGAAGCGAAAATTTTGTAGGTCGCGCGCGATCGCCGACCATTATGCGATTTTATAATTATTAGTGAAAGAAATTTGATACCTCAGGAGTGTGTCGCATCGCTCCAGTAGTTAAATAATTAACAACTCAATTCAATAAAATTATTTAACTACAGCATACAACACAAAATAGAATCAAATCGACACTAATAATGATAATTAATTAACAATTTTGAAGAATTATTTTTTTTTGCTCATGAAAACTTTATTGCGTATATAGTACGGTACAAGTTAAGTTTAGTTAGAGCACTTAGTCCTTATCTGATCATGGTGTTTGGACTACCGAGCCCTCCGTGAAGATGTTGGAGACTTTATGTCTTAATGTATTTAGTGACTTAACTTACAGGCACGCCGAAATAATGGGTGACCTGATATGCCAAGTGTTTTTTAGGGTGACCATGCCCTGGGTGACAAAACCCCATGAGATTGATGTTTTATAAGGGACGCACGGATGCGTAGCCCATTGTTTATAGTTTAGGAGCAAGAGACTCCGTTATGGCATTAGAATATTAAATTTGTATGGTACCGGAACTAAGACGTCACAATATTGAGAAATCATGAACATTTAAGTACTGATATTTTGAAAAATTATTACATTGTGAAATGATAACTATGACGATTAATAATAATACATTTTATTAAAACATACCAAGATTTCGCAACTCGGAACGAGTGCGATGCACGATGCACGTGAGCCGCATCAGCGAATTTTTTTTATTAGACCGAGCGCAGTCGCGTAACTGACGCAGCATTTAGAAATAAACACTATGCTAATACTTATTATCCAAATTATAACTTCAAATGAATGAAATATGAGAATTATAAACTCGAATGCAAAACTCATTACAATTATTAATTTTACCTCTACCTAGGTACCAAAAGTGACACTAGGGCAAACATTGTCAAAAATAATTTCAACATATTACTCCTTTCCTATTTTCTCTTTGTCATTTAAACTTAGAATAAGTAAAGACAACTCAAAAAAAATGTAAACAAGTAACATGCGTTTAATTTTTTTCTCTGCCACCCCGGGGGTGAAGGGACTTTCGGGGGAGGTGTAGTATGGCGATTAGCCACTTTCAGTGTTTAGCAGTAACACAATAGTTTACTGCTACATAAACGCATATTGCTTGTATCAGCGACAATCCAACTGTATATAAGCTAAGGTTTTCGATAATAAAGTGTTCTTATTCGTTGATATACTTCCATCTCAGACTTGGGTTCTTTCTCCATCACCACCATCCTCGTCAACCTGCCATCATCTATTACAAGGTGACGTCTATCACGTGCTTGGTATCATTTACTTGGCGCATTAGCTTTGCATCTCTTTTTTGTTCCGGCGTTACTCGTGTGACCAACAAAACTGCTGATATACGTGCCGGCACGTAAGTCTAGCGATGACGGGTCACGTGGAGGGAATCTGCGCACCCACGGATACCGTATGTTATACTTCTGCGCATACAAGGTCATCGCTAGACTTACGTGCCGGCACTTATAGCTAAGTGAAGTAGCCTTTAGCAATGCTAGCCCACCTAATAACAGCCAACTGGTCGGCGACCTCGACGCCGCCGAGCCGGCCGCGCAGCAGCGCCCGCGGCAGCCCGCGCGCGCCCGCCACGTCCAGCTTCACGTACACCACGTCGTTGCGGGACGACATGTACGTGCCCCAGTCCACCATGAACTCCTCGGTCACCTGCTGGCTGCCAGGACGCCCGTTCCTGCAACATCATGATCATCTTCAGAAATCAACATATAAATAAATAAATAAATAAAAATAAAATAAAAAAACATGAAGAATTACAACGAGAGAAAGTGAAAGAACAAAATAAACAGTAGTGGAACTGGAGAAATATTAAGGGCCTGTCTCACCATTCCTTAACTGTCAGTTATCTATGATTCCGTCTCTATTTATTACTATCGAACAGACAGAGACGACATATTATACGGGCACCTATGTCTGACCACACGGGGACACGGGGCTTAGGACAATACCCAGTTGTGATCCTAGTGGTGGTTAAAAGCTTAAATCCTAGATCCAGAAGAGAAGATGATGTTAGGAAAATACAGTTTCATAACGCGTATTTATAAACACGTACACTTGTACAAGAACCGGGAAGGCAGCGTCACGGAGTTCCTCACGCCATGACGGCGGCAGCATCAGTTGCACACGGGCTTTGGACCCGCTCCCGAGCTGTACGTCGAACGACCGACGAGTTGGCAGTGCTAATTCACGTAACCGTACGGATCTGGAATATAAATGTTCCAGAGTTAAATATACTTAACACAGTTCGTAGTTAGGAATCATATTGATTGAACTGGGGCCTTAACATGACGTCTTAATGCGATTCTAAAGACTGATATGTCCATCTCTTTATTCATTTTAAAAAGGATACAACAATAATCCTTTCACTTGATGTATCAGACTAGCTTCTGCCCGCGACTTCGTCCGCGTAGAATTAGATTAAATAATTGATGTTGATAGTTATTTCCGCAATAATTATTTACGTTGCAACTCTAGGCAGCTACGTTTCACATACTACCTTTTACGTGTTTATCGCTATCCCGCGGGAAGTATTCAATTATCCGGAAAAAAAGTAGCCTATGTGTTAATCTAGGATGCCAGCTATATCCGTTCCAAATTTTATGTAAATCTGTCCAGCCGTTTTCGCGTGAAGAAGTAACAAACAAACACACACACACACACACTTACAAACTTTCGCCTAATATTAGTGTGATAGCTTTTCCCCGCGGCTTCGCTGGCTTGTACCAGGAGTATTTCGATCCCGTTTATTTCCCGTACCCGTAAGAATTTCGGTAAATGCTCTCTTAATGCTCCCATACACTCCCCAAGAAATCCACATGCCAAATTTCAGCTTTCTACGACCAGTAAAACGAAAAATCCAATTTATTTCCGTTCCCGTGGAAATTTTGCAAAGTCCTCTCTTAATGCTCCTCTACACTCTCCAAGCAATCTACATGCCGAATTTCAGCTTTTTACAACCAGTAAAACGAAAAGTCCCGTTTTTCCCGTTCCCGTGGGAAATTTGGGAAATTATCTTTTATAGCTTCCCAACACTCTTCAAACAACCCACTTGCCTAATTTCAGCTTTCTACGGCCAGTAAAACGAAAAGCCCCTGGGAATTTAGGAAAGGGTGTGTAAGGTTCGTCATAACAACGATTAGCGAATTTTCATTTCTCAAAACACGAATATCATAATTTCAATTTGTCGAAGTATTGAGATCATATAAAAACAATATGCATACAAACAAAATGCCGAATTTCTCAAATCATAATATCAATTTGCATAATTAAGGTACTGCATAATAATCATGCTGCATAATAATCAAAAATCATAATAAACAATGTTTATACAAACATCGAGGATAATGATCGAAGAGTATAAGCGCCTGGCAAAAATCAAACAGCAATACTAATATAATTATTGAATATAGCAGTTTGTTTTGTTGGAAAAACTGCAACAGCAATATTATCCGGGCTGCTATAAAAAAAAAACCTAACATCGAAGGCTAAGGCGGAAGCTACGCTCCGCTTCGCTCCCGCCTAAGCCTTCTGAACCTAACCTATCCGACTCGCTTCTGCTCCGAACCGTCTTGCTCGCTCGCTTCGCTCGCTCGCACAAATGAAATGTTTTTTGCATTTGGCATCAGCCAAGTATAAATATGCGACAAAAAATAGTACGCTTACGTATTAAGTATAATTATGTTGCATGATGTTATACCCTCTAATCGTTATTCTAAATGTTGTTATGGATTTTAATCATTTAATTATTCAATAGAATAACCGAATATTAAAATGAAATTATTAAATATAAGCATTATTGCAATTGTTGTTATGACTAATGAATGTTATTTTATTTAAAGCTTATGCTCGGTAAAAATCTGAAATCCGTTGTTATGCTAAATGAATATTATGATTTTTGAGCGTAGTGAAATTAAATTATGCTAAAAGTTTGTATGACGATTGAACGGCACCCATTTGGAAAGTCTTCTCTTAATGCTCCTCTACACTTCCCAAGCAACCTACATGCCGAATTTCAGTTTTCTACAACCAGTAAAACGAAAAGTCCCGTTTTTCCCGTTCCCGTGGGAATTTCGGGAAATTGTCCCTTAATGCTTCCCTACACTCATCAAGCAACCTACATGCCGAATTTCAGCTTTCTACGATTGGTAAGATGAAAAATCCCGTTTTGTCTCGTTCCCATGGTAATTTCTGAAAATCCTTAAAACTGTTTTTTACTAATATTATCACCTACTTCTATGCCAAATTTGAAAAGTCTAGTATTTATAGTTCATAGTTCGTTGAACTAAATATATATACTTATCCCGTGGGAATTTTCAAAAATCCTGAAATTAACTTCTTAGTTTTCTAATCACCTACTTGTGTATCAAATTTGAAGAGTCTAGTTATTATAGTTACTGAGATAGGGTCACTCGGAATTGAATTATATAAATCCCGTTTTTTCCTTATCCCGTGGGAATTTCCAAAAATCCTTCCTTAGTGGATGCCTACACTGTATAAGGTATCTATGTGTAAAATTTCAAGTCTCTAAGTCCAGTGGTTTGGGCTGTGCGTTGATATATAGTTAAGTCAGTCAGTCAGTCAGTCAGTCAGTCAGTCAGGACTTTGAATTTTATATATATAGATAGCTGACTAGACTACACTACACAGTAAGAATGAGAACCACAACTTACTTATAAGGCCTCGTGTCATACAATATTCTCTCTAGCTTATGTGTTTGCGCATCGTGTAAACCCGCTAAAGGGGGTCCTGGCCCCTTGCACTCGAGCACGTAGTGAGTGATCCCAACGCTGGGCTTCGGTGGAGAGAAGGCGGCGGACCAATAGGAGCAGTTCGCGTAGTGCAACCGCGCCTGCCATACTCCTAGCTCACAGGTCAGGCATCGCGGCTCTTCGCGTTCTGCTCGGGCTCGCACTGAGTTGCTCCCCCCACCATAACTAGGATCTTGGACCACGTAGACGTGCCTTTGGCCAGGTCTCTCTGCGCTACCTGAAGATCAGAAAGCAATTACGTAAAGGGGCTTCACGTTAGAAAATTACAAATAAAAACACACGCCACGAAATGTTTTATTCATAGAAAAAGTTAACTGATGTCTCTCGCTTCACTCATCATGCTTCGGTTCTTTTGTTTTTTTGCTAGTGAAAGGGGTTTGCTAGTGAACGCATACAACCATTTTGATCACAAAGTAGCCACTGTTTCTTTACAGCGCCCAAATGGTTTGTATACGGGGATACAATTAGTATTATTATGACAGTTAGGTTAGTAAATTAGGATAGTTATTGTAAAACCAGGCCACTCAATCCCAACTCAGTCAAAATACTTAATTTGATTTGTTTCCTTCAGCATGTCAGTTTGTAGTTTAGGTATGTAAGACTTTTCTATGTCTGAACCTGACAGAACATAATCGTTGTTAAAAATTAGAATTTAAACATCTAAAGCTCATACAGGCTTGTTAAACTTAGCACGTTCTTATTAATATAATACTTACCTAAATAATAAACTAAATGGTTGATCTCGTCCCAGGCAAGGACCTGTGCTACTTCGACCTTGCCGTGGGAGAGGACTGCCAGGCGTTGTCGTTCTACGTCCACATGCTTGATGTGGGTGTAGTATTGGCCGCCACCCTCTTGCACTGCAGCTAGCAGAAGAAACGCGCTGCCATCCTCGGAGTACACCGGAGGTTGATGCACTTCTAGCCAAGGCTCGTCTGTAGCTTTTTCTGAATGGGTCTGGAAACAACAACGGTGACAATGAGAGCTCTGAAACTTCAACGTAGACAAGCAACTATCACGGCTATGAAGCAACATTCACTATTTTTTAATGTAAACCACTAAGGGCCTGTTTCACCACTCCTTAACTGTCAGTTATCTATAATTCCGTCTCTATTTATTACTACGAAGCAGACAGAGACGTCATCATAGATAACTGACAGTTAAGGAGTGGTGAAAAAGGCTTTAAGTGTATGAATTGAAGACAATAAATCCATGACAGCATATTAAGGCAGAAGAACTAACGAATCGTTTATACCTCTGTACAGGTCCAGTTGGGTGCGTAACAGCTGCTATAAACTGTTAAGTTTTGCGCCCGGTTTATCCAAACTACTCCTACATGAGAGTTGTCTTTGCCCACCCACTGGGCTGATATGAGATAATATTCCCTGTAAATAATTTTTAAATTAACAGCTTGTATTCAGACAACTACTAAGATATTGGATATGAGAACGACACATACATTCCATCCAATGTGTTTGGCGGCTTGATCTCCCATCGAGGCGGCGACGTTGAATTTTGCACAGCTACTATTGATAACTTGACTTTTGGAATCGAACTTCCAGGCTGGAATAATATATAACTGCCCGTTATTAAGAAAAATCAGGAAGAGGAACATAAATCAAAGGGTTGTACTGGCATTTTACATTCGCTCCAAAATCATAAGACGAGAGACTAAGAGTTCGAGACCATTGTCCAGCAGGAAACTCTATTTCTAACTCTAGGAGTAAATATTAATTTTCCTGATGACTTAAGTTGTAAATACGTTACTACCGTTGGATATCTGATGGTGACGTGATCCGGGAAGGCAAACGGGGTAGTCTGGTTGAAGGCGGGCAGTAGGAAGCCAGAACGCGAGGCACCGACGCCGCCGATACCCTGTTCGATGCGCGGGAACCGCAGCTCTGACACCGCACTGTCGTCGTACTGTACGTACAGCACCAGCGTCCCGTCTGCCGAGCCCCACGCTGATGACGGAGCTTTCGTCACCTCCTCTGTAATTCAGGTTAATGTTATTGAATGGTAGTCTGATGGCGTTAAGTATCAATGTCGGTGGCACCCGGACTCAGTGGACTAACAACTTTTTATTAGTTGATGGTCTAATCTAAGTATTTAAAGTTGAATGTGTATAATTTATTTAAAGCGAGGAGGGGCTTTCTTATTATATACTTATGACTTCGCTTCTATGATTCCAGCTTCTAATTACGCATCCTATGAGATTAAATGGTGGAATTCATACTTCATAGTCTAGTTTGTGTTCACTGAAATGGACCTCCGCAAAGTAACGCCTGATCCAATAAAATATTCATAGTCTAGTTTTATGTGATAGTGATAGTAATCAACAGATTCGGGAACAGGAGTTTTGACTTTGTAATGATAATGACTAAAGATACGAGTAGTTACTTCAAATCAAGTCTGTTTAGGCATGATTACGTAAATTGAGAATACACTGTATAAGCTACCTTGATACAACCAATCGGAGACCCCATTGTAGACCCTCCCGGGACTGGCGTCGTCTGTGAGGCGCAGCAGCGGTGCGATCTTGGCCGGCGGGCCGGGCCGAGCCAGCACCTCGTTGTCGGCCGCCAGCAGTAAGGCACCCTCGGTTCCCAGCCACGCGGCGTGTTGCCATTCCCAACTCCTTTGGCCGTCGCCAAAGAGTGGCATGTGGTGACTGGACAGAAAAATGTGTAGGATTGTTTCCGTGTCGTGGATTTTCTTATATATTGACTTAAAAATATAGGTACTATAATTTACAAATTGAAATAAAATGTTAAAATGATCAATTATTAAGTTTTGTCGACAGCTTCTTTTGTATTTCCCGCGAAAGAAAAACTTCAAAAGGGTTGATAATCACGTGATTTAATAATTTCTATTTTGTGATAATTACCCTATTCCACTACACTACTACACTAGGTAAGTCTAGACCATCTAGTGTAGACATTTTGGAATTTCGGGATTTCATTGTAATAAATTCTCAGAAGGAATCTGCAAGTTTCAGTCCGCTACTAACAACCGTCCTCCGTGGAACTCCATTCCGATTTCAGGCGTCGCGAATTGAACTACATTAAAATTCTACTCGCAAAATTTCGAATAAATTCGGAATCGTATTCACGTATCCATCTTCAAATCGATTTCGTCACCCGAAGAAAAGAAAAGGAAATTCACAAAGTAGATATGATTTGGTGAAGAGAAAATAACACGGTAAACTTGTAAATCTCTTTACCAAGTCTCGTTAAAAGATTTTCTCCAAAATTGACACGATCGAGTAAGGACGAAACGGAAAACTGACACTGTGCAAGTGTAGAAGCAACGTCTGTAAAATTATGAAGTACTGATGGAGCAATTTTAGTATGTAATGTATGCAATTGCCTTTTATTAACATTAACGTTTAATACTGCGATTTAAAATGCTGCGAATCATGAGCAACTTATTATTTTTTCAAAATAATCCTGTTCTTAACACCACCCGTCCGGGTGTAAGCGGGGAATTAAAAATTAAAACACACGCGTGTGAAGATATGCCACCCCTGCCGTTAAAATTCCACTCGTACTTGTGAGAAAAATGTGTAAAGGAAACGAATTGAGATCGTGCAGATATTTTAAATTCCTCCACAGGGAACCGAATCGTGCACTCTACCCGGATGAGAATAAATATTTCCGAGTTTTTTTTCTTCAAATACATTATAATATCTAAACACACAAGAACATGACCGCAGTAAAAATACTGTTAAGTTATATGAAGATGGAAGTCAGCTTTTGATAGACGTATCAAATGGAGTTGCGAGTGAAAATCAATTTGGGAAAAGCGAAATTGAATTTACCACGTGTCGCGATATAACCGTAAACTCCACAGGCGGCACCGTAATCATTCCCACAGCACGTGAGTACTCCGAATATTACATAACAAAATATATTATAGCATATAGCTTTACTTACTCATTGGTGACGTCATAAATGGTGTAGTAAGCGGTAAACGTCTGCCGATAAACCTGAAAAAAATGGAATGACATTGAAGGTACGTCGGAGCTTTGTTCGAGGCACTGAACTTTGTAACGACCATCTTGTTTATTTTATAAAAAACCAATTAAAAGTTTTACGAGGCAGCGGCGCCGTACCTCCTTGATATTGTGTTGGAAGAGCACGAAACGCAAGTTCGGTGAGCACTGGTACCCGCGAACATTCAACTGCCTCTGTAACAGAGAAAGGAAAGACTTCGGTGAAAGATTCAGCTGGGAGCTCGGAGTTTTTATTAAAGTTGTCGCAAACTCTGCCTTTCGATCCTCCATTCGAGGCGATAACTCAATGGTTTCGACTTAATTGAGTATTGAAAGTTAAGCTTTTACTTAGGCGGTACCTATAAAATATAGAGACCGTAGCCGGTAGCTACAGAACAGTTAAGCTTTTGTGTTGGTAACGCTAACGTTAAGTTTATTTATTTACGTCGTAGAGAGTTTTCGTGTGGGGAGCAGCAAAGCATTCTCGGTCGGTAAAGTGGCAAGTTGCGGTCAGCGGGCTGTAGAGCGGCTTAAGCGGAGGCTTTCAGGCGGTTGTGTTCATAATAACTGTGCGATGCGGGAGGCGTACGCCACTAGCCGCTACCAAATTGGATTTGTGTAACAGGTCATGTGTATTCGCCGCACAAACTTATTGTTAAAATAGAGCTGGCGTGGAATCCGGCCAAGAGTAAAAATAATGTACCTTCTGTTCATCGGCGGACACGAAAAATACTAAGGGCTTGTTTTACCACTATGATTCCCAGGAACTACGAATATTATTGTAACAAAGTGATATCTTAAGTACTAGATATGTATGGAGCCATGATGGCACCATACATATCTGATTTATTACTACGAAATAGATAGCCCGCGGGATACCAATTTTCAGGGATAAAATTTATTCTGTTCCCAGGTTCTCAAATAGCCGTACTAAATTTTATCACGATCGGTCTCAACGAACTCACATTCACATTTATAATATCAGTTAGTATTATGATACTCACGAGAGTGTGGTTGGTGACCAGCACAGTCAGGGTATTGTTGAAAGTGTCGAACGCGAGCAGGCCTCCGTCGTCCGCCTGGTACACCAGCTGGTGGGAGTTGACCCACGTGGTCGGCAGCCGCTCGCCCGCGAGGTCGCCGCGCAGGAACTGCTCCAGGCGCATGCGTCGCCCCGACCAGTACAATAACTCGTCCACATACCTGGAGCAACATACGTGTTAAAATTACTACGGGAATATGTATTAATAAAATGGAATATACATAGGTACAGTTAGAACTCTGACATCAAAAAGATAATTTTTTTATTTAATTCATTAATTAACCCAAGATTTTTGTTATTTTTTTTTTTTAATAGAAGTACTTTTAGAAGTAGTTTTTTTGCTGGCTGTACTTTTTATTGACTAGGTACTTGTATTGTCATCCATGTAGATTTGATCCAAATACTACAAACAGGTCAAATTAATAAAAACTTATAGTAAAAATTAAACGGTGTTATTAATAATTTAATCTAACTAATATTATAAATGCGAAAGTATGGACGGATGGATGGATGGATGTTTGTTTGTTACTCAATCACGCCAGAACGGCCCAACGGATCTGGATAAAATTCGGCACACAGATAAAAAAAAGTCTGGAATAGCACATAGGCTACTTTTTATCCCGAAAAATTGCGTAGTTCCCGCGGGATAGCGATAAAAGAACTCTTTGCAGACGAAGTCGCTGGCAACAGCTAGTAATAATATAATAACCGTTCAGTTGTCATTTTAAACACTAACATTGACATTTAACTTTCACAGATAAGGACAAACGATTACTAAGTTAGCAGAGGCCTATAGAGCGTTTATGAAAAAAGGGGTATTGTTTGAAGTGTTTTTTTTAAACCAGTGGCTTTTATACATACATACATACATACATATCGTCATGCCTCTTTCCCACAGGGGTAGGCAGAGACTACTTTGCCAGGTCAAGAGTACCCGAAACCGACGAGCATGTATGAAGAGATTGATGAATGTGAATGAAGCGAAAGAGTTACTAACTGTCAGGATCGTAGCAAGTGGAACAAAGTAGTCTCTGCCTACCCCTGTGTAGTGGCTTTTATGATCTCTATAAAAGGTTTAAGCTGATCCCCAGCGAACATTACCTAGTAAATTAATGCGTAGGAATCAATCTTTATTACTTAGGACTTACCCTAATAAATAAATCGCAGTAACAATGCCAGCTATCACACAACTGATGACCATCAAGGAGAATATGATGCTTTTCCAGTTGTGCCCATCTCCTGGGTACAATTCCTGGAAACAAGAATTTAGTTCAGAATCCGATTAGTATTTCGCTTACACATAACAAAGTTACGGATATTTTGTTGAAAACATTTTCCGAAAATAAACGTCTCTACGTGTATGTAATGCCTACAATGGCATTATAGAAGGAAACAACTTTTATGTTTCAATTTACTTTGTTCTGTTGGTACCTACGGCTTATAATTGATTTGATCGCTTTGTTGCTGTACTTTATGTAATAAAGCTTCAGTATTTCTTTCGAAAATATTTAGGTGTAACTTGCCTATGCCCAGGGCAGACGGTCTTATCGCATACGCTAACTTATAATTGATCCTTCGATAAGGCATGGTAGCTAAGATAGCGTTCTCGTAGCTGTATAAAATGGCACTGTCCATCAAAAACTTTATCAAAGTCCACACAGACCTACACGAGGGCCCTATTAACAAAAGAGCGAGTGTAATATTTTGTTGTAACAAACGTCTCGTACTCTTTCCCGACTTATAATTGTGAGTAGACAGACTTATAAGTAGTTGTTGTTTCTTTTCATACAAAGTTATATGAAAGGTAATCCATTATTGAAGGTATAGCCTAACAATTATCTATTTGGCCATGAGATGGCGTCGCTATCAACATCTTACATACTTACACCTTAAGGGTGCGACCAAACCGCCGCGTATACGCAGTGACGTGTCGTATGCGTCACGTTTTCTCACCGTTTCTTCATACATTTTGTTGCGATTCGGTAACGTCACCGTTTTTTAAGCGGCGGTGTGGTCAACAAAATGTCACAATTTAAGTCGTGAGCGCAGACACATAAAAACATAACTATAAAAATAACCGAGAAATAAGCTAAGCTAAATATCAAAGATTTGCCTCTATCTCTGTCTAGAAAAACAGAATTTTAATATAAATATGGAGTTTATATGGGCGTAGTGTTTTATGCCATCACATGTCATGTCGCATCTTTCTTTCTAATCGCTGTCTAATTAGTATTTGAAATCCTTTTATTTTCCGTATTTCTTGACCGATGTTACTTTTCTTCTCTTTTACAATATTTTCGTCATCATCTTCCTAGCGTTTTTCCCGGAATTTGCCAAGGCTCAGTGAGCCTGGGGTCCGCTTTGACAACCTAACCCCAAGATTTGGATTTTTACAATATTTTCCTATTTTTATTTTATTATCTATTACCTCTTCTTTCGCGGACTTGGGGTCGGCGACCTGTAGCGTCTCGTCCGGCGGCAGGCGCCAGGAGCCGCCGCCGCCGCCGCCGCCCGAGCGGTCCGTGTGGCCGGTGGCGTGCATGCGCCGCCCCCGCCGCGGCCGCCGCGCGCGCACCCGCCACCGCGCCGCGCTACACCGCCGCCGCGCCTGCGCAGAAGCGCTGACAAGCGCTCACGATCCACCACGCCGTCTCGCCTCTGCGCCAGGTACAAGCGCTACGCTCCATCACTGAAACAAAGGGATGTTTACGTTAGAATAACCAACGGATCGGTTTATGAAATTATGGGTTGTGCTTTCATGAAATAATCTTTTTTGTGGCCTATGCAACATAACTACAACAGACCAATATCTTTAAAGCCCAATATCTTTGAAGCCCAAATAAAAGCTGTAAGAGTCATTTTTATAATTTGGAGAATAAGCATATAATTATAGGTATCCCTATTTCACCAACGCGACCATTATCGGTCACAAACAAGTCTCTTTACATTACAAACTCGACGAGAATCTACGTCGGCTGGCTTCAGATTGAATACGCAATACATTTCGAATTGTCGAGTTGGTGAAAAACTCCTTAAACGTACGTCTTTATTTAATACCAGTGACTTTGCTACTAATGACAGTTAAGCCGAATTTACATTATGCAACTAATTTCGTGCAACTAGCATTACACTGCGGCGTTTGATAAATCATTTTTGAAGCGTTAGGTTATCGGCCGAGCAATGTAATGCTACTTGCACAAAATTAGTTGCATAATGTAAATTCGGCTTTAGTGTTAACCATTCGTAGTATTTTCTGTTTTTTTTTGTTGTTGTACTTAAGTAGCGATGTCATGTCTCGAACAACTGTTCCGCTGTGCTGCCAATTTAATAAAACGTTTTTGAATGCTTTAATTTGCGACAAGTTGCGAGTAAGCTAATTGTTAAACTCCAAGATTTATCTTCACAGCAACGTCCAATTGTTTTGCGATTGAGCTTAAGTTCACAAAAAAGGAACATATTTTAGTCTCACGAATACTAGTAATTATTTCACGACTTTAAGAGAATGTGTCTAAATTTACGACTGGACTGGGTAAATCTATGGCGACGCCAGTCAGAATGGTTCGGTCGGACAATCTTCGTTAAGTAAGCTTTGTGGCGTACATATCAGCGTAAACCCCACGATACTCAGCGGGTTTTAGTACATAACAATTTAAGGATATTTGACGGAATAACTAACTACTATTTGCTCTATAAATTAACAAATCTATAAAGTAACATTGGCTTCGTCCTATCAAAATATCCAAAAGTAGGAGGGTGTTGCCAGATAAAATATTGTCTGTTACAATTACAAGAAGTTTGCGTTAAGTAGAATAGCAGATAATTTGTTAATAGTCTGAGCAGACGCTGTGTCGATACGATGGAGTAGGTTGGAGCGCGGCCAACGCCGGCGCACGCCGCATCAGTTTATATATTCGCTCCAGGCGAACTTTACGACTCCGGAAAACTTATTCCAACTGCTCTCCCAAACCAATTTTTTAGATAGCCGTTTTTATTGCAAGAATATTCAGATCGGCCGGCCATAACGTTTCAAGGAACAGAACACGCTCGACAGATTATAAATTTAAAATAAATAAACGATGAGATCGAATGAGACTATCAAATTTTATGCATTACGATTTGGGCAGCACGCCCGCAGCCGAACGGCGACAAAAGAAAATCAGGACCATTTGGCAAGAATTCTGCTGACATTTATTCCTTTTTTAGGAGTAACGAGTAGACCGAAGCGCGTTAATTGTAGTTCGCGGCCAGGGGACGCGGCGAGAAGGCTTTTACAGATTTTTATCTGAGCCGCAAATGTTGCCTCCGCTGAAATAATTTCGAGGAGCGACCATTTGCGGCGGCTGGGAAAAATGATTATTTAAATATATAATTCGGCACTTGAATTCAACCACGCAGCGTTCTACGTTTCCTGTACCATTTGATTCGTAGGCAATACATACATACATACATACATACATATCGTCACGCCTCTTTCCCACAGGGGTAGGCAGAGACTACTTTGTTCCACTTGCTACGATCCTGACATACCTCCTACCTCGTAGGCAATACTTTAACTTAATTTAAGTCACAAACCTAAAATTATTGTTTTTCGTAAATCGAAGTGTAGTACTAGATAGAGGAGACACGCCTTGACATCCCTTAATTAGTTTCACAGAGGTCAGTAGCTGTTTGCCTCCGCAATTATTCTTCAAAGTACGTCTGTGCTAAGTCTAGGTATTTAGTATTCTAGGCTTAAATAAAATTATTCTCGAGCAGTGCGACAAACACCGAGGCGAGTGGACATTGAACGTGGCCAATTAAGCATTAGCTATGTGCCTCCCTCTTACATTGCCTTGGCTGGGCATTGTTGTTGTTTTATGCTGCCTTTATTGCCTAGAGGGCTCGAGAAATTAGCCGCTCAGCTGCAATGCAGATGAACCGAATCTCCATGCAGCGTGAAACTACTTATAAACTTGGACGGGAAAGATTGATGGCGTTTCTGATTAACTGTTGTACAGCGAAACTTAGTTTACGTATCCGAAGTTTTATTCCTATGAAAGTGAACTTTTACTTCTTTTTATCAATCCACAGCAACGAAAGTTTGTTACTGCAATTTGTCTTTGTAGGAAATACTCGTAAGTCCGAAAGTTTAGAAGCATCAGATATGTTGAAGATCGCAATTGTGCTGAGCTACTGACGGCTAAGCGACGGCGGAAATAGCATAACTTGTCTTGGTTTTTACATGAACAGAGCATGTCCACTTAGTGGCCATTGTTTTTATAAGCGTGCTTGAAATATTGGCTCTTGTCATTGTATGTTGTCAACACAGTGGACTGTAGTGGCAGTTGGCCGCGCGCCAGGGTCTAATTCAATTCGTACAGCCTAGGACCCGCGCTGTTCCATGCAATCTTCTAGTATTTTTATAGTCGATAAAACTGTTAATGCTGTTAGGGTTCCTTACCAAAGGGTGCCCAACAACACCCTATTGCTCAGCCTGAGCACTCTCTGTCACAAAGCATCCCTGAACTAAATTTTGCATTAAGCTACTTTAACAATAACGGATTTGACAGATAATCTATGAAATCTTATGACAAAATCGTCGGTTATCGTTAAAGTTCAAGTAAGTAACTTTGTGCAACTCCCATTTAAAAGTTTCATAGCTTGTATGTGCAGTATGTACTATGTTGGCTATGATAACATATAATAAAATCAATACTAAATTAAAAAGCAAAGGGGCAAGAAACTTATCTTATTTAGTACGACTGTATCGTGTCTGGACGTTTCATTTAGTTTATTATGAATTCATACATAAGTTACGGATAAGATGAGTTTTTCTAAACATGATAGGTATATTAAACACAATGTGAAGTTTCTTCCATTAAAGGAAATAAATAAGTTTATTGGTACAAAAAGTGTTTTTAAGCGCGCTACCGTATATTGGTTTATGATGCAGGGAAATTATTTTCTTAATGTTTCGTTTGAAGACGCTAGTTTATTGGTTACGATGCTTCGGATGCTGTCGTTAAAGTAAAAAATGTATCTTTTATTACAGAAATAAAATATACATTAAAGTACTAAAATTCATTGAGGTAGTGCTTTCTATAAATAGTAACCAAAATATTATTATACCTTATTACTATTATACTATTTAAATACTCTTACTTAATACTATTTAAATACTCGTAATGTGGGGCACCTGCGAACGTTTGAGTGATCAAATCAAAAAAATGACAAAATATAAAGTAAATCATCAAAACTATACTGGAAAGTATTTCAAATAAACTTCTGATGTAGTGGGATTCCACAATAAGCTAGTAATTAAGTAAACGTTGGCTTAGTTCCAGTTTTTAAATACTTTACGGAAGCTCTATTTTTATACAGTTTTATGGCTTTATCACTTTTAACGCACATTTTTTAGAGTAGGAAAACATTAAAGTTTTAATGCCATTCTCCCATTTGAAATGAAATATAACCACTACGATACTAAAGATAACTAGAATATAAATTGTTGCCGTAGATAATAACTTGCAGCTGATTTGCAAATAAGAATGCTGCTGTTGTTCTATTGAGCTATTAAATATTGATGCTCTAGTCTTCTAGTACATTATGTATAATGTAAAATAGACACGACATGAAAACAAATGAATACGATAACATAATTTTTCACGCTCATGTTACATTGAACCTCGACAATCGGTGCCGCATTTGCAATACACTCACACGTCCCGAGCTCGATAGTAAAACATTCACATCGCCCTGTTTCACTGCTAAGCACCAGCCATAAGTGGGACTTTCATCGCGTCAGCAATCGTAAAATATCGGTAATAATCAGCGTTCGCAGAGTTCGAGCGTTCGGATCCGTCACACTCAATTTGCAGGAGTCGCTCCATGAAACCGTTTGCTCGGTCAGAATCAGAATCCGTTGGAAATGGAAGAGAAGTGAAAAGCGTAGTGAAATGGCGTGAACCTGCAAGCGCGGACAGCGGCGGTTAATCTCTTTATTGCAGCGCAAAGCGAACCCGCGACTGTACCACCTAGCAAGAAAACTCTTTTAAATGTCAAAGCGACTGTCTGTTTTCTACGAGTATTAGCGAGAAAAAGAGAAAAAAGTGAACATTATATCTGGTACATATGGTCTTGTATCAAAATGAAAGATGGAATAATTATTTTGAGTAGGTAACTTTTTAGTACTCTAGTACATTTAGGTATAAGTACTTTGATCAGTTAGAAAAAGTTTTACCACATCATACTGGATATCGACATGAAAAGCGGTAGGTACATATTAAAATATTCTGTTAACCCGTCCTTTTTTATCATCAGCATACTTAAATGAGAAAAAATGTAAAAACCGTTTCTGTGAAGCATAAAATTACCTTTATAGTCTGCTCTATTTTAAATCAAGTATACTATACGCAAAGCATTTTTCCTAAATTCAATTCCCCACCTCGGCACACCTAAACCTTTTTTGTCTTAACAGCGATGTAGGAGGACTGAGCACTTTGTTATTCTGAAGTAAGTAGCCATCATCAAGGAATTGAGTTACTCGTGGCTCCATTTTGTGGAGGGCACTGGAGGGGCTATTACTTGAGTTGAATTGGCTGGTGGGTGAGGCTGGCTGCTCTGGCTAATAATTTAATTTCACTTGGCGAGCGGCCCGGCTCCGGTGCAGCGCGATCCGCAATGGGATTTTAAACGATCAAAACATTGAGTTATGGTAACCTATGTTTGTATGATTTGATGACAGACAACAAGGTTAGGTATTAGACATAATATATACAGTCGGCCTATTATATTGAGCACTTAAATAACAAGTAACACAAAAATTACACGAACGAATACACTCAACAACCATTTATACACCGGCTCGGTCTATAAAAAGAGATAGTTTAACATCATCCTTATCTGAACAAGTTTGTTAATGTCAAAAGGTAATCGCTTAAAAATTAATTTTTGAATAGCGGGTAGGTTGTAGACTTCTTCCTGTTGAGCTGCATCTGCTCAATATAAAAATGTGGCACGTAATATCCTTTTAGCATGTCGCGCGAACAATATGGAGTCCATGCCGGGTAGTCCCTATAAATCTTCTGCCACCCGGGATTCACCTGGCGACTTCGTAACAAGGAAATCCTGCACCATAAACGTATGGTGCCACATGACACTGAGATGAGGAAATATGGCTTTGAAATTATGTGGTCTTTGTTATCATCCAATATTGGTTAGTATCATTGATAAGTAAAACGTGAGACAATGATGACAAATTTTGGGATGCGAGTCGAATAATCTGCTATTATATAACTGTCGGTCCGTCTTTATCTAATTACCTATGTTGCCACATACAATACTTTTTAGTGTGGAAAATTGCATAGTCCCGGCGCAGTCAGAATAGCGATCTACGGATAGTGGATAATTTGTAAACTAGGCGCGGAAATCTGTTAGTTCAATATAGAACTTAATAAGACTGATGCGTTCCGTATGTCTGCTGCCTTTTCGCTCGTTTGAGTCGTCCTTTAGGCTCTAGACCTTTGGTCAAACGTGAACGGGGATAAATTTCAATTCCATCGAACAGAGTTAGCAAAAACAAAGTTTAATGCCATCAATTTTCCGTAGTTAGTATCTGCAGCGGTGTCTCTACGATTTTCCACCACGAATAAAGGCGCCAGCTCTATTTATTCTAAACTTGTTCCACGATAAAGCTCCTCTTAAAGTAAAATGGGAAAGCGGCAAACTCGTTATTGAATTTTAAGGACTAGCTCTTAGTTGAATAGGCAAGCCTGTCAAACTACAAAACATTCTTAAATTGAAACGTGAAGTTTCTTAGATTGACTGTACGTTTATGAAAACCTCAACAAAAACTGTAAAACCGTGCAATTCACAATGCCAAAAGTGGCTATTTATACCATAGAATTGAAAATATATAGGGTCATGCATGTTTAAAAAATTTAGCAAAGAATTTTGTAGCTCAATCAATGTAATCATCGCAATGTCGATTATCTCATTTTATCTGATAGATTTTTATTTTTACTTCTGAAATTCCGTCTATACCTACGTTGACTCATTTGCATCTCTTGAATTTGAAGAGCAGAATCACGGCGAGCCTCAGTCTGGGATTACTGGCACTCGATCCCTCTATAGAATAAACATTGGACCGGTATCCAGTCGTCACCGGGGGTTCGGGTGCAGTATTTAAATGTTGATCCTTTGTAGCCGACTTGATTTCCACTAAGTTATGCTAATCTGTTTCAGAAATTATATTATCTGGGTTCGTATCCCTTAAATCATGTCGTTGCCGCTTCCTTTTGCCTTCATTTTGCCGCTGTTCACCCTTATTTATGAGAAAACCTTCGCATGTACTTTAAGTTCGCAATTTGTGTAGGCAAACATTCATGAGGGTTTGTAACACGTGTCGCATGAGAGTGAGAAGTACATACAACTTGCTTTTAATTTATCCAGGTACCTGCGACAAACTCTAAAATAACTAACTGTACATGTCTTTGTTTTAGGATGAAACTATTAAAATTAAGAATAAGAACAAGAATAAGAATAATCTATTTGCCAGCCATTTGCCATTTTTTTTGAGCCATGATTCTTTCATCTTGTAAGAATGCAGTTGTGTACCTATGTAGATGCGTGAAAACATATTTATTATATATGGGCATTATACTTGTAAATACTTAGGGCTAGCAAGTCTAGCAATCCATCACTATTTTGATTCCCCCTTTCCATCTATACGCCTATAATGCTAAACGTGGCCTTCAGGTCTTGTTACCTTAGGCTCTGTCTACCCCGTAAGGGATAAAGACGTGATTTATGTATGTATGTACTTTTATAATAAAAAAATTACAAACTGTGACTTCAAGATAAGTTCTTTAAAGGCTACCTTCTTTATTTATGCCTATGTTTAACATTCAATCAGTGCGAACTCTTCTGCCATTGGTTGGCCTCGATCCGTTCCCTCGCAGCGGAGATCACGTATACACATGCTCTAAACCGTCGGATGGCGGCCAAAGATAAGAAAATTACGGGCCCTCGGGGCGCTAGTACGGGCAACTTTGTTTTGAGAGCAACTTTAGGAGTAGACAAGAGGTAATTTTGAAGCGAAACGCTATTTGTACCTAAGTAAACTTACGTACCTGCCGTGTGTTGTGTACATTAGCTTTTCCCAGTGGTTTAGGTACACACTATGTGATAAAATTAATATTATAATTTGCTTAAAATTTTACTTTTATATCTTTTTTTTCTGAAATTCAAACATTTGTAAAAAAAAGTGTTAAAACAAAATGTCTAGTCTCGAAACGTTGCAAAAAAAATTCAAGAATTCTTCATCTAAGATTTCATTCATATATGAGACAGGCCCGGCTTACGTTACTTATTTAAATAAGGCTGGTTTAATTTAGCACGAGTGCGACGTAATTGCGGCCTCAGACGGGCGTGGAATGCAACTCTATTCTAAGTAGATTTATTTTTTCATAAAGAGGTAAAATTGTGAACTTGATTATTATGTCGTCCTTAGAATTTAAACTTTTATCTTTATACTTAATACGATAAGTATAAAATATTTGAGGGTTCAACGAGCAGCAAAAGTGCACTTAAAGACCGTCCTGTCTGGAAGGATACTCCGAGTAACATGTTTGTTTATAGGTACTCGTGTACGACCGGCTCCACCCTCTAGAGGATAAAAGCAGAATTTGTATCTTAATAACATGCGCTCCGGTCAAACATGTTCCTTTAAATACATGGAAAACAAGGGACCTGTTTGGGTAAACATTTATTCCACTGAAATATACACTTTTCCGCAGCAGAGTCGGTTCTACAACAAATGAAAGTTTTCATTTAAGGAGACGTCTAGTGCATTATGAATACTGCGGTGGTCTGGTGCGACATTCACGACTCGTTGCCTGCGATGGAATAATCCTTTTTCAGGAGCGAGCAGTAATCAGTTGTCTGCTTCTTAAGCCGCCGATGTCTGATGTAGATTGTTTGTGTAATTTCGACCGAGGACTCTCATAATGACATTGCTGTTCGAATGAGTTCCTATATTGGTTTCTTTCGTGTTCAATTTAAAGTTTTTTCAAGCATTGTTTTCGCTTTTTAGATGACTTCCCATAGAAAGGAGTACATTTAGTAGGTATTTATCTAAGTAACACTGTATGTCAGCAGTGTTGTTTGGACGTGTCTTTGTGAAAACTATTATAAAAATAATGTTAGTTTCTCCAAATTTTATAAGTGATACTTGACATTAAATTGCTGTAGGTTAGGTTTGACCTTTTAATGGCTCGTTAGTGACTTTTAGATTAAATTAGCAGCACCACTAAATACCCGCGGTTTTACCGCTAAAGGCAAAGCAATTTAAATTTAAACATTAATATATTCATTGAAATTAAGTTAAGAATTAAGAATTAGTTCGCTATTATACTGCGTAATTGTTCAATTGTGATCAAGTTAAATCATAGCGAAATTCAAAAGCCATGCAGGTTCTGTCTGGTACTGTTATCGTGCTCATTTAGTATTTGGATTAACAATAGCATGAATAATTATTATTCGCTAGTTAGCAATGCAAGTCTATTTAATTGATTTCATAATTTAATTACCAAAAATCAGTGCATCATTGTTCGGTTGATTTAAATTATGATTTTGTGATGACGTTATTGGTGCATTGCCTGCATTAACTAAATTGAAAGTATACCTAGGTATATACACAAACTAAACGACTTTTAATGATACGGCCACGATATGACGTGACGTCACTATGAAAATTGCTTTTTTATGCTTGCACCAGAACTAAGTTAATGTTTTTTTTTATATTAAAACCGACAAACGGGCATGCGGTGCACCTGATGGTAAGTGATCACTGCCGCCCATGGACAACCATTTGGACTGCTAGCGCGTTGCCGGCCATGCTAATTAATGTCATGTTAACAATTTCACTGTTCCATTTACCTGCTGTCAGACATTAAACCACGGTTCAAATTGTTACAGTCGTGTCTTGTGGCTCCTCTTATCGGCTGATCCGGGCTAAGCTACATTTACGGCAGCAATGGTTGAAAGCCTTGTCCACACTCGATATAAACGGCGACCGTATACACGGCACACACCCATAGGTTTCCTTACAAGCTTGACACATGTCCTGCGAGTATTCACGGGTAAGTATAAAGAGGATCCTTGTGACTAAGAGCTTTGCTTCACCGGGAAGCTAAGGTGTCGCCAGCTACCGCATCCAACCATTTAACTACATTGACATCTGCGGCCGCTAACACTCTTGGCAAAGGTTGGAAATTTAATGTAGGTATTAATAATATATCTACAAGGAAAATTAAATTTGCTGGTATTTCATATACAAAAGAGTTCTTAAATTCCGTTCCCTTTGCTTGTCTGTCCGTCCGTTCGCCTGTCTTAGGGCTGTATCTTGGGATAGATATAGGCACTTGAATTTTTTACAGATTGTGTTTAACTCTGACAGATTTAAAAACAAATAATAAATATGAAATAAAGTTAAAAATTAAAGAGGGTTCCCATAAAACACAAGGTACGGAACACTTTGTGCACGAATCTATTTAGCATTTGGCCGGCTTTTCTTCTTGATTACTGATGAAGCGATAAAAATCCAAACGGATTTTTTAGCCGCCGGAAAGTTGATATCGGCCATTGTCTGACGCAACAGACTCGTTTTGAAAAGGTCACGGGCAAGAATTCATGGCTTTAGGTAAAAACGAGAGCACTCACGTCATATTTCTACTCCGTTTGGCAGCAGTGACCGCTATAACACTTAGATTAATAAGCACTTTGGGCACTAACGCCTCGCCATTCTACCATCGTGTACAATTCATCACCTAGCGTATAGGAAAGTTTTTGCAGACTGAAAGGCAACAACAATCGTGTCACTACTAGGACTGGAATATTTTTTCTTGCTATACTTTTTACGGTTCTTTTCGTAAATTCTGTCATTAGACGAAATAAATAAAACTAATGGCGTAGTGATAGAATGAATTTAAATCATATGATACCTACATCCAAAAACATGAGACACATTTCTAGAGGAAATTATCCCCCTTAGATATTCATAATGCTTGATAAGCTTCTGTTAAAATGAAATTTATTTGTCTCTCTGTTATTAAACTTTACGAGAAATATAAAAATAAGCGTTTAGCTATAAAAATTTGCGTACTTCTACAAAGTTTCATGTCTGTGCTATTAACCGTTGAGGAATTCCCTGAGGAGATAACTCTAGCTGCGCTGCAGCATCAGATTAAGTTATTTAACTTTCACAATTAAACGCATACGCAAAATTCAAGTTAGAACTAACCGTTGAGGAGTTTCCCTCAAAAAGAAACAACCCTGAGAAATTTCCTCGTGAGAAGATTAGTGGCTGCAACATCGATCAGTTTAATTTTATCATTTTAGGCCGTCCTGCAGGTTTTTTTAATCGCAATTTAGTCGCTTATTATGGTTTTTCCAGCAGGTGGCAAACAATCTATTATGAAATCGAAACTGAACAGGAGCCCGATTTATGAAATTTTGAAACCAACTGGCAATCACTAATACTACGACCGTGTAGTAAGTACCTACTTACTACACGGTCGTAGTCAAGCATACCTACCTAGGTATGCTTGACGCAGTCTCAACGACACAATTTAAAATTTTAAGTCTTAACATTAATTTAGATAGAAATCCCTGAACAGTCAGCTGAAGTCTCGTAATCCGGTGCATTGCCCGCTCACTAACGAGCTCGTTACACGTCTGCACTTGTCTTGAGTTATCCTGCAATGCTGGCCAGCGCGCAATGGATAGTGATATAATAAGAAAAAAACCTAACCTAAAAATTTCGCCTTTAAGTTCGCCTTTGTACATCTGTGTTTTATGTACAATAAAGAGTTATACATAACATACAATTTCATTTTTGATACAAGTTTTTTTTTGCTGACTGTACATACATGGATACATAAATCACGTCTGTATCCCTTACGAGGTAGACAGAGCCTAAGGTATTTTATTGCATCAGGCGTTACTTTGAGGAGGTCCACTTCAATGAACAAAAACAATTTTTTTTTGAGTAGCGGAGTAGCAAGGTAAATATTTTTTGTTCATTTGGATGGAGCCATTTTTTTTGCTTGACATTAACCTTGCAACATTTACTGCACATACATTGCAAGTTGAATAAAAAGAAATAGCTAAGAACTAAAGCAACCGCGCAAAGAAAATAAATCTCTATCTTTTCTCTATTCACCAGATGTTGGCTCAATAGGTTTCTATAGACTCCGGTTGGTCTTCGAGCTTAATTCTAGCTCATTAGCCAAGCCGAGCTAGTGAACAGTATCAATAGATTGGCCATAGATCACTAGCTCCGGGTTATGTAACTCCAGCCTTGATTACACTGATTTGTTAAATAAAGCTCGGCCAATCCGCAACTGAATTGGGCTAATGAGGGTGGAAAAAGGGGAAAATGCACAGCACAGCGCATGCCAACTCTTTTAAAATTACACCAGAATGTTTTAGTGCTTGGAATAACGGAAAACATAGTTCACTTCCGGATACCAGCACCAAATTTTTATATGTTACTAGGCATATCATCTGAACACCAAAACTGCCGGGAGACAGTTTCTGAGGTGTCTGGGTCACCAGTTATGACGTCATCAAATTGACCGCCGCCGCGTTGTGAAAAATTCAAATTACACCCAACATATGCAACGCACGTGTACATGTGGGGTATCACGTGAAAGCTAATTAAATAGACTATATTTGTGCCCTGAACTGTAATTGCATTAATGTTACCGTTTAAGAGCTATTAATAGAAAAATGATAATCTTGGAAAAATATTACGGACTTTTATTTCTTCCACCAAAACTAAAGACTCCAGACTAAAATAATGTAGTACAATAATGAAAACAGATTATTAAGCTTTACATTACAATTCAAAGTTTGAAAATCGGATATGAAATGTCGAAGTTATGGTCAAAAACTTGACGACGCTGCAGTGTCTAAAATTACGAAAAAAAATTTTTTTTTCCGGAAACCAGCACCAATTTTTTATATGTTACTAGGCATATCATCTGGACTCCGAAACTGCCGGGAGACAGTTTCTGAGGTGTCAGGGTCACCAGTTATGACGTCATCAAATTGGCCGCCAACACGTTTTGAAAAATTCAAATTACACCCAACGTATGCAACGCACGTATACATGTGGGGTATCACGTGAAAGGATATTAAATTTGCTGCATTGTTTTCTTTATCTGTAACTGCGTAAATATGAAAACAACAAAAATAAAGAATAAATAAGACAAATTACAAAAAAAATATTGCATATTTATTTTTATAGCCAGAGAACCATTTGTATTGGAGAGAAAAATATAGAGTACAACTAATTCTACGTTATTCTTTTATGGTATAAAATTTAAATCATCACAATCAAGTAAAAAAAGACATAGCTATACCGGTTTAAAATAAAGCGCGGCGGATGCCATATATTCAAACAACGTCGCCGGCGCGTTTTAAAAGATTTAAATTAGACAAATTACGCAGTGTATATGCACGTATGGGGCATGAAATGAAAAGATATTAAAATTTGCTGCATTGTATTCATTGATTATAACTGCGTAAATATGTAAACAACAAAAATATTAGAACAAATAGACAAATTAAAGAAAAAAATGCATGTTTATTTTTATAGCCAGAGAACCATTTAAGTTGGAGAAAAAAAATATATGGTTCAAATAATTCTACGCTATTCCCCTATAGTATAAAATTTTAATCATCACAATCGGGTATAAAAAGACATAGCTATGCTGGTTTAAAGATAATTCGGCGGCCGCCACAAACAACGTGACATGTCGCGGTATGCGCATAATGTATATGCCCATGCCAACTGGTGTTTTAAGGTATTTTTGATGAATCCAATTATTATGTAGCCTCATAAAGGGTAATTTTAAATTATATATTTTTTTTATTATAAATGTAAATATAAATAAATATTATACTTACGCACTTTGGATTTATATACCTATACCTCCTTCTTCGAACAATTAGTATACTTACTACTATTACTACTACTACTATTTAGGTAATTAATATGATAATTATAATAAAATAACCAATTGTAACGTCTCGGTGCAAAAATTTAATAACTTACCTATTACATTACAATTCATCGTCAGTCATTGTTACTAGGCGCATAAATACACCACCACCGAATCATTCACGCGTCAAATTTTGGAGCAGACTAAAATTCGAAGTGAAAATATGTAGGTATCTGCAGTTTTCAGCGATGGCGGCAATTTCGCGCGCTTTATGTTTTTTCCCTTAACTTCGACATTTCATATCCGATTTTCAAACTTTGAATTGTAATGTAAAGCCTAATAGCTTTTTTTCATTATTGTAGTACATTATTTTAGTGTGGAGTCTTTAGTTTTGATGCAAGAAATAAAAGTGCGTAATACTTTTTCCATGATTATCATTTTTCTATTAATAGCTCTTAAACGGTAACATTAATGCATTTACAGTTCAGAGCACAAATATAGTCTATTTAACTATAGCTTTCACGTGATACCCCACATGTATACGTGCGTTGCATACGTTGGGTGTAATTTGAATTTTTCAAAACGTGTTGGCGGCCAATTTGATGACATCATAACTGGTGACCCTGACACCTCAGAAACTGTCTACCGGCAGTTTCGGAGTCCAGATGATATGCCTAGTAACATATAAAAAATTGGTGCTGGTTTCCGGAAAAAAAATTTTTTTTTCGTAATTTTAGACACTGCAGCGTCGTCAAGTTTTTGACCATAACTTCGACATTTCATATCCGATTTTCAAACTTTGAATTGTAATGTAAAGCTTAATAATCTGTTTTCATTATTGTACTACATTCTTTTAGTCTGGAGTCTTTAGTTTTGGTGCAAGAAATAAAAGTCCGTAATATTTTTCCAAGATTATCATTTTTCTATAAATAGCTCTTAACTGGTAACATTAATGCAATTACAGTTCAGGGCACAAATATAGTCTATTTAATTAGCTTTCACGTGATACCCCACATGTACACGTGCGTTGCATATGTTGGGTGTAATTTGAATTTTTCACAACGCGGCGGCGGTCAATTTGATGACGTCATAACTGGTGACCCAGACACCTCAGAAACTGTCTCCCGGCAGTTTTGGGGTTCAGATGATATGCCTAGTAACATATAAAAATTTGGTGCTGGTATCCGGAAGTGAAATGTTCCTACCCTTTTCGGACGTAAGGCCAGGCGCTATTTAGTTGAACATAAATAATAACCTGACTCTGTCTTAGATCCTCCTTTGTTCTTTATTTTCATTGCTTCATTTCAAACCCTTAGCTTGACATTTTGAGTTTTATTAAAAAATATATAAGTATTGTAAGTACCTACCAGCCCGGCTAGAACGTTTTGTTCATTTATCTTTTTGTACATATTATATGTAAACATTGTAACAATGTTGGCTTCAGTGGTAAATGTAACATTTGAACAGTCTCTCACCATGACAAGTACCATGTAAGCACAATGGGCATTTTAATGACCTATAAGTTAAGTGCAAACATTTACGTGCCTACCTGTTGTCGTTCATGGCAAGTGTAGTGTCAACAAATAATGTCTATTTGTATTTACAGAACCGACAGCGCGTATATCCCCAATTTACCTTTATTTTTCATCGTGTTTTATTAGTCTAGGTAATTGCTTAAAACGATGTTCTGAAAACAATAATTACTTCTACTATAACAGTTTGAAATGATTTACGATTAAGTACATTAAACGTGTTTTTTAATGTTTAGAGCGCGACGACTTTTACTGGGCTCCCGATATTTTGACGTTTATTTCAAAGTAGTAAAAAGTTTAGACAGAAGTAATTGCATGAAATGTATCAAGCGATACAGAGCAGCTCATTGGTTAGGTACAGCGGTTTAGTGGGCAGACAATAGATCGAAGCAACTTCCCAACTGGAAGATACTTCGGACGACCTTCCTGGATCCGAGTGGCTAATTCCAATCCAACTATTGTATATTTAGTCATCATATTCATATCAGCCTTAGGACGTCCACTGTTGGACATAGGCGTCCTCCATAGACCTCCAGTTGCCTTGGTTGGTTGTTGTACTCATGAATCAAAATAAAAGGTACATGCCGATGTTGTGCAATACAGATTGTATCAATACAATTTTACCCAGTGGGTGTAGCTACATAGTTTCCTTAATGACTAACAGTTAAAATGAAAATATTCATTTTAGCTATAGGGACATAACTCGATGACAAACTTTTTCAGCGCTGACATAAATTTTGAGTGTTTGAGTAACTTAATCTCCAGAGGCAATTGGTTATACACTTTTGCAGCCACATGGGTAGTGCTGCGCTGGTAGGTTGCTGTCGTAGCAGTAGGGGCCCGAACATCATGAGCAAACCTTAAATTAAGTCTGTTGCTATTGAAATTATTTTTTACAGGAAATTTATTTACATTGCGACTAACTAGCTTGCAGAGCTCTATAATATACAGTGCTGTAAGAGTGGGCAAATCTAGTTTTTGAAAAGATGCTCTGCATGACTCTCGGTTTGACTGGATGCCATTTAAAATACGTACATATCTGTTTTGGTTCACTAAAGTGCCTGTTTAAGTTAAAGGGAGTGTATGATTAAGTTTGCGAAGATGTTTTTTGTTTCAACTCGTTTTGATAACAGAGTAACTATGTATGATGATTGATGAAAATCAAAGCCATCATCGTCACTTATTTACCAACTCAGCTGATTACGTTGTGCAGAGAAATTAAAAATCAAATTTTACATTGAAATTAAAATTACTTAAACGTTTTTCGGGCCTAAAATAATGTTTTTATTATATGCGCGCCCTTCAATACTTGGTCACTGGTAACAACCTAAGAAAAAGGACGCTTTCGTAGTCATTTCTTAATTCCCCAAATTCCGCCTCCAGATACCAATTTCGATTATGAAATCGAGTTGTAACAACGGCCGTGTAGCTTCGCAGAGCGCCGCCACTGATTGGTTCGCCGATCCTCTCCGGGTGCCTCCATTCGTCGGTAACTAGTTAATTAACTTCGTGTTGTAGCGAACAACGGTGTACCAAAGTGTAAAGCTAGAAGTTGTCACGTCTCTTGTTTCACACGTTCGCAACATACTTGACCCCTTGAGGGTAGCAATGACGTATAATTTCGATTAAAACCAAATGAACATAGAATGCCACTAAAAGTTAAGAAGTTAAGGTCAATCAATCGCATTTATAGCAACTCAAATCTATTTAGATACTAGCTGTTGCCTGCGACTTCGTCTGCAAAGAATTCGTTTATCGCTATCCCGCGGGAATTTTCCGGGATAAAAAGTAGCTTATGTGCTATTTCAGACTTTTCTCTATGTGCCGAATTTCATCCAGATTCGTTGGGCCGTTCTGGCGTGATTGAGTAACAAACAAACATCCATCCATCCATCCGTCCATCCATCCATCCATCCAATACTTTCGCATTCTACTTCCTACTAATATTATAAATGGGAAAGTTTGTGACGATGTGACGATGTGAGTTAGTATGTATGTTTGTTCCTTCTTCACGCTAAAACGACTGGACGGATTTGGATAAAATTTGGAACGACGATAGCTGGTACCCTAGATTGAAACATAGGCTACTTTTTATCCCGGAAAATTGCACAGTTCCCGAGGGATAGCGATAAACATGTCAATTGCTAATTCTACGCAGACGAAGTCGCGGGCAGAAGCTAGTTTATAATATTAGTTAGATTAGATTTTAAAAAGAACACAGGGCGTCATCCTTTTTGAAAGTCAGTTGAATGAAAATGCTGTATAAAAATAAATGCAAATATGCACAATGTTAACTTCCTTTATTTCGACGTGTACCCTAAAACTTAGCACCTACATTTGTAGCTTACATTTAAGTGACAACTTACAAAATTAGTTGTATAATAGTACATTACTGCAGAGGCCGTGAAGTAAGGGATTGCAGGGCGAGATTGGGGTACACAGATAAAGCGAGTCCTGCAATCCCTGTTTCCGGCCGAGGATTGTATAGTGCTTTTCTCAAGCAATGCGAGGAAATCAAGTAAAAATTGTTTAATTAGCCGCTTTTTTAATTTTTGAAACATGCCATTTGAACAAACTATTGCTCGCGCCATGTTCCCCGCGCCCCGCCCCGCGCCGCCGCACCCGCCCCCCAGCGCGCCGACCGCACCACATTACTTCTTGGCCTAGGCCGTACATGTAAAACTTCTTGGCTTCATTTCGACCGCACCACATTACTTCTTGGCCTAGGCCGTAAATGTGAAACTTCTAGGCTTCATTTCGCAACATTAACGCGTACATTTCCGAGCATGTTTGAGAAAATTAATATCAGGGCTTTATCCTGAGCAAAGGGGATTCATGGTTTGTTGTTCGTATGTCACATACTCGTAGTTAGTTACACAATTAAAGATCACTATTATCGTTTCCTAACCCGTCATCGCAAAGGAATTGGGAATAGAGTGGGAATGTACCTACCTAAGTAGTTTGTTTTGAAAACCAGTCAAGTAATTCGTTAGGAAAAATATAGCCAATGATCTGTTAATGATATCGCAAACTGAGGTACGGAGTGCATTTTTTGTAAGTTTCGGTTTTTCAGTCAACAGATTTACAAAGTACCTATTAGCTCCATCGCTTCATTAGGACCCATTATGCCCGTTTACTTCGCTTGGTTCTCAAAAATAAAACATTTTTTTGTTTTAATTAAAATAAAAATGAATTATATACGTACTGCGTACGATACAAGGCGTAGTTTAAACCGGCCTCACTTTACTGTAAGCAGAACTCCGTCTAAACTTTTTACTTGGCCTTAGTTTATTTCCCTCGCCATTTTCACTTGTCGTGGATGCCATGAGATAAATACACCACATTTTTCCCAACAGCGGCTGTTTGGCAAATTCTACCCACTTTCGTTGTTTAGTTGGATAATTTCCGCTTAAGAATGAACCTCATACAGCGGGGTTGAGCTTGCCTTATGCTTACTGAACATTCTGTATTTGCGTAGTAGTTGCTTAAAATTCAAGATGAAGTACTTAGCTGTTTTCCATGACTTGACTTCACTATATTGCGGAGATAACTTATGGCAATGAGTAAACTAAGCGAGCAGAGCAACTAGTATTTAGGTAATATTCAAATTTACCCCCAAACGAAAAAATCTATTTAAACTTTTTTCAATTAAACAGCGTTTTGCCTCTATTTTTTCGCTTTAATATTTATATTTGAGTAACAAAGACAAAATATTAATTAGCTAAGTATAATAGGACTGTAACCTTTTATGATTAAGGGGCTTACAAAATTATATGAAGCTTTTAAGCGGAAATGTAATGAATTGTGTAAATAAATAAATAATATGATAAAACTGATAAATTTCATCAAGCTTTTATTCAACTAGTTAATTATCTACAAGTAATAGTAATGTTAAAAGTTAATAATTGTAAAGGGCAGGTAATAATTATTTTATTGCGAGTACTCCAGAAACTTAAAGATACTGTGAAAATACTCACATAAAGTCGAGGTTTATGGCCTCCCATTCGTTTTATGAGCCGGTTCATTTTCCCGGATGAATTAGAAGATAATTAGAGTGAGAGTAGTCACAAATGTTACTATTTCACTTGTTTATCAGCATTTGAGCGTCATTAACAACATAGAACTATTGATGTACTCACATTATCATGCACGCTACTCTCCACACTTCACAACATAAGTTTAAATTGACTGAACAAAGTCGTGATGCTCAATATTCCCTAGGGATCACGATTTACTTAGGTATGTAAAGCCCAGAAATCTCAAACGCTAAGTCTGAAGACATTAACATTTGCGCGGGCGTTCTTAAATGCTGGCAGCGATTGTTTACGAGAAATATCATGTGAGATTTTGGGTAACTCCGTTGAATATAGCCAGAATTTGAACTGCCTGATCCTGTGGGTCCCGGGTACAAACAAAACTTAAATATATTCGTACTAACTACTTAATAGACAATTTGTCCTCCAATATGCTATGCTACAGATTTTAAATCTTGTAAGCGTTCTCAAATTAAAGCACCTAAATCTCGGGCGTTGTAGAAATGAACCGTCCGACGTCCATAAGAAACTCGTAACATTTTGTAATTTACGACTTTGTCAAACCAAACGATTCCGCTCACAGCTCAATTGGCGATAAAATTGAAGTTTAGAACCGAACCGACAACGCTGCTCCTTTATCGACTATGACGACCCACTCGCAATCACAATCGACCTGGGTATTAACGCGATTACCCAACCGACGATTGTATCGTTTAGGACACGCGACGGTACAGAGATTGGCAATTCGCTTAGCTAAATAAAATGAGCATTAATTTCAACGGGCCAGGCTAACTTGCTACAACCTGTCTCTTACTTTTCGGCACTACAATGAACCAGAGGCCCGTTTCTCGAGGCTACAGGTTATATTTTTAAGTCTAAGCTGGCAACATTGGCGAAATCCCAGCCACTGATTGGTTGATTGAACCAATGTTGCTAGTAACTTGTAGCTTCAAGAAACGGGCCACAAAGCTCTACCACCATCTTTTGCGGGTGGTAAGGCACTTGTCCCACCAAGAGCGAGTAAGCGATTAGCTATCGGCGATTTTCTCGCCCAAGAAACAAACAAAAGATAAGGATCCTGTGTTAGTAAAAGAGATACATATATTAATAGTTCATCGCTGGCTGTTCACACTGCCGGCGAGAGCACTCGCTCGCTCTACTAGTTTGTCGCCGCGATAAGAGCGAGAAGATAAAACTAGCTCAGCGGTACTCGCTCGGCGATGCTCGCTCAGTGTTGCAAAAGTTACCGATTTATCGGGAGATCTACCGATTTCGCCTCTTCCCTCCCGATATCCCGATTTAGCGACCCCGTCTCCCGAATTTCTACATTTTGAACTAAAGTAACAATTAAAACAGTATTTTTAAGACGACAACACCAAAAGTAACCTGGTAACATCAAAACAATGCACGGGATTCCCCGAAACTTTATGCACGGCATTATAGTAATGTAGTACCCGCAAAGTACATTAAATCTTAATGCTCTAAAATAGAGTTCATTATTGTTTGGTGGGTGTATGCGGGAAAGCCGGAAAATTCTCTAAAAATCAAGGAGGCTATGTAAACAGTTTCCAAATTTATTGGACAGCAATAATTATCAAAGTATTGACACAGAATGGCATTTGCTTCAGAACACGAAAGAAATTGCGTCGTTTAGTGAAATAACTGAAGAATTTTGGGCTAGCGTTAGTAGCATGAAGTGTGGTGATGGCTCACGCATGTTTGAAAATATCTGTTCTTTTGTTTTCAACATTCTGACCTTACCACACTCATCTGCCAACGTTGAAAGAATATTTTCATCAATTAATTTGATGAAAACTAAACAGCGTAACAAACTTTCAACTGAATCAATTATAGGTCTTCTCCACACAAAAAGATATATCGGAGAAAACAACCAAACGTGCTACAACATAGATAAAAAGATGTTTACAAAAATAGCTAGCAAAAAATGGTATGAACATGAATGATAATCACTAAACCTATGTATATATATTAATAATAATTTAATATGTAAATAAAAGTGCTTAATAAGTGTAAAATACAGTTGTTTTATTTTAACTAAAATCTCCCGATTTCTCCCGATTTTTAGCTGGAAAATTCAACGATTTTTAAATTTTCACTTTTGCAACACTGTGCTCGCTTGACAGTAGAACTCAAGCTGCAAGACCAATCAGCTGTGACTTTAGCGTTGATTTCAGTGCAGATATTTTCTATGAATTTGAGCTGTCACTGTTGTCTAGCTCAGACCACGATGATGATGAATTTTGTAGTATAGTGGCAGCAGCAATTCTGAATAGATGGAAGAAAAAAAAGGAATAATTTGAACAGAAAAAAACGAAAAATTTGGATGCAAAATGTTAATTACCTTAGAAGGGAATACAGTGAATTCAGACTATTCAACGAGCTGCCAAATGACCAGTTTCGTTCATATTTTAGGATGACAAGAAAAGAGTAACCCCCTTATTCATAAACGCACTATAGGCCTCTGTTAACTTAGTAATCGTTTGTCCTTATCTGTCCCTTTGACATTTACCTTTCACAGATAAGGACAAACGATTACTAACTTAGCAGAGGCCTATAGTGCGTTTATGAATAAGGGGGTTAGTGTTTGCATACAGGTGCAGGTTTGAACAAGTCTGCGACGTCTGCGTGGTGCGGCTGCACTGCACCGCGCGAGCGAGTGACGCGAGTAAATAGCCCGTCGCACTCGAACACTCGCCTATAGCCGAGCGACAAAACTATTGGAGCTGACACTCGCTTCTCGCCGCTCGCCCACTCGTTTCTAGTTTATCGTTCTACTCGTTTACCGCTCATCGTCGGCGGTGGGACAAGTGCCTGAGACTCGCTACTCGTTCGCCAATCTTGCTGCTAGTGTGCTGCACGGGTGGTCGAGCCGCATAGGACTTGATTTTAGTCCATGTAATTAGCGTTTAAGGGACCGCGTGCAACAAATGGACTTAGGACGCACGTGTACGTAGTATTGAATCGGAAAAGTGTCGGTGTCTTGTAGCGGGTGTGTTTAATGGCGGCCTGGGCCCCGGCCTCCCGGGACAAGGGCGGGAACAGCCTCCTGGACCCGATCCCAATTTATTACCCGGGACGCAGGAGCAGTAAAAAATTTACACGGACGCGTCTCCTGGCGCGATTTATTTTACTTGCAACATGTCATATTGGTACAACACCGTAATATACCGGTTTATGATGTAATCCTTTGCCGCAGTTTGTCATGTTGAAATTAGGTTTTTGTTAAAGTTTTATGATGGATTTTGGGTGGAATTGTGTTTGAATAAAATTCTTGGCCCGAAATTTGAAAGCACGTCACATCGCTTGAAAGTATGTAGAGAGAGTGGTAAAAGTTTGCCTTTTGCTACAAAACTAGAACTAAAATAATATTTTCAACTACATACGTCTTACTAGTTTTTCAAATTCAGCACATTTTTTTACCAATTTTGAATGATATACTTATAAATATACCTAAGCTTCTTAACGTTGAGTAGTAATCAATCGTCCTGTTTAATTAATAATTGTTTTTTTTTGTGTGAATAGGAAGGGAAACGAGCAAGTGGGTCACCTGATGGTAAGCGATCACCACTGCCCATAGACACCCGCAACCCAGGAGGGATTGCAGATGCGTTGCCAACCTAGAGGACTTAGATGAAATGCCTCTTGTGTCCGCAATTTCCCCGGCTGTCTTACTCTCCACACTTAACTTGACAACGCTGTAGCGCCTGGAATTACGAAAAAAAAAAACTTCCGGAAACCAGCACCAATTTTTTATGTTACTAGGCATATCATCTGGACCCTAAAACCACTTGGTGTTCTTGAACAGCATACGGAAAGATGGTATTGTAAAAAGGTAAAAAAAAGAGTACTTGAGTCAGACTCGGTAAGCTGTAACTCTAGAAGTAACGCCTCTACGACTATGAAATAAGTGTCATTTTGTAGCTAATTTAATAAGGAACATATTGATGTTTGACAGTTTTCTGATAACTTACCCGTTTTCATATAAAATAATAAAAAACACGATTTGGCACATAAAAAGGGGGGGGGGGATGGGGGGAAAAAATAATTTCTCGACGTGCTTCCATATCGACATTTAAGCACATATATGACAGCTACATTCATGCCAAGTTTCATGCTTTCTTCAAGATGGGACCGTATTTTACGTTAAGGACCCGTACTATATAGATAAATAAATACTTAAATACATATTAAACATCCAAGACTCGAGACCAAACATTCGTATTTTTCATACAAATATCTGCCCCGACCGGGGATCGAAACCTCAAGCTCACCTCAAGCTTCATAGTCAGGTTCTCTAACCACTAGGCCATCCGGCTATATAGTGATTACTTAAAAGTATTTCATAGTAATTTACGGTTGTTTTTATAAGAATTAACAATTTCAAAAGAAAATTCTACTTCACGCCGTGTGTATGAGTAGGTATTACATTTAAATATTGGTGTATTGTAGCTACACAGAACATTTTACATTTCATCCGATCTATCCGTCCACATTTTGACTGAGTGATAAAACAAATGAAACACAGCAACACAAGATATTTGCAGCATTATTGTGACTCGGGTGTGTAATTTTAAGCAACACAGAGGGGTCGGAATAAATTAAAACATATGAATGTAACGAAACCGTCGCCCCGCCCCCGCCCCTGGGATGGCTAAGCTATACTTTTTGGACTAATGAAAAACGGCACTTTAAATAAAGCGGAGGAATAAAAACGTATTGAGCACACATATAAAATTGAAGCAGACAACCAGAGTTTAAAACCGTAGCAGTAACTCTTTTGAAAACAAGAAAGTCACACTGGATGGCAAACCTGAATGCGACGAGCAAAAACTAATTTCAAGCATTGTTATAAACGTCCAGGTGTCCTGTATACCTACTGCAGCTTAACTTCCTTTCGCCAGCTAAAGTGGCGTTAGCCTGAATAAATCGCAAATAAAACGCTAACTTCATGTCATTCTAACTTTCTGTTTGTAAATAATTTTAATTCACTCCAGCACCTATCGCAGCAAAACGTAAACGAATTTGTTTTTAAGAACAGATCATTTGTCTTGCCTTTTAGTAAACTGGCGGTCTTACTTGCTTATAAAAAGGAGATATTTGAATCATTTATAATGACGCAACAGGCGGGGTTCGCTGAACTTCCTCTTCCATCGCACGACACGTTTTACTCGAAACGCAAAGGGCGCGTGAGGTCACAACTTGCGTGAAAAAACGACAAGACATGCCTCGAGCTGCAAATAGGCAATTTCTCCTTTTGACTGCCTTCTAAATTAAACAGCTGAGTTTGTCTGCAACATTGTGTTTTAATAATGTATTTTGTATGATCTACAATCAACCTATGACTAAAACAACTTTTAGTGAATAGGACTATGTTTATTGCGACGTTAATAAAAGTCAAAGGATAATTTCTATAATGGAACTCAAATAAAATTCTGCCGGTAACTTTGTGATAAAGACAAACATTGTTCGATCTTTCCAATGAAAAGTAAATAGCCGTAGTTATAAATTAAGGTCGCCAATAATTATATTTCCCGCCGAATGCCATGGTAATGGGACGAACCTGCTTATTGCGGAATCCAGTAGCCCGTGAAATAAAGCTTTTCTGTGTTTAAATGAAACGGGCTACCAATTTTATCCTTTTTTGCTGTCGGTTATACCTCTGCACTGTACCGCCGGTATCCTTTCACCACAATTGTGTCCGTGCTTTATTTGGGTTGCTTCACAGTATTCTAGTGTTTAATTATATGCAATGACCAAGCCTTTTTTGATGACGATGACTCTTTCAGTTTCAAAACCGAAATTTCTACTGTGGTTAAAAAAGAGTAAATAGGTAGGCTCACGTTTCCAATCTGACATGGCAAACTTACCAATCTGCTCTGTTGGTACAACCACGGTCAATTTTGAATCTACCTACCTTAAACTTACTTATCTATTTAAGTAACCTACCTACTTATAGAATTTAAATTATACAACAAGTGTTAAAAAAACAGTAAATCGCCTGAATATTGTCCGTATGCAACACAACAAGCTCTTTAATTTGACATTATAATACGGTACAGTTTGCATAATAAGTATCCAATTCATTATTAAAACCACACGTTCGTGTTCGGGTCATATTAGAATGCATTTTGTTTACCAAATGTCATGTAATTAGTTCAGTAGATTCGAACGTAGACGAAATAAATGTTATGATGCCTTCAAATGACAGTTGATTTATCTGAAACAGCAGATTTGTTCTTTAGCAAATGCTTTACTTTTATAAGTTTAGGACAGCCTTTAAAAATCTCTAAAACGCGATATTGTTGTGAGCTCTCTCGCTTTTCAAAATTAGAAACGCTTATGGAATATAGAGAATATGGCTCTGTACTTACAAAGAAAATAAAGCAAAAGAAGTTTTAACTATTATTAACACTAGTAATTCGGTCATAATTCAAAATATATAAAATAAGCAAACGAACTGAAGAGATATAACAAAAAAGAAACCCACGAGGGGGGTTGTAAGCGTCACTGACTCAATGCTCGATTGGGTGGAATAATTGGCAGCGTGATTTGGAAGGAAACGTCAGGCGTTGTAGTCAAGGTGACAATGAACCTTTTTATTTTTAGCCCTGTTTATAGCTACGTTATCAGTGCACTGATTCATGACAGGGTGAGCGAATGAGTCAGCAAAAGTTATAATGGGGGTAGAATTTTATACATTGGCATTTTACATGATTTTTGAAAGCACATCGCTCGAAAGTACCATACGAAATTGGCATAAATCTGTGCTACAAAAATGTAGCTCCTATTTAATTTTCGACTAGTTAACAAGACTCGTTAGAGCTGTACATTTCTTCTAAAGCAGGTAGTACTTTCAGGTGATGTGCCGTTGTGCTCGCAATAATCGTAGTCAAAACAGCTTCTTTCAGAATAAAATTACTAAATCAATGAATGGTAAAACATCTTAATAAGATTAAAACAAAGTCTTCTGCCGAGTCTCTCGTCTGTTCGAGAAAAACTCAAAAACTACTGAACGGATTTTTAAGCGATTTTCACCAATAGAATAGATAGAGAAGCCGTTTTTGAAAAAGCTTCAGATGTGTAATTTGTCAAAGTTTTCTGTAAAATGGTTGAAATACAATCATTACCTGGGATTTCCTGGGGTTGCCTGGGATACAATTTTTAATTCAGCGCGGACGAAGTCGTGGGCAACAGCTAGTTTAAGATACACCACTTTTGCAGCAATCCTATTTAACATTAAACGAACATTCCGAACCAAGCTCGCAATGATAAAAACAGAACAAACCTCAGTTCATATCCGCTCCTGTTTGAATGTCACAATGCTAGAGCATTTATCATTTTTGGAAACGGCGTTTATTTCCATAAAAGAATGTTGCATGATTTGCATGTGAATTGTGACTGTATTGAATACTGAACATTCTACCTTCCCGTCATAATTTTAACCGAATCCGGAGGTTATGTTGAGGAAAGGGCGAGTGAGGGCCGGTGTAAAAGGGTGCCAGGAGTTATGGTTTTGAGCCGGATATACGACGAACCTAAATGTGTACATGAATGTCAGTAAATGTAGGCCAAGCTAGTTGGAAAGGGTACTGAAAATATACCTAAACATAAATTTACATAAATGAAGTTGTTTTTTTTCCTCCTAGATGTCTTTATTTTATTCGGGATTATTAAATATAGCAATTAATTGAGTTACTATGATTGAATACTTCCGTTAAAATTTTCCATCGTGATTTTTGTTTCAACACTTAATATACAATTACATGTAAGTAGGTACGTGTGCGTGTGCTTAATATACAGTCATGTAAACGTTTGTTAACCACAATTTAAAAATCATGAAAAATATTAACAGAGATGTTCAGACCAACTGGTCCAACCATCAGCTAGTGTTCTGGGTTGGTGTTAAGACAGTGTACTTCTATTGTCGCCCATCGTCTTAAACCTCGTGACTCGTACATGACTCTCACAAGATTAAATTATTTCCATTCATCAGCAAAATCAATGAAGCTAAAGTAAACCAAGCTGATTTACTTTTGAAATAATCTTATTATTCTCGGATATCCATCCAAATTATTACGGACGCTTCAATCTGTCTTATCGTAGGCAGAGCTCAGAAGGCGGGGCACTCAGCTAATGATGACTCAGGCTGTTGATGTTGCCGAAAAAATAACGAGTAATGGCCCAAATGCTGCCACTTTGTTTAACGACCATCAACGCTTAGCGTATAGAGCCACTCAATTTTCAGCGAGTTTAACGCCCCATGCTCATGTATTGCCATTTTCGCGAACTGTTTTACTTTAAAAGGAAATGTTTAGACGAGGACAGTGACATTAAACAAGATTTTCCCAAGCTTTTAAAAATTGGTCAAGGAAGACTAACGTTCTGCTTGGCTTTGCCGGAAACTTTATTTTATTTAAGTATAGAAAGTAATAAGCGGTGGAAATGGTAACCCAGTGGAAGACCCATAGCAATTCGAACCCAGTTTCACAACCCAGACTTTTTCGAAATTTACGTATCCGCTGTTTACGATGAAAACTATAACATAAACCCTCTCATTAAGAAGAGGTTTGCGCCCAGCTGTGGGACGTGTATAAGCTACGAAGTAAAGTAAATGAAGAAAAAGTTTGCCAAAGAATAGTTTCAAATATTGAGTCTCATTCAAGCAGCTGAGACAAAATTGAACCAAATATTATCGTCGTTTGCTTCCTGTGGTTTTCGTTTATGACCCTCGTAAAAAGTAACGCGGCATACAGTTGTCACGTGTGAAAATGACCGGAATATCTGAAAGCAAAAAATTTTTAGCTACAGGCGTTTTCTTGATTAAGAATGTCGAATGTAGTAATTTCTTTGCTGAACTGATAGAAACGATTCATTAAAACATCGCGGCGTCAAGGGGTACGAGATTGGCGAATTAGCCAATAAGTCTCCTGTCTAACGGTCCAATGAAGTCATTTCTTAAAATTGCAGCCTGCCGCCTCGCGCCATCGATCCTGATATAAAATTCTGCAATGTCGGTGTTTAAAATTTATCGACTTTGCAATTTGCTCCAGGTGAAAATTGAAAAGTTTCAGCAAAAAAAAGTGATACATCCGAGTATCGAAAATTCCAAGTGCCGCGGGCTTGGATTGGATGTACGGTGCAAAGCAAGAACTGGCGCTTTCTCGAGGTTCATATTGTTTTTCTAAGGGTATACGAGATTATGTTAAACGTGGCCGTCAGATCTAATTACCATAGGCTCTGTCTACACCTCTGGAGATATACCTAATTTTTTTGTATAATTTTGCGTAATCGTTGTGTGCCTTTACAAAAAAATGTGTTTTGTGTAACGTCTTACAGTTTTCTCAAATATATTTCCGGTAACCATTTTAACTTAATATTTAACGACAAGTACCTACATTACGGCTAGCACTTGGCTGGTTTTTTATTCCCGCAATACGAGAAAAAGGAAAGTAACTACCTACTATAAAATTCAAACAGCAAATTGATTTAAACTGCAGTCAAATTTTCATCTATTCGTATGACTTTGAATAATGCAAAAAATGTGCGAGTCATGAGTAATTGATATTTCTGCGGCACCACACTCCAGAGGCTGTCGCTTCAGGATCGTGTCAAACTAATGGTTTCCGGAAAACTCCACTTCACACTTCACCAACAAATACTTTATAACCGGGTAACACATTTTACAAAAGAGTTAAAGGGAAATAAAAATAAAGGAAACAAACCTAACAGACCTTAATCTTAAGTAACTATAATTTTATGACGAAATACTTAACATTACAATAAATATTTAAGACAAATACAAATATATTGAAGATCTAGGGCAAGATCACGAAGCATAGATACGGCTAGTAAATATGTTATCGATTTCTAAGTGGAATTGTGCCTATACCGCACAAAACTACTTTACGATGGATCCAAAGTATGGATGTAATTTCCCTGGGGGATGCCGTATGCTACAGGACGCTAAAATGTTATAATAGATGTAACGTTTAGAATTTTTTGATACACTACATAGACAAAAAGCGATGAGTTGCTGGTCGCATCGCCTCCATCCTAGATGCATCCATATTTGGAATTAATTTTTTTTAAGTATTGACCAGCAAATTAAACTCGATCAACTTGTTAACATAAGTGTTAAGATTTTCGCAAAACGATCCCCATTTTTGCATAGGTGCAAAAACATCAATTGTGTTACGGCAAGCGTGTGCAGTGTGTTCTATTTTATTCGTCTATGCTGGCAAGGCATCTCTCTGCAATTCTGTGCTATAGCGTTGCGGGTGTCCATGAGGCGGTGGTTCTTACTAACCATCAGATGAAGTTGACCCACTTGTACGTTTGTCACCGGATTTCGAAAATTGACTCTTCTCTGTTTATTTTAGGTATCTTCATTTTAGGTGTATAAATACGAGACACGTAGGTATACATACCTTATACGCACAATGTATTTGGCATATTCACAAAATCCTTCATCTTACCTAGGTACCCGATTTTTATAACTAACACGGCTAAGCTTAATTGAATGTAGCAGACATTTTTACTCTTTTTCTTAGTAAGTTTGCGTTTCATTTTCGTACTGTCCAGCTCACAATGCAAATGAACTCCGTATTTAAATGCGTCTCAGACTGAGTCAATGCTCCCATCTTAACTCCTATCAACGTTGAGATCTTAAAGCCTTTTACTTTCATTATTTATGTGGGGTTGAAGGTTTTTTGCCTTAGCTAAATACCTATGTACCTATAAGCTACATTAACCTCGAACGAAACTATTTTTTTTGTTATAAATTTCGTTCGTCCTTATTTTTAGAATTAGGCAATTAATTAATGATTTATTGATGATGCATTTGGATTACCGATAAACACAGAGAAAATAACTAATAGAGTTGTTATAACTACCAATTAAATATATGAAAAATAAATTTCGCCAAGCCAGTGCGGCGATTGTTGCAATTTGGTTGGTCGGCCGAAGATCAAGCAGATATACTTACTACTTACATAGTAGGTACTTAGATAGTTAATGTTGAGTCATTGTGTAGTATAATTAATGAAACACAGTTAATTTTTTTAAATAACAAAAATAGATATAATATAAATCGTTTCATTATAATAATCTGTTACCCTGTTGAGTTTCTTGCCGGATTCGCATCAACGGAGGTTTTTCCGAACCGGTGGTAGATTTTATTTCTGACATTCATAAGTGCTTGTAAAGCCTAAATTGAATAAAGATATTTTGACTTTGACTTTGACTTTGATTTAGGAGATAAAGGAACATCAATCGCTATAAATTCATGTTAGTATGGTGTAAGTACTAAATCACTCATGTGTTGAGACTTCGGAGCCCGTATTACCCATATATCTGGTTATTTTCACCTACTTATAGCTATATATAAATTGTGTAACGCAATCCAATACAATCACAATCCATAGGATCAATTGATTTAGGTATTTAAGTAAAATAAAGCACTAAATTAACACTCATCCGCTTACGATCAAAAGTTGTAGCACATTCATAGCGCAAATTCTGCTCAGATGTTCCCGGCGCGCATCCCCTGGGGGCCCCGTTATGGCCGCAAGCTCCTGGCTTCAGAGAATTTACATACGGAAAATAGATATTCGCTGTTTGTGTTCGCGTAATGTTACATGCGTACCTTTTCGATGCTACGAAACAACCTTTTGCTGCCTCATTCAGTTCTCTATTCAGAATTTTTACATCATGTGTACACCAAAAAAAGCATGCTTCAGAAAAGTTAAGTATTCCAAAGCTGCCAGTTATTCGATTTCTTACTGAATGTCACAAGAAAATCCCTGTGAAACAGAAATGAAATACAATTGTTAAGTCCACTGGCTGAAGAGAAACTAACGTATTTTCTACTTCAATTGTAAAACATTAATTTATCGAAGAGCTTGTACCTAGAGCACTGAATTTTTTCAAGCAACGAACCGAAGTATCCTTCAGTAGAAGCGATAGCAAAGCCAGTGTCGACTCAAAGTAAATGTTTCATAATGAAAATTTATGTCTGTGGTGCAATAAACGATACTGCTTTGTTCTAGCCATTGGAGGCCAAAGTAGTGGGGGTATAAAGGAAGGGGGTTCTGGTGACAGCTCAGTGAACACCCGACACTGCAGAGGAGGGCTCGCTTGCCGTTGGATGTTATTATTACTATCTACGCGTATAATACGCTCTGCGTCAACGTTTTCCTGATTTCATGAAGTTATCAGTTTTTCTATAGCTAGTATATTATGTTAAGTAATAAAAATCAAAGCATTGTGTCTATGGCACATGGAAGCTTCTTTTTTAAAAGCGGTACAGATTAATTTTCCAGCGTGGCAAACGTAGTCGCAGACACAATGCGGTTTCGGCCAGAGGTCCCGGCTGTATCGCGTTCTTTTTTTAAAAAAAAGAGCTCGCCTGATCCCGGGAGTGAATGCACCGCCTTAATGGAAGCAGCCTTATCTTGCGCTGACGTGTTTACCTGCCCGTTAAGAACGCTTGATGAACTCTATTGTTGAAGCCGCTTCGGTTCAAAGTACCTACTGCATATATTTGATACTTGGTGCTTACTGATTTGCTACTGAATTGGTCGTAGTCAAATTTATACCTGAAAAAAAAAGAGAAAAAAATATAAATTATAATTGCTGGAACAGGTACCTAGACAGTAGACAGTACGTTGAAAATATGATTAAAATATTTATGTATAATATTTTGAGTTTGTTTTGGAAACTGTGCAAAAATATACGGGGCCTGCGGAGAAAAACTGAAACACATGTTTTAGAGCCGTAATTTTCATCGACATAGTCGTATAAATTGGAAATTTTAATGCATAAAATAATAACACTCCCTGTAGACGTACATTTAACAGAGTCGTGACCTTTTGCCGCGGTTAAAGGAAAAGAGGAGCAAGGTTCAAATGAATTTCCCCTCCGTGTGAACGTTGCATGGGCTCGTAATTTAATTAGGCGGCAATTTGCGCGGCGCCGGCGCGCGGACGTGCGCCGAATGCCGTGCTTTTACACAAATTTCATTACTTGCTATTGTTTCATGCGCAGCCGTTAGGCCAGACACAGCAAGAAACCAATAGTTCACGGCCTCCCGTCGCCCGAGCGAACCACCGAATTCAAGCCACTGAATCGATGGCGTAGATAACTTGAAACACTCATTGCGCCCCTCCCTTCACTACAATTTGCTTATATTTTACTCAAAATCTTTCACATTAATTTACAACCAGCCAGTAAATTTCTAATGTAATACCACAGGTACCGTTTAAAACGGCAAATTGAAAATGCTACTGCCTAAGTAATTGATTCAACCGTAGCACTTTGTCGTAGCTCACTGTCTGTGAGGGAACGGAGTCGAGATAAGCGCCATAAATCAGAGTGATAAAAAGTGGAACAATCGAGCGTAGCGCCGATGATAACGAACTTCGTTCAATAAGAAACGTCAAATTCCACTTTCGGACATCGAAGTCTTATTTATTCTTACATTCAAATAAGTTTTCTGCGCCGAACAGGGCTAAATAAAATCCGCGGCGAAACAACTGCGAAATATTCGAATAAAATTTCATGCGAATTCATTCGTCTGCTGATATTATGTATCCAGCTTAGCCGGAGTTATTATGAAGTTGGCAAATACAGATAATGCTATCCCTGTTACGTAACGGAAAAGAAACTAGAGTAAGGGAAATATTGCATCAAAGAGAATTTGAAATATTGCCAGCTCCATGCGTCACGTCACGAATAGAATTGATTCGGTTGCCTTTGTGAACTTTCGGCTTATGCGCTTTTGCGTTTGTACAATTTACTGTAATTCTCTTAGTTTCACCTCTCTTTAATATTGGTTATAGCAACGAAAATAAATTCCCCAGTGAATATGCTGTGATTTGATATTCCTTTTTTCATTTTCATTCCGCACGGGTAGAGTAAAATATTGAAAGTTATTTTTACAATATCAAAATGTTTCAGTAACTAGATTTTTAGCTTTTAAATTACCAAACTGAAGCATACTGTGCTTTTAAATATTAATCATCGAAAAATTGCGATTAATAAAATTGTATAAACGCACTTCATGCGCTGAAAGTGAGGCGTCGGTATAAATTCAAACCCGTAAGCACGTTAATTACTGTGTTGTATTGAATTAAATCCACCATTTGGTGCAGCGAGGCACAATCCAATTGTCGATGACAAAACCACGCCACGGGACTTATGCTAATGCGGTGGCCACCTCCCAAATATTGTCGGGTTAGCGTCGAAAGGGGAAAAAGAAATGAGAGGGCTCATCCACTGCCTGCTAATGTGTACGAACGGCGTGGCCACATTTAAATAATTTTTGGTAAAAGAGAAAAATATGGCGCATAGGCTTAACCCGGATGTTTTTGTGTGTTTGTTTTGGTCGTCAGGCGTTTAGCTACATTATCAATTGCATAGCTAGAATACACCCGCGACTTCACCCTCGTTGCAGAAGTAAATATTTCCCAATATCCATAATGGCAGCCGCTATGAAAACATACAGTTTTCTAGTTTGGAAAATTTTGGCCTGGACATAGACGAGACAGTCAGTCAGGGTTTTTGCTTATGTAAGTACCTACTTAATAAGATTAAAAATAATAGTTAATGCTCGGAAAATATAAGAGTGCCATGTGCTAGCTCTAACTGTCTAACTAAATTATACGAATTAAAGTTGCACACGCTTTAATAAAGGGTATACATGTTTTTTTTCGCTCATACCCACTGTTTAAAATAGGCTTTAAAATTTAGTGCATATTTATTTTATCCACATTTTCAGCTTTTTTCACTTTATCAATATCTACTCATATCCGTCGCTTTAAAAGTTACCAGATTATTACGTGTAAATTGTAATGTTTATTATCATTTGATATTTACTTACATACCTATACCTACATTTTTTTGTTTGTCATCGGCTCATCGCGCATAATTGAGACGTAAAGTTAGATCTACGAACACGCTCCCTTCAAAACTTCGTGGAATCTGTAATAAAACGTTGAACTTATCCGGTCTAATATTAGATTATGATATTTGTTTTATCGATGACCTTTAATGTCGGCCGTGCGAGTTTGAGGGGTTTTTCATTAGGCTATTTAGCGTGGATCATAAAGTTTATCTGTTACATGGCGAGGCGGTTGCCAGTGCGCAGTAAAATTACTTTAATGAGACGGAAGCTATAATTGCGCCATAATGTAACACAACAACACTGTTGCGATCAATCGCCGTGCGTCAGCTCTAATTACTCAATCGGGTTCTAGTTAGTCTCGCAGGTGTTACATACGCCGTGCCGGTTTACCTTGGCAAATATATGCCATCGAGCTTGTAAAGGCTGTTCGAATGGTAAAACAAGCCGCGTAACGAATGATGCACAGTTTGTGACGTTAATTTTAAAGTCAGTAGTTTTCGACAAAGCAAATTACAATTGGCAGTTTTGCATTGCGCCGGCCGCAATTGAAGCGTTTGTTCCCTGTCGTCATTAACTCACATTATAGTATTATGTTTTAAATTTTGAAGAAGACATCTGGTTTCTCAGCAAGAAATAGCTGACAGAAATAATCATGTCGTAGGTGAGCATCTTTTTTGGTAAAGAACCATAAGTTTCGTTACTGTGAAACTTAACTACTACTACGACTACTAGGTATGAGTGAAACTTTGATGTGAGAACTACCAAGTTCTTATCGATAGCTATTTACACGAATATATACTACTAGCAGCCCGTCCCGGCTTCGCACGGGGTAGACAATTATTTATTTTTGGAAATTTGGATATAAAACACTTTTTTTCACAAATATTTTTATTTGTATTAAAAAAAATCCCACAGTTATATTTGTATGTAAGTCTATTTTTCAGACTGCATCGCAAACAACGGCCACGGCGCTATGGCGGTTTTGTTTACTGTTTGAATTTTTTAATTCGTAATATCTTTTGAATGGAAAGTCCAATTTAAATAATTTAAAAACTATTTTATAGGTAGTTAAATGGTCTTGACCATAAAATAATTTATTTGGATAAGGATTAATATAAACACATAAATAGCATGGTTTGAATTTGGTTAGCATTTTCATTAATGTTTAAAATGAAAAAAGTTGTTGTAGTGACATAACTACAATAGTTGGACATATGCTACCGCGGAGTTTTTTGTAGACATATGATGTTCTTCAATATTGTTGCACATTAATTTTTTCTATCGCTAATAGTTTCGGCAGCGCATTCGACGAAAGACATTTTAAGACTCAGTTTTCTACACCTTCGGTTACATTGTTCAAATTTTACCAAGGATCCCTAATTTTTTTCAAAATGAAATGTAGCCTATGTCAAATTGGAAGAATGTAGCATTCTATTGGTGAAAGAATTTTTTAAATCGGCCCAGTACTTTTTGAGCCTATTCATTACAAACATACAAACATACAAAAATAGGTACAAATCTTTCCTCTTTATAATATTAGTGTAGATATACCGATATGATTTTCGCCTTCTGAGTGCATTGGGCCGAACGCTTTGAATGCAGGTTCGTTATCCCCCCCCCCCCCCCCCCACGCCATTAATAGAGGATGAAATAAAAAATACCGGTAAGGTGCCTTTACCGCCCGGAGGAATTCTAAAGGATATGAATCGGAAAATCCTACCGGCATTTTAGCCGGCTGCCTGGATGCTGCGAGTCTTGAGTGGGTCCAAGTACCTATTGCCCTCGAGTTTCGCTCCATAAAAATCAATCGGCTATTATGAATGAAGTACTAATGTTTAATGAGTCGTAGTGCTTCCGTGTTGTTTGTAGTGTTTCTAAGGTAGGTACCTCGAGTAGGGACCTATTTTAGTTGCATTGAGAGTATGACTTGTAAGAAAATTTTACTTAGGACCTACCTACATCTAAACATGGACTAAGTATACGCTTATTAACAAAACCCAGTCTTTAGATGGTAAGTAAAATCGCTACGAATATTATAATTACAAAATTAACTCTATCTGTCTATTACCTCTTCACTCTTAAACTCGAATTTAGATGAAATTTGGTAGGTATGATGAACAAAATTTAAATCTTTTGAAGCAAGCCCTAATAACTCCAGACTCTTTTCAGATATTATATGGCTAAGAGAGCAATCAATAACAGGAAAACCTGAGTATTTAAAGGTAAAGTATAACAATGCTAAAAAGAACGTGTACACAGCTGGAGCTTAGAATTACGTGACACTGCAAGCAAGATAACGTATACAATATAAAATATAACCCGATCAAATTTTCTTTTCCTTGTCACACATATCGCCGAATTTAACGAAACAATTCCCATTTCAGTCGACCCTAGTTAGACTCTCGACAAAGAAAACACGATTCGAATTACAAATGTTTCGATTAAAGTAATAGGTATTTGAAAAGAGAAAGGAAATCGTGCATAGATTGTAAGTCAAGACGGGTCGTGCAAATATTGGTCGGATCGAGGTTGGATCACGGTAGGATATTGACTATATTAACAATATTATGCTCTACGGCAGCCATGTCAAATATGCGGCCCATATAAATTTTGATTAGAGCCAGATAATGCAGCCTGCGAAAGTGATAAAAACCATGCAACGAAACAAGCCGGCTGTGTCTCAAGGAGATGTAGCGTTGCGTGTATCGGTAGGTACTCTGTTGTTATTTATCGCTTCAAACGCAGGTTAATTAAGTTGAATATGTTTGCTTGTTTTTACTACATACTTCTGCAACTGGAAAAGACAGATAACAACAGAAAAAAAGCCAAAGTTAGATTTGTTAAAAATGATAAATATTCATAAAAGCAAAAACAGTAAAACCAATAATACTTGGCCCGTTCTTCATTTTATTATTGTAGGTTAGGCACATTTTAAAAATAAAAGCGTATTATTTACGAAACGGGGTACGTCCAACAAGCCTCGCTCGGGATTAAGAAGATCGGGGCGGCTTTGACGCGGCTCAAGCTGACCACAATTCCAAACAAGTATCACCTAAAATTGATATGTGAGCACTTTAATGTGACTGATCAAAGCGACCCACGGATGCACACCGTATTAGAGACCTTTTAAGGAATTAGGAACGAGGTTACGGTGTGGACAGGATGAAAAAACCTTTTGTGTCATGTGGTTACTATTAAAGCTGAACTTCTGAACTGAGTGGCTTCGGCGTCACTTACACTACAACGCTGACGCTGCGCTCAAATTCCCATATGGAATGTCCAAACTGTATAATACTATCGCTCTGTCGCCACGTCAATGTCGCCGAGTCATTGTCGCTGCTTTGGTGATGCCACTGGCTCTCAAGTAGGTAGTGCAGCAATTGGCTGAGAGTATTAATTGTATCAAAGTTTTTGGAGTAGTAAACTTTTCATCATCATCATCATCATATTAGCTGAAAGACATCCACTTTCATCAGTCAACCACGATGACCGGTTTTGTGTTTAACGCAGCCAATGGCTTCCCGTGACTTTCTTTTCTTTCTCGTTAGAACTGGAGTAGACTCTACTCGTTAGCTATGTAATCTTTAACTCAAAATAGTTATTTTTTAAATAATACGAAAAATCTTATCAATGAAAGTCACAATTAATAATCAAAATATAATAAGCGTTTGAGATTTAAAAATACTTCGTACATCCTATGTGATCATTTTACGAATTTTAATAGCTCCCAAAACCATTATTTGGCAAAAACCGGCGCGTGCCGGCGGGAGCCCTCTAATTACAGTCTGTCGACTCCCCCCATCCCCTTCCTGTTTGTCCCTCTCAAATAACTGTCATACGAACTCCTGTTTTATTTCCTTCACATTGTTCAGCCAAGTTGAGTTTGTCGACAAAACTACCAGCAATAAGACAGTGTTACGTCGTCGGCGTGTCGTTTGGTTTTATAATGGCATTTTGCCGTCGTTTCTTGGACTACTTTCATGTGAGCTAAAATTTTTGCTTTATTTAAAGCCATGAAAGCAAACCTATGCATATGTATAAACAAATAGTTTTCTAGTCGTTTGTTTTTTTAACTACAGCCGTTTCACTCATTCACATAATATAATACGAGCAGCCAGCCACGCAAGAAAAATAAAAAAAGTTTCTAAACTCAAAATTTAGTAAAAAGAACAAAGTAAAACTGAGAAATGTGATTTTAACTCGGACATTCTCATTTTGTGCGCGTTTCATTTGCACAATTTGCGATCTCTGCTAAGTCGGACGTCCAATCATCTAAATGCATGCCACAAAGTCGGAAAACCCGCCGCAAACGCGTTTGCTTTGCAAGGGTCAATCGGATAGCAGCATTCAGCATAGACGCATGACGAGTGATAGATCGCTGCTGAGGTCGACGTGTGCTGCACATCCTGTATAAATCATATGGACGGACGTCCATGATCTGTGCATCGTAAAGACACGTACCTACGTAAAATAAGATTATAATTATCTAATACTATACTCATGACCGCTGTAATATTAGTAGTACTTGGGTAGAGAGGGTGGTGGTGAGGAAGTAAAACCCAACTCACTAGTTGGTGTAAGAACTTATAAGAACCTCGTTTAGTGTGGAACCTTAGCTTATATACAGTTGGATTGTCGCTGATACAAGCAATATGCGTTTATGTAGCAGTAAACTATTGTGTTACTGCTAAACACTGAAAGTGGCCAATTGCCGTACTATACCGCTGCAGCGTGGTCGAAACTTCTAGGTAATTTAAATAATAAGTTATTACTTGTTCAAGTCCCGAGCGTGATAGACCTCATGTATCTGTCCGTTCCGCACGCACTCACATACTCATACACAACTTTATAGTTAAGTTTGAATGCAAACTTTACAATGAAATTAGTAACCTATTACAATTTAGCTTAGTTCAAAACCAGTTTATCAAAATTTCATAATAGGAGGCTCCATGCCTGTTAAAAACTTTGTAAAACAACCCAAATAAACTTTTACTTTTTCGTTTTTCATAGTAGCTAGGCGTATATTTTAAAGTATTCGTAATTATAAAGAGTGGTTTAAATAGTATGTGATATTGTTCGAGCGAGAGGCAACTTACCCGTTCCGAGGCGAGAGCGCATGCTTCGGGATTATAATAAAATAAATTTGCATAAAAGCCCCCATTTATATTAATAATTAATCTACCCCGGCACACTGAATTTTTCACACAGCGCGAAACGTTAATAAAATACAATTGTTAAAATTCGGGCAAACATTTAATAACGTGAGCGACGTAGTTAAATTGTAATACTCATAGCATGATACTCTTATAATTTGCATACTATAAAACTGTATCCAGAAGGTACATTCAATAGTAAAATGGTATATGTACATATTGTACATACTTATTTATACTCGTAATATGCTTACTATTGGTGATGTTGATGTCTAACGGGCACTACGAATGGAATGATGACGATTTGATGATGATCATACTTTGTGATTCACATGATTGCTAAATTGTGACATTAAATAGCACTGGTGGGAAGTTCAGAAAACGCATATATGTGTTGCTGGCTGAATATGTTACTAATTTTTGATGCATTTTGCTTTTGCAAGTTTATTCTGTATATAAGATATTTATTTATTTATTTGTCGAAGAACAAAAAGGATTGGATGGAACTGTCAGGCTGGTCGGTCAGGATTCAACCGAGCTTTATGCGTAGCCGAGCTTAGGTCACCGTCTCGACCATCTTCAAGGTACATTAATGAGATAGAAATAACAGCACACGTGTTTCACTTGTACAGCGGAGCCAGTCTTTATTCAAATAGCGCTTACACAAAGGACTCAGGGCGATCACACACTTTAATAGACGAAACGTGGAGAGTTCTGTACTTGCGCCCACTGACTGGCCTATCAATGTTCTGAATACCGCTTAGCACCGAAATAAGGCTCGATACTTAGTGCAATGGCACTTTACACTCCGAATCACTAACAATTCACCATTAAACTCAAAGCAGTACGTCGATGCAAATGGATTACTTTAGACGTCTGAACTCAGTCAAGTCTCGATCAAGAATGCTCTCCGCTCCCAACTGTCACCAGATGTAATTCTGTCATTTTGACTAACATTGCACGTAGTAGCAACTGAGCCAAGCACAGACCACCCCCAAGCGATACCGCAATAACAGCTGTCATCGCTTGACGTTTCATAAAAGCAATAACTTATGAGGGTACATTCAACAAAGTACAATTAACGACTGTTCGCAACTATAAAGTACATCTCTTTAACTATCATAAGTCTAGTCATTTTGACGACGCTCCGACATATTTATTATTTATTTATTTATTCTCTCTACGCCTGATCTCTTTAAGATATCTCTTCTTCTTCATCAGCGTAATTGCGTCCATTGTTGGCTAAATGTGTCTCTGATTTTAAGTCCGCTTCGCAGTGAATCTTTCTCAGATCGGGCCAATTGTTCAGCTAATGTCATCCAACCATATTGCTGGGGTCTTTCTCCCACTGGCATTACACTCCTAAAGGCTAAGTCCATCAACGAAGACGGCGCGGATTCAACGCGGCGTGACAATGGCGTGTTCTATATCTTAGAATATAGAACAAACCAGAAGTCGCGTTACAATATCCGCGTACTGTGACAAATGTGTCCAGGACCAAAACAAAAAACGAGCGTACTACCCATGTACTACCCTCTACTTCGGTCTACTCGAGATCTCAGTCATTGGATGTAGCGACACAGTCGAGAACTTGAGGTTACAATGTTATGTCATATTTTAAATCGGGTATTGATGTCAAAATCCGATATTAAACCCTATATACGAGTACCTAATGTTAATGGCCCCAATATTAGACGCGTACACGGTTTCTGGTTAATTTTATTAGAGGTATAGGAGAGTCGAAAGTGGCTCGTAATTTTAAGTTCTATGCGAATACACTATTGAAAGTTACACTGCTCACGTGCTGAGTTCTGAATCCTATTTTTCACGTTGAAATTCGAGCCTGAAATTACTGACATTATTATTTAATTGTATACCTAAATTGTCTTATGATAATGGCACGTTTTGGCGGCAGTTCCGACCGAGTCTGTAATTAACACTCTTTGCAAGCCGACGGGTCGCGTGCCCGGGCTCACACCCGGAAACGGCATTCGGCTCCTCACAGCCAAGCCCGAACTTTCACTAATTTAAATATCACGCCCATATTTTCCCCACTTTACCCGCCTTGCTACTCTATAACACCGAAACTTAGAAACTTTCTTTCGTCGTTTCCGAATGCTCTTCATATTCTTCTGTTTACTATCTCTTTCTTACCCGGAACAACGTGTGAATGTGGATTTAGTGGGATTGTTATTCGATCAGGCGAGATATTGAAACTCGCGGGAATGTCACTTGCCGCAACTTACGTACATGTCGTAGAATGTGTCTAAATGTTGCCAGTTTAAAATGTTGATATTGATGTTTTAAATTAAGTATTTCGAGGGGAAATAAACAGCTTCAATTAATACTTGAGATACGTATTATAAATTTAAGTTAACACATTCGACAAAACAGTGTCCACTTACAGCAGATTTTTTAAATCCTAATGTTCACGTGTAAGGTTTTTTGAAAATTTGTTCACTGTTGTAACTCAGCTTAGTAAAATATAGCTTTACACCAAGGAATCTCACATTATAAAAGGTATTCAAACACCGACAAAATTTTCACCTCACAAAAAACACTTTGCTTTCCTCGTAACCCTCAAAAATTAAACACTGATTACACGTTGCTTTAATAACGTTTCCACAATTAATTAACAACATGTAGATTAATTAAAATCTCGTTAAATTTCGCATTCGTCTAAGCCGTGCCGTATATTAACTAATTTGACTGCGTTGTATTAAAAATAATTTACATATTAATAGCTGGCTTAAAATATTATTCATTAGCCAGGGCTTTGGTAGGGGATTTTAAGATAAAGTCCAATGCGATAGCAAAATACCCTGTTTATTCACAATTAATACGATGAAACAAAAATGTAAGAAAAAAATAATTGAGCCTGAAAGCAAAGACAACACGATTATTAGGGGTTTATTTATTCGCGGCGTTGCGTGTCGGGCCTCCGATTCAACGGCCATTTAAGTGCGAACGAATTGAACGATAACGTCACGTCACGTCACTCTGTCCTTGTCTGACCGCAAGGGTAGTGGGAGCGAGACAGCCACACTAATCGTGTGATTCGGTTATTGTCGGCGGCCGGAATCGTCGGGGAGGTTCGCCGTAATTTACCGTCCTCACACAATGGCAACACCGAACGCTGCAGCGATAGGGCTCGGTCTCAATTAGAATTGCTAAAGATCTAAATGTGCGGCGTGCCCTTTCCAAAGGCGCTTATCTGTCTACGTACTTCAACGTCTATATAGGTCCTACCTATCCTCGGTTTATGACATGGCGCTTTATAAAAAGATATCACGCTATGTACAGATATCTACAGCTGCTGGTGGCGTGAAAAGAAAGTGCTGGCCACTAAAATGTAAATGTACTTATTACGTATCAGTGAAGTATGCGGTAGGATACGATTTCGCTTTATGATAGTCATTGGTAGTTTTATGTTTTCAGGCGTTACTTTGCGGAAGTCCATTTCAAAGAGTAACGGAGTAGCCACAAGGTAATTTTTTTGTTCACATCATTGGTAGGTTACGCTACGCGCTACGAGGCTACGAACGCTAAGCCGTAGTGGCCGACACCACTAGTTTTACTCAATATCTATAAAACGTATTTTACGGCTGCTTTAGACTATTTCAAAAGTTTTGTGCATCATCAGTCTTTGGTTTGGTTTGATGCAATCTTTCGAATTGGTAAGAGTAGCCAACCCATTGGCCCAGTCAATCTGTGTGTGACAGACGTGGCGATAAATTTGGTAAACACAACGACTTGCGAGGCCCGTAACATTATTTAAAACAAAATAGTAAACAATGTATCGACAGATGAATATCAAATAATATCCAGCAAGCATGACATGTAAATTTTTCTCTGCATAGCCGCGAAATAGTTCCGACTCAGAATGTGCTGCTGAGATTGCTTCTACAGTGCTTATATCAGAACCGGCGATGCACACATAGCAACACAAGTAGGGTGTCAAGGAAAACTATGTTAAAGTTAGTAAATGTAGTATTTATGAAGCATAAACTTGCATTTAAATGAACTTCACCGAGTAATCCTTTAAATTAACCCTTGCAAATTACGTACAGCCAACCCTTAACTATAAACCATAAAATGGCGTTCAAATACTGTTAAACAGGGTACCCCATCCAACTTTAATACTGAAGTACATTTTGATGCCGCTATGAATATGAAAGTGGCTGCAGATATTAGAGCGGGACGGGTTAATCAAGATATCCATCGTCTCGCTATTCATCATGCGATGTCTTAGATGATCGATTGTTCAGCCATTACACCAAGAATTGAACCACCGCGACCTCTGAGGGCTTACCGATTCCCAAGCCACGAATAATTCAAGTGCTTGATGAATTTTTAATGTAAGACGATTTAGCGATCATGTTTTTAAAAGGTTTAAAAGTATACTTCAAATGCAGTTATTTAAAAAGTATTTACGTAGTAGAATAGTATAATTATTTCGTGTAATTTATGCCAGTGTATGGGTCAATTTCCCAAGCAGTAAATTTTGATGGCAAGACTGAAAACGCAGGTGCAGAAGGCTTTGATAATGTAGAACTATTTTTTTTAGGAAACAGCCCCGTATTGTCTACCTCGGGCAACAGCTAAAATTAAAATATTATGTTATTTAATCATTTAAAAAAATATATTTAGACCATATTTCTCATCAAGGTGGGTTGTCCCGGAGCCGGTTTTAGTTACAAAATGCCGGATAATTCGGATACTATGCGTGACAATATTTTTCTTTTACCTTTATTTTATTACCATATAAACAGGTAACAAAAAAAGCACATCACCTGATTTTTACCTCATTTGTAAACCTTTGAATATGTGCATATACATTTGTCCGGAGACACGCTCTCATTCCGCGGGCAAATTTTGGGAACGATCTATTTCCTGAGTTTGATCCCTTAAGCCCCCCGTCTCTCGCGCACTCCGAGCAATAGTCAAACTGCAGTGCTCAGCGAGATTGGACGTGTGTTACTGTGAAACGTTTTCGAGTAAATTTTATTTTTTTATCATCGCCATGGTGTGGGGACAAAATAAAAATCATTCCGGAGTTAGTCATAGTTTTTGTATTTTGTATCGCTTTTGTTTGTAATTTATATATGTCACGTAAAATATAGTCCTAATTTCAAGACTTCAATTAGTTTAACAACACGACTCTTGCCCTTCCTTTAATATTTATTTTTATGTCGAGTTTCTCATTCCACCATTTTTATTCCGGTGTTTCCGGTGTAGTTAATTGAAATGTAGCTTCACTTTAGTATTATGAAAGGGTCCGTAGCACATTTTCTAAAATGAAATACTAACCCAATTGCGATGCGGTTTTTGGTATAGTATTAGTATTGTACCAGCGCATGTTTTTAGATAATGTTTAGGCTTTTAGGCTACCAGAGAACGTTACAAAAAGGGTTTTTAAAAAAATAGATGTAACTTTGTGCAACTCGCACTTAATAAGTACTCGATAGTAATTGTAAATCTGTGACTGATTCCTACAGCAGCAGGTTATCGGGAGTTAGTTCGGGAATCGTATAATACGAAATAATAGTTTTGATTATGGAACCCTATTTTTACTTTCATTCCGGTGGTCTAAATATCATTCCAGTGGGCTGATATTATAATCCCGGTGTACATTAATCATTCCATTGGACCTTATCTTTCATTCTGGTGTACATTTATCATTCCGTTGTGTGTTTAGAAATTTGACCTCTAATATCTCGAAAACTATTTAAGATTTCAGGTTCCCTTTCAGATATGTCTTACAAAATAGTCTAAAGTATCTTTTGGCATTTAAAATTTAAAAAAAAATCAGATATAAGGAATCACACCGAAATGATACAAAAAATGCGTCTTGTTGAAATTGACCCGTATATGGATCTATCGCTTAGTCGATTTAAAATTGAAAAAAAATGTTTGGAATTCTGCCAATATTGCTATCACCACTGCTCAAGTAAGTACTCTGAGCGTCCACAATAGGCTTCTAAATAGATTTAATTTTGATATAATGGGGCTCCGCATCAGAGATTATGACCCCCGCCCACACCGGCCGGATATTGTCGCGGCAATGTCCTCGCGCTAAATAGGTATCTGTCCCGATGTCTCCGACCGCCAGTCGCTACTCTCTACCCTCCCGGTGACCCGCTCCCGCTACCCACGACCCGCTACCCGCGACTCGCTACCGGATGTCGCGTGTCATGTTCTGCGTCAATCGCACGTATCCTTCTTTACGAGTTTACACAATCCTCCGCCCAATTAACCCGTCCTTCGTACCGATTTTTATCATCGCACAAACGTTCGCGTGACGCATTTCATTATGCGGATTTATTTCTACTCCCATTTTAATTATCTACGCCGTTAGATAGCAATCAAATACGTGTAAATTATAACCCTAATAAATTTAATACAGCTAGACGTCCGCACGAAGCTGTCGCAGTTTGTTTATTGAATGAAGTTTATTTAAGGAAGTTTTATAATGAAAAGCTATAATGAGTGCGTGCCGTTTCCGTGTTTTGAATGGTTGAGTCGTAAATACTCGTAGCTTGTTCATGAGACGAGTCGCGAACATCGTCGCGCGGCACGCGAGTCCGCCGCGCAACGACGTGCCAGCACCGAGCTCTCCTCAAATCCATCAGGATATTTTATATCGTCTTATTTCACGAACAAATTAACGGAGCATTCGGGGAGCTATCTCATTCCCTAAGTGCATTCTGTTACGTAAATAACGGAGGAGCGTGACTTATTGTGGCGCCAGTCTCACGACTCATTTCTGCCGTTGATGCCGACTCCTACATCCTCCTCCTAACTATCTCATTTTATGTTTCCTTATGTGCGATATTAGGGGTCCTTTCCTCTTACATTTACGCAACTACGGCACAGCTTAAGAATGGGTATATTTATGTTATGACACATTCTTCAACACTTGAATAGAACTGTATAAGTAAACCGTTTCCCACGCTTAAAAAACCAGTAGGTATAACTATTGGCAAGCCAACTTCGTGTAGCAACTATACATTAATTTGCTGTAAAGTTACAACTCATCCCAGGTCAACTTGAAGAGACTGAAGCATTTCACAAAAGGTTGGATTGCTACTAACAGATATTTTCTTTGAGTGCCTTTTTATAGGATTAACGACCGTAAAGCCGAAGAACATAAGTGCTCTATTTCCACGATTTATCCGCTACATTACGACGCGTTTACCGACGATATTACTGTTGTTTTTTGTATCGACATTATTACTCCCTGTGTAATAATTTATCGGAATTGTTGGGCCCGAGTTATGATTTATCCTTAGTTGGTCTGCGGTGCAAACCAATTTCGTTTCAAGCTCCCCTCGCAATACTTTCATTGGAACCTGAACATTTCCCGAAAGTAAGATGTTTATTTATATTTGTAACGCTTTGTATGAAGTTTGCGCAATGTTATTTCCTAAATAACGACAAGAACTGCTACCGTAGCTGGCTCCTAATATACCTGTCCCGCCTGGGAAGTGAAAAACCAAAGAACCCATTTTGCTCTCTGAAGGTAAAGTTGGATAATACACACCAATAACTTTAAAATAGCTGCTTTAATTAAGGCTGTTTATGTCACTTTCAGGCCCGTGTTTTTCAAGAAACGAAAACTTTATCGGGTTGCGCGGCCGCTTCCGTTTATTAAAATCGGGCCTTAAGTTTGGAACTTCGACACGGCCAAATGAGACATTTCCCCTAAAAAGTACCAACTGGAAACTTCGCTGGCTTACGATTTAGCCCCAAAAAGGCAAATTTTTACGAGGAAACTTTTCTGATAAAACATCCAGGATCCGAAGCCTGTTTGATGGGAAGCGATTAAACACGAAATTTGCATTTGCACAAACAGTTGCTCTAAAACGCCACTTAAAACACGCGAGTCGTGATTTGTACCTGTATGCAACTTTTCCTTTGGTATTTGTTAGTAATATAATCTTAGGTAACCTACAGTTTGTTCTTTCGATTTCAGGGAATCTATGTGAAGTCAACAGAAGACAGAAAAGGAAGAATGACGGGCTGATTGCGGCTACAGTAAAAGGTGTCGACAAAAGCCGTGAAGAACGAGCCCCTCATTACAGCAAGGACCGGATTATCTCAGCCACACGCAAGCCTTGCCTTGCCGTTAATGCATGGCGCGGGAATCCGACGTCTTTTAACGTTGAAAGGATTTCCATCTCAGTGAAGGAAAAATTGTAAACTTAAAATAGAAAAAGGTCAATAGTAGAGCTTGCGCTGTAGTGTTGTGGTACGGAGAGTAAGAAACAACCAATAAACAATCACGCTTGAACTGCTATTGGCTATGGCCAGCAGTGATAACTTTCAATTAGCACATGCTCGTAAGCCTTCCTAGTTGCATACACACATGCATACATACCGTCACGCCTCTTTCCCACAGGGGTTGGCAGAGGCTACTTTGTTCCACTTGCTACGATCCTGACATACCTCTTTCGCTTTTCTTTTCGCTTTTCTTTCTTTTCTTTCGCTCTTTCCTAGTTGCTTTAATAAAAATATACATATACATACATACACATACACATACACAAATCACGTCTTTATCCCTTACGGAGTAGACAGAGCCCAGGGTAACGAGACCCAAAGGTCACGTTTAGCATGATTGCGAGCGCATAGGTGGAAGTGGAAAAGGGGAATCAAAATAGTGATGGTAGGATGGATAGGTTGCTAGCCGCATCGCCTAAAATATGATTCCTAAGTTTTCGCCCATTCCCTCGATGGGCTTTACCATCTGCGCTGGAAGAGAAGCAGATGGTACATTCTATGTTTTTTCTTTGCTCCCAGACCACATGGAAGTTTGAACAATATTCAATCAAATAAAACTACCTATGACATTTGTATAATAAATCATAGAAGAAAATTGATGATGTCTCAGCAAGCAAGCAGTAAGAAACTTTATCCCTTGGTTTAATTGTCCGAAACACAGGGTGAATTTTTACATTTAACATTTTGGAAAAACAATAATATGATATGGATATAAAATCAAATAGTTAAATAACCAAAAGATCAATATATGTATTAGTGTCGCAACGGTTCATGAGCGCTCCGCGAAAGTGGTGGGTGTGTTTGCGCAGGTTTGTGTCAGTCCCTTCGCCAAAGAAACTCAAAAAATGAATTCTGCGCATTCAAGCTAATAAACCGTTGCGACCAATGATATTGTATATATAATTGGTTAAAAATTAAATATATCATTGGTTGCGACACTAATATTACACATTCAAACACATCTCTATAGTTTGATGTAAAAATGCACATTATATCAAAGAAGTGATATCGAAAGAGGTCGTAACTTACTTTGACATTTCTATGCTTTTTCTGGCGAAGGTGAGAATTTAAGTTGGAATTTAATTAATTTCAACGTTTCAGCTGAGCTATTCGTCCTCCCGAGTGGAACCCATAAAACCTAATGGACTTTCCCTGTCTAGTGGTAATTTTGTTTGAGGTTCTTGAAGGTCCTACAATCTTACTGAATTCGTAGTGCTTTGAATGCCGCGCGTGACTTCGGGATACAGAATGTCCTAGTAAATTTGAGCGTTTTAGCCACTCTCATTCCCCTGTCACATTATATTGAAGATATTATGAGTTATTGCTAGCATATAATTTTGCATAAAATAAATAGATATAGTATCACCGACACACTAACCACGAAAGAATGACGCGTTTTTTAATGGTTTGTTAAGATCATTCATTCATTATTTACAGTCTCTAAAAGTAAACTGTGTAAATCCTTTTGATGCCGACTGTACCCACCGCCTTGCTAGTTAGTTAGTAGTGTACGTCGTCAGATGCGGCAGATTAAGCTTAAACACGAACATGATTTACTGCGCATCTAACACATAAACCAGTGCTTACAAAGTGTTCCTAATTGATTATTTACGAACACGATAGCCTCAATGTTCGTATATTTAATAACAAAGCTTAATAACACCGACATTATTGTATTACCCTACGGAGTATGTATGGCCACAGTTAACACGTTTTACCCCTTAAAATTTTGAGTCATTTTCCTCAATTTATTCCCTTTTGTTTAGGGAAGAAGCCAAATTGAAAATACGCATTCACAGATTCGGTGGGGATCGGTTCCCGCGTCGCGATATAGCGCCGATAAAGGACAAAACGACAGACGGCGAATGCTGCGTCAAACTTCTAGCGATTACGTCATCTCTATTCAAAGTAGACATTCGAGTGGCTTTTACGTAGGGCTGTCGAAACGTCAGCCCGGGGACACGCAACAAAGCAAGAGCGGCACTCAGGACGGCCACAGAGGAAATGCCTTTTTAAACGCAGATAGAATAACTAATGGGAAAATGTGCTGGCCCAACGCGAATCAAATGGTGCAAATTGAAATATTTAAAACTAGCTTCTGCCCGCGACTTCGTCCGCGTAGACTTCATTTATTGACAAAAGTCACATATTGCTATGCATATTTGAACAGGCACTTAACACCCCTATATTTAATTGGTATTTTTTTTATAATAAGCGATATCAAATCCCGTGAGAATTTTGAAAAACCCTCCTTAGTGCACCTCTATGATACTGAAGCAATTTATATACGTTGCGACTCTAGGCCGCTGCGATTTTCGACATGTTCATCGCTATCCCGCGGGAACTATGCAAGTTTCCGGGATAAAATGTAGCCTATAACCGGGCCGGTGATTTTCTCAACAGATTAGTAAAGTTTCCAACAAAATCCGTTCAGCCGTTTTCACGTGATGCGCGCACAAATATACAGACAAACAGATAAACAGACAAAAATTCTAAAAACTGTTGAAACGTGTTCTGTTATCGATTCTAAGTATCCCCAGCTTATTTTTTTTTAAATATCTTCCATGTACAGACTTTCGACCGTCTTCAGCTTTATTATATTTGTGTACCTATCTATGATAGATAGATGGTTACCCTGTTTCAATACAGCCGCTTCATTTTTAGTGTTTCGTCTTTGTTTTGCGAGATTTGGAGTTGATAAGGCGTTAGCCACATTCCATTTCCAACACTAATTTACAAAGTTAATTCCAATATGGTGTGGTTACCTACCGAGGAATCACCACATCAGCATAATGACGCTACCTTAGGGAATTGTTTATAGAAGAAACTCTCGAGGTAAGAAAATACAGTAGGAGCATTCATACACTTTACTCGCCGTCTGTTTCTCAGAACAATCCTAACAATTGCTGTCGTGTAATTTCGCAAGGCATTAGAAATTCTTAGTTAATTTCATTAGGCTTAGCGCTGGGCGCGGCAGTCGCGTGACGCAACGCCGTTTCATACACGGATATGCCTTTCATGTGCAGACTTTACAACCGGCCGCGTTAATAAGCACGCTTTCCAGCAATAAATATAATGAATATTGTCCTGGGAGTGTCTGAGAAGGTACACTAAACACAATTGAACAGAAATAGAACCACAATGCCATAAAAACAATAGGTGGGCTGATCCCAAATAAACGTCCTAGTGTTTGGTGTTCACTTTTGACATAATTTTATTCTTACTTAGAAAGAGACGGGTAGTCTATCTCGCGTACAACACAGTTCTCGCACGTTTCCGTGCTAGCCGTGCAGAGATTTTTGCATGTTTTTTTGCAATTTATTTGCATTGCATGTAAATAAATTCTAACACCGATGATTAAATTGTAGTTATTTTTTATAATCTCCCCTATAGTTTTGATTTGAACCATATTCGAAATCGCAAAGCCTGCGAACAGAGTGAACGGTGAGCAAACAATGCATAAATTGAGGAATTCCATATTGACGTTCTGAATTGATTGCGAACGATGTGCGCGTACAAGCCGGTACTGTTGAATACGGAATAGTTTGATAAATAGCGATGGAAAATTGCAGCAATTGTAGGTTAGGTAGCAACTCAAAAAGAATGAATTGTTACCTTATTTCCTCGTCTAACTTCCATTAGATAAAGATATACTAAAAGATAAGGTTTTCGGGCATACTTTTGACTGACGTACCCTTTATACGCTTTAAGCTTTGTGAGCATTTCCACTGTGTTGACTTAGATTAAGTAATTAGTGGATAACTGTTATTGGCTTTATATAATGTAACCGATTATGTTTCCCCGTATTATGTGTATGGCTGTTGTTATCCTGAATAAAGAAAATAAATAAATAAATAAATACCTAATTAACGCGTTACCATATTTTCTACTTGAACAACATGTCAATTATTCAGAGCGCATTTTGGATACTATTCTCTAATTTTAGCGCATTTCATGTGATAAATGCGTTGAACAAGTGAAAAAAAGAAGAGTTAGGGGTACTTACACAAATTTGGAAAATGACCGTTATATAAAAAAAAAATACAAAACTGTTCTCTGCTGGAATGTAAAACTTGAACTTATCGTTACAATAAAATCAGTTTAATGCTGGCAGTTAACGCGTAACACAGTGTTAGCTCATTCGGTGGTAAAGCACGTGTTAAAGAGCGTACGAGGAGCGCATATAAACGGTAGGTACAGCCGTATAAATAGCAAGCGTATAAACGGAACACTTGTAATTAGATGTGTCGTGAACTTCGCATTCGCTTTACGACTGGCTTCCGAGGACGTAAACTATTTGGCGTGATATACTTGTGTAATACATGAACTTGTGGACCACAACATGTCAGGCCCGCAAGTAAAACAGGGTCCATATTTCATGTATAAGCTATGAAGGTTCCATGGTATATCGCGAAATCCTTTTTGTTTCAATACAGCCATAATAAAAAGAATCACTTATGTGAAACGGAAATATAGGTTAGGTCAAATTGAGCTTATTTTTTCACTAAAATTTCAGTGGTTGTAAAATTTCACTTAAATTATTTATGTAGACGATATTACAATGAAAAAAAAAGTACCTAGTTTATGAAAACCTTTGTTGTTGACAGTACTTTATTTACATTCTCGTTGGATTTAATTTCGAGTCAATCGGACTATTGATAGGGAAAAAGTCGACTTGCAAAATTGGTTTACATGGTGACAGGTGAAGCAGATAGTTAGATCAATCAGCAATACAACAATTTTCGAAACATGTGTAATAATGCCCCGAAATATGTGAAAATTGTATTTAGGAATTGACCAATAGTGTAAATGAAATAAAAGATTATTCATCAACCCATTGAGGCGACTACTGCGCTCTGAGTGGCCATACCAAGATTAGGCAAGACACTAGACTTGTGAAAACCGACAGTAAAATAGTGAATAAACTTACAATTCTAAAAATTAAAATGGCTTCTTTCCGTAAAAGGGATAAAGGAAAAACAATCGTCAAAAATCAGTGCTACCGGTAGGTATGAAACACATGCCACTAATTTGTTGCAGAATAGAGTATACCATATCCCCACTCTGTAGGTATTTTGTTGGTTTCCTTATCAATGAAAAGCATCGAAATACATATTAAAATAATCATACGGCTCGTGTATAAACTCATTTACATTTTACAAGTAGAGCATATTCAAATTCGTGTCGTGTTTCACTTATTGCACTCGTTAGCGGAATATTGAAAATATCTACGTCATTTCCACACGATATTCGACACGACATCATTCCGTGTATCACTGTCACGTATCCGTATGCCTACAAAACAAGGGCGAGCAAAGAAAATGTTAAATGCCAACAAATAAATTCAAACGTTCGAGATCTTCCATTGTCGCGAGTTGGTGGAAACTTTTTGGGCGGGTAGAATCTCTTTATTTCCTTGGAGCGGGTTGCGAGTAGGGTTACTAGATGTCAGAAATTTTCCTGAAACTTCAGGCATTTCGGCCATTGGTCAGGAAGGCGACCGGAATGCTAAAACGTCAGGAATATTTAATGATCATAATTTTTGTAATAAATTCAATTCATGCTCAATATCACTTTAAAACATCAAAGGCTATTTTTACTCACAAGTCAATGTGACAATCAGTTTAATTGTTTTTTTTCTGACACGAGATCAGTCATTAAAAGTGCTAAAACCACTTTCTTGGTTGACTATACCTTTTTCTAATTACAGTAACACAAGAGTAAACGAAACGAGTCTCCCTTCTGTATTTCTTTAACCCTTATAAAATTTAGTAAATTAAAGCGTCAGGAATTTTATTGCGAATAAATCAGGATTTTTGTCAAATATTTTGAAATTTTTATCTGGTAACCCTAGTTGCGAGGGCTGGGGTTCATTTCAAAGGTAAGTAGGTATCATTTCAAAAGTTCCCGGTGCGAGTTAAGTATGGTGTTAGCGGGGCTTGCGCCTGTCTAATTAGAGACGGCGTCATTGATCAGTATGAATTACTCGAGAACTTAGGGCTGGATAACTTTGTGTTGGTGATTAAATTTTATACCTTGTTGTAGAGTTGAAGTTAAATCTTTAGACGTACTCGTACCCTCGTATAAATACGATAGGCATATCAATTATATCTATCGAATTCTATTCTATGATTATTTAAATAGGGTACACGGGGCACTTTTGTACTTAGTTCAAGTCGCGGTATACCCGGCACGCTTCGAACTCATGGTTTTTCCTCAAGATGTGATCCGTGTAGGTACAACCTACTTTAGTAATTACGTATCCCCCGTGTCTCACGGTAGTTGTATACCTATAGGTAGCTGAGATAATGGAGATGATTTGTAAGTGCGATTCGAACTGTAATGGGAGATTTACCATGTCATTTTAAGACATTGACTTTCGCATCGGCTTCAAGACACCGATAGCATCATCTCCATTAAATAGCATTATTAAAATATGACGAAATTGCAACATAATCTGGTCCGTGGATTCGAAAAAAATGGTTGATATACACGAACAGTACACGAGTGACCCGATAAGATTCCATTACTCCTATTGTGGCTCGGAACTCAAAAAAAATGACAACATTATCATTTTATTAAGCAAATCGCTTAGAAATATGAGCGTAACCAAATGAGCTTGCTTAACATCCTTATACTTCCGTATCAATGTGTAGGCAGAGCCATCACCGGCAGATGTTTGGTAACCTGATCATAATCCACACATAAACACAATTCACAATATTGAATCAATATTCCTGCGGGAGTTGTTTTCAGGCTTATTGTTTACTTGTATCGTATGCCGTGATGATTACACAGTAAACATTGCTTATTTTATTGCTTCTCAAGTTATGTTTGGCAGTACCTATCTCTTACGAATTAACACGTACATAATTCGTATGTACGCTACGCATGACTCTACTGTACGTACCTACACACTACATACTCGTAGAAAAGGTAACAGAAAAGAAAAGTGTATAATGATGACGAATTGATCCATTAAAGTCCCATTCCTGGGTCCTTACCATGACGTCCTAATTCCGACTCAGTTCAAGTTTTAGCTGTCACTTTTAGTATGAATCTGACAGCGAGCGAACCTAAACTGAATCGCGTTAAGACGTCATGGTAAAGCCCCAGTTAAACATGGAAAGGTTTAGGTTAGCAGACACACATGTCACCGGATGTAACATGTAAGCGGCAGATAAGTCGTCCTCGAATTTCGTTCGCTGATCATACTTAACATGTATATTTGTATGTCCTAAATGAATAAATAAATAAAAACGGAATTAGGTTACATTACTGAATAACGCGTCATTTAGCAAAATACGCTTGTAAGTTTGTTGAAATTTGTGATTGTAAAAACTTCACCAAGTAGGTACAAACTTAACCATACACTTACCCTAACATGCTCATTTTAAATGTGAATAGGCAGATACTTTAGAAGTCCAATTGGGTACCTGAAAGAAGAAGAAAATTTGTTTGTTTATTTATTAAACAAATCATTCATTTTTAGGGTTCCGTACCTCAAAAGGAAAAACGGAACCCTTATAGGATCACTTTGTTGTCCGTTCGTCCGTCCGTCCGTCCTTCCGTTCGTCCGTCTGTCAAGACCCTTTTTCTCACGAACGCGTGGAGGTATCAAGCTGAAATTTATATCAAATTGGCTGTCATTTCACTTCACTTGCTCCTTTTCTTCCATTGGTTGTCTATGCTTATTTTTGTTCAATTTTTTGGGAGTTTGTAATTGTGTCGTACAGACACATCATTCAAACAGATGACGCTTAGCGACAAATATTCGCATAGTAACAAGGTCACGTGACAGTTGGAAACAGATAGAAAAATTCGGAGGCTTACTCACCTGCTATGGGTGGTGTTGGTGTAGGGGTATAGCACGCGTCACGGAATGACGAGGACCCGGGTTCGATTCCCGGCCATAGCTTTACTTTTCGGATTTTTCTATGTGTTCTAATTTTCAGTGTCGTTTAGAAATTCAATTTTTATTTTATTTTTCCTTTTCAAAGACAAAGGGTTTTGGGCCCAGGCAACCAAGTCTAATTATGTTGTATTATGTTTAATGTTTATTTTTAGCTGTTATATTATTTGTAATTAATCATTATTTTCAATGTATTTATGTATGTATCACCCTATGGTCCCAACGGAACACCAGCGCTGGCTGCAAGGCCAGCACATGCTGAGTTGGGACATTTTGTGACAATTTATGTATCTGAATGTATAATGTGTTTATTTATTTAATATGTGATTGTCATAAATAAACTTTTTTCTTTCTTTCTTTCTTTCAAATACTCAGGTCTACCTACAGCTCCTTGGAGCTGTGAAAAAATCAAACTTCTAAGCCAACGCAATCAAAAGAAACAGTCATTTATACCGCAAATTTTCGAAATTCGCAAGTGAATCAAAACCTACAGAGTACTTACTTCCCGTGAACTTAGAATCTTGAAATTTAGTATAAAGGTAGGTCTTATACACATACACATACACATACATATCGTCACGCCTCTTTCCCATAGGCCTCCTCCGTGTATGGGAGGGTTTGGGCTATAGTTCCCACGCGCGCCCAGTGCGGATAGGGAACTTAACACACACCATTGAATTTCTTCGCAGATATGTGCAGCTTTCCTCACGATGTTTTCCTTCACCGAAAAGCTCATGGCAAATTTCAAACGTAATTTTCGCACATAAATTCCGAAAAACTCAGAGGCGCGGGCCCGGGATTTGGACCTACGACGCTCTGCTTGAGAGGCCACAGGTCAAACTAATAGGCTACCACGGCTATTTTTTTTATAACGGAACTCAATTTCTCATCTACTGTCCTCAGGCCAGTTAAGGTAACTCAAAACCCGTTCCGTTATTCAAAATCATGTTAATGCAACATTTTCCCATTCACTCGCGAGTTTGAAAGCGCTTTCATTCAACAATTCAGTAAGTTAGGCAGGTATTTAGTTAGTTGCTCTTGCCGGCTCTCAGTGGCCATTGCAGTAGTTAGTCCAGGTGCCTACGAGGCAAATAAAACTCGTTCCAACTTTCAGAGCAAATCCTACTAATATTATAAATGCGAAAGTTTGTGAGTGACGATGTGAGTGAGTGTGTATGTTTGTTCCTTCTTCACGCTAAAACGACTGGACGGATTTGGATAAAATTAGGAAAGAAGATAGCTGGTACCCTAGATTAAAACATAGGCTACTTTTTATCCCGGAAAATTGTACAGTTCCCGCGGGATAGCGAGAAACATATCAATTGCTAATTCTACGCGGACGAAGTCGCGGGCAGAAGCTAGTTCCTAAAATGCATGAAACATAGTCACCAAGACAAGTTTTCTACCGGATGTAGACAATAGTATATATAGAAATCAAAACATAATACTGGTATAATTTTGATTAAAATGTAGATTGCTGTGTTCTGTGTTGGCAGTACAACACGCCATTTATGTCAAAATAATAACAAATGAAATCATTCTTTAGTCTTACCTAATAATTAGAACGTAAAATATTTCGACATTGATAAAATTAGTTGAATAGGAATTAACCTAGGTTTAATCACAACACGAACGGTAAAATTAATGTGAAAATTCTGACTCAAATTGTAGTGGAGCGGGTTTTGTGCAGCATTAACGTTGCTATTATAGGTGAAGGCTGCGTTTTCGTAGCTTTGGCGTGTTTATCTCGCCGTTTAAACACCACTGCTGGGCTATTTAGATGCAATCTGGCCGTGTGGTTGCGCCGACGAGCATTCTATTAACTACAGCACGCAACAGCTCCCAGGTAGGTAATTATCACTTGCCAGTAGGTAGCTTAGTTGATGATTAATATTAATCCTCAACTATATATATACGTGTAGAATGGTATAACTTTAGGTAAAATATAACTTTGTTGATACAATTGTTCCGTGAGCTATGAAGCACGTATCTTACGTGCCTACGAGTCTTACTAACTAAATTTGACAGCATAACTATGTGGAAACTAAACAACGACAAATATCACTGAGAGTCCGAGTACAAATTGAAAATCTGATTGTCATTTCTGTGCACCGTTTTAAAAGCAACTATGCTACAATAAATGCATAAACAAAAACAGAAGCTGTTGCTTCTCGTCGAAGTTTCTCGCGGCAGCGGCTTCCGCTAAATGCGATATTCAAAACTTTAACGTTTTTCCATTTTTCGCACCATCGAACAAAACTGTTAGCGTGCCACAATTTTCACTTTAAACTTCATGCTTTCAGTAAATGAGCTATTTGTCTAACAATGTTTGCTATGACTATTTAACTAAGTTTAAATCATGATGCTCAACTTTGTATTGTATTGTGTTTTATAGTTTATTTTTATTCTGATTTCATCAGTGTATCCACAGCGTTACGGAGAGGGGTGTTGTTGTAACTGGCTATAGGGGGTGATCGCGCGTTATCTACTATTTGCATAACTAGACACTTTATCTTGGGTTACTTACCTTGAAAGGCAACACCGTATCGTGTGTTCGGGTAATCGCCCTACATCTGCCCTCTATCTATAGATTAAAAGACAAAGTAGAAACAGTTCTGTTGGTTCGTGACACAATTTATTCCGTCTTCAAATTAAGGGATCTGTAAAACGTGACGTTATTTATCGCGCGATAAACACTAAGCTCTCACAACACCCTCTCACGCTCTCTTTTACCGATAGTGATGTTAAGGGAAACATATTGTCCATTGCGTCCAATGCTGTTGGTGTTGATAGTGTTAGTCGTAAAATGATCCTTCCATTACTTGACCTACTCCTACCAGTGATTACCAGTATCCTAAATAACTCGATTTCCTCTAATACTTTTTTTTCCTTTGTTATGGAAAGATGCTGAAGTAGTCCCGCTGCCGAAAAATCCAACCCCAGTTCCTTTTCTGATTTGCGTCCCATTTCTATACTCCCATTTTTATCTAAGGTTTTGGAGCGTCTTGTACATCGACAGTTGTCGAATTACTTAACTCGTAATGACCTCCTGAACCCCTTCCAGTCGGGTTTCCGTCCTGGACATAGTACGACTACCACTCTAGTTAAAATCACTGATGACATACGATTGGGCATGGACAGCAGGAAGTTAACGGTTTTAGCGCTGCTTGATTTTAGCAACGCGTTCAATTCTGTTGACTTTGACATTTTGTTGAGAATTTTGGGTTCTCTTAACATATCTCCTACGGTAATTGATTGGTTTCGTAGTTACTTGACTGGGCGTCGGCAACGAATAAAGGTAGAAGCTTCTCGTTCTTCTTGGTGCAGCCTAATGGCGGGAGTGCCGCAGGGTGGTGTACTATCACCTTTATTATTTTCCATATTTATTAATTCAATTTCTCATAATCTTTCCTCTTCTTATCACCTTTATGCCGACGATCTTCAAATTTACTCCCAGGGGATACTTGATGAGCTGCCGGATGTCATTCGTGCCACCAACCTTGATTTGGACAAAATTGCTGATTGGAGCGAGCGCTTCGGTCTAAAGGTTAACCCAGCAAAAACCCAGGTAATTGTAGTCGGCAGTTCATATTTCATTTCAAAGGTTAATTTTACTGATCTGCCGCCTATATTGTTTGATGGCGTGTTGATACCTTTCTCGCTCCAGGTAAGGAACTTGGGGGTTATCATGGATCGATCCTTGACGTGGGCTCCGCAGATTGGCGAGGTTAGCAGGAAGGTGTTTGCTGCTGTTGGGTCCTTGAGGCGGCTTCGTAACTTTCTTCCTCTCGCGACCAAAATTGCGCTGGCAAATTCACTTCTTCTACCTATTTTGGACTACGCTGATGTTTCTTATCTTGATCTCACAGAGGAGCAGTTGAATAAGCTTGAGCGTATTCAAAACGTCTGTATCCGGTTCATTTTCGGTTTGCGGAAATATGACCACGTCTCCTATTATCGCACGCATCTCAAGTGGCTCCCTATCCGTTTTCGCCGTAACTCTCATATTCTTTCTCTTTTGTACAGCATTCTTTTTAACCCTGCAACTCCCCGTTATCTCCAAGAGCGTTTTAAATTCTTGACTTCTCTCCGGTCTGCGCAAAATTTCCTCCTTGCTGTTCCTGCTTCTTCCTCCAAGTTCTATCATGACTCCTTTACTATGACATCTATCCGTCTGTGGAATGCCCTTCCTGTAGACCTAAGGCGTGCTAAAACTTTACCTATTTTTAAGAACCAGCTCAAATCTCACTATTTGTCACTAATTGAATCCACTTCCTGTCTTTAGTCCCATTTCTTTTCTTTCTGCTTTTGATCAATTCCTTTTCTGTTATATGGCCTTCTTATACTTTTCGTTATTACATTCTCATATTTATTTTATCTTAAGTAGTAGTTAACATAATTGTATAATAATATACAATTATGTTATGTGTTTATGTATTATTTTATTTATTTAGCTATGTATTATATTTATGTAAGTATTGTTTTATTATCCCTGCCTTTCTCCTGTCTATTTGTTTCCGCCACCTACTTAAACTGTCTCCAACTTATTTCTTTGTCTTAAAGGTTGTCTGGTAGAGATCGCTATTAAGCGATAAGACCGCCTATTGTATACTTTGTTCTTTGTTTCTGTATTGTTTTGTACTGATTTGTGGTGTTCAATAAAGAGTATTTGTATTGTATTGTATTGTAAGCTAACCTACTTTTGACGTTGGGAAGTGTTTTTTGAATGCTAATGCGGTCTCATTCTCATTTAGAAGTATCTGCCGCAACTTGAGTAACAGATTAACAGACGTTTCATAAGTTCCTCCTCACAGAGTTAAGTTCATAATTTAGTGTTGAAGTTTGGGAACATTAACCGCACATGTTAATACGGGCCCGTTGTATACGTGTAGCGTGATAGAATAACTTCGACATCAAATGGCGTTTCCCCTATTCGTATTTAGTTTATACAGATTCGGCGACAAATTTAAAGCAAGAATGACTAAGAACGGTGCATTGAGCCGTCTTACGTTTTCGAAAAATTCGGCCCGGGATCCCGACAAATCGGATTTGCGTTCAATTTTCCTAGACTTTCGGAAGCGAGCTCGCATTCGGCCAAGCCCAACGCGACCCAAATGCAGAGCAGGAACATTCTTCAATTCCCTACTGTGCCTTCCTGACTTAGAATTTAAAGGATATAAATTTCGCTGAGTAATGCCGTTTGGCCTTAATAGCGATTCCATTCTCAGTTCCTTCGAAATACGTTGGATTTATTTTTTACATATTCCAACTATAACCAGACAATTATAGGAGTACTTTTTTATCTAAGACAGGTTACGGTTATTAAAGTAGATACGCGAAATAGGTTACTTAATTAAATAATAGGTATCAGAGTATTAATGTAAATAAACGGATAACTCACGTTTTATTTCGTCGGAAAAGGTCCGACAATTACATACATTACGTTACGTTACGTTTATTTACATTAATATGTCTGAGCCTCACGGTAGTTTTATATTAAAAAGGTATGAGAGTAATAAATAATCAACAAAATCGAACATTATGAAGGTAAATCTATCGACCAAACGCAAACATAATACAACATATAATCGTGCCACTATGCCACATTCTTCTGTTTTTCACACAAAATATTCAAATCTGAAACGGCATTGAACGCAGGAAGGAAGGAGTCGCGCAGGTGGATATCACCTGTCGAGAGACGCTAGTTCCGGCGAACGTAGACGGCAGGGCTGCCGTTTTGTGCAATCACGGTCTAGGGGAAAGTGAAACGTTGCAGGGTTTAGCACAACCCTTTATAGTTAGGGGAGAAACGCTCATTCTGGGGACTTTCAATAAGTAGGGTACATAAAAATATTGCCATATATGTACAAGAAAAGTGTGTAATGCCCAATTACAAATTACTTACGTTATCATCAAAAGATTTGTCTCTTATGCAGGTAGGTATAGTTGAAATTGATTTCACTAGTAGCTAAAACTATTTATAACTATGTAAGTGTTCTCGACAAAGAAAGCACTGCGGCATAAAATATGTTTCTATTCATATTCGATATTGTCTGAAACGAGCGCAATTCTTCAGTTGCAATAAAACATGCAGCTTCCCTTCATATTCTACGAACGAAAACCAGAATAAATCATATGAAATTTTGATTATCCTTTTCAGTCACTTTTTAAATTCATTTGTCCGTTGACTGTGAAACCGGTACAAATCCGGGCAAAGCCCGGCATGGCAACCCTGCCGGCTCCCCGCTCACATTTGTTACCTTTACGGCCAACATTTATTACCGTACCCGGGAACCGGCGCTCGTCCCGGTAAATATACTTAATTAAAATTACCACACGCGACTCGAGAGGATTCGCATGCGAACATGTAGACGGCGAGATAAAGTTTTATGTGCGAACACGCAAAGTGCGCCCGATTTTTACGTCCGCGAAAAATTATATGGAACGTACTAAATGTCAGATAAATTATGGGAACCTCTTGGCTGATCAAAATTGTTAACATGCTGAATGATATTCAGGGTTGGATTATTTAGGCAGTGTAGGCAACTGCCAAGAGGCTCAACATCAGATGACGCGTCGAGACATGTATGTAACAGCGTATACAGTAAAAAAATACCATAATAATGATTAAAATTGCATTTTGCCAGAATTAGAAAGTCAAAAAGGGACAAGGGGCTCCGAGAATTGCATTGCCTATGGGTTCAACATGGTTAATCCAGTCCTGTTGATAATATGATTGTATGTAAGTATACACTGCAAATGCGAATTGAATTTCAGAGTTTGTGTTCTCTGAATATAAATCCACTGGATGTAGCTCGGGGTAAAGTTCGACGGGTCCAAGGACTTGTGGTAGTGTTCCATGCAGCTACGAGTATATTTGCAGCCAACCATTATGAAACTTATTTGCTCTAGATATAAAGTTATTTGGGAGACATATTAAAACCTTATTCATTCCAATAATATTTACGAAAAGTAAATAATTGTATGATGATCAAATTCAGCTGTATGCAAAATGGAATAGGTAGGTATGTACCTAATATTATAAAGAATAACCAATGCACAGGTAAGCTCTATTAAGACTCAACCTGAGTTACAATTCGATTTTTTTATATTATGTTGTTAAAATGGTAAATACGGAACCCTTTTCCGCCATGTCACAGCCAAGTAGACTTCACAAATTATCGTCGTAACTCAATGTCGAATATTTGTTTGTCACATATTATTACAGCTATTGTATTGAATTGTTATGTGTGTATTGCAGTTATTGTAGCTATTGCTACATAACCCTACGCTGCGCGTAGCCCGACACGCTCTTGACGGCTTTTTTCCGCAATTCGTCAATATCACCATGCTTTCCACGCTTAGATTTGAAAATGAGCTGAGGGCCGAAATCTGTACGACAATAAATATAATATTGTAGGATTTGATTTGTAGCAGTAGATAGTCTTTACATAAACTGAAGTTCCAAACAATACTGGTTAGAATTCTTGATCTACACAAGCTCTGCAGTCGCACTGAATGCAAAACGGTTTAAATGAAGACACTCACACAGCCACGCGAAACTGACGCAGCGACAACAAAAGAGACAGAATGTAAGTTAAGGCCGTAGTTTCTACTCGTACGAGTAGGTATTACATAGATTAAAGACATAGGACTTGGACACTAGTTGCTAGATGCAACAATGTAGACGCTTTTACTGTTAACTTGTCACATATTGTGTTCATTTAACTACAATCATGTGTTTTGTGTTGTAAGGTAACTATACAGCGTAATATAGCCATGCGGGTTAAAAAACGAACCGATTATTCTTTGTAGAATTAAATAGAAATACATACATACTAATATTGTTAATTGTACATGAGACATCAATACAGTGAGATCTGAATGAATTAATGATCATGCGACGATTTATTAGTTCCAAGTAATTCGTTACATACTGTACGACTAGGGAAGTTGTTAGCATCGTGAGTGGTGTCAGCTGGGTCTGTCTGATATATGTGGATGCGGAAAAGTCACATTTTAGTATTTACAACAATACAATACAATACAAATACTCTTTATTGAACACCACAAATCAGTACAAAACAATACAGAAACATAGAACAAAGTATACAATAGGCGGTCTTATCGCTTAATAGCGATCTCTACCAGACAACCTTTGAGACAGAGCAATAAGTTGGAGACAGTTTAAGTAGGTGGCGGAAACAAACGCAAACGCAGAAACGCAGAAAACAAACAAAACAGAAGCAAAAGAAAAAGCAAAGCAGAAGAGAAACGCAGGGATAATAAAACAATACTTACATAAATATAATACATAGCTAAATAAATAAATAAAATAATACACACATACATACACACATAACATAATTGTATAATAATACTTAAAATAAAATAAATATGAGAATGTAATAACGAAAAGCATAAGAAGGCCATATAACAGAAAAGGAATAGATCAGAAGCAAAAGAAAATAAATGGGAATATAGACAGGAAGTGGATTCAATTAGTGACAAATAGTGAGATTTGAGCTGGTTCTTAAAAATAGGTAAAGTTTTAGCACGCCTTAGGTCTACAGGAAGGGCATTCCACAGACGGATAGATGTCATAGTAAAGGAGTCATGATAGAACTTGGAGGAAGAAGCAGGAACAGCAAGGAGGAAATTTTGCGCAGACCGGAGAGAAGTCAGGAATTTAAAACGCTCTTGTAGATAACAGGGAGTTGCAGGGTTAAAAAGAATGCCGTACAAAAGAGAAACACACTACTACACACATTTACTTGGTACAATATTGAGTTAATTAACATATAAAAGACAGTATAAAAAATTAATGATAATAACAATATTTAAAATAGTTAAACTAAAACTACAAGGTTCTACGACGTCGAGATGTTCTGCCACAGTCATCGACCCCAAGATACAGACTGCATTACCTCTTTGAAAGACGTAAGCGACAGCCCTTTGGTCACCTATGTGTCCAGCACTAAACGTTGACAAATCTTTTATATTTTTTTGTATATCCACCGGGTTCACTAATGTTTCACCTAAAAATGATTGACAAATGATCATTTGACAAACAACGTTTCACCTAATGATCAATTGGCAAATGCGACATTTGACAAAAGTGTCATCTTATAAAAACTCACTTAGCAAATGATCAATTAGCAGACACTACACTTGGTAAATGTGTTAAATAATAAAATGTCAATTGATCTTTTTTCTTTTCACCAAATGATATGTTTCGCAAATTAAGCATTGGCCTAAATAACATTTAATAAAATTTTATTTCATAAAAAGATATTATGTGACATGATTTAGTCTGTTAGGTAATTTGTTCCATTTCCATATTACACATGACCTAGTGTATTAATATCTTAATAAATAATGAGTTTAAATAATAACTTCACTGTTGAAACTTTATGTAAACTCCTACAATATTTTTTTATAAGTACTTAATTCTTTAAATTTCAAAATTTATTATACACGTGCACGGTTTATTCAGACTGTCATAAAAGTCAAATTGTTCTGTTAAAATTAAGACTTTTCCAGGATGATAAAAAACCTAACATCGAAGGCTAAGGCGGTAGCTACGCTTCGCTTCGCTTCCGCCTTAGCCTTCTGAACCTAACCTATCCTACTCGCTTTTGCTCTGACCTATCTTGCTCGCTCGCTTCGCTCGCTCACTGCGACAAAATTAGATTTATCAATAAACGAAACACTTGTCAAATAATACATTGTACCAACCGTTTTTAGACCAATCGTAGTTTTGTCTGATAACTCAGTTGCTTAATGTCCATTTTGTCAAATAATTATTTATAAAATGTAAATTTAACTATTGATCATTTGGTAAAGTGAGACATTTGTAAAATGAGTATTACTAAAATGATCAATTGGCGAAACATTTTTTTGTTAAACGTTGTTTGTCAAGTGTAATTTTGCCAAATGACTTTCGGTCAAACGGCAGGACACCGTATCCACCGACTAAGCGTGGGCATTAAGGGCATGAAAACACGTAGATAATGTACTCGTATACCTATGTCGCACAGACTGGTTTGAACTGGTTTTGGTTCATGGATACAAACCTCCGCAAACTAACGCCTGCTGCAATCAATCATTTTAATTAATCCAAATTTTACAAACGATTTCCCCATTCAGGGCCTAAAGCCCAAAAACAAAATCGCTCAAATCAGCCAAATTAATCCTTCTTTCAGCGTTACGAGAGCTCCGTGTACGTTATTACCGTGGTTGTAAAGCCGCGGCCCTATTAATTGCAAGACGTCATCTGCCGATGAAGGAGCGCTAATTGATGGGCGATACGCGCAGGTGCGGCCGTGGCGTAATGTGTTGCGAGTTATTAGCACTAAACGGGGTAGAATGTAGCGCCCCTATAGCCAACTACAATACCTACATATGCAGTGGCACTGAAAACGGAGCTACACAAGGTGTCTTGGAATTATTCTGAAATATTTACAAGGTGTTTTCAATCAAAGTAACCCAACAACATGCTGAAATATTCGGAATATTACTTTATCCTTTTAAAATACACTCAATTGAAAGAAAGCTACTTATAAATTATAAACAAACAATGTTAAATTAAAAAATTACAAAACCAAACATTTTAAACTACCTATCCGTCTGATGATGTCTGTATACCTTTTTTCTGTTTTGATTGTTATATGTGGTGTTCAATAAAGAGTTATTGTATTGTATTGTATGATGATATTTTGTATAAGCGTTCAAGGAATAACTGATGTAAAAGATTTACGGTTAATAACATAAGACTTACCTATTACAAACGAGCTCTCGTTATTTCGACGCAGTTGCATGCATCATGACCAGGAGGTCGTTAAAGGTAATCCCGTTGATAATGGCTTAGTTCAAGGCATGTCATGATACTGTCCCATTTTAAACTTAAATTGTCAATTAAGCTATAAAAACTAATCAGGTTCATGCCAACACATGGCGTGGTATCCAATGTTGCGGAAATGGCGTTATCGCGTGTCTATTAATACAAGAACTCATTCCACTGTGCAAACAAAAACAAGCATCATTAGAATTCGCATGTGAAATACTTTTTAGGGTTCCGTACCCAAAGGATAAAAACGGGACCCTATTACTAAGACTTCGCTGTCCGTCCGGCTGTCACCAGGCTGTATCTCCAGAACCGTAATAGCTAGACAGTTGAAATTTTCACAGATTGTGTATTTCTGTTGCCGCTATAACAAAAAATACTAAAAACAAAATAATAATAATAATTAAGGGGGGCTCCCATACAACGGAGTATTTCTGGTACGGAACCCTTCGTGCGCGAGTCCGACTCGCACTTGGCCGGTTTTTCAATTTAATTTGCCTGGTACCCGCGAAAGTTATTCATGCCAACTAAGTATTTCGCTAATCCATAAAAAGTTGCTAACCTTTTACAACAACATGTATGTTTTGTCTAAGTTTGTCAAAAGCAATTATTTATTATCATCTCAAAGTGACAGAAAAGATAAACGAATATTGTTTTTGACGACCAGATAACCTAGTGGTCCCGGATTTCATTCCTGGTGTTTCTCGAGTCTTGACTGTTTAATAATTTATCTGTTATCTAGTACCTATGGTACCAGCTTTTTTTAGTTAGAGACTAGGTCAATCGCTGACAATTGTTCAATAATGTTCTCTGGCTAAAACTAATTACGTACACACACCCGTCGCGGAATAAAAAGATGTTTTAGTTCATAGAATTTTTCGTCGGATTTTCGTAGAGCAGAAGATGCTTACGGCGATTGAAACGCTTTGAAGCCTATTTTTTAAATAAGATCGCAAATCTCAATCATATTCACATTTAAAACTTTGCACCAACCAAGCGTTGGCTTCGCGGTCTATTACATTTCTGTATGAATGGGATCCGGACAAACGGATCTCCCCGGTGCTCGGTTCTCAAACACTCCCCTGCAGCGAGCTCCGAGCAAATATTAACTGGATAATATTCTTTCCTTTCTGATTGAAATGGCTGAACCAGAACGCTAACGTGTTGAATGGGACGAAAATGATCCCTCTGGCCGGCTTACGTAAGTTTTTTCGTCATTGACAATGGCGATAGAGAATTTGCACCAGGTGTTATTGTTGAACGTGTTGCTACAAAAACTTGTGATTAACACAAATCTGGGGCCGTACCATGACGTCTTAACCTAAACTGATACGCATTAAGACGTCATGGTATGGCCCCTGGCCATGAGTGATTACTGACTAACTTATAAATCTTCCCTTTAAAGTAAAAAGGGTTCTGGACGTCAGATTGAAAGAAGAGACTGTTATAAGACAATTTATTTTCTCATCTGTTAGTGGTCTTGTCTGGACCCATTGTTTTGGAAACGTGTAGAGCCTCTTGGCCGGTTTTTTAGTAAGACATGCCAAATTCTTCAGGTTGTTTTATATCTCGCATTAATTGAGTGTGACCCATTCGATGTTTCGGTCTCTAGTCAGGTAGACTACTTATTTATACATTTAGTAGGATCCTCGTTAGAGCTCGTAAATTGCCCGTAAAACGTTTTACTCTGTACAATTATAAAACTGCGTCGTAGTTTTAATGGCCGTCCGTTTGCCGGGCTAATGGCGTCGCATTATGGAGTAAATTCCGATGAAGTGAAACAGCCTTTCTCAAGGAAATCCTTAATTGATTCCGTGGCCGATCTCCGGCACAAACGTTCGACCGATTAAGTTTGTTACCGTTTACAAGTTCATAATTGAACTGAGAGTTCTGTAACATCTTGATATAGCTCCGTTTATTAATTAAACATAATTGAACGTTAGTAAAAGATTTTAAACCCTTGACAACCGTAATTATCTTTTTGAAGGGTACCAATAACCAATTATTAACAATAGCCATGTCATGATGAAACATCTAAACGATAAAATGCCGTTGAGTAGCAAATACGGGTTGAGCATTTCTAAAAAGTTCGTACATTCTTGTAGCGACTCCAATTTGCAAAAAAAAACAGGTAGGTAGAGTGAACGAAGCTGAACCTGAATATCATATCTCTCAATATGTCCTAATATATTTATAGGGAAACTTTTGTTCCGTTACCACGAACGATACACGATATATTTTTTTTCGTTTTTTACGTTCTATATTAGGTACATAAATAAACTAATCATTTTTAATTGTGACTCAACACATGGTACAAGGGTATCTTGGAAAATAATAAAAATCAGTGGTGGAACCAGTGAAACAGCAAGATTTAACGTTGAAGTTTGACCATAAGTCTCCTATGCAAACGAGGGCTGAAAGCAAGAGGCTGCCCGAAATATTCTGGCTCAGGTAAGCAAAAGGATTCGAGGCTCGCTCCAGGTCGCAGACTCACCCAAAGTCCGGCTGTTTATTTAACAGAGAAGTGTTTGTTTTACGATGTTTTAATTGGGAAAACAGTTTACAGTTAACGAAGGAAGCAAAGGGGCAGTGTTAAATACGGTTTTGTTTTTCCCTTAAACTTTATGTTCAAAGTTTTTAAGACTTTTTTGTGCGTGAAGTAAGTTTATTTCGGTAAAACGTAGGTACAAAGGGGATTCCGATAAGAGTTAAGAGAGTTTTTTTCTCGACACCCAAAAATCTCGTATCTCATTTTGTGTATTTGGTGTCCTGCAGAACATACATTTCTCGTTTTTTTTTGACTTGCACTGTTCGTATGTAGTTGTTGCATCCAGTGGTCGGATTTACTTGAATTTTGGTGTACATTATGTAGATTGGATAACAATGCACAACCCGTTAAGAAAAAGCAAAGACATCAGCTCGTTTTTTAGGGTTCCGTACCTCAAAAGGAAAAAACGGAACCCTTATAGGATCACTTTGTTATCCGTCCGTCCGTCCGTTCGTCAAGACCCTTTTTCTGAGGAACGCGTAAAGGTATCAAGCTGAAATTTATATCAAATACTCAAGTCTACTGCCCTTTGGAGCTGTGAAAAAATCAAACATCTAAGCCAACGCAATCAAAAGATACAGCTGTTTATGCCGCAAATTTCCGCAAATTTTCGCCTCTCAACTCTCAAGGGAATCAAAAACTTCCCGTGAACGCAGAATCTTGAAATTTGGTATGAAGGTAGGTCTTATAGCACAAATTAAGGAATAACTGCGAAAACCGTAAATATGTATCTATGTCTGTATATATCAGTGACCGATATAAAGTGACCCCTCACTGCGTACATTTTGCTTTGGAGCAGGGCTCTGCTCACACTGGATTATAGATATTTCTAGATAATGATACGGAACCCTCGCACCGTCCGACTCGGACTTAGCCGGTTTTTTTCACAATATTGAGATCGAACCTGGGTTCTCGCGCTTCGTAGTCAGGTGCCCTCGCTAGGCTGTCTGGTCGCCAGACATCATGCGAAGCACTTTATTATGCATTTGCATACGTTGGCAGCGCTGTACAAGTTTATCTGCAACCATGCATACATTTCAATTTTGCTGATCCCATATATAATGCATGCATCTAACTAATATTATAAATGCGAAAGTATAGATGGATGGTTGGATGGATGGATGGATGGATGGATGGATGGATGGATGGATGGATGGATGGATGGATGTTTGTTTGTTACTCAATCACGCCAGAACGGCCCAACGGATCTGAATGAAATTTGGCACATAGATAGAGAAAAGTCTGGAATAGCACATAGGCTACTTTTTATCCCGGAAAATTGCGTGGTTCCCGCGGGATAGCGATAAACGAATTCTTTGCAGACGAAGTCGCTGGCAACAGCTAGTATTGTATATGTATAACCATCTTCAAAAAAAATCTTACATTATGACCGTAGACAACGTATTTTAGCCGTGGCACGTCCATCCATTCATCATACACTCGTACATACGATATGTGCCTGTGCATACATTGTCGGTCTTATTCATAAAAACCTTTTCCAAACATTTCTGCAAACACAAAAGAAAACGAACAATCTCTCAAGTATTGCATTAAATTTATTGCTTGTATTCTCTGCAAACAACTCCGATCCCCATTGGAATCATATCGAGCACAATGACGGGGCAGAGTGCATCGAGTTCGTTTGCTACCTACGTCGTAGCACCGTTTCGTAGCTCGTAGCCCGTAGCACCGTAGCTCGTGACGTCACTCGTGATGTAACGGCCGCACCCCCGCCCTAGCTGGTGCGTGCGTCATTCTATACTTCGTCCGATACGCAAATATATTTGACGAAAACAACCAACCTTCGATTCTATTTTCAGGTTTCGCGTACTTTTAACAAGGCCAAGGGGAAAAATAAAACCATCTCTTTTCAATACTTATGGCTGTGCCGTGGACATTTCCAGAAAGTAATAGTTAATGATGAAAGCATTTTATCTTCTTATAATATAATAATAATAAATAATAGCCTAAGTAAGCTTTGTCTGATGCGAAGAATACGTCGAATATGCGATTTTCCGGGAAAAGGTATCTTAATCAATCTAACTAATATTATAAATGCGAAAGTATGGATGGATGGATACATGGATGGATGGATAGATGGATGGATGGATGAATGGATGTTTGTTTGTTACTCAATCACTCCAGAACGGCCCAACGGATCTCGATGAAATTCGGCACATAGATAGAGAAAAGTCTGGAATAGCACATAGGCTACTTTTTATCCCGGAAAATTGCGTAGTTCCCGCGGGATAGCGATAAATGAATTCTTTGCGGACGAATTCGCTGGCAACAGCTAGTTATTTAAATATATCGATCGTTCTAAGAGTGAGAAGGTAACAAACAGACAGAGTTACCTACCTACTTTCAAATTTATAATATTAAGTAGTGAGTAGGGATATTGCTTTATTTCACCACCAGGCCTTTGTATCTAGAATGGTTGTCGACTGATTTGATCGATAGATTTTGTTTTTTAATTAATAATAACTAATTATAACTTTAAAAATCGTTTCAAATTATATTTCCCACAGCTGCTCGCATTTTAAACTAGACCGCGCTATTTCCACGTCTGCAAACCATAGCTCCATCTGTTTCCGACACATACAATACAAACGAGACCGCAACACGAACTGGCGTGCACTTGGCAACTGTATGGTCCCAGCTTAACATGAAACCAAAACAATACTAGTCTAGTTGTTGCTGCTCCTTTGACCAAGACAAAGGGGCGCCGCACACGCCCATACGCGTTTCATTTTCTGTCTTAGTGTGACCACGCCGTGTGACTTAGACTCTAGGTTTTATCTACCATGCGCGTTACTCGGGAAAATGCATTAAATCTTGTGTGTTTGCTGATTTTAAATAAAAAAGAGATTTATTCAATAGTCCGTTTACATTAAATAGGTACCTACAGTTACCGTTAGGTACAGTTAGATACTTTAAAGATCAATAGTTACATACACACATGCATTTTCCTGATTGCATATTCCAACAAGTACATCTCCAATTAATTATTATTTTTACAAGCCTTTTTTGTATTTTTTAGCATAACACTAAGACGATAAGTAAGCTAAATACATTTTATTAGTACCGAACAACAAAAATCAATAAGCACAGTGAGTTTACAAAAACAATAAAAAGACAAGCCAGGCAATAGGTGATCTCAAGCGGAGCCCCTCTTTTGCCCGAATTTCATGTGCCATAATGTAATGTTTGCCATAATGATCATTTGCCATAACCCTTTTTTTCTCTGAAACCGTAATTTATTCAGGAGCATTGTAATGGCAATCCTGTAGAACTCTATAGGTTAGGTTAGGTTAGGTTTGTTTCATAACAATCCTGAATAATTATCAAATAAAGAGAAAAAGAGTTATGGCAAATGATCATTATGGCAAACAATCATTTATAGCATATGAAATTCGGGCAAACGATAGAGAACCCTGTAGATCAATAATTATGATCTTAGATCTTAGGGTGCGACCAAACCGCCGCGTAAACGCAGTGACGCGTCGTAGGCGTCACGTTTTCTCACCGTTTCTTCATACATTTTGTTGCGATTCCGTAACATCACCGTTTTTTAAGCGGCGGTGTGGTCGCACCCTTTTGTTGCGATTCCGTAACGTCACCGTTTTTTAAGCGGCGGTGTGGTCGCACCCTTAAAACTTATTTCTCGTTTTAATTTTTAATGCAATGGCATCACGTTGTTTAATTACTTAAGACCCATGAAAGTAATACATGTATTTAACTGCGTCGAAATATCGGTGCTCATGGAATGCAATCGCGATATTTATCCCGTGAAAAATAAATTACATGGTCAGAACTGTGAAGACAAGGACATTCATCCTAATACTAATGTTCTCAAACTATATATTTGTGTTAGTAAAATCCGTGAATCGGATATGAATGAATGCCATTCGTATTTCTATTTCTAGCTCACAATTGGCTCGGCGCGGCGTGTCAACGAGGCGATCCGATCCAAACCCGGAAATTATCGCAGATGTTCAAACGTCACCCGCATGTGGGAGATATATTCATGGCCGTGTAAACCTTACCGCGAGTGTTTAACTTATTAAACTATTTTAATCGCTTTAATCATGTAGACCGAGGTACAAGATTTATAAAAACACAGAATCGATAATGCTTGAACGACATTGGAAGGATAAGCTTAGAAATTTCGTTCTCCAAATTAGTGAACAAAAAACCGGGCAAGTGCGAGTCGGACTCGCGCACCGAGGGTTCCGTACCATTATCTATTAATAACTATTAACTAAAGTCGTCGCAAAATAAAAGGTCCGTTTTGACATTTGTCTTCCCGACGTAACTAGTAATGTCACCGTACGACTCGGTACTCGATACTCACGATAAATCGATTCAAGTTTGCATGAGTATTTGATCGATTTAAATATGTATTGTAAAGTGGCATTGGATTAAGTTCTGATTAGAAAATGAATCTTTAGTCAATCATTTTCTTCAGTTGATGAAGATGAGCCATTCTATTGAAATCAGTGTTGCCATTGTTTACGGCTTTGAGCTCCAAGGTCATAATTTTGAGTAAAGATCACTCACTACACAGCTGGTAAAATTCAGTAATTAATTGGTCTAAATAAAATAAATAAAACCGGCCAAGTGCGAGTCGGCCTTAAAAAAAATATCTAGATCGATTTATTTTTTCCTTAACCGATTATTAATTGTCTGTGGACAATGTGAAAAAATCGTTATGCACAGCACTTAGCTGAGTGAGCGATACCCATCAATGAAAAATACAATTACCTTCAGAGCATTCGATCGGTAAAAAATAGAGAACTTCATGGGCGTGAACTGTCAAAACGGGCCTTTTAAATTGTGACGACTTTAGTGTAAGCAGAGCCCTGCTCCAAAGCAAATGCACGCAGTGTGGGATCACTTTATATTGGTCACTGATATATACAGACATACATGCATATTTGCGGTTTTCGCAATTATTCCTTAATCTGTGCTATAAGACCTACCTTCATACCAAATTTCAAGATTCTGCGTTCACGGGAAGTACCCTGTAGGTTTTGATTCCCTTGAGATTTGCGGAAATTTGCGGCAAAAACGGCTGTATCTTTTGATTGCGTTGGCTTAGAAGTTTGAGTTTTTGACAGCTCTAAGGGGCAGTAGACCTGACTATTTGGTATAAATTTCAGCTTGATACCTCCACGCGTTCCTGAGAAAAAGGGTCTTGACAGACGGACGGACGGACAACAAAGTGATCCTATAAGGGTTCCGTTTTTTCCTTTTGAGGTACGGAACCCTAAAAAGAACAAGTACAAATAACTGTGTTGCACAGAATTTGTCTGTGCCTGGGAAAATAAAAATGTTAAACAAAATAAGATACTACATGTACGGGTATAACGAATGAGGAATTAATATAAATTCGTGATATTTCTTTTCGCGTTCATTGTGCAAAATTGCGAGGCTGTTCAACTAAATTTATGTATAAGTGAGTGACTGATCAACAGAGGCAATGGAACACAATGCGGACAACATTTTTAAAAAAAAACTGTGTCTAGAAAACCGTCATACGAAATGAGGGTTGACTTTTACAACCACTTATTTTCATTTCAATAACGTTTCCAATTTAAAACTTTTCAAGTTAATCCATTAGGCCCTAATTTATAAACGTGGCCCTAATCTGTAAACGTAAAGAAGGGGAAAGGAGTCCTTTTAAAAACTCGCCTGTGAAAACCACAAGTACATTTAAACTTGTAGATACGTTTTATTTTAGCTTAAAAATATTATTTAATTGCTTGAATACTTTTTATTTTGCAGTATAATGCCAAATACTTAATAAAAAAAAAATATCAAATTAATCAAGAAATTTACTTCTTGATTTTTAATGTTTACTTTTTACGTTTTACCGTTAGAAATGTAATTTCTAAACGACACTGAAAATTAGAACACATAGAAAAATCCAAAAAGTAAAGCTATGGCCGGGAATCGAACCCGGGTCTTCGTCATTCCGTGACGCGTGCTATACTGCACCACCCATAGCAGGTCCAGGTAGGTCATAGCAGGGCTGGTAGGGTTTAGAAATTAAAAATAAAAATGATGAACAAAACTTGTTTTTGGGTAACAAATCAACCTCTATTTGGTAGAACCGCGTGGTATTTTTAACCATTAATGAGATGTACCTGCGTAAAGCAAAGCATGATTCAGTCCTTTAATTTAAATGAGATATAACTTTAAAATCATGTCTTGTTCAATAAACTGCTATTTTATTCTTCTACGGTGTAGAAACTGCTATCTCTCTTTATCTTTGCCTTTGTTGGTTTTAAATAGTGTTTTTAACACTAGTGACGAAATAGAGACCAGTTCGCTCTTGTACATTGAATCTTAATGTTTTTTTGTTGTGCAATAAATTGTTTACATACATAAATACATATGATTTGCAAAATCTTGATTGAAGACGGAACGTTTAGTAGATATTCAAAGGATAGACAGGAAATACTTAATGCAAAATTACCAACAAAATAACTACAGTTAGATTAATCTATCTGCTCTACCTTATATTGATAACAAAGAAGTTAGAAATAGTAATTTTTCAGATGATCGCCACCATCGCTATTACGGATTTGACTTAGAATTGATTGTTAGAGACAAAGTTTGTAGTTAGTATTATCACGATGATAATTTTGCGCTACCATTGCAATATGCAGTGTAGAAAAGTAACATTTTGCGTCGGTGTTAAATGCGGTTGACTAATGAGCGGTTTTGACGCGTCAGCTTGATATAGGCTGAACCTAAATAAATATATTTTTACTTTGTTTATTGCCAAGGGAATATCATAGCCAGTTCAACGCCGAGGGACCACGAAGCGAGGAATTTGTAATATTTAATTGCTGCCCGCTGACGCTTTATGGGACAAATTCGAAATCAAAAGTTTGGAAATGCTTTCAGCAGGCTTTTCCAGAACATTTCCTATTAAGCGTTCAACGTGTTTTTTTGAATTTTATAAATTGCGTGTGGAATGTTTGAGTTGAATATAAGGAATTTATTACGAAAACACAAAAAAAGTCAGGATTTACTTTGATATACACAATCGACAATATTAATTTAACGGACAATCCAATCCCATCGTGAATAAAGCCAATAATACCTCTTTCAAACGTTTAAATACCTTTAACTGGTACTTAATTAAAATCCAACATCTGTAACCCAGTTCAGATAACGGCGAAGATTTAGTGCCGTATAAATCTCCTATTCAGATAGGTTATTACTCACAGTCGATTAGGCGAGCTAGGCACGTAACTTGAGAGTGACAGGTAAATATTGCATACTTGGTTCTGCTAATGGATTTGTCTTTGTAGACCCGATACAAAGCAGGTATTTGGAATATTTGTTCTTAATCTGATTTAACAATTTGATAGCTGAGCTGCAAATCCTGATTACTCAACAAGGAAGCATAATATTATTTAAGGCGTATAACGTCAACGTAAGTGAAAGAGAAACAACGATGTTGGTGGCGTTGCTCACATTGAACTCATTAAAAACCCGTAATTAATCCTTAAATAAAAATTATACATACCTACCTAACATTTTACTACTACCTATTTAGTTAAATAAATTAAAAATATATATATAATGCGTTTCCAAACGTACAACCAAACTTCACCAAGCAAAGTAGGTATGTAATTGAATATTTTGCGGAACTTTCTTCAATTTTTATTTAGATTGAGCGTGAAACCTTAGCATTTTCCGGAAACTATGCACCAAAGACAAATATTCCGTGAGCAAAGCCCAACTGCCTACAGCAATGTGCATTGTTTTCGTGGCCGATCATGTATGCGGAAATTACAAGCCAAAGTCGAGAGCCAACGGCCGACGGTCGACAGGCCATAACAGCCGCACGAGAGAACTCTTTGTAAGCCACCACATTTGCCCAGGCCTGTCTTACTCTGCAAATGCAGTGAAATACGGGGCTGAATCGATGCCTTTCCAATTTCATCTCGCTCCAGTAAATCAATGTAAAAAAAGTTACCTGCCTCTTGTGCAATGAAATGGACGCGCTTGCATCCAGCAATATGCTTTGTATTTCCCCACTCAATCTATGTGTACATACAATAAATGGGAAGAGGAAAAATCTGTACATAAAACATAGTTTGGGCAAAACTACTCCTGGGATATTTAAAAGAAACGTTTCAATGTTTTTAAAATTTATGTCTGTCTGCTCACAATTTTCTCTGAAATGACTGGATGAGTTTTCACAGGTAGATTAGGTTCGCCTAGAGCTACGAGTACATATAGGCTAAATATTAAAATAAGATATCAGGAAGTGTAGAAACTGCCATTAAAGAATACATTTATTATTGATAAGTGATAAGCAACACTAGGCTTCATTTATCTCGGACGCGTTCAATTAGTATTAACGGAAAAATTGGCAGAGCCTGGACCGAAACGGCAACAAATTGTAAAGTTCTTTTATTATTTGACTTTTTAACGCAAACGCGATCGAGACATATTTTGTATAAATGCCGGCACGTAAGTCTAGCGATGACCTTGTATGAGCAGAAGTATAAAATACGGATACGGTATCCGTCGATGCGCAGATCCTCTCCACGTGACTCGCCATCGCTAGACTTACGTGCCGTCACGCATAACCGACAACTTACATGCACTAAGCAGAGCCTCTAGTGTAAGTTTTCACACAAAAAACGTCTCGAACACGTTCACGTAAACGTCTCAATTACTATGGAAAAATTGGCAGCGCCACTTGCGGCTCGAAACGGCAACAAATTGTTCTCTTAGGATTTGTCATTTTTACGCAAACGCATTTCGAGACGTATTTTGTTACCGAAAACTTACACTAAGCATACAGTATACTTAGTGTAAGTTTTCGGTCACAGAACACCGTCTCGAAAGCGTTTGCGATAAAATGTCAAATTTATGAGAACAGTTTGTTGCCATTTCGATCCGCAAGTGGCGCTGCCAATTTTTCCATAGTAATTGAGACGTTTACGTGAACGTGTTCGAGACGTTTTTTGTGTGTAAACTTACACTAGAGGCTCAGGGCGCATCAGCACCGGAATAAATTAGAGTCGAAGCAGTCGCCGTATCGAATTCAACCAAACAAATTCATATTCTTATAATTATTTAACCAATTTTAGATACTCGTAACCCCTTCGAGGCTTTTTAAAACCAAAGCCGTTTATAATATTTCGAACAAAGCCGTCTGGTAAACTTAAAATAAATAAAAATACATTTACAAATGTTTATATAAACGAACATTTACTTGTAAATGGGCGCTCTGACAGCGTATTGTAGATAACTATAACACTGTAGAGGAGCTGTGCCCATGTTCTTGGAATCGACAAAAATAAAATGTGTGTGGGTTATTTATTATGCATACCTAACCTATTCAAATACGTAACTGTTATTGAATTGAAGAGAAGTAAGTAATAAGAAACAATTATTATTTAAAAGCGTGTACAGTACGATAGACTGACTTATAATAAAATAATAGGGTGAGCAGTTTTTTGTTTTCTTTGTTTTGTCAGGCAGTTTAGCAAAAAGTATTGGACGTGTATTTTTTTTCTTTTACATAGGTAATCAAAACTTTTCGGAGATATTATTAACTTGAAATGTCACATAATGTCACGTCTTAGTAAAAATTTTACTTAGAAGTGACGGCACGAGCCCTCATTTTCAAACTTTGGGCTCTGTATTTATAATTTTTTGTTTGATTAAGTACTATTAAAAATAAGAGTCCAATATTTTTTGATAAATCTAACTTACTGACTGAATACAATTTCGTTTTTATTGCCCAGTCGTCATCCCTTGTAACAATAACTCCTACATTAATTGGGACTCGTATTACTAGTGGGTAATTCTTCTATGCCGTACAATAATGCAGGCTCAAGCATCGATTTAAATAAGAGTGAATAATTTGGGAATGGTTGGGACTACCGCAATGACGTAACAGAGTTACCTAGAACCGGCCGCCTGTCTGACGAATTTCTATTCAAATAAATTCAATAAATCATGAAATTTTCATCCATTCTCCTAATTTCTTCATTCATAAACCTTTCTGCATGCAAAATAGCCGAGGACTTCAATAAGTATTATAATCGAACGCCTCTGAGACGTGCTCCATTGTAGTGTCTGAGGCATTGTTATGCGGATTCCTACTCGGCTGCGCAAACTTTAGCAGTTACTACTAAGAAATAAAAATCCTGCATTCCCATTGCCTTTACAGAAACATTGTTTGCGGGAACATACTTGCAATGACAGCGTTTATATCGCTGAGGCGGAAAATAACGCAACACACACGAACCGCGTGCTTGTAGCTCTATCGATACCTCGCTAGAGCGAACAACAATTTTCTGGTCTGAATGCAAACATTTTCAGTTTCGAGTTTCATTACACAAAAGGATGCCCAATGGGACCCTATTGCTAAGCCTTCGTCATCTGTCTGTCTGTCTATCCGTCCATATTCATCCATCATCATTAGTTGGACTTGAAATGTAATTTTCACAGCGCTTTGAACAAAAACAAGTACCTACGCAGTTTTAAAAAACTATCCGTGCATGCAAGTGCGTCGAACTATTGCGAGCTCAGCCTGGTAATAGCGGTCAAAATACAAAATAAATAAAAAACCGGCCAAGTGCGAGTCGGACTCGCGCACCGAGGGTTCCGTACCATTATCTAAAAATATCTCTTTATACCAGTGTAAGCAGAGCCCTGCTCCAAAGCAAAATGTACGCAGTGTGGGGTCACTTTATATTGGTCACTAATATATACAGGCATACATACATATTTACGGTTTTCGCAATTATTCCTTAATCTGTGCTATAAGACCTACCTTCATACCAAATTTCAAGATTCTGCGTTCACGGGAAGTACCCTGTAGGTTTTGATTCCCTTGAGTCGAAAATTTGCGGAAATTTGCGGCATAAACGGCTGTATCTTTTGATTGCGTTGGCTTAGAAGTTTGATTTTTTCACAGCTCCAAGGGGCAGTAGACTTGAGTATTTGATATAAATTTCAGCTTGATACCTTCACGCGTTCCTGAGAAAAAGGGTCTTGACGGTCGGACGGACGGACGGATCCTAATAAGGGTTCCGTTTTTTCCTTTTGAGGTACGGAACCCTAAAAAATTAAGATAGGGATGAGGACTGGATACCCACTCCTACAAAACATATTTTTATTTCAGTACGGTGGCACAGAACATTTCTTTTGTGAATCGAAATCTCACTGGACCAGTTTTTTATAGACACGAGTATATTATGAAATGTTCGAACAGGAAATGAGTCTATTCAATAAATACTGGCCAGCGAATTCGTTCTTTGCGTCTGAGTACCTACCTACAGTGAAAGGTACCTAAACTGCAAAAAGTTTATGGAATAAATTAAGGACATAGTGTATCTCTAATATCTGTTGAATTAAATAACTTGTGATAAAATAATAGTAAAATATTATACACGACAAAAAGGGACGATGTGAACTTTAATAGGTACTTACCTAAGTACTCGACATTTTACCAGATCCCAAAACCTACTTCATATCGAAAAGCTTAAAACGTTATTTCCCAAAACCTGTCATATAATACGTATAATCAGTAACCCACTTTATGCCTCCACGGAATGAAAACATTTGTACAATACCATATAACTAACTAGCTGTTTCGTGCGGCATTAGAGGAAATTTTCAGGTACAATGGAAATTACATTTCATTTCCGTTCGTTGATTGAAGTCTACAACCGCGCCTTCTCGGAGGAAAACCATAAAATATAATATACTAGCTATGGCCCGCGACTTCGTCTGCGAAAAACTCGTTTATTGCCACCCCGTGGAAGTTACGCAATTTTCAGAGATAAAAAGCAGTATATTTGCTATTCCAGGCTGTAAGTTATCTCTGTGCCAAATTTCATCCAGGTCTATTCAGCTATTCTTGCGTGAAAGATTAACAAACATTCATACATCCCCAAAAACTTACGCATTTGTAATATTGCCACAGCAATGCTGCTGTGCTATCAAAGGTAGGTTATGAAGCTAATAGTGGTGGTCGTTATTACAACAGCAGATAACGTAATGCATTATTTGCACGCAACGAACAACACATTATCGAATCGTCAACTATCCTGTTATCATTATTCGTTGTCTGTTTTCAACGTTGTTCATACGCGCACTGTTGCCGCACTTGGCATAGAAGCGCAAGCGAGTGCGCAACAAATCAAGTAGTAGGTGTGTGCGAGAGATAGCGCTATACGCGCGAGCTCGCATCGCAATCGCAATTCAAATAACTGACTTTTGGTATCATTATTAGCTGTTGCTGTTTGTTGTCAGTCAGTAAAATAACAAACAAGGTAGGTAAGGTAGCGTTGTTTTCCTTTTGTTCCCGTACGTTTTTATTACGCTGCGATCGCGACGAAACAAGTATAACAATTATTTAATAATAAGTTCATTATCGTTTTGTAAAACAGCAATATAACAGGATAACAGACAACAGTTTACAATAACAGCTATTTAAGAATAACACAACACTGTTATTCATTATTGCAAAACAGCCGTTATTGCCACCACTAGAAGCAAATGCCTAGAAACGTCAAGAGTGCTACGGTCCGAAAGCTCCTAGAACAACCTTCGGATGTCGAGTACAAACAGTCGATTCAACTATAAAATCCAGAAGAGTGAGCGAGACAGCAAGACAGACCCGAATGTCTTTTTAAATACTATCGCACTGTGGTTAATGTAAGTTTTGGCCGCAACAAACATCTTGAACGCGTCGCTATTCAAGCGTCAAATGTTATTAGATTATTTTGTTACCGTTACGTGCCGATAGTGGCGCTGCCAATTTTTCCATTGCAATTGAGACGTATACGCGAACGCGATCGGGACGTATATTTCGATTACGAAATTTGGCAAGGTGTAGCATCACAAGCCAGTAAAGAAGCAATTATAAAATCATCGATTTCCATTTCTAATGAAGATAGTTCAACGTACTTGAACGGACTATAGCTTTTAGCAATTGTAACACAGATTTGTAAAACTTACATGTGGCAGAACTGAGAACAATATAAATGAAACTGCAACTCTACTCGTAACTACGGTTCTAACAAATAAAAATGTAAAAAATATTAAGCATAAATTTAACTTTTGTATTCTGATACGCACTTGTTTTTTACATATTTTGAGCTCCGTAATTAAATTAAGCTTAATTAGCATCTCATGGAGTCTTTTAAATACTAGTCTGTGAAATATATAAAAAATAGAAAATTCATTAAATTTTTAAGGTAGGAAAACAGAAACCGTACAACCCTTAATTTCACTTCAGCTTCACTGTTATACCGGTGAGCTATATTAAAATATCTTTACTACCTCCGTCTACAGTTTTATGAACAAAGGTTAATTTTAAATAATGAACAGAATTTTACACAGTGTAATTGGGTTCAGAGACTTGGTGCAAGTTAAGGCAGTTAAAGACTCCTCTTATTCATAAACGCTCTATAGGCTTCTGCTAACTTAGCAATCGTTTGTCCTTATCTGTGAAAGGTAAATGTCAATGTGACAGATAAGATACGATAAATAAGTTAGCAGAAGCCCAGACCGTTTATGAATATAGGGGTAAGATAAGACTTATTCGAATAGCGCTCTCTAATGTATTTGGAACTGTTTCATCTTGAGCATTCAGATGCAATTCATCCAGCGTAGGATTAATCCGAACCAAACGAGTAGGTATCTAATTACGGGGCTTACTTGTCTTCCCTTGGGAACACGCCTCATACTTAGAATTATTTAACGCCTCATACTTACATTAATTTAATTATACCTGATAATTAGAAATTCGAAGTTCGTATCCGTATCCGTTCGCTTCCGCTCACACTAACAACGTTAAATAGAAGAGCACATTATGAGGAACGGTATGATACGAACTTCTGAACCACGGACCCTCTTACTTTTTTGTTTTACTAAAATAGGGTTACAACACTTCAATAGTATTTTTCAATAACTATTTAACCCTGTTCTGAATTTGGGCATATACTTCTGTAACAATAAGAATAAGTAGGTGTGTATAATTTAATTCAAAGATTAAATCCAAGAAGGTTTACAGTTACTTTAAATTCTACCACTGTATAGCTAGTTATACCATAACGTAACTAATTTATGATTTGTATAATGGTAAATCCAAATAAGATTAAGATAGCACCTACGCACGCAATTACTTGCAACAATGACTTGCTAAATGTGACTGATGTTGAATCTTGGTTTTAATCTTGAATCTTAAAACGTGGGATTTATATTTTACTTGCTTCTGCCCGCGACTTCGTCCGCGTAGAATTAGATTGAAGAACTGATGTTGATACATAGGTAGTTATATTCTGCAATAATTTATAACGTCGCGACTCTAGGCAGCTACGACCTTTGACATGTTTATCGCTATCCCGCGGGAACTATTTAATTTTCCGGGATAAAAAATAGCCTATGTGTTAATCTAGGGTACCAGCTATATCCGTTCCAAATTTCATTCAAATCCGTCCAGCCGTTTGCGCGTGAAGAAGTAACAAACATACACACACACGCACACACACACAAAAACTTTCGCCTTATAATATTAGTGTGATTTATACATATGTATAGTATAACAGTGGTGGGTGGGTAGGTAGTTAACGGAATGATTTAATTTTGTCATCTTAAATATCTGCTGAGTGTCATTAATATTCTCGATAACATGTTTTATTCGACACAAGCCGTGTCCAGAAAGTAGAACATTTATAAATCAGCCGTGGACAAGGATGAATATTTCAGTTTTGTCAAAGTTCCAAGAATCTTATGATTGGCCTGCAAAAATTTTATCAGCGGTGTTTACTGTTTACAATACAAAGTGCTTCTGGCCACTTAGACTACCTACTGATATGTGCTATGGTGGCTTTGAAAAGGGAACTGACTATTATTTACAATTACTTTTTAGATTAGGTAGATTCCAGCAAACGGTGAGAAATAAATTGACAATGGAACTACTTAAAAAAACCCTACAAGGGCTGCAAGTTGACAAGAGTATTATTATTTCATTGCGACATTGGGTCGACGATATCGAACTCGTTCACACTATAGACTAGTTTTATTTGTACATGTAATTTTTTCATGCTTATGTAATTTTTTTACTGATGGATTGTAGATAAATATATCCAGTCAAAAGACCCATATTTGTGAGTATCTATGTTTTAAGATCTAATTGGGCTCCTACGATTTCAATAAAATTTATTTATGCCTTTTTGAAAAGCAAAGTGTCGATCTTGCCGGGTTTTTTTTTTCTAGGAAAACTCGTTTTTCCGATTTGGCATACTCAAGCGAAGATAGTCGCCCCCACGTTCTGTATTGATGAATAAAAATAACGAGTCACTTTTCACTTTGTATAGGAATTTTTGCTTGACAGTGTATATTCATCATCATCATCTTCCGTTATCCTATAGTCAAGGTTCACCCGCGCTTGAGTAAAGTGTAACATTATTAGTGTGTAATAGTAATTAATGGTGCTTAATGTTGCTATTTATGCATGTTCGTAAAGTGGTATGTAGCATGAAAATAAAAGTTACATAGTCAGCTGTTTGAACGTGACATAGTATACGTGAAGCGAGATATTTATTTCGGTTCGTTAACTACACTGTCGCAGATAGTATGTTCTTAGAAACATATTATACAACCCGTAATAAACATTCCCTTTTTTATCGAAAAATACTGTTATCTTTCTTCATTTGCCTATCTCATATCCACAGTTGGTCAACGAAATTCAAAGAACTTTAGCAGATCTTACGAACGATGACTCCGTCTATTTTGGGAAACATGCTTATCATAGAATATCAAGGTCTACTTAGGACCGAAACAAATTTACTTATTTACCTACTTTACTTAAATAAAGCTCAAGTTGTGATTGTCTGCCAAGCGCCGCGATTAATTCACAGAAGTGTTTTATTTAATTTTATTAATCATTTAAAAAAAAATGCACAAAGACTGTATTTATGATGTAGATTGTAGACAAAGAAAAAGGACAGGCTTTACGAAATTTCCAAGGGATGCGTAGTTCAGCAAACGAGAGGCAGGATCGCAGGATTTGCTAGTAATTCATACCTCAAAGCAATCAGTGTGGAAATTAGTCCCAGCTAAAATACAAATGATTGAAAATTAAGAGCCAATTATTGGACAGCTTACCTGCTTTGTTTCTCCTGCGCAATTATAAATTACCAAACAGCCTGATTAGTGGTCGAGTGAGACATCCGGTGGGGATTTGATATCTAATTAGGCGGCGTGGTCGAGCCGTGCTCGCTTGTACTATTGTATATCCTGCGCGGTGGTGGCCACTAGCGTTGCAGCGGCGACAACTAATTAGTGAGAACAGCGACTGGTGACGGTAGACAGGATACCTACAAGAGTTTATGCTGGTCATTTGTTTAATTTGTACTGAGACGAGATACGAGAATACATAGGAAGAAGATAGAAGGATAAAATTGATGCAGGAATCTATGATATACTATATATTGGCGGGTATCGTGATCCTCGTCATTCTGTGACATGTGTAACAAACAATGCACCGTCCCGAACGATTAGTACCCTAAATATGTAGAGTACCTAAAAAGACGAGGAAGCATTATTATAATATAATTTTCACACCTTATTATGATGCAATAAGGTACAAAACTGTATTGAAAGTTTTTCTGTGTACTTACAATCACTTATTTTCAAATAAGACAACGAATCTGTCACAAGCACCATTTACATATGAGAACATTTTTGAATAAAACGGAAACTGAATCACAGTCATTTTAGACTTTTAGAAGAAGAAGAAGAAGAAGAAGAAGAAGAAGAAGAAAAAAGTTTATTCATGACAATTCAATCAACACATCAAAAAAACACATAAAACAACAGATAAATAAATAAATTGTCACAAAATGGTCCCAACTCAGCATTTGCTGGCCTTGCAGCCAGCGCTGGTCTTCCGTTGGGACCATTTTTAGAGTAATATCCTGCCCATACAAAATAAGGCAAGGGAAAAACCATAAAAACCGTTAAATGTGACGTTTCACGTGTGTTTCACGTCCATAATTCCTTACCCTAAAGTAAACCATGAAACTTACATACCTAGGTCATAATTTATATTAGGAGCTCAGTCGCAGCTCCCGATGACATTACTAGAAACATAGCGTAGAATCAATTATCATTGTTTTGTGGTTATTTCTAGGCTTTTTTTGGGTAAAACTTGTTTTAACTTGGTGCAAAGTATCACGGGTAAGTCCAAAGTCACCCGTCACCCCGGTTTACTTTACGACTGTCATAGATTTAGCGAGATTCATCTAAATATTGCGTCTTTCTCTCACTTTTGATTAGACGCTACCGCTATTTAGCTTTAGAGAATAGCCCTTAGTTTCTAATGTTAGTGTTAATAGCGAACATAAGCAGAGCACAGGACATAATTATGTTAAAATCCAACATCTTGATGTCACATCACAAGGGTAGTAATATCATTGGTTGGATTTACCCTCAGATCATGATTTACCACTGTTTGCATTTCCATGTATGTTTTTTTAGGGTTCCGTACCCAAAGTGTAAAAACGTACCTAAATCGTGTTACCTTTTCAGCAGCTTTCTTAAAAACAGATTATATTTTGGGTCACCTTGTATTTTAAGAAGCAACAAAAATTTTATGTTTAACAAGAAATATAAAAAATAATAATTCTTTGATGTTTCTCATTGAATGTTTGATCACAACACGTTTTACTGGTAATAAAGGCTGTATTTAATTAATGTATCATTATTATTCATAACATAACTATAATTAAACAACAACGTTGATTATATTTAGTGATTTGCAGGGGCCTTAATTCCATCACGACCTAATTCCGACTCAGTTCAAGTTTTAGCACTTTTAGCTGTCACTTTTAGTATGAATCTGACAGCGAGCGAACCTAAACTGAATCACATACCTACGCGTAAGGCTCTCGTCGAAAGTTTAGAATTTCCTTTGCTTGCGGTGCCGCCTTGCTTACTTACAAGTAGCAGTCGCTATGAAATGTCGAACGACGTGATTGAATCTGTCTGAACCTTAAAGTAACGTTCTATAGGAAACCATGCATAATTGTTATCATAGACATTTCAGTAGGTATTAATTCGTCCTCTATAGCAACCACTAAATTCCATAAGCTCTAGTTTTAAGGACGAATATAATTTCCCTCACAGCATGTAGTATTTACTTTAGGTCTCAGGGGAGCAATTTTTAAAACCATATCACTCGGAAACAATTGATGGTAAATTAAAATGTTGACTGTTAACAACACTAATTAGAGCTCTCATTTTCTTCTACTCGAAATTCGGGTACCATAACTTCTAATAAATATACCGAGAACCATACGCAACGGACGTTTCAGTAGTTTATAATTTCCGTTTCTCTAAGTACGACTCGTACGTACATAAGTGTAAATAACTCGTATCATAAACAACAATAAGTGTTAAAGAAATAAACCTTCGCTTAATAAAAAAGTAGCTTATCTGCGCGGTAAGTGTAGCGACCAGCAACTAATACCCCATTGCTGTACCTACATCAAAGCCGGCATTATATTAGATCTCTATCGGGCCAGTAATTTACCGAAGGAAATAATGTAACACCTGTTTGTTATACTGTTACCGGTATTTTGGGGGCTTGCCAGTTTCAAGAAATATCGACGAAAGTGAATGTGCCTTGTGAATTAGTAGGCAAGTAGGGTTTGCCAAATTATGAGTTGGTGAAATGATTGGATTCCGATTATTGTAATATGTACAAGTAGAGTAGTAGAAAATATTGAAATCTCTGAATATATTTGTCAATTAATAGAACATTTAATTTTAACTCGATCGTTTATACTATTTTGGTGCTATTATCATTCATAATTATAGATTTTTAGAGTTTATTACTTTTGTGATAAGTTTCTGTCCCTAAATACTATTTTCTACTGATTTGGGACAGATGGGTTTTTTTTACCGCTCCACTGCTGCTTTAATCTTTATCTTATTCATGCCTATTGAAGTTAGAAAATAAACTCAAGTCATTGAACTTTAAAGAGTTTAATTAAGCATAGTAAATTTGAGAATATATATTCCCTCATAGCTCCTGCTATATCCAGAGAGCTAGCGTTGCTAGATAACTATGTTAAACAACTAAAAATTATGTATCAAGTAAAAAGGTTAGACAACCACGTTTATGTTTTCCGAACAATGCCCCACTGCTATAGGGATAGACTTCCTCTCAGAATGAGAGAGCTAGGGCTAGTTCCCACGCGGGCCGAGTGCGGATTGGGAACTTCACGTACAACATTGAATTGCTTCACAGGTGTTTGCACGTTTCCTCGCGATGATTTCCTTCTCCCTGGTAAATTTCAAATGTACCTAATTTCGCACATAAATTGTGAAAATTTTAGAGGGAGATATTTTATTGAAAAAAAAATAAAAAAAAAATTAAAATCGGCATGCGTAGCCGTACAGGCACGATTATATAACAAATTAATGAAACAGCACCGTTTAGCTGTTCAGAATATCTGGTTTAATCCACGTTGTAAAAGTTTGAATGTATTATCTTGCACGTAAGTAGCGGAGTAGCAAGGAAAATATTTTGTGTTCATTGAAATGGACCTCCGCAAAGTAACGCCTGATTCAATAAAATTTTAGAGGGGTATAAAAATGTGTCGAAACAAAATTACAACACTAATTAATTGACTTATTCAATTTAATTTCAGCTCTAGTTTTTTAGCGATGCAGATGTTTAGGTACCACTTTTAAGTGGTAGGTAGGTACTTTCGAGTGATTTGCGTTCTCAAATCTATCCCCTGACACCTATTCTCAAGAGGCCTTAGATCAATCCACTATGTCACCACGGCTACCATGGGACTCACCATGACGTCTTAATGCGATTCAGTTTAGGTTCGCTCGCTGTCAGATTCGTACTAAAAGTGCCAGCTAAAACTTGAACTGAGCCCGAATTAGGACGTCATGGTAAGGCCCCAGTACAGTGCTAGTTCTTATTGTATTTGACAGTTGCCGTGTTCTGAATACACATTTACACATGAATAAAAAATAATATTGTTAAGATCGAGAGCAAGTGCAACAGCTGCATCGAGCATCACTCTGTCCAAACTACTCGCTCTCATCCCCAATAATGTACTTTTTCATTCATGTTTATTCGAAACACGACAATGTCAAATACATTTAAAAAACTAGAAGCACTGTAGACAACTGTATGTATAACTAGCCGCGACTTCATCTGCGTAAAATTATACAAATAAACCTTCCTCTTAAATCACTCTATCTATTAAAAAAACCGCATCAAAATCCATTGCGTAGTTTTAAAGATCTAAGCATACATAGGGACAGACAGCGGAAAGCGACTTTGTTTTATACTATGTAGTGAAGTAAACAAATGAACTTCCTAGCAAATCCTCGCCCTCACCTGTGTAAGTATTGAAGTTATACCATTCTGTAAACTCAACACGACAGTCCACGAACGTGTATTGACGTTATCGGTGATTGTGGACAAACAACTTTTCTTCTTCCCACCTGTGTTTACGATTAGTGAAGCAAATACTGCCAACAGATGGCGTGCGCTCTTAAAACGTTGCATGCGCACATTATTTAGCCTATAAACGTTTATTTACGTCGATATTGAGACTGTGATATTGTTTATTATGAACCTACGTATTTATTGGTGGTGCTAAGCATTCAAGAATGCCCTATTTTTATTTGTACGAATAGAATAGACTAATCGTTTTGAGAGGAGACCTTTGTCAAGCAGTGGGTTTTTAGGCTTGATGAGATGACAAAGAATAGTTCGGATAAAAAAACATTAGCGAAGTCGGTTCATGTGATATGTACACCTACTTATAACAAAACACAACACAGGCGACACAGACCCTGAGTCTAGTGCGGAGATTGCTGACGTAACCTTTTGCATAATTATTATAAATAGAGACTTTTTTACTTTTTTTTTACAAAAGCACAATTAAAATTAGAATGAGAAATAATGTATCGTTCAACATGTGATATCATCTCCAGCCTATATACGTCTCACACTGCTGGTTACAGGCGTCTTATCTTTAAAATCAACCCAATTTCATTGCAATTCAGTAAGTCGAAGTGGAAAAAGTTACAGAGAGTCTATAAAGACATAATTTCCTGTCCGGCGCTAACAGCGCTAATAGCGGCTCAGATAAGACGTTAGTAGTAATAATAGCCGTGCGAACACCTCCGCAATTAAAATAATATATTAACCTCAGTAAGGCCACGGCGAATGTCGCGCCGCCGCTGGATTACCGCCAGGGTAATAATAGGGCAGTGCTTTTAGATACGCAACAAACGCTTTTGATTAGGACTAACCTTCCGTGTCGCTTTTTTACTGGCACATTAATAGTTTATTTTATAAGTGGAATAAACATTAAAATGTGTTTATGACTGTATAAGGGCCATTGTTTTTAGGGTTCCGTACCCAAACAGTAAAAAACGAGACCTTATTACTAAGACCGTCCGTCTGTCACCAGGCTGTATCTCTGGAACTGTAATAGCTAGACAGTTGAAATTTTCACAGATTGTGTATTTCTGTTGCCGCTATAACAAAAAATACTAAAAACAAAATAATAATAATAATTAAGGGGGGCTCCCATACAAAAAACGTGATATTTTAGCCCTTTTTCATGGCTACCACTCGCCGAGCTAGATCTCAAGAACCGTAATAGCTAGACAGTTGAAATTTGCACAGATTATGTATTTATATTGTGGCTACAACAACAAATATGGGCTCCTATACAACAGAGTATTTCTGGTACGGAACCCTTCGTGCTTGAGTCCGACTCGCACTTGGCCGGTTTTTTTGTTTACTGTAGTTTGAATACGCGAATGTGTTGGCTAAGTTCTGGGATGATAGTGGATTGCCCGCAATGCACTGTTAATGCCAAGTAGTGAGGTGTCACGTGCCGTGAGATGTTTGTAATAATCAAGACGAATCACGGTGAATCACCGCCGCTTAAAAAGGAGAAGACAATCTGCAAATGCTACCAATATTATGATTACGAAAGTTTACGAGTATGTCTGTCTGTCTGTCAGTCAGTGTGTATATTTGTTACTATTTTACTATAAATAAAACGGTTAAAAGAATTTGAATGAAAGATATGTAGGTAGTTGGATATCTGAAATAATACTTGGGTTAACTTTTATCCCGATATTCCAACGGGATTGGGATTGACGCTTGCAAAATTCCGAAATTTAAACTATACTAAGTTTAGAAACATTATTTCTAATTTCTAAACGACACTGAAAATTAGAACACATAAAAAAATCCGAAAAGTAAAGCTATGGCCGGGAATCGAACCCGGATCCTCGTCATTCCGTGACGCGTACCACCCATAGCAGGTGAGTAGAGTAAGCCTCCGAATTTTTCTATCTGTTACCAACTGTCACGTGACCTTGTTACTATGCGAATATTTGTCGCTAAGCGTCATCTGTTTGAATGATGTGTCTGTACGACACAATTACAAACTCCCGTGGAACATGTACTGCTCACCAGGGACGAGAGAAGGCACTGTTTTTCAAATGATAGGAAATATCAAATTAATCAAGAAATTTACTTCTTGATTTTTAATGTTTACTTTTTACGTTTTACCGTTAGAAATTTAATTTCTAAACGACACTGAAAATTACACATATATTACATTATTTCTTTTGAATTTCCTGCTCTACAGAGATTTAATAGCGTCCTGTTATAGTTCGATCTGTGGGACATTTATGTTGATTTATGTACATAAAATAAGGCGGGTTTGCAAGAAAACGTATGCTTATGTGTTCCATAGAGATAACTGTCTTGCACGTTTGACATAGGCGTTCAAGTTTTCCTTTTCGAACTTACAATTTAAGCATCATTTTCATATCGTAGTTTTCCGTTGGTGAGGAAAGGAAACTAGACAATGAAATATTACGCGTTGCGCGTTATTATAGATCTGGGACGGATATTCCAGCAGGCTTTTGTCTAATTCGCTCGCAATCGCCATCGTGTTCATTTTGACAGTTCATGTGTGGGCTGACAATTGGCATCGGAATCAGCTAGCTGTCACATTCATACAAGATCTGTCAAAATGAATACGATGGCGATTGCGAGCGAGTTAGACAATAAGCCTACAGGTTATTGTGGGATTACAATCATGTCAACATTGTTCGGAATGTGCCACGATTATCATTAGGTACACGGTGCGTGAGTTATATTATAACTTTGTGACTTTCTAACTAGGTACTTTGGTGTTTCAGATTTTAATGACATTACTCTGTCCTTGGAATTCATATTACGCATCGAGAAATATACTCCTCGCTTTCAGATTTTTTAATTACTTTTATGTGTCAAAATAAATAATTAAGTAGGCAAAATAACCATTTTGAAACCAAGGCAGTTGAGCTGCAGACGAAATTAAAGCTGGCCTTAAAAATATGAGCTCCGGGCAACTGGTTAAAATTAATAATATTTTGTAACGCTTTTCGTTCTATTTTTCTACAAGTCCAGTTAATTAACCTATTTCCTAGCGCCATTAATTTAAAAATATTCCGTCAAAACACACTTATGTCAGATTATTTATGTATGCAGCTGTTTTAGTTTTTTTTTAATTGTTATAGTATTACTTCAATAAATTTTGCACTTACCTTTAAGTCATGCTCGGGGAATATTTAAGCTGCTCCGGATAATATGATCTGTCACCAATCTTCGAGCAAAAATTCTACACTGTCCACTCGGGTACCAACAATGGTAAGTTCACCACACTAACTTTGCTGCCTGCTCCGGCTTCAATCAATTAATATTACTAAACTATTGGTTATAATATGTATAACGAACCGCGGTGAGGCACTTTAAATATTGAAAAATTTAACAATTAACTATCGATATAAGAAAGCACTAGCGTTGCGCACTGCAGCAATAATGTCTACTATAGCACGTGCTACTTTAAATGAGAAAAAGTCTTATTCAGAGAATGCGTAGCGTGAGCGGTCCGCCGCGCGCGCTCCCTTTCAGCTTCTGAAACAAAAACGCATCGCATTGAGAACTGTCTCCCGGCCGTCCCGCGCACACAACTAAAGAGCGCGGCATTTGTTTAGAAAAACAACAATTCACAAAGGGATTCTCAGTAAACAAACCACGGCCCTAATGATCTTCAGTAATTTAAATAACTAACTTTTAGACAGCCGACGTAAAGAAGACAGTAAATTTTGTAAACGATATTTGTTTCGTAACAGAACTTTGTGTGAATGACGACCGCGATCCGATGAGCTGTGCTCATCAATCCTGTTCGGATTGACTATTGACGAAAAGTTATTCCAGCCACTATCTATTGTTTGCCATCAATCGGGTACCGACATGGGGCTGCGGACGTGACTATGTTAGTTTATAGCGGAAATATATTATTGTTATGATGTTCCCTCTGAAATATCATTCATATCACAATAGCGCTTTTTGCGTAATAAGCGACGGTAAGCATCAAAGAATTTTGCAAAAATTCCACCATCAATCTTGCTCTTGCAAAAAGCTGGCAGAACTAGGCACTTGATTTATCTATTTGAATATTAGTAGCCGCTACCACGAACTGGGTCATACTCGGACCCGGCCAGACATCACCGCTCTTCCTTCCTATAATCGTGCATAAAAATAAAGGTAAGGCGCAATTAAGTGCCTCCATTTCGAATTAATTTATAATTGACCCGCTCAATTACTACTGACCTAATTCCTAAATGATTTAAGTTAACGCAATATAACAATGCTGTGCTTTAACAGTCTAATTACGTGTAAGGTTTCAGAAGCCACAAAGTAATCAGCTTTAAGGATTGTCTTTCTACCAATGTGATTGTTCGTGTCTAGACGTCTTGAGTGGTACCTAACTACACAAAATCCACCCGCGCTAACTTATTTAAAGATTTTTTTTATTAACATTAATGAATCCTTTACATTTATTTAAATCAACTTATTTTACTTTTTTTATTATGTTAACTAGCGACCTGCCCCGGCTTCGCTTGGGTGCAATCAGCATTTCTCTTATGCATGCACGCGGAAAGCAACTTTGTTTTATACTATGTAGTAATTAGCTAGGTAAAATATACAAGTAGATGATAATATATCTACGTAAATGTTATACAAAAAAGCCGTGGTAGCCTAGTGGTTTGACCTGTGGCCTCTCAAGCAGAGCGTCGCGGGTTCAAATCACGGGCTCACACCTCTGAGTTTTTCGGAATTTATGTGCGAAAATTACATTTGTAATTTGCCATGAGCTTTTCGGTGAAGGAAAACATCGTGAGAAAACCTGCACACATCTGCGAAGAAATTCAATGGTGTGTGTTAAGTTCCCAATCCGCACTGGGCGCGCGTGGGAACTATAGCCCAAACCCTCCAATACACGGAGGAGGCCTATGACATGAGGCGCGCCGAATTGCGCGACAATTTAATAAATAAACGACAATAACAACAACAACAACAACATGTACTTACTGAAATTGTAGCGAATTCGGAATGAAATGATAAGGCTTAAATAAATAAATGTTATACAACAGTACTACAGCAGGTACACATATAAAAAAGTCCTCCGCCACGACTGTCTGTTCGCGATAAACTCAAAAAATACTCAATGGATTTTCATGCGATTTTCACCAAAATATAGTGTTTCGCGAGAAAAGTTTAGGTATTTAATTTGTCAAGATTTAGTGTAAATTGGTATTTATAACGATAATTGTTAGAAGTTTCGGGAAAAGCCAAGCTGCCTGAAGAAGTCGCGCTCAACAGCTAGCAGATACATTAAATTTGCTGGGTTTCATTTGTTTGCTAACGCAGTTTGTTTTAATAGAAGTAAACAAAGCTGATATGAAAAATACGATCTACGGCTTAAATTGATTTATGTAAAAAATGCAGGACACAGCCTCGTTTAAAATATTTCGTGGCATTCGAATAGCTGTGCCGAAGCGCTACTGAATAAATAATTGCTATACAGTGACCAAAATATCTCTGTTATAAATTCAGCTGATGAAATTTTCAAATTTCAAACACGTGTCTTTTACCATCAAGGAATTTGGTTTTTAATCCAACAAAGTGCTCGAAACTACACATTTTACAAAGCTTCCATTCTACGTTAAGCTTAAACTTACATTCCAGCATGTACTCGACTTGCATAACTAAGCAATAAATTAAAGCGATACGACAAAAGAACGATAAACAGAAGGCAAAAATGTGGAATACTTTAAACGAGCCACGCCTTCGCGCTGAAATACTTTGTGCGCCAAACTTTGTATATACTACTCCGTGCCATTTCCCTTTTTGTAAAGTCGTAATTAAAATCGCTCACTTATCTATTCCGATTTATGAAACAGCTGATAAATATATGAAAATATATGCACGCACACACCCACTCATAAATTTAAAAGAGGATCAACCCCGAAATGATGGATGGCACCACGCTGCGTATATTTATTTAATTATTGTGCCGTCCTCTGATTCTCCGCTTACATTAAACTCAAATGAGGATTCGTTGTGGAGCAACAGAAATTGCGGTTGGTGGCGAGATCCTTTTCATCTGGGAAGTGCTTATCTCAGCATCAGTCGTAGGCCGCGATATAATTGATTGGGGCCCGGCAGTTCGGGCGACGTGAACGGGACGAGTGGCAGTTTCCTAACTAGCTTTGTAGTAGTAGCAAGCCTCGGGAGCAATTAGACGGAAGGGGAAATTGCACCTCTTGGGGATAACTCACAAATTGCCCCGAACGTCAGCAACACTCCAACTGAAATGGCAATTTACTGTTCGGACTCGAAAGTTTTTGGGAATCAGTGACTGAGCATTTATGAGTAAAACATAAAATAGAGAGCGAGCATCGAATCGAACACTAGCCGTCTTAGCTGGCACTGTCGATCCCGAAGATAAATTCGTTTTAACTTTTGTCCGGTTCGCTGGAGAAAATTCCAATCAAAATCCGGAGTACATTCCATGTTAAAGGTCACCGAAGACATAAAAATAGATGAGATAAAACTGCGAGATTCTTGAGACGGTGAGTTTGTTTCTTCTCAAAATGAATATTAACGATGAATTCTGTTCGATAACGCATTTTGTGTTCGGTAAAGTTTTCTCTCCATCTCCACCCTTTCCTTATGATGTAATTAAGCCTTTATAGGCTTCCAAACATCTCCCGAAAACATTGATCGACGCACCGTGGCTGTGGAGAGAAGCCTAAGCGGGGCGGTTGACCCCGATCAAATATTACGGGATCCTGCCGGGAGCCGGGACGGCCGGCTACATCTTGATAGCTCGTTCGTGCTACACTAAACTTTTTATTGCGACTCCCGTATCCAGTGACACGTGATACTTCACTTCACACCTACTTCGTCTATAACAACTTATAGTTTTTAATTCATGATTATTTTCGCATTTTCATGAATTACGTCCGATTGTTAACCGTTGTGCTATATCTATTCAGCATTAGGTAAACTTTTAAAGTCAAGCTCTGTGCTCGTAGAACTGCAGCTTGTGAATAGAATAGATGAATAATAAAAGCCAAAGAAAGATTAAAGAAGTACATTCAATTATTTTCAACACTTCCCGCGCACCACAAGCTTAAGAGGGTGCATTCGTGCTGAGCTCGCAACGTCGCATTTTTGGTGATTTTTTGCGATTATTTCACAGAAATTGAATGAAAGTATCAAATATCCGTCTGTAGTGCACTTCGTTTTTAGTGTATTAATGTGTCTGATGCAATAATTCATCGTGATGGACTTTTATTTTCTTATTAAACGGGGTATAGTATTTTATCGCTTTAATACGAAAATAAAAGTCCATCACCATTAATCATTGCATTGGACACATTAATACACTAAAAACGAAGTGCACTACAGACGGATATTTGATACTTTCATTCAATTTCTGTGAAATAATCGCAAAAAATCACCAAAAATGCGACGTTGCGAGCTCAGCACGGATGCACCCTCTTAAGTGCCTGCCTAACTAAAAAAATGTTGGGTGATAGGTACTCATAAGTCTAAGATTTAAAATGTAAATTATCTTAAAACCAATAACCATACTTAAGCAACTTCTTAACAAAATTATTTTTAAAGAAATCGAAGGGCATCACCCACTTGAGTAATAGAATAAAGAGATAAAGGTAGATTTTCCACTTTTCTAATTATTGTGATAGGTATATAGGTACATAGGTACGTCATGTTTAAGTTAGATATTGTGGGAAATCTTCTTTAAAAGCAGCATCTTTTCAATATTTACAAACTTATATATCTAAATGCTGCATTTAAAAACGTTACCAAGGGTTCTATTATAATTACAAGCCCAAAACGAATCTCATTATTAGAATCGGCATTATCGTTTATTCGCCGCGTCCAATGCTGAAGCGGCATTAATTTAAAAGAATCGCGACAACAACACCGTCACGACTCTGCAAATGAAGAGATACGGGTTCATCGCACACACGCTGCGGGCTCTACCCACTAGCTATACATATTTAGTACTTCTAACAACATATCTCTCAGGTCAAACTTTGATATTTCTTTTTCCAGTAGAAGATGCGTCGTGATCGACATTTGGCAACAGGCCAGTGCTATAGTTCTTTCTACCTCACGACAACTCCGATAAGATAAAATACAGCGCATTTTCAGTATCGAGGAAAGTGTTGAGTAGCCACATTACATAATTTCAAATAAAAATAATTGTTATTTACCGACAACTTTCAATTTACGATTAAAATAAAATGTTCTTACTCACGAGTCGTCATCGTGAATTTGCAATCGTGAAATCTACGCATGCCTGCAGCAATTCGAAAATTGAGGAAAATTGCAAAAAAAATAACGTTTAAATTCTCTCACCAATTTCGCTCAATTAACTTCACCTCGGCGTCCGCGTAAGATGAATTGAGAATTATTTATTAACAAGGTACGAACAGCGAGATCGCTCTCAACCGAGTTACCGATGCTGCCAAACCGCGACGGGTTGAATGAAACATGCATGCATTGGAGCGGTCACGTGTGCAATGAGCAGAGGCAGCGGCAGTGCGTACCTGGTCGCGATCGCAGTTCAGCAAGGATGCACCGAGCGCGGGGCGACGCGCGCCGCCCGCCTGCCTCGAGCGACTGCCGCCCGGGCCGCGCGGCCCCCGCGCGCGCACCTGCCGGGCCGCCACCACGCGGCACGCACCACGCTCGATCACGACCACGGTCACCACCATGCACTACCCTCGGAACCCGAGGCGGCCGCAGGCTCACGCACGACGCCGGTATCGATGTGTTTTGTGAGGATAAGGCGGCGCGGGGGAGCGGACACGCACCGCGCGGGGCGGGGAGCTGGTCCTGCGCGCTGCGTCACGCATTTGTCTCGATGTTTTCTTGCGTGCTCCCGCAGCCCGCCATCTGCAGAGACGTGCCCGGAGCGCCGCCGGCCGCGGCCCGGCCGCCGCTCGCTGCCCGCGCCCTCATGTTGCGACGCCGCTACACTTTTATGGTTCAATAACCTTGGGCACTTTTATTTTAGGACTTGAAAAATATTTTGAATGTTATTAACTTGAGATATTAATCAACCCCCTCAAGCATAAAAAGTTACAAACCTGTTACAGCCGAATGTTTTGTCCTACGGAGGCCAATTTCACAGTGGGAGATAAAAAACGAATGTTAAGTTTATAAGTTTTATATTGCAATTATTACCTATTAAGGGGGTATGGCTTCCGACCTTAGCAGGCAGTAGATACAGACAGAATATAATGTCACCAATCTACATATAATTTAGGTATGTCTACCTCCACACCACACGTTGATATTCGGTACATGTAGTACCTAGATAACTTTCAATTCGCAACTTTGCAATAAGATTTAACTTCAGATCACGTTCGTATTATTCGTCGCAAAATCAAAATTCCTAACCTTATTGGTAGGTAACTCTTTATTGAAATATTTTAGAAGTTTACATCTTAAAAGCATGTCGCGCATGCAAATGAGACTAATACCCAAATGTAAGCAACCGTGGCTTTGAACCAATAAATCAGAATATTTACTTATTTATTTCATCAAACATTTTCAATAAATTCAATGCAATTTTGCTAAACCATGTATTTCGGGTAGGTTACACATAAACACTAGTTCCAGTGAATGTGCCAAATTAACGTAACCCACACAACACGGCGTCATTGATTGATAGAGTAACACATTTTTACATTTATTTATGACTTTATAGTATGCATAAACACCGGGGAAACGGATAGCGGTGTGTTACGAAGCACTTTGAACACGTGTCGACGAGATATGGCGCTCATCAATCTCTGTAAGAATCAATCCGAGGCTTGGTTTCCTCGGAACGGGAACTATGAAATAACAAATAGGATCTCGTGAGATCTTACGTTTCAATCGTAAACAATTGAAAGATACTGTGTTTTTATCAGTACTGGTAAAATAGACGTAATATTTTTCATGAAAGAAAGGAGAAAACAATAGGTGGGTTACAAAGAGTAAGACAATACTGAAGCACCCAGTCAATGCGTCCATCCAGCCAGCCAGGGACTGGAATGCCTCTTGTGTTTGTAATTTCCCGGTTGTTTTACCCTCCACGCAGCCTGCCGGAATATAACCACGCTATCTCAAGCTCAGACCAAATAAAGTAAAGATGGAGTTCTGCGCACGCCAAAGTGAGGCCGGTTTATAATAAGCCTAGACGTGTGCGCCTGTGTGCGCAACTCAAGTACTTTGCTTGGTGAAATTTCGTTGCACTTGTGTGTATGGAACTCAATAAGTAGAAGTAGACGGAGATATAAGTAAGACAGAAATATTTCTGTCTTACTCTATCATATGACTGCGTCCAGTGTGCTTGCCGTGCCAAATGTGTGGATCCGACAAAAAAAATTAAAACCTCTTTGTTAAGTCCATTAAAAGCCTCCAAATTTTTTGCAGTAAAAAATAGTCGAATTGTGAACTTTCTTATTTGAAATCAGGTTAAAAACAGGAAACATTTTTTTAACTGCGCAGTTACCATTGACCACACCATGTATCAAGCATTAAATCACCAGGCATTCCAACGGTCCAAAATTTCCACAGAAAAGAACAAAAATTCTTTCACGTATAATGCAGATGATCCTAATACAAACATCCGTGACGAATGAGAAAGCAAGCTTCGGTTCTATAAGTTAGCGTCGTATTGAAATTAATGTTGCCGCTGCATCCAGTGATCTGGTGAAAAATGGCTGCGGGCGAACGCCGCTGTTCTACTACCTCCCTCTGCAAAACCACATCGGTGCAAATACAGCGGGTCACTTTTATTTTTCTTGGTCTGGGAGCAAAGAAAAAAATGGGCAAAAATTTTAGGCGATGCGGCTAGCAATAATCGCTATTTTTATTTCCCTTTTCCGCCTATACGCTCACAAGAATCGTCTTTTGGTCTTGTGACCTTATTACCATTTATCTACCCCGTAAAGGATAAAGACGTGATTATGTTCCTATGTACTTTTATCTAAACTCCTGCTAGTTGAATTTTGTAGTACATTTCACACGAACAGCACAGTATATCAGGGGGCTACACCGAAATTAGATTTTCGTAATTCATGTCATACCGTCCTTTTCACTCTCAAATTAATGTTTATTAGTGTGAGCGTGATACGTGAGTAAATTTCGGAGTACTTATTAGGCACAAGTGTAATGCCAATGGTTTCAGTTTTAGGCAAAAACAAAACTTTCATAATCTTCTTACATATCTTTGCATGATTCCATCTTATTTATTCTAAGCACCTGTATTCGCACTATTCCAATTGAATGGTGGGCTCATAAAGCTTAATGATAAACGGCCAGGTGAAGTTAGCAATAAACCAGATATGAAGTACAGGACATTGTTAAACTATGTAAGTACTGCGTGTTCTAAAGCTGTTTCAGTAAACTTACTGTTTTTCTTCTTCCTTGTCCACCTGGCAAAGCGCTCCCCCCCCCCTTCGCCCGTTATCGTTCCGCTAAGCCTTAATTGAGTTACAGGTAGGGTTACCATACGTACAGATTAGTTTGGTGATAACCGGCTTCTTTTATATATAAGAGGGGGCAAACGAGCAGACGGGTCACCTGGTGGAAAGCCTGGTGGCTTTATAGTATTCTATCTGTATTCCATATCTGGTTATTTATTTTCTGCGAAATGCTTGTGTACAGTCAACCGATTTCATTTCTAAGCCACCTTGTCTTTATGACATTTACGTCATTCGACAAGTATTGTCATACACAAATAAAATTATTCAAAATGAAAAGGTTCTATGATGGCTCAGGAACCAAATTGGTTGAATTTAAAAATCATTAACATTAACGTGCAATATGTGGATATTGATATAGGTACCAGTCAAATGTTTGGTACTAATAATTTAATTAACTTGAAACTTATAATAAGCGAAAAACACTAACTATCCACGCTTTTCCTGTAAAATATAACCGGAGAACCGGAGAAGCTTACAATTTCAAAATTTTAAATAACGATAGACCTTTGTCTTTGGTATGGATTTGTTTTTGCGGTAAACCTACTTTTCTATTAAGATTACAACTCTTGAATAAAAGTTCCTAATGCTAAAAACCAGTAGGAACTAGTTTTATTTAATACATGTGGGATCGTGAGAAGGAAACAAACTTTTAAGAAAATAATGAAAAGTTTATTTTAAAGAAAATACTGAATAAAAAAACAAATTATAGGCAACAGAAAAGACTTGTGTTCGCTAAAGGCACCCGATCGTATCTCTCACTCTCAACTCACTCGCTTGCACCATTCACTCCACCGGAAATCTCTTCCAGTCATTCGATCAGCTCTCTCGCATCAATCATTCGTCCACAGACTCACCTACATTCCCACATACATTTTCAACTATTTCTTGTTCCTAGCAGTGTTTCGTTCGTTTCTTTTATTTTTGTTTAATTCCCCTTCAACTGGCTTTACAAAGCGTGACGTCATATACCTACCTACATCTACCGGAAACCAAAGAGAAAGCAGTCGGTTACAAATTATGATAACTATGCACGCTTGGCATCACAACAAAGGGCCAAAACTGCGGAAAGGAGGCGGAAAAGATCGCCAACTATGGCCCGGGGTCCGGAAAATGCTGCCTTTGACAAGAAAAAAACGTTCAATTATACTTGGTTTTCGAAATTATACGCACGAATTGGTGCTTTAAAGTACTGTTTTACGAAATAAGGAAAGAAATCTAAGTATGTCGCCGGATAGGAAGTGATCATTGCTCATGAAACTCACATGATGGGAGCAATTTTATTTAGATTTTTGCCAAGAAGACTAAGATGAAAGCTTCATGCTAGTGGGAGAAACTGCAAAGAAGCAGCAGACATTCAGCAGATTGAAATGAGTGTAAAATTAGCTCTAATTAAAGACATCGCCATGTCATCATCATCTTTCAGCCTATATACGTCCCACTGCTGGGCACAATCCTCTCAGAATGAGAGGGCTTGGGCTGTAGTTCCCACGCGGGCCTAGTCCAGATTGGGGACTTCACACACACCATTGAATTGCTTCGCAGTTATGTGTAGGTTCCCTCACGATGTTTTCCGTCGCCGAAAAGCTCGTGGTATACGTATAATTTGAAATGTAATTTCACACATACATTCCGAAAAATTCAGAAGTGCAAGTCCGGGATTCGAACCACGACCCTTTGTTTGAGAGGCCAGTTTAAATACCACGGATACCACGGCTTTTTGTGCATAATTATATCCATATTATTTTTATGAGACCAATAGCATTTACCTCTACTCGTAAGCTTTAGTGATCTGAGGAGGTCTGTTCGAAACCGTTACCCGAGTCAAAATCGGAGCGCTCTATTGCAGACAGTCAGTTGACTTTGATTTGACATGCACTTTGTGACAATTGTATGACAATAAAGTTGATGAATGAATAAAGGTCCGACCACACCGGTACGTAAAAGACGATGACGGTACGTATACGCAACAAAATTTATGAAGAAACGGTGAGAAAACGTGACGGCTACGAAACGTCACTGCGTATACGCGGCGGTGTGGTCGGACCTTTATTCGGATGTTGGCGTCTGTACCTTATAAATAATAATGGACCACAGAACCACGTCCAAACCGCAATATACCAAAGAGCTATCCTTATGCTGCAATAAATTAAGCTTTTCCCTAAGGATCCCAACACTCTACGAGGATAATATATTTTTATGAAGGTACCAGCTTTGCTGCGAAACAGTTCAATCAGTTTTTTACCTTTTTAACCATAAAGTACTTGTAGGTCTTTTTTCAATGAAGTTGAAATATTATCGATGCATGATCGTCATTATAAATCGAATAGGTACGTCATTATAATTATAAGAATTCTTATGAAATATCCAGAACAGCAGCGTGCTGTACAGCATCAGAATATTATCATTGACCTAGACCTAGTGGTGATCCGAGAGGAGAAGCGCGAAGAAGAGAAATCCCTCTTCTTCTACTGAAAACTCCTCTATGTAGAGCTGCTATCGCGCCAGATTTCTTCGTGTCCCACTCCCATGTACCTATTTAGTTGAAGTTCTATCCCCGAATATGCTAATGTTTAATGAAATACCAATACCAGCCAAAAAAATAATTAAGTGAATGTAATCATTCATTTAATTATTCTAATGAAAAAGATTTGCATTACCTAGTACCTACTTAGTGCTCACACTGCTTATTTTCGGTTAGATTAAGCTTTTACTTGTAACCAATCAACCAAATTACGTTACACATGTTTTTAACAATAATTAATTACTTACTTAATCCTGGCAGGAGTTATTTTTTATTTTCTAAAAAAAAGTTAAAACCATTGAGCCAAAATTGTAATAAAAATACAATATACAGCAGAATACAATTATCATCAGAGTTAGCAAACTAACAACAGGAAGTCTTGTGAAAGTTTTCCGGTAATAAGTTAGTAGTTACGGCGACATGACGAGTTCCGGGCCGAAATATTAAAGCTGTGGAACAAGGATACATTGTGAAACTTTTTCCAAGTGTAGGTATGCTTCACACTCCGTGACATTTACAATGTTTGCAAATACTTGCTAACGAAACGTGTTGTAGAGAAGTTGCGCTAAAATATTTGGAGCTCTTAATTTGACGCTTTACATTTATTTACCTCCTTCGGACGGCACGCCACTATGGGGAGAGGTGGTCCTTGAAACTGCAACGTCAGCTGGATTATCCGTTCCGCTTCCCGAACTCCACTCAAGCGCGCCCCAGCAACAGTAGCAAAATGTCCAGGCACCGTGGCCTCCCCAGCGAACAGAATTATTGGAGGATAGGACTCGCCTGGCCCTGGAATCGGACAACCAAGAGCTCGTTGGCATTCACCATCCAAACAACTGCAGTCAAAAGAATAAGCCCCCAAAAAGAACGGGTCTGTCGACCAATGTGACCGAAGAATTGTGCACGGGTATGGTATGCAAGGGTCGCCTGTGGTTCGTCGCAATATATCTGTTATACTCTCTGCCACGTCTCTATCGCATAAGCCTTCCATCATTATTGCTTCTGAGCCTACCACCAGAGCACAAAGTACGTGGCTACTATTAGGGACCACTTCGAGTGATGTAATTCCACGAGTCCAGTCAGATTTGTCCCCACTGCCATAAGGAAACTTAAAATTCAATCTTGTTTTGTACCACATCCAGAACGGGCTACAGTACTCCAAGTAGATTTTATTACAGTAACCAAATCCTAGACATCGCATTGCATCCATTTTAGATGCTGGTAATGCGGGGCAAAACAGTCTAGCGGAGTTCGCTCGAAGCACCCCTAGTGAAACTGTGCAAATGACATAATCGCAGGGGAACTCCTCTCCATCGGTCGTGCAAACCGTAGCTCTGTAGCCAGTCTTTTGCGCTGTTCCCCAGTAGACGCAGTTGACAGGCCTGCAGTACCTAATGCAACCTTCGGGTATTTGGCGGAGGATTGGGGCCAGTGTGGCAAGGAGACCGAGAGGCACGCGAGTGACACCTCCCGGCATGTTCATAAAACAGCCCTCGTGTGAGCCGCTGAGCATGGCGGTGTCGTAGCCGCAACGCGTACTAAGCGAGTGCGCTAACCCGAACATGATCCGCGCTGCGTCATGCTGCTGATCCAATGGGTACTCGTGTAGCTCCTGCTGGATCCTCAAACTGATAAAATTGATCAGAGATCCCTGCTGCTTGCTGCCACCGAGGCAGTACAATGCAGCAGCCTCCTGCTCGATCTGACGAAATTTGTAGTAAGCCGAAACAGTGGGTGGATATTCCATTTTACCAGTGACGACTCGGTTAAAAAGACCGCGTGTGTGAGCGGTGCCCGGCACGCCGGGCCGCGGAGGGTTCTCTAAAGCAGATATTTCGTATACGAGATGATTCGTTTTGTTGGGACTTTTCCATTGCGCACCAAGTTCAGCAACGACATCTCCGAGAAAGCATGAATGAATGCGACCCCCAGGCCTGTAAAATTTTACCAATATTTATCCACAAAATAGTCTCCTAGGTCTTAAAAAGATAAGTACCGTATAATTGGATCAAGATGGTAAAATCTCTACCTTTCATATGCCTCTAAGACAACAATGTTGCTGATGCCGCGTTGCGCGAGGCGCGCGGCAGCCGATAACCCGGCCATGCCAGCCCCAATGATGACGACCCGTGGCGAGGGATAGCATTTGTCGGGATCACACGGGTCTACGGCGCACGTGCCTCGCTCCTGTAGATCTGGACCGCAATCCACAAGAGTCGGCGTACATCGCGACGCGCTAAAAACAAGTTTAACTACTATACCAGTATACCGTCTGTAACGGACATAGCCCATGAAAAGCTACATAATTGAGGAATCAAGTTCGCTAATATTTGCACCATATGACTTGCATCATTTCGCTTTTCCTTAGGAGCCTTCGTTTCGTTTCCTTCGTTTTACTATGGAATATGGAATGCGACTGACGATCCGTGCGATTCACAACAGACAATAAGCCTGTGACCATACCTAATAAAAGAGTTCCCATGGAGTTTGTAACAAAATGTTTTATGAGTATCTACTCACCACCATCTTATTAATTTTGACCCAAATCTTGCCGACAAGGCAAGCCTGTTACAGAAAATTTTCATAGAAACTGTTAATTTGTAATGGGTATCAAAAATAATTTTGACTATATTGATTTATTTAGACATGTTGACACTGCTAGCAGCTGCCTTTTTTGAAGCTCCAACGTCATCATAAAAAACTTGCGCGAAAACCAGAAATAAAGACAATATTTGCAAGAAGTTTCATTCTAAAGTACCCATTAAATTAAAAACAACCTAGTCTAAGGAGTCTAAGGCTTGCGAAATAAATAAAGGCATTATATGTATGTAAGTATGTGTAAATGAAATAGTTTAATACGTATTTTTACAGTATTTATTATGCTCATACACAACATTCGTTCTATTCGACTTCTTACAAGTTAATGGTAACGTTCTCTTCTGTTCGGAGATCAAACTTATTACAATAATGCTGAACACATGGTCACTGGGTTTTTACAATAATTGTACCTAAAGTAATAGTATAAATAAATATCTAAGGGTAAAAACAATGAGTCCAGAAGCGATCCAGCGTGTGGTAGAAGTGTCGACTCACGCCCCGCAGCGAGTGATTCTCGTCGGTGTAACTCTGAAATTAAAATTGTTTCATAACTTACCGACTTAGGAATACGGAAGCAAGTTCAAAGCATAAAAAATATTACAAATTCCAAGCAGCTTTCACTCAAAGGCGCGAATAAAATTAAACAGATAACCAGCGGTAGGTACATAATGGTGAAGCACACAACACAGAATGGGGTACTGGGTTCAATTCCTGATTAGTAGATAGAGCCTAGGGTAAAAAGAGCTAAAGGCCACGTTTATCATGATTGTGAGCGTAGCGGAAAAGGGAAATGATATGATAATAATGATGGGTAGCTAACCGCATCGTCTATAACCTGATTCCTAAGATTTTTCGCTCCCTCGAAGAATAAGATACGTTTACATTTATAACCATTTAACTAACCACTTGCTCAAAGTCAATGTCAGCGTGCTGCAACTCTTTGGCCAACTGCATGCTGTGCTGAAAGTGCACATTGTCGTCTCCGCTGCCGTGGATTAGCAAGTACTTGCGCCCGCGCAGGGTCTCCGCCAACGACATCAAGTCTGAGTTGCTGTAGCCCGTCGGGTTATGCTGCGGCAGATCCATGTAACGCTCCGTGTATATCGAATCTGTACAAAAAAATACTCAATAGAAATAGTTTATGTGGTCATATCCAGCTTGCATAAAATGCTGTCGGTGTACATATAAATCCATAATAGGTACTAAGTATTACTACTATAATTTCTAAACGACACTGAAAATTAGAACACATAGAAAAATCCGAAAAGTAAAGCTATGGCCGGGAATCGAACCCGGGTCCTCGTCATTCCGTGACGCGTGCTATACCCCTACACCACCCATAGCAGGTGAGTAAGCGTTCGAATTTTTCTATCTATTACTAACTGTCACGTGCCCTTGTTACTATGCGATTATTTGTCGCGAAGCGTCATCTATTTGAATGATGTGTCTGTACGACACAATTACAAACTCCCGTGGAACATCTACTGCTCACCAGGGACGAGAGATGGCGCTGTTTTTCAAATGATAGGAAATATCAAATGAATCAAGAAATTTTTATTTCTTAATTTTTATGTTTACTTTTACGGTTTTACCGTTAGAAATTTAATTTCTAAACGACACTGAAAATTAGAACACATAGAAAAATCCGAAAAGTAAAGCTATGGCCGGGAATCGAACCCGGGTCCTCGTCATTCCGTGACGCGTGCTATACCCCTACACCACCCATAGCAGGTGAGTAAGCGTTCGAATTTTTCTATCTATTACTAACTGTCACGTGACCTTGTTACTATGCGATTATTTGTCGCGAAGCGTCATCTATTTGAATGATGTGTCTGTACGACACAATTACAAACTCCCGTGGAACATCTACTGCTCACCAGGACCCGGACCCGGGTTCGATTCCCGGCCATAGCTTTACTTTTCGGATTTTTCTATGTGTTCTAATTTTCAGTGTCGTTTAGAAATTAAATTTCTAACGGTAAAACCGTAAAAGTAAACATAAAAATTAAGAAATAAAAATTTCTTGATTCATTTGATATTTCCTATTACTACTATATTAAGCAAGATAATACTTCAGATAAGGTTATTGTCGTGCGAGATTAATGGTTGGTTTTGGTCGATTGCCCTCATTTGCACACTATAGAGCGGCAATAGAAAATGGTTTTACCTTTTTTGGCATATATTTTTAGCTTATATTCGAATTCGAATAATATCGTTTGGCATAAATATCATATCGCCGAAACTCATATCGCATAATGTTATGGCATAATCTATTCTGGCCTAAAAATATATAGTAATACTAAAATTACCAGATAAACAACCAATGCTCATAGTAGAACAAATATTAATGGTTGGTTTTGGTCGATTGCCCTCATTTGCACACTATAGAGCGGCAATAGAAAATGGTTTTACCTTTTTTGGCATATATTTTTAGCTTATATTCGAATTCGAATAATATCGTTTGGCATAAATATCATATCGCCGAAACTCATATCGCATAATGTTATGGCATAATCTATTCTGGCCTAAAAATATATAGTAATACTAAAATTACCAGATAAACAACCAATGCTCATAGTAGAACAAATATTACCAGAGATTATTATCGTTGAAAATAATAATGACGGTCCTCGTATCAACATGTTTTATCTAACATGATAATGATAACCCTTTAAATACTTATAGTCATTAAGTTATTAAACATTAGCATGCGGGTGTTTTTTTTTTAATTAACGTACCGTAATAAAGCCAGGAGGTGACAGGGGCGACAGCAGCCCCGCACGCGATCATCTTTTGTTCGTCCCTGGCAAGCATCATCGTGGTTGTGAAACCTCCATAACTCCAGCCCCAGACGCCTATGCGCTTGGAGTCGATGAATGGGTACAGTTTCTCTAGACGCCTGAAATAAAACAAGTAAATTTCTGCACGTCGAAGTACAAACGTCATCATAATTTAACCAATATTATTAGCATAGGCCCGCGCAGGTTGCTATTCGTAAGAAACTTAGCATGTGTATATATTCTGCCATGGTAAAGATACAGAATGTTACTCTATAATAGTCCTTGTCATACCAATATCTTAATTACGGTAGCGGTAGGTAATTATGGGTGATAGGGGGCAATTCTTCGCTGTTCAATGCCTTTTTGCGTGACAGGTTGTAGGTTGTAAGCATTATTCATGTCAGCCTAGTTTCTCAAGGAAACCTAGCAGAGCCTTCACGTTGCCTTCAGTTTCCTGGAGCGAGTAGCATTACCGAAGTCCAGTGTCTTGTAATTCACCACCAGCTGAATAGTAAGTACAGCAGGACTACGGTAACTTTGACTATTCAAAATTAAATGTCATGGATAATAACAACAACCATCTCGGAATCAAAAATGTATTTCCAATACAAGGATGTTATTTGGTAAATAACTAACCTGATGGCTTCCAGAGTATCTGTTATTTCGACGGTCCCAAGAGCATTGTTTACGGCATGCATAACCTCAACACCCATTACTTGGGATCCTCTGGTATCTATAGAAGCAACTATGAAACTTCTATTGGCAGCCAAATATGTGTTGTAATATTCTGCAAACGCAATAATAGCTTTAATAAGAAACCTGCTAAGTGCAAGTTGGGTCACGCGGAACGTTGAGTTCTGTAGTCGCCCGTCGTAATTTGCAGATTGTAAAAAGGTGGCTTTTTCTTTGATATATACTAGGAACTAGGAACATACTTATTGATTGAATTTAAGTAAAATACTTTTCAGGATTTCACAATGACAAAAGCTTTCTTGTATTAACTAAGATTCACTTAAGCTAAGCTACGTTCACACAGAAAGCCAGAAAGACAGAAAACCCCAAAAACAAACAATTCTTAGAAGTAGGAAACAAAAATTAGTTTGATGTTTCGTACGAACCTGAATAGTCAAAGAAGTCTTTGACCCGGGAAGTCCCTGGTCCAGAGTAGACGCGGACGATCATCGGGTACTTCTGACCCTTCTCAATGACCGGCGGAAGCAGCAACTTCACGTTAGCCATCACATCATCTCCTAGACTTATCGTGTTGAACAAATTCATGGGCAAATTGTATTTGCTTAATTTCTCGTTCAGTTTTGAATTGTCTTTCAGTAATACAAAACTGTCACTCTGAAAATAAAACTTGCCATCAGATAATATCGCTCATAAGCAAGGGTCAATTTAAAATTTAGAAAGCGTGGTATTTTTAAATTACCTGCGCAGTGTATAAAAATACTTTAGGAGGAACATTACTCGAACTACAAGATAAGATACCAAAACTGGCACCTGGTGAGAACATCGGATCCACGTAGTGGCAAGAAGGTTGCTGGCACGAGACACAACGCACCGCGCCTTTCTTCGACGACCACAACTGTCTTTGCCATGGTTCTTTACTAGGAGCTACTATGAAATAGACAGTGTTTTGTTCTTCGTTCCAGCCTAAAATCTCCGTGACTGAAGAATTCCCAGGACTCTGGTCCTCTATCTCCGAAGTATTGAAGTTGAAAATAGTGGCGTGCGGGAACCTTCGGTCTCCTGAATACACATTCTGGATATCGAGCATCTTATTTCCAGTGCTGTCAAAGAACGGGTCGTGGATGTCAATCCATCCGTTAGGTTCAGTTTGCTGCTGAAGTAAGTTACATTTGTCCTTTGTCAGATCACAGTTAACTAAAATGCTTATGTTTTGTCGCCTGTTGAGCCACAGGACGATGAGGTTTTGATCAGAAGCCCAGGACACTCGACCCAAGATGTGGTCTAGGCCAATGAGGTCGACCGGTGCTGGAATGGTTCGAGGTTCACGGGTAAGATCTCCAAGTTCAAAAACTTTCAATCCTACCATTGGATTGACGCGACCTGCCTGGCAATTAAAAGCATATTATTATTGTTATAATTATTTTACGTAAAATAGGATAGATAAAGCAGTTTAACAGATAACGAACCTTAGGATATTTGAAGCTCATCGTTTTAGGATATTGATTCATTATGTCATACGGGTTCCCGTAGAGGGGATACGAAGCGGACTCCACTAACGAGTCGTTGAAGTAAGCAACGGCCAGAGATGTCCCGTGTGGTGAAAACCAAAGCGCTTCAGCTGCATTTAGAATCTCCTCTGGAAACATAATAAAAACAACAATGTAATTTTTGAAGTGAAAACTTCTTTAGAGGCGTTGGGCACTTTTTGGGATGGGTAAAAAAAATTATGCTCGCGTCAGGCGTAAGACGGAGGAAGAGTTTTAAGTACCAGGATATCAGATCCTCTAAGAGCTTATTTTAAAATACGAATGGATCGCGTTCGATTATTGAAGTGTTTTTTTTTAATCCTGGAGCAAAAGTACTAGTGCATCAGCACATTGTTAGAGGTTTGTCGATATAGATAATACGTACATTTTTTTTGTAAGCGGCCAGTACGGTACGCGTCTTGAGCGTCATGGAGGTTACAACATTAATCTAATCTAAGCTGCTGTTTTCACTTCTGCAGGCACTCCCTGAGTGCTACTCATCGCTTTTTTTTATTATGAACATTTATACGGTTTGGTTAAGCACTATTCTCTGATTTACTTAATAATTAGCTATATCTACGACTACACAGCAACATCTTTCCTTTCCCATTTAATACAACTGCTCTGAGCAGGTGCACACTTAAACAAAAAATTCGCCATTTACATGCATTGTTGTGTCATACTCTTCCTCTATTGTTTTATTTTACCGCTGAGAAACAATAGGTAACTATAATGTAGGCAGAGTTAGGTTTATAAACCTTGTTTTACGCAATGTAAGTTAGCTTAAACGTTGTTCGACGTTAATTGCCTCGCGGCCTTATTAGCCGGACGCCTATAAAGACCAAATTTTAGTGTTGCCGTAGTCATTAAAAGCCTGCCAAATATTTATTTTGTGCGATTAATCACGCAGAACCCTCTAACTAGATTTTTTGATATTTAAGTCTAAATTTGCTATAACAATACGGTTTAGCTGTTTAGATACAAACACACACATTCTTTATTCAACACCGCAAATCAATAATACTAATACTACTCATAAAATATGGAATTAACTGTTTTTCAATATCTGCTTACTTGATTTGATATGTTTAGGTATGTGATGTTTTTTTTTTTCCAAAGTAGATGGCTTCTGTCCAATGGGACAACTTTGCCAGTGTCAAGGTTGAGAGCTACAAGTGAAATTGCTGATGATGCTATTTCCTATGTCAAATTTAATCATCTGTATGTACCGTCAGTCAAATATGTGGTCTACCACGCTAAGGTTAAAAATCATTTGCACGTCATTATATAATGTCGTTAAGACGTGGCTGTCAACATGAAAGTTCGACTTCAGCCACATTTTCATACGATAGGAAGTTGGATGGTAAGTGATAGACCCACTTATTTGGCCGACCATACATACCTATTTCCTTAGATTCCACTTGCAAAATTCGATTTGATTTATCTCTCTTACTCGCTTTCCTTCCATTAGTTATCCCAAAGATTTTTTTTAAACTGTTGTCGGCGTAGCTAGGTAGTTTAAAGTGTACAATTCTCGTGGAGGTAACATTTAAGACGCATGAGGTAAGTCAGTCATCTTACCTTCATATATCCAGTCGGCGACACCAAAGTAGACCTCCCCTGGTATCCCTGCTGTAGTAAGAGTGGTCACAACGGGTTGAGCCACGTCAGGAACGTAGTAAACGTTGTTGTTCTGGACATAGGCTAGGGCCCGGCCTTGGCCCCATGCTACCACCTGTAGGGGACCCCTGCCAACCATGTAGATTGATCTGGAATAGGCAGACGTAATTTTAAGGTTTTGTACTTATCTCAAAAGCAAAATAAATAACCTTCATGAGATCATGTCGTTGTCTATCTGCCTGTCAAGATCCGTTTTCTCAGGAACGCGTGGAGGTACAAAATTGTAATTACTTAATTCGAAGTAGGTGCTTAGGACTATGGTCTCTTCAACCGTAAAAAATGACGTATCTTTTCTTACAAAAACCCTGGGATTAAAATTGACAATATTGGGTAGAATATTGAGCTACCCATGAGGTTGTCGTTATGAGCGCTTAGTGTAGTTTCTCGTTGCAATAATCGTCTCGAACGCGTTCACGTTATAGTGTCAAATATTATGATAGTAGTTACGGTGGTTTATTGCCGTTTAGATTTTATTTTATATAGTGTGTAAAATTTACAAATGCAAGTCAGACATTCAAATGTACTAGACAGTTAAAGGCTGAGCGGCCTCGTTACGCTTTAACAGTTCCTTAACAAGCACAATGTTATTGAAATCACTTACTTGGTCTCGAGGTCATACACCGAATACACAGCAAGCCGTGAATATCTGTAAACCTGTAAGTTGGAAAAAAAAGCTTTTGAAAACTCTTCACCATTAAGGAATTTGAAAATAGGTTTTGACAATATGCCGCGTCCGCATGCATACATTTTCCTGCTTTTAAACCATTTAAGTCACATGATTACATTTGAAATGCACCATGAACTTTTCGGTGAAGGAAAACATAGCGAGGAAACCTGCGTACACCTGCGAAGCAGTTTATTAATGATAATGTGTGAACTTCCTATTACAGCCCAAAAAACTACGACACATTTTGGGCTGAGGCAGAATTAACTCTTTATGTAGAGTTTGAACGCATTATTCGCATTTTGGGCAGTGGTGGTGGTGATAATTTGGTTTTATGTGCCGTTTATAGTTTATTTATGAAATACTGAGTGGCAAACGAGTAGCTCTCTTGCACGTGTAACATTAAAATAACAATGTAGGTACTTAATTGGTTTTATTTCGTACCAGTAAAATAACAGTTCACAGAAATGACACCTGTGTAGAAATGACACCTACACATCAGGCCACATAGCTACTTCAGAAAATTCAAACGTCCAGTATCCAATAACATCTGAGTAACATAGCTTTTTTAACCAGCTAATGAATAACATTAAATTGTTAAAATAAATGCACGATTTATTGATTCAGAGGTCAGGTGTGTGAACCACGTTACAGCTGGTACAGGGTTATTAACCTGAATGTAGATAGGTAGGTTACATACAGTATTTGCTATCGTTATTTAAGTAATTACTATTCGAATATAACATTTAATCAACTATTACAATTATGTTCAATAAGAAGAGTCGAGCATCTCATCTCATAATCACTTAAAAAAAGAATATTTTATTTCGCTAAAGCGTGATTAGTGATCTCTGATCTCTTAAATAATCAATGAAAATGTCATTAATGTATTTTAGGCATGATTAATTAGACATGTCCTAGTTTTTTGTGGTGTGACTAAGTCCATGGGCGAGTATCAGTTTGCCAAATAAATTCAACATCTCACCCTACGATATTCTTGTCCATAAAAGCAATAAAAAACATAGAGTTGTCTTGATGTTCTTAGGGTAACAACCAAGTAGTAAGAGTCCCCCTTATAGCTTAAACCTTGTAAACCACTTACCTACATACATTTATAATTAAAATAACCCAAACTTCACTGATGTAAATGTCATTTTACATAAAAAATACTTATGTAGAGATCTCAATTATTTTTTCTCTATGTTTGCATACTTGACCAGCGAAGCATATAGCAAATCTTTACGGTACATAAAGCACATGAATACTGTGAATTATACCCATCCCTCCCACGCGTTCGTACACTTACAAATAACATAATACATATAATAGCTACATGTAGTTTAGTATGTTTCAGCCATTAATTATACCAAAAGGTAAGTGGGGACAATAAGGGAGGTACAAATTGTCCACGGCAAGATTTATGGAACATAATATTATGAAAGCTAAACGACATTTTATGATGGCGATTTTCCCGGTTAAAAATTTGAAATTGCTTACCTTCTTTTCTTGGGAAGTCAGCAATAAATATTTTAAGTCCTTTGAAAACGTAGAAACGGAGTAACCCTTAGCGCTTAAATTGAACTGAAAAAAAAAACATTAAATTAATAGTCTTGCTAGAGTATTAATTAGGTACCTATCTTAAATTATGTAATCATCTGTTAATCATGCTTTAGTACAAGGAAAAATTCATGGGGGCATCCCAAGGTAAAAACTGATAATCTTGCAGTAAGTAGGTATAGACCTCACATACTTTTTTATCTGGGTATTTAACCCAGATACCTACTTAAGTAAAATTACGCGATCTTATAATAGAATGAAAGGATATTGACCCAGAATTTACTTATAAGTTAAATAAATCCTCAAAACAAGAATAATATTAATATCGGTCGGACATTCTCCAGGTTTATACACTCCGTCTACTAAAGCGTCGCTAAAGGCCTTATATAGCTATAAAATTTTGCAATCGGCCTAATAGCTATATAAGTGTTTACACGATAAAAAAGTGTGTAGGCAAAGCTCTTGTTTCAGATTGTTAAGGAAAATATAACAAGAAAACCTAATCGTATGCGCGAACTCTTGAATGCTTGTTACCAAAAAATCGAACTTACGACAACCCAGACATAGGCTTTGCTAACTATCTACATACAACATTTAAAACCAATCAGGGGCCTTACCATGACGTCTTAATGCGATTCAGTTTAGGTTCACTCGCTGTCAGAGTCATACTAAAAGTGACAGCTAAAACTTGAACTGAGTCGGAATTAGGACGTCATGGTAAGGCCCCTGTACGCATGTAGGTAAAATAAGCGGTTGTCTTAGTTTTAGACTTGTGTCAATCGATTGAAAACTTACCATATCCGGGTAATTTACAATTGTCTCCTGTGATTGAGTCGATGCGTCAAATTTCACAATGCCAGCAGGGCCATGACTAACGAATTCGCTATCTAAAAGGAAAATAAAAATTACCGTCGGTAAGGCTATGGCAAAACGACTATTAGGCTATTCTAGGCGGAGATGGCAAAACGACCTCGGGCCTTACCATGACGTCCTAATTCCGGCTCAGTTCAAGTTTTAACTGTCACTTTTAGTATGAATCTGACAGCCGAGCGAACCTAAACTGAATCGCATTAAGACGTCATGGTAACCCCCCTGGCCGCAGAACTGAGTGGCTGGATAAAGCTCTGGATAGGGAGATGTAGTGATCAAGAGAGGTGGCCCTTGCCCAGCAGTGGAACACAAATAAAGGCTAATCTAACTAATATTATAAATGCGAAAGTATGGATGGATGGATGTTTGTTTGTTACTCAATCACGCCAGAACGGCCCAACGGATCTGGATGAAATTTGGCACATAGATGGAGAAAAGTCTGGAGTAGCACATAGGCTACTTTTTATCCCGGAAAATTGCGTAGTTCCCGCGGAATGGTGATAAACGAATTCTTTGCAGACGAAGTCGCTGGCAACAGCTAGTATAATAATAATGACTAAAAAAGCTTATGAGCTTATGTGGCTAAGAATCTTCTCGATGTTGTTATACAAAATTACCTGAGATCCATTCTCCAGAAAGTTTATCCGGATAAAATTCTGCCCTTAATGGTACCAGCTCTTCCAATGTAAATGTTTTGAGGACAGCTTGTGGCGATGACTCTTTTGGGCAACCCAGGAACAGTAGTCCAAGGATGAAGACAGTTAAATTATCCGTCTGTAAGAAAACAACTTTTTTAGGTATTGCTACACGTACCTAGTTATCACTATCACTATCACTACATAGTATAAAACAAAGTCGCTTTCTGTCCCTATGTCCCTATGTATGCTTAAATCTTTAAAACTACGTAACGGATTTTGATGCGGTTTTTCTTTAATAGACAGAGTGAATCAAGAGGAAGGTTTATATGTATAATACATGCATAATATACCGTGCGAAGCCGGGGCGGGTCGCTAGTTTTTATATGAAAACCAACGTACAGACGGTCGCTAGCATTTAATACTTTTAACATACTTAAAAAAGCTAAATTCTCAGTTTATTTTCGATTATAGTCTTCACCTACAGTGTTTTTTTTTTGACAGTGTGTATGTCTCAGATGTAGTCCCAAGTTTATTATAACCTGACTCAACTTTGAAGTTGGTTAATGTTTCCATTTAAAATTAAACCCAAAAGACTTATGTACAGTATGTTCACGTATTAATGAATATGGCCTTGTAGGTACGTCCTGTCTTCGACACTCCGCGACATATTTCTTCAATGGCCGCATCAAATGCTACATTTTATCAAAGATATTTCTGCCAACTTATGCATTAGTTAGGCAACTAAAGTAAAACATTCATTTTAAATGGCGTGGTAATAAAAGTTCGATAAATTACATAAGTATTTTTTTATTGCCGTCATCCATTGTTCTCATCGTTAAATATAAATTATGGATTCGTAAATATTTTTTATCACAGATGGTGTGGACAATATTAAATAGCAATTTCAAGGCCGGCAAATATTCATTTTTTCATGTGGATGGTGTAAGTCAGTTAGCACACGGGAAGACCTGCGGTTAAATTACGAAGATCGACAAAACATGAAGGAGCCTCTGAACACCACACGCGTGACGCGACGTGTTTCGAACCAATCCATGATTTTTGTTGAAGGTCAGCTCAAATAGCCAAACGAGACAAACATGTCGAGCATTAATCGAATAAAATACGTGAGTGATCCGTTTTCAAAATTATTATTTACTTACTAGCTTCTGCCCGCGACTTCGTCTGCGTAGAATTAGCAATTGACATGGTTATGGCTATCCCCCGGGAACAAAGAATTTTTTCGGGATAAGAAGTAGCCTATGTTTTAATCTAGGGTACCGGCTATCTTCGTTCCAAATTTTATCCAAATCCGTCTAGTCGTTTTAGCGTGAAGAAGGAACAAACATACACACTCACTCACTCACATCGTCACAAACTTTCTCATTTATAATACATATTAGTACCTAGGATAGGATCAGTCGTTGCCCGCGACTTCATCTGCAGAGAATTAAAATTTGTAGTAGAGCTCTTTATACCACCTTAATCCGGACCTGTCCCCAAATCCTTTCTTAGCGAATGCCTACGCGCCATACCACAATATGTGTACCAAATTTCAGTGCAATCCGTTCAGTGGTTTGAGCAGTGCGTTGATCGATCGAGATGGCTTTTATAATCCTTACTTAAATATTATAAATATGAAAGTATCTCTGTCTGTTTGTCTGTCTTACACTGTCACGCCTAAACCACTAAACCGATTTTAATGAAATTTGGTACAGAGATAGTTTCAGACCCGGAAAATGACTTAGAATAGTTTTTATCTCGTTCCCGCGGGATAGCAATAAGCGAATTCTGCGCAGACGGAGTCGCGGACAACAGCAAGTGTAAGCCAAGCCTTAGCATGACGTCCTAATTCCGACTCAGTTCAAGTTTTAGCTGTCACTTTTAGTATGAATCTGACAGCAAGCGAACCTAAACTGAATCGCATTAAGACGTCATGGTAAGGCCCCTGATGTCTGAATGTCATAGTAGTCTTATATCAAGAATAATCATCGCGTTTAGTCATTATTATTGTGCTAATTAAAACACCAAAGCAGGTTAATATTCGATGCAATTGATCAATTAAACTTCCAATAACACGGCATGTTACACAGGTAGCTTACTTAATCTAATAAAAAATAAAAAGGTGATGATGGGTAAATATGTTGTCTGACATGCTCATAATACTTACCTAATTTGCATAACCATAATTATTATAGTCCGCATGGTTGGTCCGAGATAGCCTGAGAGCTGGTAGACATTTTATTTCGAGTACAATAAGTATAAAATCCGTGCTAATAATATAAATGCGAAAGTAACTCTGTCTGTCTTTCTGTCTGCCTGTTAAACAAATTTATTTGAAATCTGACATACCTACAGATAGTTTTAGTTCCTGGGGAAGAATAGGATAATGTTTATCCAGGAAAATAGCGAATTATAAGCAGACGGATTCGCGGGCAATAGCTAGTATTTAATATTAAGAAATATTTGACTTAAAGCACTGGTTATTTAATAGAGATTGCTTTAACACAAAAATTTGATGCACATGTTTTGTTTAGGATGATTTTTCTCAGCTTATTTTGTACTAAGTACTAATCACTGTTTACAAAAGTCACGTTTGTTGATGAATCCGTACTAAAATTTTGCTCGTTCCCTGAATCCGTGAACAAGTGCTGATGTGATGAATCAGCTACACTGATAAGGACTCAGGCCAATGACATGCTAACTTTACTCAAAATATTAAACGAACAAAAATATTTGAGGCACATTCACATTTTAACAGAAAACCATTGTTAAGTACCTTGAAAAAATTAAATCAAAAATGCGAGGTGATAATGCCTGCAGGTGATCGTGAATGTTAAATATATTCATGTTCAGATATCAAAGGAAATATCATACAAGTTGTTAGTGTAACGCCGTCTCAAATGCTCTAAAATGTCTACCAGCTCTAAGAGTTTTATGCTTGACACGAATACAGACAAACAGGTAAAATTTGATTTAAATACCTACTTTGTTGTTGATCAAATAATTACCAAACTAAATATAACTGACATTTATGCCGGTACAAATCCAGGGTCAGGACATAATATAATATGCACATAATATTATCATGTAGTTAATTTATACAAAATAACCGACAATAAAATTATGGGGCTTGATTGACAGGAACTGAAGATGCAGAAAACATTATCTGTACATATACCTCTCATGAGAGATTGGCCTGTGCCCAGCTGTAGGAATAGGAAGTATACAGGTTGGACATGATGATACATCTAGTACAATATGATACCTACTGATAGTATTTAAAAAGACTATCGGGTCCGTCTTTCTGTCTCTCACTCTTATGGGGTTATGGGTACTTGAATCGGCCGGTGGTACCCGAAAAGTTTGTTTGAAAACCGAATGTAGTTTTTGTAGCTCACTGAATGTAATAAAATTGACTTGCAACAACAACAATTTGCGAACAAGCCCTCAGTACCTGTGTCCAAGCTTCCCAGTGTCAATATCATTCGAACAGTCAAAAAGAGACTAAGTATACAATTATCAAGCAAATCACTGATTTCCTCGATTAACTTTCGCCATGTGAGAATCATAATTTATTCGCGCACCGCTGACGTAAGATCCATTGTTGTTGTCGACAAACCAGACCGTAAAATGTAGAAGACAAACTGACAGGCAAGTTAAAGTGCAATTATTGAATATTTTAGTATTACCTTTGTTCTTTTTAGCTTTTTCCCGAATCTTCGCTATTCGCAAGCAAACCAGTAGGTAAGCTTGCAAGCGAACAAGGCAGTAGGCGAATATGGGTATTAGATAGGATTTAAGACGTTTCCTTCAGTCGTCTGGGTATGCGATTCTTTTAAAATACTGTTTAAAGGTGTACAAATTCGTAAACTCAGCAACACAGTAGGTATAATTAAGACTTAATTATTTTTATTATGAGAGTAGCGCACACGGCTTTGCTCCTTTGGAAGGATAAAAAAAAGCCTAGCTCCCTGTAGTAGGTAGGTGCCATTCACGTTGACGCCCACCGTGGTTCTTATTACTATGTTGTTAGTTAATGTTAGAAGAAGAAGAAGAAGAAGAAAAAAGTTTATTTATGACAAAACAAAACATCACAATAAAAAAAACACATAATACAGCAGATAAATAAATAATTTGTTAGATTTAAGTCATTTGATAATAATAAATAAATAAGTTTAAGTGTGATAAATCAACGCGGCTTCGTGGATAGCATCTACCTATATCGCGTGGTCTAGTTCCAGTTCCATGGAACAACCGGGACTCATCATGCGTATTTGCGATAGGTATTTGTCGATAAGATATAAAAATTGGCACCCGAGTAATAAATAATTAATGAGTTTCATTTACAGTAATTTCATTCAATTAACACATGTGCGAAAAAACATTGTCTTGTCGAATTGAGAACCACTTAATTTTTTCTAAAGTCGGTTAGAAATTAAGCCTAATAGGTATTCGAGCGTTGTATTTATTTATGCAAATGAAGTTAAAATTACTAAATAGGTAGTTACTTACACATTGATATTTAAGTAAATTATAACTTTTGATATAAATTTTCAATTTATTCTACCTACATAATATCACTCTTATATCGAAGTTGGTAGTAAACATGTCAAGTACTTTGCCATAAAATTAAAAAAATTATAAATTAAACATCTGAAGAACAATAAACGCAATTATCGACGAAACACAGCTAAATTCTATTAAAAGCCCTTACAATCAAATTGTGAAACTTAATGTCTGTAATTTAAGTAACTTACCATGTCTGTTGACAGGACGCGAGGACGCGCCGAGTAGTCCTCAATGAGTTAAGTGGTCCAATGTAACATCACTCGCGGGCGTCGGCGGGGCCGCGCGGTCAGCGACTGCGCCGCTGCGCGTGAGTCTGCGCGTCACAAAACAATAGCGGTTCTAACTATGGTTCTAAACTTCAAATGACGATTTGGACCGGTTCGAGTATTTGACGGCTATAAGACAAGTATGGGTACCAACATTTACGGACAAGACTCTGGAATACTTTCAAAGATCAATGTTCGAGGAAAGGATTAAGACTACGGCAGTCAATTTTACTAGTCATTTTCCTTACAGCCAGTCACGTGTCGCACACTAAAAACGCACAGCGTATGTAGTGTACCAAAGTACCTAGAAGCAGAAAAGTTCAGCACAAGGCCGGATTTACCATAGAAGCTAAAAAAGCTGAAGCTTAGGGCGGCAAAATTGGCGCAAATAAAAAATTACAGAATAAAAAGTAAGGCTGCGGACACGACACGAGTGGAGCGGCAAAAATTGAATAGCTTTGGGGCGGCAAATGTGTAAATCCAGGACTGGTTCAGCAAGTCCCCAAGTGGCAAAAATATGTCCCATCTTTTGAATAAGTAGTCGGCCGTCAGTCGTATACTTACTCCAACAAGTATTGAATCTGACGATATACAGACTTAAATAGGTAAAGAAACTAGGCTTTGCTACGTAAGTTCTAAGTTAAATTTAGAATTAGGTAGACAAAGTTCTAAATAATTAGTAAACAGACAAATAAGATATCCGAGAATGAGATAGTACGTATTTAGAAATTATGACTGTGATTTACGATTATTGATGTTATTTTCCTTAAAATCAACATCCAAATCCAAGACAAACGTCATCGACGGGCGATGATTCGAGTTTGAAGACGAACGTGTTTATCAATACGAAAATTCAATTGACGATTATTTCCATTATTGTTGGGTGAAAGAAAACAATGGCTTACTTTTCGTCTTACAACAAAAGAAGTCCTAAGTATGTGGGTTAGGTACTTCGCTTGTTGTCAACTTTTCACACAGTCTAAAAATATAGGAAAGTAACCATGCATCTCATCGACATAGATATTTATTGCAAAGGTAACTATATGTAACTAGCGAAAGATATATGCAAGTAAGAGGCAAGTAAGCCATTGCACTACCTGCATCTTTCAACACGTATTCAACACCTACAACAACACCCAAAATGAATGAAAGAACCTAAAACTTTACATGAAAAGGTTGGCATATTCAAGCATTTACGTCATAAACGCGACATTTAAAAAGCAAATAATGCACTCACTGTATTAATTTCTACTCCTCATTAACGTACCTACCTGTATTTTTTTAACTTCTGTGACGTAGCCGGCTCCGATAAATTTAATTTTGACTGCGCAGTGCAGTGCTACCTTTGATAAACAATAGTGCTACGTTCATAGCTACTTAGTTTCACTTTGACCTTCATGTGAAGTAATCAATTTTTTATGCATGCTCAAAACGATATTTTTTAAGGCTAACATACACAAGAATTCGTCTTGGTTAATAAGTGTGTAATATTTGACACGAACTGCATTTTAATTAAACATTTGGCTCAGTTATATTTTAACAGAATTTGTGTTTTGACATGTTGGCTATGCCTTATTGTCATGTTTCATTTCATTTATGGAACTACCGTCATGCAATTTTACGGGTCTATACAGTTAAGTTTGTTTTTAAAATTAAAACCAAACAGCTCACATGTTCAAGACGAACATAGGTAGTTTTAAGTTGAATGTACTTTGATAGATTAAAATTGACTCTGCTATACAAAGGTAATCAGCAAGTATGTCAGCCATAAGCATTACCAACAAATTTACCTGCGTGACATAATAGCTCGATTGCGGTGATCGTGGATGCAGTTATGTGAGCTCGGGTTGCACAACCGTCCACAACACCTTTCCAATACTTGCAGCCTCCCATATAAAAACGAAACACGACCCGGTTGATTACTGGCGCGAAGATTTTGGTAACAATGTCAACGGCCGAAATATGGGTTTGTTAGTATATAAAAAGTACTCTTTGGGTTTGTTGTTATGATCGTAATATAATATAGTTACTACTCGTAACCGACAACCGTAATATTACCCACAATCATGCTAAACGTGGCCTTTAGGTCTTGTTCCCTTAGGCTCTATCTACCCATAAGGGATATATAGATATGATATGTGTATGTATATAACTAGTACTTACTGTATTAGAACTTTGGTCCTTTAATTATTTAAAAACTTACCACACGTCTTTGTTCGTCCTTTACGAATATAATCAGAACAACTAGGTAAGTCATGAAGTTCTCTGCCCACGTGTTCCTTTTAGTTTACGCTACAATCCGTCCAAACTTGCCATCTTCTGTTCTGTTGTCATTTACTAGGTAAGAGGAGAGGGCTCCATCTAAAAACAATATCTATCTTCGCTACCATAATCATCAGGCGTGATTGTGGTCAAATGCAAGTTTATTACCTATGCATTAGAGAAAAAAACAAATTCAAAAAACTCTTAACATAATAATTTTACTCAAAAAACCCGACGAACCGGGCGTCTTACCATAACGTCCTAATTCCGACTCAGTTCATGTTTTAGCTGTCACTTTTAGTATGAATCTGACGGCGAGCGAACCTGGGGGGCTACTAAGAAATTCGATTTTCGAAGTTCGTGTCATACCGTCCCTCTCACTCTCAAATGAATGTGTATTAGTATGAGCGGAACGGCAACAAACGAACTTCGAAAATCGAATTTCATAGTATAAGACCTGAACTGAAACGCATTAAGACGTCAATGGTAAGGCCCCTGTTCAGAACAACCTATCCTTGGCAAAAAAAAACAACTAAACGTCTACCAAAAAGAACACATACTTAGCTACATAACACTTCGAGGTTTTTGGCGTTAATGTTTTACTTGCGTAGAAGGGAGAGTTTATGTCGTAATTTATATTATAGCATATAAACCTAAACGTTAGTACCTAACAGACCGTTACTTAATCCAGGTACTACCGATATATCCAATGATGTAAGTACGCTCGAGGATAATTGTTGTGACCATGCATATTATAAGGTAGGCATACATTCTCTGCCTTATCTATTTTGCCTTGGCATTTATGCTAGCGTTACGTAGGTTCTTTTTAATTTAATACGGGCAATCAACATGCAAAGGTTTACTAGGCAATTAGGTAGGTATATAGGATTTATAGACAATCTTATTATGTAATAGGTACCTAGTTTTACTTGAAACTTCGTATGCGCAGATTTGTGTGTATGCATTATACCGTGCACAGTATTAGTAATAAAATTATTACCATAGTAATAGTAATACATTAGGAGGAGTAATCTTGGGTAGGTACCTACTGATTAGTACCAAAAATGGTAACTTTATAAACAAGGAGTAACTTTATGTTTGTTTGTATGTATGGAAACTAAGTACGTTACAATACAATACAATACAAATAGGTACTCTTTATTGAACACCACAAATCAGTACCTAAGTACTTCACTATTAAAATACCACAATAACCCAGACTGTCACAAGCTATACTTTTCACGGAAGAAGCAGAAGTAGAAGCAGTTTCCACGAAACGTAAATAGAGTAATTAGACGCCTTATGTATCCAAGGTTGTTTTATTTATCCGCCATTTGTGTCTTTATAAATATCCCCCCGAGAACCATATTAATAATAGAAGAGAGTATAATAATAAACTTAATACGATTAATAAACTAAACAAACCAACCATTTGCCACCGAGAACAACCTACGCAACACATTGGATTAGCATTTGAGTCATTGTGTAACCTTTTTATCGTTAATGTCTATTGAGACTTGAGTTTCTTTGTAACACATCCTGGTCTTTTTGTATCCTTCCTGTCGCGGTCAATGACTTATCACTTATCTGTAAGAAATTGAACCAAATAATTGAAATGCATGGTCATGTTCATGTATAGGTAGATATATGTTTTTGTGTACAAACGAATAACGTGGCTGTCTGACAGATAACGCACAGCCTAAACCACTGGAGCTAGAGAGTTGAATTTTGGCAGACATATTTTTTGAAGAGTATATTGGTGCACTAAGGGATTTTTCAATTTAAAGTGAAGTATAACAATATAACTACACTCAGGGACATATTTAGCGGAACACAAAAAAGTTAGTAAAACGCATAATTAATGCTTGATCAGAAAAAAATAAAAAAATAGTTACCTACCTACACTTTTCTTTATGTTCCGCTAAATATGTCCCCGAGTGTATAATCTTAAGCGTTATAATAATTTATTACAGGTTTTATAGGAAGGTACTTGAATCCCAAAAAATTGCATACTTCCCACGGAATCAGTTCAACACTTTCCGGAGGTTACTCATACATACAAACAAACACTTCATATCTTTATTAGGTATGTCAGTAGTATGAATCCAGGGAAAGTGGTAGCGAATGACGACATACCTTGATGTTCGTTTCTGCATAATTTAACGATTCATTTTAGCTTTATGGCCTTGAGCTCTTCGGTTTATGAGTTCATTTTGACGAAGATATAACCGAAGTCCAACTCTTCTTAAATTGGTTCAGTATAATGGTAAGGGATTTGCCGATCCCAATCTTCTTGTAACTTTAAAATAAAGATCATTGCATCAATCAATCAGAATATGCAATACCTAGCGTTATATTATTATTGCTCTTATATGTTTTTTTAACATCGCATTCACAGGCAAAAGGGGTAAAAATGAAAGTGTAGCTTACATAGAAAACTTTAATTTACTTAACTTTAAAATATTACAACTATTGTCACATTTTATCAAGTTTTACAAAAATACAAAATTTTCACAGACTTTTGTGCTGCAAGGAACTTACTTCGTGTTTTTAAATTAATCTAAAAAAAAACAGTTTTATACGAAAAATTTGGAGCTGTAACAGCATACCTGATGATAAGCAATACATATTTTTCTTGTGCGAAAGTGATGGATCCGTAGCCCCTTATCGCTTTAAGTAAACCATGCACTAATCGGTAACGAACGTATTTGATTAATTATACTTATCATGCAAAAATACAAAGTTTCGGGCGACGCGCCCGCTAAGTATATTCGTAGCGCATAACATAATGCCATCGATACTTATCAAAAAGTAACGTATACAGACTTGCAGTCCATTCCATACAAATCAGTGATCACAGTCGTTTATCAAAACTGTATAATATTAAGCTCCATTTAATGTGTTCTATATCATCCATCCAAGTTTGAGGCCTTTGAGGGACACAGACCTTTGCGCTAACCTACAAGGAATTATTTCTTGTGAATGCAAAATTGAGTTATGTAACCACTATTGTCAACTGTGACAAACGACTTGGTATATTATGAAACTGATTATTAAAGTCTGAGGCATTTGGCCCAGTACTGATTCATGGCGTTGTATCGGTGCATATTAACCCCAACCAAGCTGTGCGCCTCGTCCGGGTAAGACTGAAAGAAACATAGTTAAAGATTAATATGGAGTATACTCGTTGTACCGCATATGGCACATCACACTGACTCCTGAGGTATATAAGAGGGTATTCGCCGTTCCTTTCTGTCAAACGGTAAAAGAGGAGGGAAGGAAGAGACGGTGAATACAATCGCGAGCGCCCACGCGTTAAGAATATAACGCTTCTGCTTAAGATGCACCGAACCTAACGTGACCCTAATAAAAGTTAACTTTAATTTAGCTCGAAAATCGTGCCTCTATTGGGGTCATGTAAGACTGGTGCTGATTCACCTCCAGTATCAATGTGGCATGCCACATACGGAACACCGAGTATGTGTCGCGCAGACGTGGCTATCATGTACCTACGTGAGGTTGAAAAGTATTTATTCATCAATACCACTTCTTATTGATAAAAATACGAGTGTATCTCAATCTCTTAGACAATTGTGTCAATATACATATTTGTGCTAAAATAATGTAAAAGAAAAAGCGATGACTGAAACGGATCGACATCAGTCACGGTCGACTTCTGCCCACGTAAGTGAGTGACGTTACTAAGGTAATATGTTTTTTTTTTCATGATGACTATAAACTGTGACAAACAGACGAAACATTTCCCGAAAGTTGGACAACCGTTGATCATGGGTTTAACATGTCAGTTCGCAGAAAACGTCATTCTAGGCATAAAACGTGTTTGTCTTTTAAACTTCCAACGCTAAGAGCTATGTGTGTGTTTGTCTATTCTGTCTGTGGTACCGTAGCTAATAAATATGTAAACAGATTTGGATGCGGTTTTTTTGAGAGCAGTTTTTTTATTGGTTGTTTTGAGATAAATATCTACACAGTAAAAAATCCATGACTTAATTATAAACATTCGTTTTCCTTATTCATCCAAATATTGAAACACACTCGTAAATGATATACAGCTTTGTTCCCACATATTGGGGATTTCCCACTATGTCAGCTAAGATACATCTAAAGCTGACTATACAAAGAGCGCACTACACCTCTCTCGGTCCCCTTTGTCGTCCCACCCCGCGCCCCTGTGCCGCGGCAAGAGCTTATTTAAGCGGTCGATCTATAGTCTTAAAAGTCAAAAAGTCAAAGTCAAAAGTTTATTTTGCAAATAGGCTGCCGAGGGCTCTTTTACATGTCTTTTTTTGAATCTACCAGCGCATTCGGAAAGACCATCATTGCCAAGAAGAATGCACCGCAAGAAACTTGGCAGAAAGTCATTTTTTTCAAAATAAAATAAATCTTTGTTGAGGTACTGGGTTCTTATTAGAGACGGACACTTGTACAGTCAGCAATCACTACACAATCCAGTCATCAAAAATAAGCAAAAACGAGACATGTGACGCTTAAAAATCTCACCATTTGCTCGAAGGGTATATCACGCTCTTGAAGCGCTCGCATCAGCTTGGCAGCGTTCTGGTAATGCACGTTGTCGTCAGCGTTGCCATGCATCAGGTAGAAGTCGTGTCCTCGAAGCTTCTCTACCAGGAGGGTGACGTCACCATCCTCGTACCCTTGCAAGTTGTCCTCCTCAGTAGGCAGGCCCATGTAACGCTCGGTGTACATCGTGTCTGAAAAATTAACAAGAGATTGTTAATTGTTGTTGTTTGTTGTTGTTGTTGGTTATTGTGTCGTTGTGTGATGTTTTATTGTGTTGTTGTTGTTGTTTTGTGTTGTTTTTTTATTGTTAAAGGAAGTCCTGTAGAAGTAGCGGATAGCACAGAGCATACCGTCATTTCATCCTATCTCACTCACTTTCAATTAATGACTAATATATGGCTCATTCGAAATATTATAAACGGGATGTGAACCGCGATTACCTTTATTGAGCACCCGATATTTCGATGCAGTTGCATGCATCATGATCGCGGTTCACATCCCGTTTATAATATTTCAAATGAACTTAACCGTGAATTATTAAAAACTCTTAATAATTCGCTCGACGGAGAAATCTGAAACTTTTTTCCGTAGCTAAGAATGGTTATTCCTATCAATAGAAAAATCACCAAGCACTTTTATAATAATCATCCATTCCCAATCGCCCTAGCCGTGCTAGTATTAACAAGCAAGATAACCTACTGTAGTAAAGCCAGGAGGTGACAGGCGCGCCGGAGACGCCGCACTGGAACAGATGCTCATCGTCGTGCAGCAGTGTGAGCAGCGTCGCGTAGCCGCCGTAGCTGTGGCCCCAGATGCCGACGCGGGACGGGTCGATGAATGCGTAACGCTCGAGCACTTGTCTGCCGGCAGAAGACGTTGCTATACTTACAGACCGAGCGGTTCTCGGTACCCTTTTGTTGTCCTACCCCGCGCCCCTGTGCCGGTGCGGGCGAGCACTCATTTAAGCGGTCACTCTATAGCTAAACGGGTGGTAGGCAGTGGCGGTAGGCACTACAATTTGTATGCGCTACCTACTATAGCCACCCCCTGCACGCCCTAGGTTACCACCGGATTACAACCGGATCCTGTACAACGTCCGTCTGTCCGTACCACAATCTTACTCGATAAGCCTGCCGCCAAGCAGTGCTCGCGCTACTGTTCCGACGTCAAGAGTAAAACAACCGCTGAAATTACTGGCACATGATGTAATCCACCTCAGCCCTCTAGACTGGCAACGCATCCGTGGTTCTCACTTAACATCAGGTGACCCACTCGAGCGTTGGCCACCCTACCTCATAAAAACCCGAGTACTGGCAAGATAAAAATCAAATTTCAGTAAAAAACAATACTCAGCTAATTTAAAAGACGTTAGATGTATTGCATTTACAATATCAATGCAGAGCGATGCGATCCGACAACAAAGGCTAAATTATTCCACATTTAACATTCTGTACTTGTTCAAGGTAAACGAGAGGTTATGAATCAAATAACTGTTCCTGGCGCGACTAATGTGCAATCTGGTTGACCAGACGAATATACTACTATATTATGCGTTTCTAAAGCCAAATGTTGAAGGTAGCAGAATGTTACAGTAAAATCTTTCACTGTTTCATTACTACGCACTGCCTTTTTTTCCATCGATGACAAGAAATCTTTTCAATTGATAACGAAGCAAGAGAACATTTTTTTGTCTTCTCATATGACTTCAAGCCATGATACATTTCAATCAGCTGAGGCTTCCATAACAATCCACTTAAACGTAAATTAATAAGAGAGAAACAGTTTTGAAAACATAAAACATACTGTATTGTCATATGTACCTTACTTTACCGAAATATGTGTTCTGCCATCCTAAGGTTGAAAATTCTTTGCACTTCATAAAATATGATATCGGTAAGACGCGTCTTTCAACTTGAAAGTTCGACTTTAGCGACTTATTCATTTTATAGGAAGTTAGACGCAAAATGATAGACCACTTATTTGGCCGACCGTACTGTTTAACAGTCCTCGTGTACCTTTCCACTACACCGTTTACCTGAGGATGACGAAGTGGTCTTCGATCTCGACGGTGCCGAGCTTGTTGTTGAGGGAGTACAGGATGTCCTGGCCCTTGAGTCCAGAGCCGCGGCCGTCCGCCAGCATGTAGATAACGTTGCGGCTGGTGGTCAAGTACGAGTGGTAGCCTATGGAACACGTTTAAAGTTGACAAACTTACAGTTCTGAACTGTCGTCTTGAATTTGTGGTTGATAAGGTTTATACTTTTAGAGCGCCTGCGATCCCAGTTTTAGTTATTAGCTTTAAGGTTGGTTTTCTTATTTTAACGATAATTTTGGTGAACTAAAATCATATAGATATAAAAAATTTGGGATCACACAATATTTAACTATCATTTCCACCCAAAATTATTCAAGCATATTAAGTTGGTCAAAAATGTGAAATTTACACAGAAAGTTGTCTTCATTTTATTTCTACTCTGTGTTGTGTCAGTCTATTACAAACCTTGTGACGTCAGAAGTGTTATACATTCGATCTTGCTTAATCTCATTTAATATTAAAATCCTTAATCGCTCGTCAAACTTTATCTCCCTAAATTCATCTGTTCCTACATCCCCAAAAACTTACCAACAGTAAAGGTATCGTAAACCGTATTAGTGTTAGGCCCGGAGTACACATAGAACACCATGGCGTACTTGGTGTCGGGGTCGTCGACATCAAGACCGGGAGGCAGGAACAGCCTGACGGGGGCAGGGAAGCCATTCTCCAGTGGCACGGTGGTTATAATGCTGCCGGGACGGTTTTTGCCGATCAAACGGTTTCGAACTATGGCATTGTCCTCCCAGGTGGTCAGTACTTCGGCGGTCTACGGTAAAAATGTAGAAATAGAAAAAAAATGCGTCCGGCAGACATGTGACAAACTAGCTTTTACCCACGGTTTCGCTCACGTGGTTAATGAGTATTTCATCCCGTGGAAAAATCGGTATAAATAGGGAATACACTTTTATTGAATCAGGCGTTACTTTGCGGAGGTCCATTTTAATGAACATAAAATATGAAAGAGTAACAAGCAAAAGCAAGCAAAAAAGCAAGAGTAACAAGTTAAAGAAAGAAAAAAAAGAGCAAGTAAGAGGAGCAAGTGCAAGTTTGAGTAGCAATGTAAATATTTTATGTTTTACTCACCCTGGGATTGATGATGAAGGTGGCGGAGGGCTCGTTGGGCGAGGAACAAGTGATGGTTATGTAGGAGCCGCCGCGACTGGCCGTGGCTGTAGCCCACGTGCAGAGTCCCCCGTCCGGCAGCACCAGGGAGCAGCTGAGGCATCGCGCCTGCGCGCCCACCGCGTGCACCTCTGACTGCCACGGTGAGTCCGTCACCGTACGAGTGAAGTAGCTGAGAAAAGGTATCATTAAGACACGGTTTATGTTACTCTGTTAAAGTACATATAATAATAGGTTTCATTACGGAGTAATCTTGTGAACACACTGGCAAAGTGTCATTACATTAAGGTTGGGTCCTTTCGTAGATCAATCATTATCGCATGATTGTTAAGTAATTTCAGTGCACGATGAAATCGTGGGAGCGGAGACTCATTTGGGAAGAAGGTAACTTTTAAACATTCTGTCGCACTCGCACGTAACAAACGTATTGTCGTACGTTTACCCACATTCGCGGCTAAATTTAAATTGAAGGCTGCCATCTTTGCATGCGAAAACATTTCACAAATGTTCCGACCAGGGCTTGAAATACCAGTATTTTTCGGAACCGGTATTATTATAAATTTCAGGTTCCTTAGAACCGGTAAATTTACCGGTTCTCAGAAGTTAAAATACCGCACTACATCATACGGCAACACCCAAACCCATACTCACTAGGAAAGGGTCGACTCGTCCATCCCCACGTAATTATTGACAGTGAAAGCGCCAGGAGTGACGGAGCTGGAGATGATCTGTCCGTTAACCCTCATGCTGACATAGAGGTGCTGCCAGATGTTGCCATCAGCCTGCTCCATGGACCAACGCGTGGACACGTAGAAGTCACCATTGCTGCTGAACCGAGGGAGAGCGATCGGCACCCAGCCATTGGGCTGGTCGCGGTGCTCCTCTTCCTAAAAACGGAATAGTAAAACAACCAAAGAAAAAACAGAATGCACCAGTTGCTTCTCATCCCGCACAGATAGTATAACCCATTGAGGGAATGGGATAAAATCTTAGGAATCATGTTATAGGCGATACGGCTAGCGACAAATACATAAGGTATTTTCATCCTTACCTGTCCTATTTGGTAAACAAAATTCTAACCTCAAAACGTCTCATTTTTGTTATTTTTTAACAATTTCAACTCGTAAATAAAGCAACTGGAGATAAAATATCAGCAAAATTATGTACAAAACATTGCCTCAGGTTTATTTGAAAACATAATATACCTTATTCTTTACAAAACTTTGCACATTGAGGTTAGAATTTTGTTTACCAAATAGGACAGGTAAGAATGAACATACCTTACATCCCAATGTTTCTCCATCCTTCACTACCTTCCGCCTATAATATACATTGTTCTTTGTTTCTGTATTGTTTTGTACTGATTTGTGGTGTTCAATAAAGAGTATTTGTATTGTATTGTACCTTGGGCAATGTAACAACTTACAACTATATACGACTAGCTGTTGCCAGCGACTTCGTCTGCAAATAATTCGTTTATCGCTATCCCGCGGGAACTACGCAATTCTCCGGGATAAAAAGTAGCCTATGTGCTATTCCAGACTTTTCTCTATCTATGTGCCGAATTTCATCCGGATCCGCGTGGTCGTTCTGGCGTGATTGCGTAACAAACAAACATCCATCCATCCATCCATCCATCCATCCATACTTTTATAATATTAATTAGATGCATCAGTTCACATCGTAATGCAAATTCGTACGCTGCAATTATGCAGCTCGAGTCAACAATTCGTAGACACGTGCGACGCGAATCACCACGCGTTGTTTTATGTTCTACGCTAATTACTAACACTGCTATAGAACAAAAGGTGACAGTGCGACTCAATTTTACTCAAAGCTAGTAGGAAGTGCTATCTGTTAAAAACAGTCCTACACCTAGTCATAGCTGGGCACCGTTAATCAAATAGTTAACTTCGTTAATCGTTAATCCGCTACAAAAAAAGTTAGCTTCGTTAAACGTTAAAGCGTTACATTTCGGAAGAATTAACGCAAGTTAACGTTAATCGTTAATCCGTTAATAAATGTAAAATTGCATTTTTATATCGTTGCGTTAGTGAACTTATAAAACCTGTTGGTTTAGGTTCTGCGCTAAGTAATGAAATGATCAAACGGAACAAATCTCTTCGCAGTTTTCTCACTCGCATGCACTAGCAAAATATATCTAGTTTTAGTTTAGTTTTGTTTTTATTTCACTCGCTGCCACGCGCCGCCCGGCACTTGTCGTTTCATACTTGTCTGAACCTGTTTTTCGCGCAGCGCCGCGGTGTCGTGCGGTAAATAGTAGGCATAGGATTAACGATTAACGGACTTCTGCATTATTAACGGAAGTTAACGTGTCCGTTGACATTTTTAAAAGTTAACTTAAAAGTTAATCCGTTAATCAAAATGTTAACTTCGTTAATTAACGATTAACGGATTAACGAGTTAATGCCCAGCTATGCACCTAGTAGTAGGCCGCCTATTGTTACCTTATTACTTCTGTATACCTTCTTTTCTGTTTTGTTTGTTATATGTGATGTTCAATAAAGAGTTATTGTATTTTATTGTATATATTAAGTAGATAAGTAAACAAGTTTTGGGACCAATTAAAGCACATCACTCAAAAGTACCATTTGAAAATGACAAAAATTTGTTAAAATAAAAATACTTAGAGAAAAAAGTTATTAAATACAACTCCAAATACTCCAATTAATCTTGCCAACTAGTCGAAAACTTAATTTGAGCTGTAGTTTTGTAGCAATCGGTAGACAAATTTTCACTATTTTCGAGCTTCCAATAGTTTTTTGAAATCGGACCCCAGTTGTTTTTTTTTATACAACAGTTTGGCAAACAAGCAAGTGAGTCACACGATGGTAAATGATCACCACCAAGGAAACCTGCAACACCAAATAATTGCAGATACGTTGCTAACCCAGAGAGCTAAGATGGAATAAATGTCACCGGTACTCTCTACCTCGGAACACAGTAGCACAAACACTGTTGCTTGGCGGCAAGATTGGTCGGCGCCACCACATTCTACTTTCAATACTCACCGGGCACTGCCTAGTGACCACATTGCAGAATCTGAGCACGGTATAATTCTGCCGCCTGTTGAGCCAGTGTGCGGCGATCTCGTAAGTGGTCGGCCAGATGATGCCTCCCAGGATATGGTCTTCGGTCACCGCTTCCGGCGCCTCCAGTGTTTGCCAGTCCCACGTGCCACTCTCCACCAGAGCATTGAGGTTAATCACGCGGAGGTTCACTGTTGGGTTTGTGCGTCCCACCTAAAAAAAAGGAAATTGTTGATGTGCTTAAGTAGTTTGGTGACAGAATAACGACCATCGAGACTAGTTTAAAAAACCGGCCAAGTGCGAGTCAGGTTCGCCCACCGAGGGTACCGTACAAATTTGCCATGTTAACATAAAATCCAATGTTAGCAGAGCGCTAACTACTCCTAAACACGTAGAAAACATCTGTCGAACAAAATAATCAAACCATCTAATTCGGTTCACAGGCGGCAAAGATAACGACGGATGCATAAAAAAGGAACTGCCAAAAGTCTGTTCATAATAAAGCATAGCAAACAAATGAAAGGTAAGTCTTAACAGAGACATCATTGAACATACTCTTGGTTTTTAAAACTTACCTTAGGGTACTTCAGATCAACGAGTTCAGGATACAGGTCTTCGGGGTCGCTCTTGTCCACAAAATAGTAGTAGGAATAACTCTCAACTTCAGTGTCGTTGTAAGTGGCAAACGCCAGGTAGGAGCCATCAGGGTTGAACCAGGTCGCTTGGCCCGTGTACATGACGTCCTCTGAAGTATGAATAGAATAGTTAACAAGACAAGTGATCTTGAATCTTTGAGGGGAGGTCGCGTCGAACATTGACTCATTTAGCGGGATCATGGATATCTAACAGTTACCCTAAGACTTAAGGCTCTATAAGACCAAAGACCCTAAGACCTAAGGCTCTAAAACCCAAGACCCTAAGATCTAAGGCTCAAAGACCTAAGGACTTAGTCACAGACATGGCAGACACGGGTGACACCCAACTTAGTGTAATGTTTCTCAGCGAGCAGATCAAGTTATGATTGGCTACCATGAGTAGTGATTAGTACAGGGATGATTGTTTTTATATGACAAGGAAGGCAAACGAGCAAGTGGTTCAGCCGATTGTAAGTGATTAGTGACACTGGAGGATTGCAGATACGTTGCCAACCTAGAGGGCTAAGATAGAATAGAATCCCTCATGTGCCGTAATTTCAGCGGCTGTCTTACTTTCTATGCTGGAACAGAGCAGCGCAAGCACTGCTGCTTGGCTCTACTCTTGGCTCAAGATTAGCTCGTAAGATGATAGATAGTATCACCAGCAAAATTTACTTAACTTAAAAAAACTGAAGGCTTTACTCACCTTCATATACCCAATCAGCGTGTCCATTGTATATGACCCCAGGAATACCGTCGTCTGTCAACTGTATGGCTTCCGAGGAGTTCTCTGGCAAATAATATACGTTGTTGTCGAGTACATAAGCCAGGGAATGGCCGCCACCGAAAATGCACAGCTGAAGTCGCTGATGATCTGCTACTAGAGTCACCTGTCTGTTAAAGAATAAAAACATAACAATCACAACTGTCGTTATTCCTCCTCGAGACCAGGGGCCTTCTTACCATGACGTCTTAATGCGATTCAGTTTAGGTTCGCTCGCTGTCAGATCCATACTAAAAATTACAGCCAAAAACCTGAACTGAGTCGGAATTAAGACGTCATAGTATTTCATTTCTGTGTACCTAACCTAATTGTGGACCTTTGTTGTTCGTGAATAAATGAATTATTATTATTATTATTATAGTATGGCCCCAGGTCCTCAGATCAAATAAAACGACGAAGTGAGGCTGGTTTAAGCTGTGCGTCTAGCTGTACGCACACAAACGCATCAAAAATTTGTCAAGTAAACTGTTTGAGACACACACACAAGCACAGAACAAGGTGTAGTTTATATCGGCCTTACTTCGCAGTTCGCGGAACACCGTTTCAGTTTTTAATTTCTGAAATTTGGCCCATAACTTGATCGATAGAGATACAAAAGGATTCACCGATTGCAGTAGGATATTGACGAATTTGTGCAATCAATTGACAAAATGTAGATAAATGGCATGTCTTTCAAATTTCTTGCACAATGGTTCGAGTGAGATTTATGCCATGCAAATTAAGATTATGCAAAGGGTCTGGCCGGAAGGTAATAGTAAAATCGCCCCTGGCTGAATTTAAAATATTGGTATGCACGTTTGTTTGTTTTAGTATAAGATATAATTTTACTGAATATTAAGACTTAAATGCTTACGGTTAGCGAAAAAATAAAAAAAATAAAAATTCAGTTTTTATTTTTTTTAGCCAAACTACGTTACCGATTAATTTGCCCTTCGGATATTTTGTACATATATTTAAGATACATTTATAGAAAAAAAATAAAAGTTCTAGCGTTTTTTAAAGTACACAATTTTGGCTGTATTAGATTTTTTTTTTTTTTTTTTTACTTGCAAGTTAGCGACACCTACCATATTTTGATATAATATACACAGTTTTATATTCTATTACATATATTTTTTTCAAAATTATTCATTTGGATCAACAATGTGAAAAAAAAAATTTTGTTTAAAGGGTGGAAATTTTTTCTTCCATATTGTTCAATCGTTCTGACATTCGTTCATAGTGTTAGTAACAATTATCTTATTAGCTATGTTAGTAACATGAAATAAAAACAGAAAATACGGATAAATGAGAAGAAAAAATAGATTTAAATTGATTATTAAAAAAAAATATATTTTGTAATTGCAATTTTTTACTTATTTTGAAAAATCAAAAATAATTAATAACAATAATAATAATATAGCCCTTTTTATTTCGGATTCACTACAATTTCAGTAGACCAGATACTTAAGTTTTTTTTTTTTTTCAAAAATTCAAATTATTTTTTTGTAAGAATACAGTATATACATATATGTTCAGTACAGTGGTCTTAAATGGTATAAAAGTGGTCCTTCTATTCAGCATGCAAGCAAGCGTATTTTATATTGTATTTCTTTATATTTTTAAATCTACGTGTATTGAATGAGTGTAAATAAATGTTTCTCTCTCTCTCTCAATAATCCACTTTGGTATATAACCATAGCTATAAAAGCTAAAAAAAATTGGAGTATTTTTTTTTATATTTTCTATAGGAATGATTACAGTTAATACTACCATTCCTACAGAAAATATAAAAAACAAAATTTACTCAAATTTTTTTTTTTAGCTTCTATAGCTATGGTTATATGTATACCCCAGTGGATTACTATTTTTAGGGGGTATCTGATACACCCTGTATATATAATTATGATTATTATATACAAATAATAAAATAATTAATATACTGTATTCTTACAAATAAATAATTTGAATTTTTGAAAAAAAAAATCGTACCTGGTCAACTGAAATTCTAGCGAATCCGAAATAAAAAGGGCTATATTATTATTATTGCTATCAATTATTTTTGATTTTTAAAAATAAGTAAAAAATTGCAAGTACAATTTTTTTTTTAATAATCAATTTAAATCTATTTTTTCTTCTGATTTATCCGTATTTTCTGTTTTTATTTCATGTTACTAACATAGCTAATAAGATAATTGTTACTAATACTATGAACGAATGTTTGAACGATTGAACAATATGGAAGAAAAAATTTCCACCCTTTGAAACAAAAAAAATTTTTTCACATTGTTGATCCAAATGAATAATTTTGAAAAAAATATATGTAATAGAATATAAAATTGTGTATATTATATCAAAATATGGTAGGTGTCGCTAACTTGCAAGTAAAAAAAAAAAAAAAAAAAAACTAAAACAGCCAAAATTGTGTACTTTAAAAAACGCTAGAACTTTTTTTTTTTTTCTATAAATGTATCTTAAATATATGTACAAAATATCTGAAGGGCAAATTAATCGGTAATGTAGTTTGGCTAAAAAAAAATAAAAACTGAATTTTTATTTTTTTTATTTTATCGCTAACCGTAAGCATTTAAGTTTTAATATTCAGTAAAATTATATCTTATAATAAAACAAACAAACGTGCATACCAATATTTTAAATTCAGCCAGGGGCGATTTTACTATTACCTTCCGGCCAGACCCTTTCTATAAAAACTTACTGCGTGGCGATCTCGTAGAGAGCAAACTTAGCAGTGGTCGAATATCTGTACACCTGAAAAATATTAAATTTACTTAATTAATACTATAAATTGGAGTCATGGATGTTGTACCTATGTATTTAAGTATGTATTTATCTACATTATATAAGTATGTTTATCCGTTGCCTGGTACCTATAGTACAAGCTTTGCTTAGTTTGGGACTGGGTCAATTGGTGTAATTTGTCCCATGACATGTATTTATTTTATTTTATTTTTAAATGCCTAAGTCACTCCGCCTGTTCGTTACCTGTTCACTTTTAAACCGCTGAACTGATTTAGATTAAATTTCGTATGAAGATTGCTCGAGTCCTGGTGAAGGGCATAGGATAGTTTTTATCCCGGCAAATTGAAACCCCCGTATCACCATGAATAAGAATCTCGGATGATTCAAAACTGTCGGACCTTTTCCGACGTAACAAAACGTGAGTAATCCGGTGTTTACATTAATACCCCGTATCGCGATAAAAGAATTCAGCACGGCTAACATGACAGCGCACGAGATCTGTGTTGCATGCGAGGAGTATAGGATACCCGTCTTCTTCTTAATGTTCGTTCTAAAAAGAGACGGGGTAGTCTATTTCGCACAACAGCTGCTAGTAAATTAATAACACGAAAATTTGTTTGCTTGTACTTTTTTTACGGAGAAACGGAGCATCCAATGACTTATTTTTTAAACATGAATCGTTAAGAGGCCGAAGCATTAGCGCCATATTTCGGAAATCTCACTAATACTTTTTAGCGCAATCAAACGCAAGCGAAACCGTTGACAAAAACCAGTACCTTGTAATGATGTTACAAAAAGCACCAGCATTCGTCAAGCCATATTTATACGCCCTACTTGGCGTACTCATAAACAGTACCTATCTGCATATCATTTACAATTACTAGATATTTCTTATCGCCTAATTCATCATTAAATTACTAAAGATAATAATTTTATTATTAGTAATGAATAGCGGCTTGTTAACAACATTCCAATGATAGTCAGCATGCATACTTATTCCTATTTTATCCATTTCCCACAACACTTACAAAGTCTATTGCCAACTAAATAAAGACCCATTTTGTAAATGGATGACTTAAACTATCCACCAAGGTTTACTATAAAATGTATCACTTACCTGTTCAACTTCACTTGGAGCGAGGATGTATTCTCTATCTGCGGAGAGTATTGGGTTGGAAGTGTTGAGGAATTCCTGTTCGCAAACAAAAGAGTAATTACTCGGCCATAGTCACATATGACTTGCATACCTATTTTGCTAAGTTCAATAGGTATATGACTTGATTATCCGTGCCGCTAACAGTGGTCTAATTTTTTAAAACACGTCACTCAATACTACTCAGAAGTGGTAAAAATAACTGATAAACTTAACTTGTACACATTTTACTTACCATAAGTTCTCCAGACACAAGCACTCTGCTTTCCAGTAGATCGGCATCATAGACATAAATGCCAGGCTCGCCAGGTATGACGTATGTGAACTCAGTGTCTGTAAAGTTTGATAGAATAAGACACTTTATTGGGTGTCTTTTGGAATCTTGTTCCTGTGAACTGTAACTGCGCAAAGAGCTCAATATAATCTAGACACGACTCTATCGCCAAGGTAATAAGGCGCGTAGATCATTTTGAGCTCTTCTACTCAGTCGACGGTCGTGGTCCACCTGCCTAGTTCACCTGGGTGGACCACGGGCACTTTTTCTTGCCGATGGTCCACCTTCAGTACACCTAGGTGAACCACGGGCACTTTTTCTTGCCGGTGGCCCACCTAGTTTGTCCACCTGATTTTTGACGGAGCTCCGCCCAAGGGCGGAGCCCCTTTTTCTGGGTATTTTGCCCTTGGGGCAAATCAAGATACGTAACTAATCTAACCTACTTATGTTTGTATTAAAATAATACTCAGTCGCATGTAATTAATTTGAGGTGGACCATGGCCCATAGTCCCGTGGCCCGTGGTTCACCTAGGTGTACTGAGGTGGACCACCGGCAAGAAATAGTGCCCTTGGTCCACCCAGATGAACTAGGCAGGTGGACCACGACCGATGACCTCTTTTACTGTTTAACGACTTCTGATGCTGACCCTACCTACATAATGTCTATTTAGTAATGAATGTATCAGAGATTAAAATTGATATTTAGTTGTTCCTTTGTCAGTTTTTCCAATTTGAAACGGCGAGTTAGTGTCAACGCATATCATAGTCCCATCCAAATTGGATATCGTAGCTAGTAGCTAAAGAAATGAAGAATGTGTTTATAACTGATGTAGCTCAAAATTCAGTAAGTAGGTACCACTTTTAAAAGACTTAAAAATGAATAAAATTTGAATATAGATACCTACCCTTCTCAAAGTCGAACATTTTTAATGTTAATGACTTTGTACCTTACGGTGCAAGTGATGATGACGTAGGTACTGAGCACATCAACTATACTTAGCGCCTACGGAAAAATAATAGCAACAAATACCAGATATCCATGTGCCGGTGAAACCCCGCTGCGTGAACTGGCCGCTCACGAACTCCTCAAGAGTAAAGGGGTTTTGTGCCGCAACGGTCGCCAGCAGCGCCATCAAATACCACCACGACCCTCGCACCTTGAAATTCAAGGCCAAATTTTATCCTACGAAATAACTATTCTATACCTAAGTATAAATTCAACGACGTGTGAATGGTGTCAGAGAAAATCCGGTACCTACTCATACTAGCAAACATAGTATTATTACGGCTACGAGATAGGTAGGTATACTGCTATTGGGAGTAAAGAAATGTTTGTCAAAATTTACATTTTTAATACAAGCTTTTTTTGCTGACTGTACCTACTTGCATTGTCATCCGTCCTACATAATGTGTACCAAATTTCAAGTCTATCGGATCAATCGTTGAAGAGTTTCTTCCTGCGGAGACGATCCTGGCTGGGTCTCCAGAACTCCATTACCAGATACTGTCATCCCATTTACTCAAGTATGCAAAATTACAGCTAAATCCGTTGAAGATATCTGCTTCAAAATTGAATCGCAAGATTCACCCCGGACAAACATACTTACATATAGGAACAGTCAGCGTCATATAGTATGAAACAACCAAGGTGACCAAAAGTTCGACACCATACTATTTCTAAGGTGTACTGACTGAACTATTTGGCCGACTTGGATGTTTCAAACTATACTATAGGACGCTAACTGTAGATACGTTGCAAGTTAAATAAAACTTTAATTTTAAAAGCTCGTATATACCTAATAAAAAAAACATAGAATGTGCCGGTTGCTTCTCTTTCCGCGCGCGCTTAAACCACTGAACCGATTTAATTGGAATTTGGTAAAGAGATAATTTCCGTCCCGGGGAAGGAAGGATAGTTTTATCCCGGAAAATCGAATTCCCGCGGGATTCTGAACATTCGATTTCAATTGTTCAAACATTACGGCCAGCACAACACGCCGTTGTATCAGTGTATTGGAGGATTATCCGGGATAATTATATATAATAAGATAATTTATCCCATTCTATTGCCAAGTGTTGGAGCGAGTCGTTTTTAGCACTACCGATTTAATATATCAGATACAGCTATATGGAATTAATAAATTATAAATCAGTACTTACCATGGTTCGACGATTAATATTTCACTATTTAAATATTTAAGCAGCGGCTGACGATGATAATCCGCCAGCACAACTACTTTAAATGTTTATCATCAAGAATTACAGCTCTTATCCAAATGATAAAGCAGATATCTTACGATATAGATAATTTTAATAATTTTGGTGATAATCCTCATTATAAAACATTGGATGCTAAGCTAGATAATAAAATGTAGAGCAAAAGAATACGGGTATTAATTTATGGTTTAAATGTATTGGAAGAAATTGACGTTTTCTCTTGCCACATGTGTAGTTCGTGGTTTTATTTTTAAAGTGTTATTATTATGGTTTACATTCGAGTCGTTTTAAAAAAATGCACATAGTTAAGGGCTTTAATTAATAATACGAAAGTTTATTCCTTTTTGTTACGACCGTTTCACCTTTATTCCATTGCAATAAGGGTGAAAAGGTCGTCAATTCGTTTTTGTTGTAATAGCCCTTAACTATATATTTTTAAAAGACTCATTTACAGTCTAAGCAGCGGCAAATTGATATTACTAATATTATCGACCTTTCAGTTGAAATAAAACTTCATAGTAAATGTAAATTGTTTATTGAACATCATACAATGGAAGTTTCCGACAAAACAATTTTACAATGGGTTCCAAATGATTCCCTATTATTTTCATACTAAATCTACAGCAGAAAGTGGAGGCTAAATTCATAATTCATACAAGTCCACTTCTTTATATAAAACGACGATCATAGTTTCTCGTACACTTACATGTCCCAGCGTTTTACTCCTGAAGTGACAAAAGCGTCAATTTCCATCTTTAAATCACCATCACAGGGTAGATTGTTCATTAGTTCTTCAATGTCATTTTTGGCAGAAATTTTTTCGTAAAATCAGTAGAGTAGAGCAGAATGCACATAGTATTATGAGTGCTACTCTAAATGGTCAATATTTGGCGGACAACATTTTTGTAGACTCGGATGTGTGGAATAGTGCACGGGTTTAGTGGTGCTATTCCGAGTGGCCAACTGTCAAAGCGAGGCTACGCACTTTTCAACGACGCCAAAATTCGCCAACTTTGTTGGATATATCAGCATCGCAGTCTCAATCCCTCAGCGGAGTCCCGAGAGCGTCCCGTCTCGCATATCGAGCCGCGTCAGCGACGACGAATTAAATCATAGGATTCCCTCCAAGCGTGCCTTTCTATAACATTTCGTAGAAAATAAAATCAAACTTCTCCTTCTCAATAATCTTGCAGGTATGTGTCACTATCGAGCCTACACATCTTAAAACTTACTATAAACCACAACTTAAATGTTCCTCTAACAAGTAATATTTATAAAACGCAACATACAAGACTTCAAAATGAATAAGCGAAACCTGGAAAGAAGCGCCGTTAGAACGACAAATGGATTAGTCGAGATGAGAGTGAAAATTGTTTGTGTTGATGCAAGGGTGTGTGTGTAGTGTGCATGTGAGTGTGGAGTGTGGATGTATGAGCGTGTATGGGACGGACCATGCTAGTGGCGTCGGTGCGTGCGGCGCAACTCCTGCAAGCGCCGCTCATGCTCGGCCATGTGCTGACGTCGCTGCTCCTCTTTGATAGCGATCTGTAAAAACATTTTAACTTCAAAACTACATCTAACACTCATGCAAGTGCATATCGTTTTTGAAACTTTGGCTATGAAACCCAAAAACACCTAAGCCTGTGAAAAATCTAAATCAGATACAAATGACAGGAAATAACTTATTAAAAGTCAAAATCATTAGCACACTAACTAATAGGAAGATAAATTTTGTGGAATAAAAATGACATATTTTTATTATAAAATAAAGACATACCATTTCAGCAGACAGCGGTAGCCAATATATGCAAGGAGTTGTCTTAGTCTTTCTAAACAGATCATCCAAAAGTTTAGCAGGAGCTTCTTCCTCTTTTTTCTTAAATTTCTTTGCTGTGAAAATATAATAAAATATATATTAAAACTTTACTCAAAACCATACTGAAGGAGATAAGGTAGTCTTAACATGCAACAACTGAAATTCCAAGTTTCTGAGTCAATTGATGTAAGAACAGGATATAAAAGAAACACTAACATTATTAAATGTATCTACAGCTATAATATTATTTGTAGCAGCACTATGTATATCCAAACAATTTTGGTATAATCCTGTAGAAAATTAAATTCAACACGCTGATGTGCCTACCAGGTTCTGGGCTCCTTTCAGGTGTTCTATGTCGTCTTTTATCAAGAACGCGCTCCTCCCTCTTAGGGCGTTCCTTGTCTTTGTCCTTGTCATTCTTCCCGAAGTCCCATTCACGAACAATCGCCGCTTTCCGCTCCCATGGTTTTTCCTGCAAAAACAAAATTGTTGAACTACTATGGTATAAAACAAGCTTCCATTAATGAAATATACATGGGTGATCAGGAGCTGAAAAATATTGAAAACCAGTCAAAATTTTATTTAATAGGTGAGGTCTTACGCCGTTATCTCACCACTCATTAAAAATCTATAACAAGCAAACAAGACATTCATTTAAAAAGTCAGAGAACACAAGTGCAGTGTTAGATATACATGTATCAGCTCAAAGAGCTGCTAGTGCATTATTTTAAATAATAATAATAATAAAACAAGTTATTAACTTCATTAAATTACTAACAATTAGAGAGTTAATAATGGATTTAGAATGACTAAATAAGGAAATTGTTATGAAATTAGCTCAAACGAAATAATGAAAAACAAATATACCATGTCCCCTCGCTCTCTCTTCATGTCTTGCTCCCGAAGCCAATCTTCCACGGTGCCAGGAATTGTTGTTGCCTGGGCATTGTCTGTGTCTTCATTAGCCTTAGCCTTGTCAAACGCTTCTTGAGATGAAAAGTCCACTTGTAGAGTCTTGGGATTGGACACAGGCCATGTGACACCATGCAAGGCATGCCGGGTTTCAACAGCTTGGCTGTAACAACAGGGAAACATAGTTAAATTTTATGCTAATAAAAAATTCAATGGGTAAACAATACCTATTAATACTAATATGAAAGTATGGTAGAAAATAAATTGTAAAATATACTTACTCTTCAGTGTTATATTTGACATAGCATTTTGACTTAATTTTGTCTATCCAGAATCCATCTTCTGAAATTCGTCCAGTTCTTTGCAATAAGTTCTTTAGTTGTGGTAGTGTGAAGGGTCTCACTAGGTTTGTGATATACAGGATACAGGACTGCTTATGCCTAGGTGGACTTGGAGGCCTAGCAATAATACTGTCATTTTCTTTTACAATTGATATCCTTCTGTTAGCTGCTAATGGTTCTCTTGATTTAACAATCTCTGATTCCCTCTCTTCATACTCCTTTTTGTGATGTTCTATGTGCTCAGTATTGTCTATGACAATTTTGGGCAACACTGGTCTCTCTACCTTATCACTGGACTGTACTCGCTTATGCTGCTTTTTCTCTTCAATCACTTCTTCAAATTCTACAGGTTTCACATCTGGAATTATTTCTTTGAGTACATCAGTAGAAATAGTTATTGACTTTTGAGTGGTAAGCTTGGTAGATCTTGAACCCCATCTTCTCTTTCTGCTGACAACAATCGGTGCTGCTTGCCCATTTTGTACGGGCTCATCTTGTGTAGATTGTGTGGATTCGGAGCGCTCCAGTTCCCTACTCCTGCGCCTCTCCTTGCTGCGCTCCTCTCTCCTGTGCTTCACTGAGTGAGGGGAGACTGACCGTCTCCTCTTCTTGTCATTATTTTCAAAGCTATCTACAACATCACTGTCATTAGCCTTTGAATTCTCATTTTGAGAGGACTCCGGTTCCTCAGTGTTACTATTATTACTGATATCTTCACTTTTACTTACCTCTTGTTCAGTTGTCACCTCCTCCTTTTCTTGGGTCCCTTCAGATTGTTGTTTGGATTCCTCTGTGTCAGGTTTGCTGTCAGTTGTCTCCATCTTTTCACTTTTTTCTTCGATCACTTGTGACTCCTGTATTTCTGAAATGTCCATTTTTTCTTCACATTGAGTCGAACTGTTTTCATCAGGTTGTTTACTGTCGTCTGCTTGATCACCACTAGTCTCAGCTTTAGGTGATGCAACTGTAGTGTCAGCGTCAGAAGATTTTCCTTGAACGTCAGATTCTTTGGCCTGATCATCAGTTTGTGATATTTCACTCTCAGCAGGTTTTTCTGACTCATCTGTTTTACGCTCTTCACTTGTAGTAGACATAGGAGTTTCGTCTGAAATGGGTTTAGCGACCGCTTCGGTGCTTTGCGTGATTTGATCGTCTTTGTCAGGTGGCATCTCGGAATCAGCCTCAGCTTCGTCGCCCTGACTGTCTTGATTTTGATCGGGCTCGTCCCTGGACTCGCGGGCGGCGCGTTTAGAGCGATGCTTATTCTTCTTGCGATCTTCTACGGCTTCTACGCTGGGCGTATCGCTGGAGCTCGTAGCGCGGGAATGCTTCCTCCGACTGCGTGGTGATCTGTCCACCCGCTCAGGTGTTGAGGGTGGCCGAGTCAAACATATCTTCAATTTTTGAATCTCGCCCGTGTCGCTGGGTACCTCTGCCGTCTTTACATGCCATACTTCGTGTGCGTCTTCGGGTGAGACTTCCTTTTCTTTAGTTGGCGTCTGTGGCGGTTTCTTCTCTTGCTCAACGACGCTCGCTTCAGGTTCTGGAAGCGGGCTAGTATCTTCAGCTGACTCCTCTGAAGAAGTAGACTGTTTGCGGCGTCTAGACGTTCTAGTTCGCTTAAGTTTCTCCGTCACTTTTTTCTCGGGAGAAGGCTTTCCCTTCTTGCTTGCTGTGCGCTCGCTTTTACGACGCATCTCACCTTAAATAATACAGATTTAATACTTTAAACTCCTGTGAGACAGGTTTTACAGAATATTGTAATAACACAAGCGTCTTTAGTCACAAAACAGCGGATTTCAAAAATTATAGCATAAAACTTCTCGACATTAAAATTAGTATAACCAAGCGAACGGCCATCACCGGAGGCGGATATCCTAAAAAGCACACGCCATTTTGTAATTTGTTTTGTTCTCTTTGGTATATAATGTTGCCAGCATATAGTTTCAAATTCATTCGAACAAGGTGTAAAACTATCTTTATACCATAGACAATGTCCCTTATGCCGCTCCTACATAGTCAGTTTCAAGTTTCAAAATATTAAAAAATGTTATTCGCTTTGTGAAGAAGGGGGAGGGTGAGGTAAGCGGGAGTGAATTTGTGAAGAGTTGAAGGAGCGGCATTATATGTGAGTCCTTCATTATTCAACATTATGTGAACTATTTCAAGTAACTGAGGAGGATTTCTGATAGAAATTTCATTCAATGTGCGTTGGTTTTTACTTTTTGCTTGAACAATACTGGCATTTTAAGTTAAAAATATTAAAATTGCCCAATTATTCTTTCTACATTTTTTTCTAGTAAATGTTTATCATAGTTCTTTCCTTTCAAACTCAATAAATATCGCTCGACAAAAATTATAATGACGTTCGTGCGTGTTGTTCGTTTTTAATTTTTAATTTTATTCGTTTCGTTCGCTACTCTCGCGTACCGTACCATACAGTGGTGCTGTCAAATGTGTAGAATCGAACCTCCACTAAAGTGAATGATAAATTTTCTCTTCTGTTATTTGATTTATTTCAGAGAAATGTGACTAATAGTGATTACTGTTTTATGGTACTTTATGTTTAATAATTGTTTAGAGTAGGTACTTAAATGAATATTCATGTCATTCAACCTAAAGAACTAATGTTATTTGTTTCAGATACTATGGGCCTTTTATGTGATTCTAGTGACTCGGCACACTATTTACATTCGTACTGTATTCAGCATACACTGGCAGTGCTCGTAGAATGATAACAATTTATCTTTAGCGCTACATTCGCATTTGAAGATGGGGAACCAAAACAGTTGCTGTTGTTACCGGAGCCCATCGCCGATCCGGAAAGATATCGTGAAGTTGGAGGACTACCTGCCCGAGGGCGAGGTGAGCTCGAACAATATCCAGCACATCAGCGAGCGGGAGCCCGATGACGGCGATCTCGACCCGTCACAAGATCCCATTGCAAAGACCATCTTCATGGAGAGGTCTAAGGCCTCTATAGAGAATGGTATGACCAGGAAGCGCAGCCAACATCAAATCGCTGATAATAAGCTCAAGAAAAGCAGTTCCTGTTCCACCATTTATCTGGATGACAGTACTGTATCACAGCCTAACCTCAAGAACACAGTCAAATGTGTGGCCCTGGCCATCTACTATCACATCAAGAACAGAACTTCTGAGCGCCAATTGGACATTTTTGATGAAAAGCTACATCCCCTGAGCAAAGAAGGGGTGAGTGATGATTATGATAAATATAATCCTGAGCACAAACAGATATATAAATTTGTGCGAACTTTGTTCAATGCTGCTCAACTCACTGCAGAATGCGCTATCATTACACTTGTATATTTGGAACGTCTCCTCATTTGTGCTGAATTAGATATTGCCCCATCAAATTGGAAAAGAATAGTTCTGGGGGCCATATTGCTAGCCAGTAAGGTGTGGGACGACCAGGCGGTGTGGAATGTTGATTACTGCCAAATACTTAAAGACATAACTGTGGAAGACATGAATGAGTTAGAAAGGCAATTTTTAGAGATGCTGCAATTCAACATAAATGTTCCATCTAGTGTGTATGCTAAGTATTACTTTGATCTACGCACACTGGCTGAGGCCAATGATCTCGCTTTCCCCAGTGAACCCCTGAGCAAGGAGAGGGCACAAAAACTAGAAGCAATGTCTCGAGTCATGGAGGACAAAATATCAGCAGAGATTGCCAAGAATGGCATCAAGAAGTGGTCAAGTTTAGACAACGTCAATTCCGGTGCTGGTGTCAGGAGAAGCGTGGCCATATTGTCTTAATTCAGTAGTCATGAGCCAAAACATGTATGCAAAGATAAAGCAATTAATTTGAATATGTATTTGTGTATTTTGTATGAATATATTTAAATTTAGAAAATTTGCACCAAATCAATTTAAATTATTGCTTTGCTAAGTTACAGAAAAATACTTTCCCAGTTTTAACTGTATAAGATCTGAATGAAGGCATATAATTTACAAGATTCAGTATTTGTAATTATTGATTTGTGCAAAAATCACACACATTGTGGTGGGTACTAAGACAGTAAGGTACAGATTTCTTGCACCATTTCTTCCTTAAACATTTCTTGCTCGTACTGATAGTCATCGAAATGAAAGACTTACATGTGGTCCAATAAACTTGTTTTTAATTTACTATAATTGCTACCTAATTCATACAATATTGTATTATTATTTATTGTTTATCGGCTTCCAATTAGTTGTACTATTATAAATTATTTAATAATTCACTTAGAAGCACTTGTATACATATAGGTTGCTTCCTAAACTATGCTACTTAGTGTAATAATTAGATTTATTAGAATGTGCATCTGCATTGACTGAAAAGAAATAAATCTTGTGATTGTGGTATGAATGTTGTAGTCAACAGCTGTGCTTTTATCATTATTTTACTTTGTAATGATGCATTTAGGATCTTGAGCTAGTTTATAAACAAAAATATGCCAAATTGTTATTTTGTATATCAAATTATATTAACAAACATACATTATCTGGATAGTTGTGACTAAAAATAAATTTTTGTAATAAAATTTTAATGCAACTTAAATATTTTAATTTGGAGTACACAAAATCAATTGCTGTATTATAATTTCTACAATACCATCAGTACTTTGTGTATCTTTAAGTAATTAAGCAAAAATAAACATTTTATATGAGACTTTTAATGGTGCACTTATTTTAATTTTTGTCCTTGTACTTACTTCCCTTATTATTGTAAACTTTAACAATTTTATTTTTGCAACATGACTGATACAATTTGTATAATTGTGTAATTTCACTTGGTCACTGCAACATGAGAATGATTGCCCTAAATTAGATCGTTCTTTTTTTAGGGTTTCGTACCCAAAGGGTAAAAACGGGACCCTATTACTAAGACTTCACTGTCCCGGCTATCTTTCTGTCTGTCTGTCACCAAGCTATATCTCATGAACCGTCATAGCTAGACAGTTAAAATTTTCATAGATGATGTTTTTCTGTTGTCACTATCTATAACAACAAATATTAGAAATAATATTTTTATTTGTCTATGGAACATCCATTGGGGGCAAAGAAAAAACATAGAATGTATCAGTTGTTTGTCCTCCCGCGCAGATGGTAAAAGCCGATAGAGGGAGGGAATTGGCAAAAATCGTAGGAATCTTGTTATAGGCGATGCAGCTAGCAACCTATCTCTATTTTGATTCCCCTTTCCACCTATATGCCTACAATCATGCTAAACATGGCCTTTAGGTCTTACTACCTTAGGTTCTGTCCACCCCATAAGGTATAAAGACATGATTTATGTTTGGGTAAATAACCTATATAAAATGACCTCACACTGCATGCATTTGCTGAGTAGGGCTCTGCTAACACTGGATTATTTATAAAAATGTGCGAATTTGTACAGAACCCTTGGTGTACGAGTCCGACTCGCTCTTGGTCTGTTTTTATTGTTCTTAATTGTTAGGACAAAGTTTTTTGGCATGCCAATGCAACATGGAATATTATACCTCTAGTCTCTTCAAAGAGAAAAAAACATTTCAACTATTATGAGATATCAGTTTATTTGACTAGTTACACTACTCTAGAGGTTTCAGGTCTTTCAGATATGAGCTGTAATTCTGGAAGATATCTGCAACATCATGCTTCTTGTTCATTTGGTCATCATACTCTGGTCCCACAGCCCACAGGGTTTCCAAGTCATAAACTTTTCGAGCCTTTTGAGAGAAGATATGCAATGCAATATTACCTGTAAATGAAAATTGCAGTTTTAATTATTCAGGCATGGAACTGTAATAGTCTGTAACAGAGGCAAAATGTTGCCAGGTTATTTATAATTGATAGTTATAAAATTTAGGTACCTAAATCTAAAGCCATCCATTCATCAGAATCTTTGCCTTCTATTCTCGGTATTGAATCAGATTTGTAACACTTTTTCTTATAAACTTTTCTAACAAATTCAGCCAGCGCTAGTATGTGTCTTTTACTGCGAGCACTGACTACGCAAATGTAATCTACATAATTTATACTCTGAGGTACAGTGGCTACAAATATGTCTTTGGAGTTTTCTCTTTGAAGCAAAACAACTAGGTCTTCAATTTCAAATACTCCAGTTTTTCCTCCTGTAAACAAAACACGGTTTTATTAAGTTATAGACTTAGTGAAAAGTTGATTAAAGTAATTAGAGTGAGTATCCATACTTTCAAGATTAACACCATCATATTCATCACTGAATATGGGGTACTTATTTTGCTCTTGGAAAATCTCTTCTGCCGTATTCTCGATCACCGTCGCGTTGCTATCTGTAATGACCTGGTATTTACTGGTGATTGCTGGAGAGGCTTGGTTGTTTGGCTTTGATGTTTGCCTAGGATTTCTTAAGCATATTCCACAGTGTACTTGTTTCACACTATCAACAGAACCTTTGAACAACCTTGTGGTTTGGCTTAGTATAGTCTTAGATAGAATATTTTTATACATAATTATCGATAAATCGAAATAATCACAATTTATGATGTGTAAACTAGATTTTACAATTATATGAAGTTTTTATTTTAATAATGAGAAAATCTATCTGCTGATGCTCTGAACCAAAAATTTTTAATATTTTTAACACCTGAAATGTCAAATATGTCAATGTCAGGCACACGCGATACGTCAAATTAATTTGACATTGATTGAATGTTTCAGCCCATGTTATAAACGCTTTACTAATGATGTTGAAATAGGCTGGCAAATCGAGCTTGAAAGTAGCGGACGTATTATACATTTTGTAATTAAGGGCGGTAAGTAAGGAATTACGATCGAGGCTGTAGTAGAAGCCCGAAGTCTTCAAAAGTATTCAAAAATTGGTACTCACTGCATTTGAGCTTTACTTGTTGAAAAAAAACACAGTAGGTAGATAGGTACGAATATCGCAGAATCGAGAGTTTAAGAGTGAGAGGGACGGCATGATTGATACGAACTTCGGTAATTGAATTTCAGAGTAGCCTTCCACTTCCAGTTCTCTGATCCGCTCTGACATGCGTTGACATAGCTACTTAATTAGGCTGCTGCCATTCCGTCATGAACTTCATCATCATCATATCTAGCCTATATACGTCCCGATACCGGACCACAGGCCGCCTCTCACAATGAGAGGGCTTGGGTTATAGGGCTATAGTTTACTACCATGCGTGTCATTTTTTATTACCATACGTGGGCCGACCAACACCAACAGAACTTACCCCCATTGTTTTTCCCATATTACCTATTTTAGAATCTAACAAGTACCTACTCACGCTCAAATTGACTCCAACGTACTTACACAAAAAAAAACTAGGCCTTCACTGTAGCAGTTATCTGTTTGTCTCTACCGATATCTTATCAGCGTTATCATTATCAATGGGTGTGTACAATCTGTTTCATTTGCTTTTTAGTTTTTCTTCGTTCGAAACAAACAAAGTCGTTCTTAAACAACTGTTAAAACAAGTGAAGTTTAAAAAAGTGAACCATAGAATTGCAAACTTAGGATAGTACAGCAATCATCGGTAATGGTCAGAAATGGTAACATGCAAGTTAGACAAGGAGGTATCGGGTGAGGTACTCGGTTGGGAGCTGCCGACATGGCAGGCCTTGTTGCTGCATAGGGTGCTCCCAGCTTGCGGCGGCCTCCTCGTCTACCTCACCCTGATCTGCTTCGACATAGCGCTTATCTGTGATCATTTCCTGAGCGGTGACAATGGGTGAGTATTTTTAATTATAATCAAAATGATTCATCCATTGAACTGTCCGAAAATTTAACTGCAGTTGTTTTTCAGTATTGCCATTTTCTGCACCATGTTGATGGTGTTGCCAGCCTTTATAGCGCTTGTCTTTACCCTGGCTTCACCACCCCCGGGGCTTCAGACGGAGTCGTCTGCATTTTCTGTTCAAATAGAGAAAAATGATCTGAAATGGATATTCATACAAATTGGAAACTTTTTGCTTTTTCCTGTCGCTGCGATTGGAAGGTGAGAAACATTTGAACTTTAGTTTGCCGAAAAGCTAACACTGTTGTCTATCAGTACCCAGTCCTATCCTACTAATCCTACTAATATTATAAATGCGAAAGTTTGTGACGATGTGACGATGTGAGTGAGTGTGTATGTTTGTTCCTTCTTCACGCTAAAACGACTGGACGGATTTGGATAAAATTTAGAACGAAGATAGCTGGTACCCTAGCTAGATTGAAACATAGGCTACTTTTTATCCCGGAAAATTGCACAGTTCCCGAGGGATCGCGATAATCACGTCAATTGCTAATTCTACGCGGACGAAGTCGCGGGCAGAAGCTAGTATTATAAATGCGAAAGTTTGTGACGATGTGACGATGTGAGTGCGTGTGTATGTTTGTTCCTTCTTCACGCTAAAACGATCAACGGATTTGGATAAAATTTAGAACTAAGATAGCTGGTACCCTAGATTAAAACATAGGCTACTTTTTATCCCGGAAAATAGCATAGTTCCCGGGGGATAGCGATAATCATGTCAATTGCTAATTCTACGCGGACGAAATCGCGGGCAGAAGCTAGTAATAAATAATTTAATGACCGTAAACCTCTTTTTAGACTTTCAAACACCTTAATTATTTTGCTGTGGGGATAATAAATTCCGGTATAGGTAACAACCGGTATAACAAACACTTAGGGTCAGAAAGAGGCTTCCTCTTGTAAATTGTAACTTATAGCTTTATAAAATAGGGCCCAGGTAATAATACTATAATACCATTACATTGGTCTATGTTCAAAGTGTACGGCATCGAAGGGGCGACTTAATTTTAAATGAAAAACCTTTACTGGAGTATTCACTTGTACTAACCCCACCGGCTGAAATGTCCGCGAATAATTCAAAGGCAAAGGCGCACATTATTTGTTACAGATACTGTCACCAAGTATTTTGGTGGGTGGAAGCAGTGTGTGCGGCGCGAGTGGAAGACGAGGAACGCACCAGAGAGGCTCTATTGACAGCGAAAGCTCCTTCTCCGATGGAACTGTACCTGTTCCTCCAGGCTTTCATGCACTCGGCGCCGCACGTCATCCTGAACGTCTTGGACATGATATCACGCTATTCTGATCCTAGATTTGAAAAATGTAAGACACTTGTATATGGTTAAATATACTCACTTGAAGTCGCCTGTCTACCATCAGGCGAGCCGTACGCTTGTTTGCCACCGACGTAGTGTAAAAAAGGATTAGGAATAATTTAATCATACGAACCTAATTATCTGTTCACAGTCTCTCTGGTCTGGGTAAGCATAGTGATGTCTTCGCTTCGGATGGCCAGCACAGCAACAGTTTACAGGCGATTTGAAAGAGAAAAAATTTGCGGTCGTCAGTACCCGTGGAAGACCAATTCAGAGGTTTTATTCGAGAATTCCACCAACGAGAAAATAGAATCAGCCAATATCACGGAAGTAAATCGAGAAGAACACATTTATGAGACATTACCCTTGCAAAGAGCTTCTGTAATTTCACAAAAGTCCAACGAAAGTAGAAGTAAAATTGTTAGTGACATGATACAGTTTTCGCCAAGATCTAATGTAACTGAGCCCTTTTTCGATGACGAGGGATGTTGTTCTGATGCAAGTTCCGAATATTTACAACCAATACCAGTGAACCATTCTAGGAGATCTTCTTCATTGGAGAGCGACAGTGAATACGTGAGACCGATATCGATTATTGACCGAGTTGCACCACGACGGAGAGATACCCAGTATACTATCCAGGAAGTCTATGTGCCTCCCCCACCCGCTATGCCTGCGCCAAAACCAGGTGCTTTATCTGTGTGGGCCGAGAAGTTAGTGGAAAATGCCGAATCTATACCAACTTGGCTGTCCGCTCCTCCCAGACGGAAGCATATTGAGGTGATCCAAGATGAGCCGGATATACCACGACATATTCCTGGCCCTCTTAAGATTCGTGGCCTAGAACCAGAGGACGTAACAGCTGCTCTGGTCCACTTTTTAGGGTGGCATATGTTCTTCGTATCAAGATTGCTCTCTATTGCTGCATTTATTAACGTATTTCCCGTCGCTGCTATCATAGTTCTGTTTTCGCATTATCAGATAATGCTGCTGCTCTTAATAGTTCCCCAGGCGAGCACTGTCAGAAGAGGCTTTTATATATTTCTCGCATTTGTTTATCTTTTCTGCTTGATGGAATTCAAGGTCCGCTTCCGTCATGTCCGCGTGTGGCATGTGTTTTGGATAATAGTGGCCACGATCGAAATAGTTGTTTTTACGGGTCTGTGGGCGGGGATAGACAATAATTTAGGTGACTGGTGGAAATACTTTATAGTCAAGGCAATTATCGGGAGCATGTTGCTAAGCTACATGTGTTTTCTCGTTTATTTCGTACTCCTAAAACCTAGAGAGACTGTTGTTTATATTAAAAACAAAAACAGCGCTGAATCTTAAAAAGTATAAAGTAAAGTATTTACTGCCATAACGAAGATCTTATTCGAAAGGGCTATTCGTTAGCGTTCATTGACATGTTGACAAAAGATCCCATTTCTATTAACAGTATCTACCTATTTAACGAAGTGCCAGCCAGGCCAGTGTAAACTACAGGAAATTAAAATCCATTCTCTGTACGCCAGCCGGCCACATCCGTCCGTACCAACCTATCTAGTTTGGAAAACAAATAAACAGTGTTCTGAATCAATAATTTGGATACGATTCATATAACCATTGTTTGAATTAAGCTCCAACCTTGAATTCATTCTCTGTTGGGAAATAATAAAACACCAAATGGCTTAATAGAACTAAACATTCCATCGCATCCTTCCTATTTCGTCGCTGCTTCAGGAAGCAGTTTTTTGTTCTAATACTTGTAATAGGTATAAATATTTTCGCATATGAAATAGGTACTTAAAATGTTTTAGGAGAAATCTAGGAGAGGCCAAAGGTACATTTATAGGGTAGTTACTCAGTCTTTAATTTAAATTGTAAGTGCGTAGAACATAACGTTACATGTGGAAACGTCTTTGTTTGAATACTTAGGTACCTACTAAGTTAGGTTTAACTCGTGAACAAAATCTTAGACTAAAGTATGGTAAGACGAACATCAGAGAAAGCATTTACTTTGCCGAAGATGTTTTCAAAAGTTAAGATTCAAAGGCTTAAGCTGCGCCCTAGTCCTAACCATAATTTGAAAGTTTATTATTATGTGAGATCAGCCGACGTTACTTTCAAGTAGGTACTCAGGTAAGTAACTTACAGTGAAAATAACTTAGTCACAAAAAAAGAAGAAAGAACAATGCCGAAATAAGAAATTGTAGGTAAATGGAATCCTCTGCATGTAGTAGGTAACTTGCGTGGCTCATAATGATTGCTTTTATTGGCCGTAAAAGTAAGAAGGTTTGTATTTATCACATTTCGGAATCATTATAAGAGGCGGTGGTTTTATGTTATGAGTTTTATTCCACAATTAAAACATTCAAAAGATTTGTGTTTCAAGTGGATTAATTTGCATGATAAACTTTTACATGAGTGGTATTAATTATGCTTATCCCTTTGCTGCATGACACCCGAACAATTATTAATAACTTTCTGTCACTCAAAATCAACATGTAAGATTATAATTTTGTACATTAATATTAAATTACTTATTAATCAGAACAGTTTTCTTTCTTCTGTTGTGAGTCCTAGTAATTGTGTAGGTAAGGTAGATAGATATACTTCATTAACATCATCATCATCAGCCTGAAGACGTCCACTGCTGAATAAAGGCCTCCCCCTTAGCACACCATAATGAACGACAAGTCGACGACAAGGTAGATACTTAGCTATATAATAATTATAATAAGCTAAAATTTGTTTTTAGGTCATAATATGTACAGTCCTGTAATAATCATCCTGAAACTACTAAATACCTATATAACGAAATAAAAGGATAGGAGTTTGTAACTGCAGTCAGATATAACGAACACTACACAAATCACCAATAATGAAGAATTTAACCTAATTAGTTACCCACTTAGCCTTTTTTTAACGTGTGGAAAATGCACCTTTCGCCAGCTCCAGGCCGAGGAGGATTTATTGGAGCCTATACCAGACCTTCTGCACCTATACCTAACCATACTTACCTATTCGTGGGAATTTTTTACTAAGTTTAAAAATGGTCCTAAATATTATGGCTAGACGTGACGCCAAACGAACAAGAGCAATGCTTCAATCATCACTGGACATCCTCTTTGAAGTAGAAGTAAGGCACTTGTGTTTACCAAATGTCTATTGCGCCATGCATTTACACACTTACAGCTGGTTAAGGAAAAGAATGGAAACGTTTTCCCTGAAACGATGAAACGTACTCGCAAACGTAAACATTGTTGTTACTGTTAGAGTTAGAACAATACGAAAAAGTGCACTGACATCATGCTTCTCATAAAAAATAAGAATTGTTTTTCGGTTCTAAGAACGTAAAACTAAGTATGATTATGTTTATCGATTGGTACGCCTATATTACTGCATTTCTCCGTATTGATTAACCGCCTTGCAAAAATTAGGTGCCTAATTCTACCAAAGTTAATACTTATCAGCTTAGAACACCTAATGTTAGATTTGACTCAACAAAACTTAACTAAGGGCTAACAATAGTATACCATCTTTAAGCAATGGATTTACATCATGCGATTTGTACCTAACATTAAAATATGTGTCTACATTGCGTGTGTAGTGTACGGAAGTAGGTAACTAGATAGCCTTTTTTCTTTCTCCAGCCTATATACGTCCCACTGCTGGGCACAGGACTCCTCTCAGAATGATATAATTATATGATAGACAGTATGTCGCAAAAATATCATCGCCACGTAAGACAGTAATAAAAATTCAGAGTTAAGTAGGTATCAAGCGATGCCAATAAAATTATCGAAGCGGCATCGACTGAACTAAAATAATTTACTTTGCTTCTGAAACGAAAATATTACGTAACTTATTTTCATTCAAGTTCATGAATAGCAATTGAACGAAATAACCATTTATTTTCAGTTTCCAGTACGTTAGCCTACTTAGTTCCTGCAACACTGTTTGTAACAATACTAGCTAGTGAGAATAAGTTTCATCATTCCTTTCAATCGAATATACTTACATCTAAGGAACAACTAGAAATTATGTATGTATGGTGCAGGTTCTAAGGTGGTTGACTTGGTCAGTGCCCACTGAACCCAGATGTTCTTTTCAAGACAGAAATGGACGATGCAGTGTCTGTGTAGGACCATCCGAGCGACATCAAAGCCCGCCGCAATGCGATTATTTTTTGCTAATTTACCATTCACATCGATGGAAGTCCGGAGATGATGATACCGGGTAACAGTAATTACTATCAAGCGAAAGGAAAAGGATATTATTATTGGGTAAGTATGGAGTATGATCGAAATTGCCTGTCATTAATCTTGCTGCATGGAACGTGGTTCTCGTGGAGTTATTGATTATTGTACAGTAAATAGAGTACTACAATAAAATAAAAAAGTAAGTAGGTAGGTAGCCAATACACACTACCTATATATTGCACTAAAGTTTTTTCTGGGTGATGAGACAATTAAGTAGTTATAAGATATTTATAAGATATCTCTTACTGATTTGTGGAGTTCAATGCTTAAAGAATAATAGAATAAACTGTATTTTATTCATCTCAAAGTTTTTATATGTTGTGCGATTTTAACAGTTAAGTTATTTTTAAGTTACAAGTCAAGAGTCAAGGGCATAAATATATGTACGTTACCAAGCTCAAAAACATCTGACACCTTTATGCCACAAACAATCGGTGGCACATATATTTGACATGATGGCTGTATCGATATTAATGCCCTCGACTGTACCCATTTCATATTTAAATTCATAGTTCCGCACAGAATCGTGATCTGATGATAATGAAATTAAACTAAATAACCCCCTCGCTCTTCCTGAGTACGCCATTGATAGTATCTATTAGGTGCTTAATTAGACGCGCGTTAGACGCCGTTGCAGTTTATTTGTTAGTAAACTTCAAGCCCTTGCTGCTGGTGTCGAGGCAGGGCCAAGGCCCCCGATCGGACGCGGGTAATCCGACACCTCTTGTACTCAATCTCCTCTACTAATTCGCGGGGATCGCATAGTAGGGTTGTCGCTATCATAATGCCTCGCTTTTTATTGACTCACTTTGTGCTCACCTAGAAACAATAAGATCTGTCAATAATATTATCATTACGGGTGACATAAACATTAACCTTATACCGCGCACACAGGAGCCTCCACACGAAAGAACCAACAGAAACTATTATCTAAATATGTTATCTACTTTTGGCTTCCAACCAGGTCACACATTGCCGACAAGGGGGCCTAACTGCCTTGATCACTTCATGATAAAACACGACTTAAGGAAAAACACAGCTTCAATTGCAGTTATAAATACATCAATTACTGACCATCGAACCATATTTCTGGGTCTGTCAAACTGTATAAAAGAAAAAGCCCCTACCTTATATAGACGCGTCGATTACTCTAAGGCTCTAATAAATTTAGCTGAGAAAGGTCTAGAACATCTCTTACTGAGTGACAATCCATTCTTCATATTGGAACAACTAGTAAATAAAATACGGAACAGCCTTGACGAAAGTAAGGTATTAGTGAAGATTCCTTGTAGTAAACGAATCATCAAGCCCTGGATCACTCCTGGGATACTCAGGTGCATAAAAAACCGTAACAAAATGCAAGCACAGGTTCGGTCAGACCCAGAGAATGAAATTTTGAAAATCACCTACACAAGATACCGTAATTTTTGCACAAATTTAATTAGAAAACTTAAAAGAAAATATGATAGTGATCTTCTGGAAAAAGCGGCTAAAAATCCTAAAGCTCTATGGAGTACAATTAAAAATATAACTCAGTATAAGACTAAAACTAATAATGGTATGGAACTACTAAACCATCAAGCTTCACCAGACGTCTCTATAAACAACGTTAATAATTTCTTCGCAAACATAGGTAAAGAACTCGCAGAAACCATTACAAACCGTCTCTCTTCCAACCGAAGTGACCACGTTCTCTCCTCTTCCCATTCAACTCCCTCATCCTTTGTCCTATTAGATACACATCCTGAAGAAGTAGATGCTATCTTGATGAGTCTTAAAAATGATAGTGCCCCGGGATGTGATGACATTCCCACTAGGTTCCTAAAGCTGGCTAGGTCTTGTGTGGTCCCTGTGATTTGCAAGCTGGCTAACACATGTTTTGCCCATGGGGTCTTCCCTGAGATGCTAAAGCAAGCCATTGTAACGCCTGTATATAAGAGTGGAGAGAGGAACGATGTCAATAACTATCGACCTATATCTGTACTGCCTGTGATATCAAAAATTTTAGAAAAATTAATAAATAAACGGTTAGTCAGTTATCTCAATAAATATGATATCCTATCCAGATCTCAATTTGGCTTCCGCCAGGGAAAGTCCACAGAAGATGCAGTTCTGGCACTTACTACAGAAGTAACGCAGCATGTAGACAAAGGACACAAATGCCTTGCTATCTTCTTGGATCTACAGAAAGCTTTCGACACCGTTTCTCTCCCTATCCTTTTGCGAAGACTTGAATCCATTGGCATAAGGGGAACCCCTCTGAGGCTTCTTTCGGATTACCTCCATAATCGTACTCAAAGAGTAAAAATAGGTAACCACTTAAGCTGCGAGCGTAGCGTCACATTTGGTGTCCCTCAGGGGAGCGTGCTTGGTCCTACACTTTTCTTGATCTATATCAACGAACTTCTCAATCTTTCCACTCATGATGGTAGTGTGTTCTCATATGCCGACGATACTGCAGTGGTCTTTGGGGACAGCTCCTGGGAGGCAGTGTATCAGAGGGCTGAGAAAGGTCTAAACGTTATCTCCTCTTGGCTAAGACAGAACCTTCTAACACTTAATGCCAGTAAAACTAAATACATGTGTTTCACTAAATATGAGAACACGCAGCCATCGTTTAACCTGGTACTAAACTTACACAATTGTGACCAACATAACATGAACTGTGCTTGCACAGGAATTGAGAAAGTGGCTTCTATGAAATACTTGGGAATAATTCTGGACCATAGGTTATCCTGGCATGACCATGTTGAACATTTGAATGGGCGTATAAGAAAACTAATGTGGATATTTAAGATCTTAAAACATGTTGCATCCAATGTACTTTTAAAGCAATTGTATATCACACTGGCTCAATCAATAATGACATACTGTATACCTATTTGGGGAGGAGCAAATAAAACTAAATTCCTTGAGGTAGAGAGGGCTCAGAGATGTCTGCTCAAAGTTACTTTTAATAAACCTTACAGATATCCTACAGCTGAACTGTACAAAGAGTGTGACTTGCTTTCTATGCGTAAATTGTATATCGTACTTAGTGTAATAAGGTTGCATCGTACTTTGAGTTATGTACCGCAAACTGTAACTCGGAGAAGAAAAGCCAAAGTTGTTCCTATTCCAGTATATAGATCCAAATTTGCTAGGAAACAATTTATTGTACAATCCGCTTACTTGTATAACTCTATTGATGGCTACCTAAACATTTACCCTCTCCTGCTGTACAACTGTAGGGGCGTAATCACTGAATGGATACTGAACTTAGACTACGAAGAGACTGAGGGACTGTTGTGTTGAATTGCGAGGTTGCTGGTTGTATTCAAGCATAAAGCTTCATTGTTAAATGGAAAAACCTCTGTGAATCAATGCATCATTCGTTGCATTAATCGCTTGGATGAACATTTACATGACTGTATGTATACACACGCACGGAAACATACACAAACACACACACTTACGTGCATAAACGACACACACACACACACACACACACACACACACACAAACACCTGCGCGCGCGGTTAGCGCGTTCGCACACTAGTTAAGTAGGTAGTTAAGTTAAGTTAGTGCATAGTGGTAGAATTAGCTCTGCTTGGTTTTGTTAACCTTCTAGTTAAGGAAGAGCGGAGCATTCCAAGACAAGCATTTCTCATGCTTAAAGGAAGGTTCCAACTTATTTCATTGTAACTTAAAGAAACCAAATAAACATTTTTCATTTTCATTTTCATTTTCATTTTCATAATATCCTGCAAATTCATGATTTATGTAGGTATTACCTTATTTATTAAATAAGGCGCTGTGACAAACTAACGATGTGATTTCAACAAATTGAGCTACTTGTCCCGATAGCATCAGTTTTCATTGCCGCTATTTTCATAATGAAAAGTATATCGTCTGACCCTTATCGTTAATGCGCGTTAGTTAGATAATAACCGTCTCAGTCACAGCTTCTTAAAAATCTCGTAAGTACTTTACCTTTTACTTAGTAAGCATTTTTTTACTTTAAAACTGACCCGAACAGGTGCACTCTATATCATATTGCGAGGAGAATAACTTTAATAATTAAGTAGGTACTTAATAAGTTAATTAACTTAGTGCTAGGCTGCTATTAAAGTGAAAATAGATGGAGAGAATTGCATCCCTACACAACTATATGCTGTCCAAGGGGACACGTAGGTACGTTAGTAAATACAACGCAGAGCGGAGTTGGAGACAAATGGAGCAATAAAGTTTATTTAGTAGGTATTTACCATTGAAAACCACAGTTCGCAACTATAAAAATGTGAAGTAGTCAAATAAATATACGTCAAAAACATGAGCGGTGATGTCGTCAGTGAAATGCACCCTATGCAGTGAGTAAACGAGTTCGTTAGCGCGGTAAGCGACAGATCGCGTGCCGATAGCCCTGGCTGCGCGGGCGCGGGACAACGGGCCGCGTTGTGCGCTGCGCAGCGATAAATCGAATTCCGCCGACGACAGCGCCGCTGTCCAACTCCGACGAGATCGACGTACGCGATTCGCTGGACTTATGGTTATATTCCGTGAGGAATCTCGCACTGGCCCTAGCGAGGTAATTTGTTATTGCAACAATAGGCCTCCGGCTCGGCTAGGAACTCACGGCGAAATTCATTGCTTTAACATAAATTGCGAATTGAACATAAACTTAATGCTCAACGGTTAACCTCGGTATGACATACGCAGTGATAGCCGCACCTGGGGGGCAACTCCGAAATTCGAAGTTCGTGTCACATCGTCCCTCTGACTCTCAAATTAATAATTATGAGTGAGAGCGGAACGGCACGAAACGAACTTCGAAAATCGGATTTCGGAGTATAAGGCCTGGGTACGGTCAGCGTCAAATATATCGCAGCGATAAGCGTAGTGTTAGCGTAAGCTTTTGACATTGTTACTACCTACTTACCAATATTATTCGGACACTTTCTATAGTCACCAACGGATACATTATCGAAGTTATCTAGGTGCACAAAAATATCTGAAAATGCATTTACGCGATTTCTAATATGCTACTGTTTTTGCTATTTTACCCTAATTGTTTCTGGATAAACAATCCTCATAATGTAAGTACCTATAACGGCCATCTACTTACAGATAACAGTAATGATAAGTAAGTAAAGATCGCGTTAAACCATTGCCTGCGCGTAGCACAAAATACTTGGGGATAGGATACTTGGGAAATGAAAGATGATGACAGTACCTATTGAATTGATTAAGACAATATGAAAACACAACATCTGATTCTTTAATGCTGCAACTTGGATAAACCCATTAAGAAACTAAACAACGCTCAGAAACCTGCTGTTGATGGGCGGTAGCGTTAATTAATAACACATTTTATTGTTACACGGACAAAGCTTTACAGATAAGGGAAGTGTCCCCGATTCGTCCCAAGTCCATTTCCCCACCACTGACACCTAAGCGATATCGTAATGACTTTCAAGATTGACTCACGCCGTCTTAAATGCATGTAAACATAAACATACACAGAAAGTACACATACTTATACCTAATTTAAGTTCTGTGAACCGTAGACAAGGAGATACTGCATTCATGTCATGAGTTATCAGGAATGAATTTCGTAATGGCATGCGTTTTCCTGTGTGCAAGTCTCTCTACTGTGTACTTAATCACTAAGGACGTTTTGTTTAGCTACTTGGCCTAATTAGGCAATGGTTAATGCCAATTTAAAGTTGCATCGTTATCATAATTAGACAGAACTGCCTACTTATTAACATCACATATTCATTTTCATTGTGACTGTTGACAATTTAATTAACAATAATTTTGCAATAAAATATTTTTTCAGCGAAGTATAGAAACACACTTATTGTTCATGCTCGATAAGTGTTCATTAATGATTTTATACGGATTTCTTCATTGTTTTCCTCGTAACAATCATCAAAGAACCTACCTAGTTAGGTTTGTTTCGTCGCAGATTTGTTTCCATTCCAATAACTTAACGTACGTCAATGAGGACTTCGTGTGTGGTCGCCCGTCGATTACCCGCTACCATTTGATTGTGATGTCTCCCAAGAATGGTTTGCTAATCTCTTTCCGTCTCCACTTGCGTCATAGTGCCAAAAACATTCCGAAAGTACAATATAAATAATGGCCGTTTTGAACAATGTAAATAAACATTGTAAGATGTTATTTATTTCCGCTATAAAATTTCAACCGCGAACTTCGTTTTGCAATGAAATTTTTGCGCAGGAGTTTTGTTTGATATAAAAAAAATATTGATCCACGCGACGTGTATACGACGTAAGAGACGTGTGGCACATATGCCGTAACCGCCCTTGAATGCCGGCCTGTTGTCATCTCGTCGTTGCCGGAATATCGCCTGACCTGGATCACGAACAACGCACCCTTGTGCCGGCAGCCGGCTCTAATTACCGGTAATCTCCTCAATCTCTGCTACATGTCTTCTCATAAACCGATATAATTTTTCCATCGACGTCAATCATATCAAGCTAACATTATAACGACACGTTTGTAATAGGTCATAAATATTTTATGAGTATGTATCTGCTAGGGAAATCTTTAATTTCTTTTCGTGCCAGGCATTAAAATTGCTTTTTGATAGACGTGTATTTAAATTGATGTAATACCGATTGAGTTCTTATTAATCTGTATGATGTTCTAAAGCGGAATACATTACGTTGCGCAGGACAGTGCCGCTCTATATTGGCTAATTGTTCAATCACCCGTGCTGGACCGACAATAGTAGCAAGATGGCCATTATGCTCTCGTAAACAAAGCGTGCAGTGAGAACAATCGTAACTCAGCGTGGCGACGTGAGTGAAGATATCCCAGCTTAAAAGGCGTGCGTGCGTGACGCGGCCGACCTACATCCCTACGTGGACCAAGGCACTTGCCTATTCAAAACGTGGTACACTTCAGAATCTAATTACCATTATTTACCTACTTGATGCTGCGCCGCGGGAATCCAGACCAGTGGCGCAGTTGGCTCATTATGAAGTCTTCAGATCCTTCTAAATACAACTCATACCTACAACTTGGTCAAACAATATAAGCTTACTTACTGGCCCTTCGATACTAAAATTAGTGCGGTGTTAGTATCAAACTACACTTATATCTTACAATTTATATCGTAATGAAACAGCCCGCAATCGATTATCAATTCTTGTTGACAAACCCGACCTAACCAATAAACCAGTATACCAGCCAGTGCAACGCATTCAGTCGTGTACTATATCAGCCAAGTATGCGTATTATGGTCTGCCAGCTTAAGGTTCAAAATCCTTTGCACGTCACAAAATATCTCAGAATTTTCCGAAATATTTCAGTACCTAGGTAAATATTTTTCAGGATTTTTCAATTGTACTTGGAAACTGGAATTTATGTGCTTACATTCGAAATTTACCATGAGCTTTTCGGTGAAGGAAAACATCGTGAGGAAACCTGCACAGTATATCTGCGAAGCAATTCTGGTGTGTGTGAAGTTCCACATCCGCGCTGGCCCGCGTGGTATAGCCCAAGCCATTTCATTCTGAGAGGAGGCCTGTGCGCAGCAGTGGGACGTATAGAGGCTGGAAATGATGATGATGAAAGTTTCCATACATTTGTCGATGTTCATAGTGTACGCCGTCGAAGGGGTGATATAATTTTGATTTATAAACTACCATGAAAAATATAATATAGGGGTGTTCAATCAGACTAGCCCAACCATCTGCTGAAATATTTCTGAATGATTCTGAGAAACCTAATATGTATACCTAATGTAGATGGGGTGTGGCTGTCAACTTGAAACTGTGAAGGTTCGGCTTTAGACATTTTCATTAGGAAGTTAGGGTGCGACCACACCGCCGCTTAAAAAACGGTGACGTTACGGAATCGCAACAAAATGTATGAAGAAGCGGTGAGAAAACGTGACGCATATACGACACGTCACTGTGGTGGTCTGGTGTGATCGGACATTTATGTGTGAAAAACTTAAGTAAATGACCTGTTATAAATGCTTATAGCTACAGCTACAGGTTGTTGAAAATTTATAATCTTATAAAAAAAAAACTAATCTAAAATCAAAATAGATATAAAAAAAAAATAGATAAAAAATTGAAAAAAATTGAAAAATATATAGAGACAAATAGATATTAATCTTATTAAAATCAGCGAGACTGCCAAAGGCTTTGCTAACCTAGAGACTAACTATAATCCATAATCCTTCTAATGTCAGTAATTGCCCGGCTTAACGCCGGGGACACAAAATTAAAGTAAATAAAATTTAAAGATTGGATGACATATTTAGGCTCAATATGGTTAAGTTGGAACCTGGGCACCGATTTGTGAAATATAACTCGAAAGTGGTAAAATATAGTGCTGACTGTGAAAAACGCGTAGATTAGAAGAAAATTATAACTCTTAATTAATCTAGTTAACTAGTCGAAAATTCGAGTTGAGCTATAGTTTTGTAGTAATAGGTAGGTACACGATTTTTTGCGTCCGATAACCCCCCTCCCCTAACTATAGGTGGGTACGTAGATACTTAAGGGTCCTTACAAGCTCAACGCGCGTATTTCGCTAAATTCTTAATTTTTCTTCAAAGACTATGGCGTATGTGTTCATAATTTCAGTAATATTATTAATGTACAAGATAGTTCACTTCTTAAACTAAGATACTGCTGTGCTAAATTATTGATTTTTTGGCGTGAAATCTAAAAAAAGGTGTTTCCTTGGGAGGGCTTTTAAAATTTTGCTCTAAAAGGTGAAGTTTCATTCTCAATTTCGAAGTGAAACGGAATCTCATTCTCGCCTAAAGTGAACTCAATTCAATTCAGTATATCTTGAACTAAAAAGTCATCGTGAAAAACTTGAAGATTCATCTTAATTAATAGATAGAATAGCTACTCAATGTTAGCTAGTTTTTTGATGAAAAAGAGGGTTACATTTTATTTGATTCTCGAAAACAGTGTTGATATTCTGCTCTAAAAATAATTATTTAGCAATGCTCAACTCTATTTTGACTCAGAAAAAAAAAAACATTAGTATCGGTCTTGAATTAAATTCAGTATAAATTTTTAAATATCACCTATATATCACGGCGGACTGACGCCGCACCCTCATTCAGCGCCGATTACAGCAGTATCGTAGTTTAAGAAGTGAACTATCTTGTACATTAATAATATTACTGACATTATGAACACATACGCCATAGTCTTTGAAGAAAAATTAAGAATTTAGCTAAATTCGCTCTTTGAGCTTGTAAGGAGCCTTAATGGTGGCCAGAATTATTAAAAAGAAATTAATTGAAGCGGATTTCAAATCCCTTCCCAGGATCCGGTGGTGCGGATGGATTCACAATTTTATATATCTTCGGAGAAAAGTTAGCGCAAAGAAATGTACAGGTGCGAATTTATATATTAAATCTCTATGTGAGCACTGAATAAGTATATCTGTGGGCTTGTGTAAGATCTAAGGTATTGTAACTTCTAATCCGCATTGTTGGCGCTTCGTTGCTCGTCTTTCAATGTGTTCTGATTCAAATGCAGAAGAAGAATGATTGAATGAAGAATGTGAAGTGTGCCAAATGATATTTGTCTATGGATTTTTCTAAGATTGATATGGTCCGTATTGAGGATAATATTAGAATCTAGAATCAGTGATTGTAAACCTATTTTCGAGGAATTATTAACATAATTCGAGACGAGAAATATACATATAATTTAAAGAATTCCATACTGGTCTGGGACTTGAAGCAAATAAAAAACATATCAGTATATACCAGTTGCTTCTCTTCCCGCGCAGATGGTAAAAAAAGCCCATCGGGGGAATGGCCGAAAATCTTAGGGTCCATTTTATAGGCGATGCGGCTAACAACCCAGCACTATTTTGATTCCCATTTTCCACCTTTACGCCCACGATCATGCTAAACGTGGCATTTCGTGGCAAATCTTATCCCGAGACTATGTGTGTGTGTGATTACTTTGTATTGTATTTTACACAGTTAAATACAATAAAATTGATTCTATTCTATTCTATTCTACTGCAGTCTACTCCGTAAAAGATAAATACGTATAATTTATTGTATGAATGTATGTAAGTATTAATAAAATTGACATTTAATTTTTTTTTTTATTTATTTATATTTATAAGCCTTTTTATTCCGAATTCGCTACAATTTCAGTAAGTACATGTTGTTGTTGTTGTTATTGTCGTTTATTTATTAAATTGTCGCGCAATTCGTTGTGCCTCATGGCATAGGCCTCCTCCGTGTATTGGAGGGTTTGGGCTATAGTTCCCACGCGCGCCCAGTGCGGATTGGGAACTTAACACACACCATTGAATTTCTTCGCAGATGTGTGCAGGTTTCCTCACGATGTTTTCCTTCACCGAAAAGCTCATGGCAAATTACAAATGTATTGACATTTTAAATACTATGAAGAAAAAACGAATGAATGAATTCCACTTTTTTTATGTCATTCCTTTTGTTTCCCAATCAGTCAGTGTTCAAGGAAAAATAAATTGGATATCAGTACCACGTAACTATGCATACAAATTTTTCTCGTTACTATTGAAATTGCGCGTGGTTCAGTTTCGCTTAAAATGTTAAATTTGTTTGGATTTCCACAATGTACCCAGTTTGGATGTCTTTTATAATGAAATACGGTGGCAAACAAACGAGCAAGTGGGACACGTGATGGCCATTGACTATCACCCTTGGCCAATTTATATTTTAGATGCGTTGCCAACCTCAAGGGGGCTAAGGAATCTCTTAGCCCCCTAAGGTTGGCTAGGTACGTATATTCTTCTTTATTCATTGTCAGCCCTTTAGGGCTCGAGCCATATATCGTGGTAGGATTAGCGGGTAATATGGTGGTAATAACCCGGAAGGACCTTGCAGAAGATACTGTTACCTATTACCGCTAGCAAAACAGTGCGTAGGTAGGCAAAGCTCTTGTTTCAGATTGTTAAGGAAAATATAACAAGAAAACCTAATCGTATGCGCGAACTCTTGAATGCTTGTTACCAAAAAATCTAACTGTCGACAACCCAGACATATATAGGCTTTGCTAACTTTACTATCTACATTATAATAATAATAATAATAATAAAACCTCATTTAATTCCTTAGTAAATAAATAATTACATTTCATTTAATAAATTTCCAATTCGATTACATTGGATGTAGTATTTATAAGTAGTTATCTAGCTTATTTTTACATGGTATTTATAAGTAAATTCATAATTTAATTCATAACTTATCAATTTTATTCTGAAACTATAGCCATTTACTCAATATACATACATATTTACAAAAAACAAATTAAACTATGATTAAATTAAAAACTAAACTTAAACTAACTATAAAAAGTTATAAGTTGTTTTTTTTATGCTTATTTATACTTAAAATATTTTTAATATGGTTATTTTTTTATATTAAGGACCTCTCAACGAGTAAAGGCCTCCTCCAATTTACTCCAAACGTCTCGGTCTTCCGCTTTAGTTTTCTAGTCTGTCCCGGCAGTTCTGATTATCTCGTCTTTCCATTTCTCCTTTGGTCTTCCTCTTCCTCTCTTAAATAATGGTCCAGTCCAAGTCGTTATTTTTCTAGTCCATTTATAATTTTTCATGCGCGCTACATAGTCCTGCCCACTGCACTATCTACATACAACATTTAAAACCAATATTTTTTTTACGTAGTAATACCAATGTATCGAGGCGCTCGGAATCGTAATCACATTCAACTTCGATGACAATTACGATCGCGAGAGAGTTACCTAATAAGCCTGCTGATCAATATAAGTGGTCGAAAAGATTTTTAAAAATTTTGAAACAGTCAACTTACATACTCGTACATACATATATATAGTACCGTATCAGTGCAAGTTAAATATAAGCTCGTAATAAAAGAGGCGCAAACAAGCTTCTCTACAAAGCGCCCCCAGGGACCACCATTTGTAGCTGTTCTCGTAAATTGCGACCTTACTTAACAACAAATAGTTCTACTTAATAACACGATTTGCGAACTGCCGAAAGAGAATTTTTTTCCACAGTCTAATTAAGTGCTCTATAGAGCACTTAATTAGACTGTGTGGAAAAAAAACATATCGAGTAGATTATTTAGGTGGTAATCGTAACCATACAATGCGTTAGAGAAGCAATATTTTCTCAATCGTTTACCTACATTCTTATTCTTCTTTGTACAAGAAATAAACATAGCGACTGTACCTGGCAATTCATATTTAAATTAGTATTTTTTCATGCAGTAACAAAGAGAATAAATTTAGTACAAAGTTACGTAATTTGAAAACCTCCAACATTTCCGTTTCCAGTTTCCTTTTTCGCGTTGACTCAATTAGGGTGTACCTTATTTCGAATTAAATTGCGGATTGACAACGCAATACAAAGAGCCGTATGTTAAAGAGAGAACCTGAGTTATTTCGAAGCCTACGGCGAAGCGTCGCGCCGCTTCTATACATTTTGTATGAAAATTCATTAATAAAGGGGCGCCGCGTCTGCATGCGGCCTCTTCCTACATCTCTTCTGTTCGGCTAAAGCGCATATCTTATCTAACGTAGTGAATTCTGAATCTATGACAAGCAGTGCATCGTGTAAAGTTTTCAAAAATAAACTAAGTATGCTTAGTGTAAGTTTTCGGTCACAGTATGCTTAGTGTAAGTTTTCAGTCACAAAATACGTCTCGAACGCGTTTGCGTTAAAACAGAGGTTCCCAAACTCTTTTGTTCCATAGACCACTTTCAAAATTTTGCTGGATCCGGTGGACCCCCTGCAGCTACATTACCACTAATTTCTAAACTAAATCTCGAAAATAAAATTAAGATTAGCTCTATAATCTATGGAAACTTACGTTGTTGCTGAGTTTCAACGATAAATTAACAGTTTTCGAAAAAAATGGTTAGAATTGGTTGCTTGATAGGGTTAATTATTTGAAAATAAAGTCGACTAAACAAATTTTCAATTAAATTATATTTTTGTGCTGCGAGTGACTCCATCCTACTTTACTTTCTTGAAATCTACAATGACTCACAGCACAAGAACCAATCAATTCTCACAAATTTTATTCAATTTTCATGCACCCCCGCTTGCGATTGTGGACCCCCATTTTTGGTCACGCCCAACGTAGACCCCCGTCGAGTCTTCCGTGGACCCCTAGGGGTCCACCTGGACCACTTTGGGAACTACTGCGTTAAAATGTCAAATACTATGGAAACAGTTTGTTGCCGTTTCGATCCGCAAGTGGCGCTGCCAATTATTCCATAGTAATTTAAACGTTTACGTGAACGCGTTCGAGATGTTTTTATATGCGAAAACTTACACTAGAGGCTCAGAACTAGTGTCCGACCGAAACACGATTTTTAGCCGAAACCGAATATGCGGTTTTTTTTCAGATTTCAGCCGAAACCGAAACCGAAACCGAAATTTTTGAAGACGTATCATATCAAACAAAATATTCAAAATTACTGTACAAATCGTAAGGAAAAGGTTATTGCAAGGATTTCTTATATGAGAATAGTTACTTTTTTTGTTAAACAAAATAAAAAAACTGCATGCATAGGTACTACTGTCGCTGGTCTCAGCTGGGCCGGCCGCCTGTGCATTACCTATACCTACCCGGCTGAGCGTGCCCGAACTAAGCCGAGTGCTCCCGATGCGAGAGCCGCGAGAGGCCGCGCAGTAATTTCGGCCCGACCGAAGGTTTCGGCCGGATTCTGGCCGAAACCGAAACTTCGGCCGAAATCACTTTTTTGGCCGAAATTGGCCGAAACCGAAACTTCGGTCGGACACTACTCAGAACACGTCTCGAGTCTCGACCGCGTTTGCGTTAAAATGTCAAATATAGTAATTGAGACGTTTACGTGAACGCGTTCGAGAATCGAGACGTTCTTTCATGTGAAAACTTACACTAGAGGCTCAGAGACTGAAATGATTTTAAATGTTTTTTTTTTTACATGTAAACTCCTCTTGAATCACTATCTATTAAAAATAACCGCATCAAAATCCGTTGGTAGTTTAAAGATCTCAGCATACATACAGGTGTCGGCAAATAAGTAAAACGTGGAGGGGATATTCGCTTCGCATTATGAAAATGATGTTGTTTTTCATATTGCGCACATCCCCTCCACGTTTTACTTATTTGCCGCCTACTATAGGTACAGACAGACAGACAGCGGAAAGCGACTTTGTTTTATACTATGTTGTGATGATGATTAACACCATATACCTACTTATTAAAATGATTTTTTACAACCTTGGCATTTCAGTCGTACAACGTCGGGGGTAAAAAGTCTCGTGACACGATTAACTTGACACATCAGGCACCATTAATGATTAGTACAACTACGATACACCGCGAGCGCGGTAACGGTAACAACTAGGTAATTGTGCACAACTAATGATGCGCATGTACAGCGCAGTCTCCACTTTAGCCTAAGCCTCATAAAACAAAGATCAACTCAACATCTTGTCAACGACCCCTTTATCATAATGAGGGGTAAAGAGATTTAATTTGAGATGTTTAGCGGGGAGGCGCGCGGGCGGGCTAGTAGGAGGCGGGTAGCGATGAGCAGGAGGCCCCACTCGCTGCCGAGCTGATTCCAACGCGGGACGCCTCCCGCACGACGCACGACACGCGCCGATAAGGATTTCCACTAGTGAAAACACGTCATTACAACAAACAACCCCTGTGACCAAACAGTGAGCTCTGACCTTTAAAAAGTTAGTCACCACTGATTCACTACGCAACTTTTTACAAGACTGAAGCGGAACGGTAAAATGCGTACGCCGGTCAACGTATGGATGTGTAATTGTGGTGTTTCGGAAGTTTTATATAAAGTGAAATTTTCTCGTGACTTTTCTTGTGTTGTGAAGGACTTGAGGTGCGTTTAACTGGATTTTGGAGCCCGCGACGGCTCTCGCCGACATGAGGAAGAGGGAGCAACAAGTTGCGGAAAAGCCCAAAGTGCAGCGAAGGGTGAGTTTAGAAAATTCTTTAGATCAGTTACAATCCCCTAATATTTTTTTTAGAATATTTCCTGTTAAGTAAATATAATGTTTTATTCATTTTAGTTTATACGAACTTCAAAACTTTATTTGCGTAGTAAATAATTACTCTATGCGTAGTAGAGGTAAATACTTACCTAATTTTGATTTATTCACTAAGCTTTATCGATTCCTGGGGCCTTACCATGACGTCCTAATTCCGACTCAGTTCAAGTTTTAGCTGTCACTTTTTAGTATGAATCTGACAGCGAGCGAACCTAAACTGAATCGCATTAAGACGTCATGGTAAGGCCTCTGAATTCCGTCACAATTTAGGGTGAGGGCAGGAGGGGTGATTTGTTACTTTTTTAATTTAAAAAAAACAGTTTTTTTTTAATTCGTTATAATATATTTTTATTTTTGCCTTTATCAGTTTCTGCCGCTTGTAATAAAATAAAACTAATCTAAGACCTAATTTATAGTACCTAAGTACTCGTATTCGTTTATTTCGAAATTTGAGATTAGGGGAGGTAAAAGCAGTAGGTACCTAATTAATAGGCACATTATGTTTTGAGTACATGATTATAAAGGTTCAAAGTCGGTGTTTGAATTATTTTAATGATTAAGTTGGTAACAGTATTCCAATTAGTCTTGTCAACAATCCACACAATAAATAGGCATATATAATATGTGTATCTACGGCAGAAGGAGGACATAAAATATAATACCTACTTAAAATGGTAAAACGAGGGCGACTTTTACTGGATGAAAAGATAACAGGATAAATGGAAAACTTCCCAAATATCAGAGCAGTTATGGCTAAAACGTTTTAATTCTCTAATGTTCATAAAATTACTGAGCTGAGCATAAGTGTAATTGATCTGTGTTAAAGTGCCACATATATGTAGAAAAAGAGTAGATACTTACATTGGCGGGAGGTTCTTATCTTTTCTTAGCAATATTTGTTTAGCAATTTGTAATTGCTTTAACTTTACTTTCAGTTTTCAGCTTTCAGTTTTGTCACATATATAAATAATGCACATTTATTTATTAATGCGTCAAATATTAGTTTTAACTCGTAAAAAAATCATTTTACTCTATTATATAAGCTTTCTAGCCTGCAGCTAGGATGGATATAAACGTGTCGGGTACAATGGCGCGTTTTATGCACTTGATATACAATCTACTATTACTGGTAATTTTTGATACATCCTAACAGAGGTGTGCGTTTGTGTTGTACAGAATGGACCAATAAAGTTAATTGTAATCCAATTCACATTGTCACTACTTACACGAGGAACAGATTTCAAGTACTTATTAATAACGTAATTTTCCGGATTCTGCATGTTAGCATCACTTGAAAGTTCCAATCGAAACTGATGAAAAAATTTGTACTTACTAAAATGTTACACACCACACATCTTGTGTATTGTGTACCACTTTCGAATGGTAGGTACTTTCGAATGATGTGCTTTCAAAAATCGGGACACTGGTCTGCTTCCATTAAAACTTTCCGTACACGTTCCTATTATTACTATTACTTACTATTATTATTATTATTATTATTACTTTTCAGGGGTAGTTACCTACATGATTAGATTACCTAGATGCTTTTACAGGTCTCTTAATCTGACATAGTTGTATTGGTCGGAAACCTTTTCACCGACTATAAAAAAATGGTATAAATATGAATAATGAGTAAAAGTCCAATCTGAACATAGAATTCGTAAACAAAAGAGATTTGCATAAAATTAAAAAATTAAACTCACCGTCATGTTCATGTATTGTGGGCTTGTAATATGTAGATACTTCCTTAGTGACCGTCGTCAGGAATGTATATATCATATTTTATTGTATGATAATATCGATATGCGTATATAGTATGACTAGAAATGTCTGTCAACAAAAAACTGGAGTAGGAACAGTCACCATCTGATAAGTACGATAAAAAGGTGCTTAATAATGATCTTGACAATAGAAATAGGAATTCACATACTAAGCAACTTGATTAGTCATACATATTTTATCTGTAATCAAACTTAAATAGCAACCACGATTCTGGAACAGATTGAAGTAGGTATCTTAAATTGAAAATCTATTGTACGGTCGAAGAAACTGAAACACTTACCTCTGTGCAACCTTTTCTCATAGGTACAATCTAACTAATATTATAAATGCGAAAGTATGGATGGATGGATGGATGGATGTTTGTTTGTTACTCTATCACGCCAGAACGGCCCAACGGATCTGGATGAAATTTGGCACATAGATAGAGAAAAGTCTGGAATAGCACATAGGCCACTTTTTATCCCGGAAAATTGCGTGGTTCCCGCGGGATAGCGATAAACGAATTCCTTGCGGACTAAGTCGCTGGCAACAGTTAGTTTTGCAATAATTTGGAAAGTGTATGGTAGGTAAGTCATTATGACATTTGCAGCGAAAAGGTTCCACGGTGGCACGCGATTCCGTTTCTTTCACCGCATGTCGCACAACTAAATGTGTGTTTTTTTCTTTTACAAACGTTTGTTAATGCTCTCACAATCGTCTTAACTTAAAGCGGTACTAGGTCCATGTAGGTATTATAGGTACAAGTTACGTAACTAAAGGCGCGACGAACTGTTAATTACCTTAGCATGTTAAGAAACTAGCGAAGAGTGTTTGACTAAGTTAACTGCAACAGGAATGCTTCACTTTTAATACTTTTTACTATCCAAATATCATTATGATTCAGTAGTTACGGAAAATTCTACTACTGGGTATAATGGAGAGACATAATTTTTTAAAGAATCATAGTTAATTGTGCTAAGAAAACTGCATTGTTTGGTCCCATTTTCGTAACGTAACGTTATGTTTTTTAATCCATGTTAATAATAATCAGAAGCGTCATTTGAACATTATTTTTAATTTACACTACACTAACGTACATTTTGCAGGCTCTTTCTGGTGCATTCTCAAATCAACATACTCCATGGCCACCTTTTGAGAACCACTGATGTAAACAAAGGCTAGTATACTGAAATCTAGCAATATTTACGCGAAACAAGCAAGAGCATTTTGCGATGTTCGAGTACCTACTACTTTACTACCAACAAATTACAATAAATAATGCCGTCACGTAACCATAACCTTAGTGTTTATGTGCAGTTAGGTCATTAATTTGCTGTTTATTACTATGCCAAATGTTAATTGTAAAGTTTGTTAATATTCCGAAAAAGCATCAATTATATAGCAATTAAGGTATTTAACCACCTACCAGATAATATTAAAGAGTCTGAAGACCTGAGAGTATTCTCGAAAAATCTTAAAAGTTATTTGGCTACGAGACCCTTCTACAGTCTCGATGAGTATTTTGGTAAATTATATGATTAATTATTGGTTTTAAAATTTAATGAAATATGACATGTTCTTCTGAATTTATGTGTATATGATTTAGGCTAAGTTTATTTTGTTGTACACAATTTTGCATGATAATTGTATCTTTTAAAAGCAAATAAAGAAACTGAACTGAACTGAACTGAACTTGCGGTACCTACTTAGATATGTTATTTACAACAATTACGATAGGTGTAAGATTAGAAAAAGTAATAAAAAAAAAACAAATCATATGGATTGTAAATGTTCGAGCACGAAAGTAGAGTACCTACGGCAACTAAAAATTTCCATAGAATATCTTATTTAAGTACAGCAATAATAAGTCAACTTCAATAAAAACGATAATAAACAGCTGTGAGACACGCTCAGTGCTGGCATGCCGTAGTATATGGAGAGGCTTTTGTGAACGTTGGTACCGGAACATATAAAATACGCATAAATTCACGCTTACCAATATGCTAACTGCAACAATAATGCTCGATACGAAGACTTCCCATAATAACGTTACTTTATCTTCTGTTGCCTTTAGAAATCGTCATTTGGTTGGGTCAGTGTGAATGTAGCATCGAGCGCTATCTGAACTACCTGTAAAACACTAGCAGTTTCCCGCGACTTCGTCCGCACGGAATGAAATGCCTATGACACTCACAAATAATGTGACTTTCTATCATCATCATCATATCAGCCATACGACGTCCACTGTTGGACATAGGCCTCCCCCAGACACCTCCAGTAGGCTCGGTTGGAAGCGGCTTGCATTCACCGTGAGCCCGCGACTTTAACCAGGTCATCCATCTGTCTACTTTGTCGGTTTCTATCAGTAAAAGAATTTTCAAAATATATTTAGCAGATCCAGAGATTGACCTCCTACAGCCTCACAAACTTTACCTCTGTTACGCCATTACGCCTCTTGCAGTTCTTTAAGTAGCTACATCTCTAATTTCCGTCTTAATTACTTAAATTAAGCTAGTCAAGCCGACCCCCCTTCATTATTCTATGAAAAGTAAATATGCGTCTGTCGCTGACAAGTCCTCTTTGTACGACGTGAAGAGGGCATAAATATCGACACAGCCAACCATGTCAAATATATGTATCACCGACCTTATTGTTTGTGGCATAAAGGTGTACGAGATGCTTTTGACGTCTTGGTAACGTATATCATACTAGCTTCTGCCCGCGACTTCGTCCGCGTAAGATTAGCAATTAACATGTTTATCGCTATCCCGCGGGAACTATGCAATTTTCCAGGATAAAAAGTAGCCTATGTTTCAATCTAGGGTACCAGCTATCACCGTTCCAAATTTTATCCGAATCCGTTCAGACGTTTCAGCGTGAAGAAGGAACAAACATACACACTCACTCACATCGTCATTCGTCACATCGTCACATCGTCACTCACAAACTTTCGCATTTATAATATTAGTAGGATTAAATATTTTTTAGTCCTCGTTACCTCAAAGAGCGATTTAGTTACGTTACCTCTATAAGATGCTCTCAAAATTTTCTCCTTAGTGCACCTCTTTCTAATTCCTAATTCTACGTTTATTCCTAATTCCTATACTGTAGTGGAATTCTTTGCCTATAAGCATAAGGCGCGCCAAATCTTTTCGCCACAGTGGAAACTAAAAAGCCCCTACTCCGTGCTCATTTCGTAAAATACGAGTACCTTCTTAGTATGATTCTATTGAAACAAAAACATACGTACACAAGGTTTAGGTCTTATGAGTCTTTAATTTGTCCCAAAAAGAGATACATATTCGCAGTAACAAAACGCCATTGTTGATATGTTAGGCGGATCCTGTAAAGCCAAAAAAATACAAAGATCGACCTTGTTCATGCAAAGTGTACGCTTATCAAACTAATCATGTTGACTTCTTGCTTACGTTGCTAATCACAAAACAAAATTTAAATTAATAAATTTACCAATACTTAATTACAATAACCTCATTATCGCCTTTCAGAGAACTAAAATTTAGTAGTAAAAACCCGACTCAGTAAATAACTAAATATCTATTGATAACAACAAACAATACGCAAGTAGCTGAGTTTTTAGGTTCTTGGGTGATGATAATGAAACATAATGGCGGTTAGTTTTAGTTAACTAACCGCATGCTTTTGACCTCTGCTCCGCGTTATCGAGAAATTGTAACGAAATTCAAAAGCAGTTATGTAGACAATATTAATGTGAATTACATAATTCCGGTTTTTCATAGTGATTAAATCAATGATATTACATATAAACAGGGAGTAGATATGTTACTACCGCGCCCGAGTTGAAGATTCATAAATGACCCAATTGTCTCATATCGCAATCAGTTTACCTCAAACAAGCCACAGTATGAATAGTCCGTGACAGTCTATGTGACAGTTGACAGTTGATTTTTCAAACGCAATTTACTAGGAGCATACCATATCTATACTATGATTAAACACTATAAATAAACTCAGCAAAGTTAGTTAAAGTTTTGTAGGTGACATTAGGGTCAAGGGATCTCGAATTTATGAACAATTCTGAAGACGTCTTTTGATGTCGTGAGACGACGGTAATGCTAAACCATTTTGTCGAAAATTAATGTCATCAGAGTTCATTTAATAAAAGGTGTTCTGGGAAATACCTACTTCTATTAAATTAACTTAGTAAGTATAAGCGAAGTGTTGCGTAAATAATCCTTCTGTCCGTTTAAAGCTTTGACCAGTTTAGTCAATGCGGGGTATTAATATAACCATTTGATTGAACTGTTGCTAATAATCTTCTACGCAACAGTTAGTGTTTCTGAATACTGTTGGAGTTAATTAGATCGTTTGGCTAAAATACCCATGCCACAAGCTCACTCCAATTCGTGCTAAACTCGTGTTCAATTAATGATAGGGTACGGTTTCGACACCTATGCAATACGTACATAAGGTCTTTTCATTCTTAACTTTACTGTCCTATTTGGTAAACAAAATTCTAACCTCAATGTACAAATTTTTCTAAAGAACAAGGTGTACATAAATTATGTTATCAAATAAACCTGAAGCAATATTTTGTACATAATTTTGCTGATTATTTTTACAGAGTTGCTTTATTTATATGATATATGAAATAGTTAAAGAATAACAAAAAAGAGACTTTTGAGGTTAGATTTTTTTTTCCAAATAGGACAGTTAAGAATGAAAAGACCTTAGGTACAGCGTAATATTAGATTAGATTCTACTTATCGTGTTGCTATTAAGCTTTAAGTAGTTAGGGTGTTTAAGGGTAGTAGTGATTGCTTTTCAATAATTTCATGGTGAAATGGCAGCTTAAAGGTTTTAGGTGTGTAACCCTATGTGCATTTCGAGGATCATCATAACGATCGCGTCCGGCATTTTTTTCTACTACCATCTTATACCATTAATTGGAAAAAAATGGTGAATGCGATTGCAATGGCCGGCGCGTTAGATTAATATGTATATCCACTGACAGCTTAATCGCATGCGCGGGTCCCACGTGCCGGCTGCGCCAGCACTGGGACCCCTCACGGCATGTCCGGTGTCTGCGCGTCATTTTACTATCGCTACTTATTATATTAGCCCACTAAACTGTATAGTGTGCGTTTTTCAGTAGTGTGCTTTGTTTTTAATCTTCGACGCAAAAAGAGGGGTCTTATAATTTTGACGTCGATGTGTGTGTCTGTAGCATCACAGCTTTAAAATTGATGTAAGTAATTTTTGCGCTGGCCTGTGCCCAGCAGTGGGACGTATATAGGCTGGAGATAGATAGATAGATAAGTAATTTTTAGCTTAAATTTGTTTTTTTTACGTATGATTACCTACTCGATTTTAATGCGTGGGGGGGTTTTTGTATTTAAATATTTTAGCGCAAATCCAATTTTTGCATTTATATTGTCCGTGGAGTCCTAGCGCTACTAGCCTCTTCAAAGATATTTCGAAGAGGCTAATAGACGCTACGGGTGACCGCAGAGCTGGCAGCTTCCTTGGACAGCGTATTAGTATCGCTGTGCAAAGGGGAGGGGAAATGCTGCCAGCGACTGTGGTACTACGCCACGGGAGGCATCTTTTTTAATTATTTTATTTTAAGATTAGTTTTAGTTTAGTTTTTAATTTGTTTTTGTGTAGTAAATTCGCACATTGAGAGTTCCATGCATGCCAGCACACCTCAGCAATATTTTGGTACCGTTTCGTGCCGCTAGTATCGCTACCAATTTTTCCAGAACATTTCAGACGATTACGGAAATGCGTTCAAGATGTTTAAAAAAAAAGGCTTATGTCAAAAGGTTACACTGAAGGCACTGTAAAGATTTTCGTCGTGACAAATGTCTAAAACGCGTTTGTGTTAAAGTGTCAAATACTATGACAAGCGTGCGTTGCTGTTACAAGCCGCTAGACTGTGCCGCTAGTGTTTGTCAGAAGAACCTAAGTACTTTAAGAAAACTGCAAAAACAAGTTCGAAATACGAAGAGAAATAAACAAGATGAAAAATAATTTACTCTTATTGTACTTGCTTACCTACTTACTTGTTGTAGGAAACATAAAGAACTAGAAACACATTAATTAATGTTGTACCGTGATAAGGCGAGGATTTCTAGGTAGGTTTTTACTAGGTACAACCTAGTAAATACTGCATTATCAAATGCTTTAATTTCCTTCTTCGATGTAGTTGAATAAATAAACAAATTAGCTAAATCTAGGAGTTAATTTGCATCTTTAATATATAATAATATATTTCAGCTTCTAAATTTAAAAATATAAAGTAGGTAAGTAAATACAAATGTTCACTGTTTACTAAAATATAATTTGATATTTTTAGCATTCAATGTAAAAATACGTTTCCGTTTATTTTTTTACAACTTCGTATTTGTACCCTTCAGAATCGTTTACACACAAAGCTTATCGGAATCACTCGATCAATTAATAACACGGACAAGGTGGTCCGACTCGTGCATCGTAAACAATCGAGCGACAGATCGGCATTTCTAAATTAATGGCTTTCGTTCCGTAATATACGCTCGACTGTATTATTTGCGTTGGTCTCCGAGAAGATGTCTGAGATGGGCGGGCGGCATACGCGGCAGATAGCGGGGTCACGTTCCGAGATAAAACCCAAGATAACGCAACGTCTTCACTGCGCGCTTCTCTTGGCATCGAGACTCGGGAATATTTTGTTATGCGTTGTTGTGGTTACCCGTCACTGTAGCCCTGATATACGGCGTCTGACCATGCGCTAATAACATGGTTGTAGCGCTAACGTGCGCGAGGGCGCGGGCATTGATATGTCACTACTAACACGAGATTGAAATGGAACATCGGCGCGTGGGCTTTAAAAGGGCTAGCTGTCAAATCGTAATGCAGACATATGGAACGTTTCCAGAAACGTAATAATAGAGGTGGCTCAGGAGCTGCACCACACAACGTTTCCCAATTTCCAAGGAAGGGAAGCTCATTATTATCATCAGAATAATGGCAGTTTAATTTATAATGATCTAATCAATTTATGGCGGCTCTGAAGTAAGTTTGAGTTAAGTCATCGCATTCGTATTCAAATATACAATTAAAACCAATTTGTGTGATTTATAATCAAAAGTCAGGTTTCAGAACTTACCGGTACTGTTAACAAGATAATTTTTCAAAGAGAGAGGTATTGAATTATTTCGACCTCGAGGTCAATATGATTTATAGATGGTAGACAAAGCAACCTGGGATTCGAGAGAACGATATATCTTGTGACTTACAATATTGTTGTGTTTACGAGAAACTCAACGACACACTTTGTGTGGAGACCGATAACTATGTTGATAGCTGTATTTAAATTAATTTGGGCTATTATTTACTATCTTACGAAATTATACATTTTTATGGCAGTGAATGGTAAAAGGTTGACTTAAGTTAGCTTATTTGATACTGTCCATATTTAACGATTGGTGCTTAGTGTGAACATGATATCCATTTTAAAAAGGTTGAAAATTACCACGAATCAGGCTCGGAACGCCAGCCAGCTAAATGACAACATTTTTTGCTTCCAATAAGTATTTTTTATTCGTGCCTTTCTCATCGCATAAAATACCGTATTATTAAGTATTGGTCATGTCTCGGGCGCACGTATGCAGGCTGTAGGTAAATGGAAAAACTGCGGAATGCTCTCAGCGTAAAGCAAGACTCGCTAACACTGATTGCGGCAACCGCGCCTAACGTCCACATGGATTAGGTATACGGATAAACCATTATATCTCCTATCACATTTATATAAGGTTGACAAAAAATCGACATTTCGCATGCTCTACATCAATACCAACTTATCTCTTTTTATGTAGGCTGTTTTAGATAAGTGTTCCGGAGCTAAAGTGTGGATTAACTATTTTTTCGTATAATATTTGGGTAGGTACTGCTACAAAAAGGTATATATAAATATACGTGGAAAAATAAATCTCGAATTAGGCACTTAATTTGGTTTTTTTAAAGCTTGACGGTTCCATACATTTTGACACCAACTAATACCTATATCGAGTATAAAAAACACTAAATCGACATTTAACTTTATCCTGAAATACGGCCTTAGATGGGATATTCATAATAGTACATTATGATACAAGTGTGCTATGTTGATCATTACACACGAGGCATGATTGTACGCGCGAGCGGAGCGAGCGCGTTAATGGTGCCAAGTGTGGTAATGATCAATGCTCACGCGTTTCATACGACGTTTTTCAACACATTTGCGAGGAAAAACAAAATAAATTCTTAATAAGTAAGTATAAAAAAACTTTACTTTATCTTTGTTGCCAAACATTGCTTAACTGGAGGCTTTAGAACTTTTCTTTGTCATTTGGCAATTAACACCTTGGATTTCTTACTGACATAACCTGTCCGAACATATTTTAGTATTTCCGGCGACGGACACTATTTACATTTAGTTTTTCTTTATTATTTCAACTAGTAATTTTTAAACTAATAACAAGGTAAAATAGTCAACAAAATCTGTGAGTGTGAAAGATGGCGGCAGATATCATTTGTCCGCGCCAATCCGCGCGCAGCACTCACGCATGCGCGCTGTGCACATTGCACGCGGGCGAAGAGGCACTGACAAGACTGCTAAACAGCCTAATATTAAAATAGTAATAAAATAATTAATCATTGTCTTAAATATGCAAATTACGGTCACTTTTCAGATAAAAATGAATACTTTGTCGAAATTAACTGTTTATGTATCATCTTTAACCTAAAATAGTTTAATATTTACGAAAATATTCCTTGTTCCTATACATAACTGAACTATTTGCTGAGATTAAAAAAAAGTTTACATTACCGCACTCGTGCGGTAATAGTATTACGGCACTTGTGCGTAATAAGCTGAATTATGAGCTTAAATGCGGTGCAATAAGACTCAATTTACGAGCAACTGTGTTGAAAAATATATTGCTCGTTCTTTAATCCAATCATTCATTACGTGAACTGAATGAGCTTTAGTCTAATAAATGTGGGTAGGTATCATTATTTTGCACAATGAAAATTCGCTCCGACATTATACATGTCGCGAATAAATTGTCGGATTTTAAATTGAATAATCCATACGTAGATGTGGAAATGGCTTAAAGTTTTGTAGAGTGGATATTTCCTCGGTGTTGTATCGTGCAAAAATAGCCAATATCGACGTCGGCGTTAAGTGCTAGACGACAGTCGAATAAACAGTTCGCTGCGGCCAGCCCAAGGACACCCACGTTTTTGTAGCCACGGCAACATCCCACACGGAGCGACCGGCAGTTCAGAGACTCTACTGTACATTTTTGACACTAACGTCACAATTACTGTGGTCAAATTGGCATTGGTAACCTCACATTGCATTTTAATACTTTGACGATACCAGATACTCCGGATAGCCTAGTAGTTACGTTAGCGACACTGACTGTGAAGCTAGAGATCCCTGGTTCGAGCAGAAAGCTGCTAGAGCTGGAGCTGGAGGAGCAGAAACTTGTATCATAAAATGGAATGTTTGTACTTGAGTCATTACTGTTTTGTATGCATTTATCAATATAAATAGTTTATATGTTGTCTAATACGCATAGTAGAAGCTTTGCAGTAAAAGTGCTTAGTTTGGGACTACAGGTCATTCGGTGTAAAATTGAAACTTGTCCCATGATATTTATTTTTTGAGCGAGCGATCGAGAAGTTTATCAGAAAAAACTTACTCTAAGGGCTCATGCACATGCAAGGGCAGGGGTACAGGGCTACCCTGTCTTGTTAACGCCACTAACTTGTTTGACCACGCATCAATTGTCACCAATTAGGTACAAGTACAGTTAGCATCAGAGCAAGTTGATAAAAACTCGAAGTGCTCAAAAAGATAGACACGACTCTATCGCCGAGGTAATAAGAGGGTGTGTAGATCTCTTAGAGCTCTTCGTGTGTTTATCAACTTGTGATTCTGACTGTACAATTATTTACAATGCACAATTTGAATGAATGAATGAAATAATTAATTAATTAATTAGATTTTTACTTTAGTACCTATAAGTAAAAACAATGATTTTAGAATTGCTTTTAAAAGTGCACCATACATTCGGTTGTCGTCCAGCATGCAATAAATCCTTACTAATATTATAAATGCGAAAGTAGCTCCGTCTGTCTGTTAAGCTTTTATGCCTAAACCACTGAACCGATTTTAATGAGATTTGATATAGAAATAGTTTTGGTCCAGGGGAAGGACATAGGATAGTTTTTATTCCGGAAAATCTTATAATGCCGCGGCATAAGCGCATTCTGCGCAGACAGAGTTGCGGGCAACTGCTAGTAATACCACAGAATAAGTAATAGTACTAAAGTAGTAATACGTAATATGCCATTCTAAATCACTGCTTATTTACTTTCGCACCACACTAAGCATATCCATACGCAAGATAATCACAACCAGCAATCACAATAGATAGAGCTTTCTTCGACAGAGTAAATTAGCTAACATTTAGTTAGTTAATGATCCTATATTGGTCCCAGGAGGTCGAAGATCGTTATTGTCTCAGCGTAGACCAGGGGAGCTACTCCGAAATTCGGTTTCGAAGTTCGTATCATAGCGTCCCTCTCACTCTCAAGTTAATAACTACTAGTGAGAGCGGAACGGCACGAAACGAACTTCGAAAATCGAATTTCGGAGTATAAGGCCAGATTATAGAGCGCTGCTAACGAAGTGTTAATGTGATTTTCCGTTCGTATCCCCATTATTACTTGTTTACCATGATATGGGGTATACTTTGGATAGGCTTTTTCAATTAAGTGATACAATGTATGTATACGCGAAATATAAAGCTTGGAAGTGCTAGTTTTGCTAATGTCTAATGTGTCTTCTCACCGCTGTAGTAAGTAGGTACTATATTCAACGATATATGTCAACGCTGAAAATTACGAAGTACTTTAGTAATAATCGACCAAAACTTAATATTGGACTGATTTGGACTAGCCACTGCCCACAGCTTCGCCCCCGTTCCAGTTTTTTTTTCCTGATATTGTTTCATAAGTACCTTATCCTGACAATAAAATAACAAACACAACAAAAAGTATTAGCGAAATGATTCCAGCCGTTTACGCGAGTTGCCACGACCAAGGGAAATAATCGCTGCATACTCATACTCATACTCATTTATTCGTAATAATTATTGTTATTACTTGTCACGTACTCGTATTACAGGACGAAACCTTACGCTCCGCGTAGCTTGATAAGTTGACGAGTGTTTGGCCGTCTTTAGGGTTCATTTATACCTCGTCATTTTTCCTTGCCGACATTGGTCACCTAAATCTCCGTACCTACCTACCCAAAGAGTAAAAATAGAACCCTATTACTAAGACTTCGCTGTCCGTCTGTCCGTCTGTCTCACCAGGCTGTATCTCATGAGGCTCTCACTGCATACCTATACCTATACTTAAGAGCAGGGCTCTGCTAACACTGGATTTTATAATAACTTGTCGAGTTTGTACGGAACCCTCGGTGCCGAGTCCGACTCGCACTTTGCCGGTTTTTTAGCATTAAACGTACTCCTATCTTCCTGTAAACATATTTTTACAAAGAAGCACATTTATAGCTCTGTTGTTTCCGATTCGGTTAGTGTCTTAGTGTCATCCATACCGGTGAGGAATAAAAACAAGTCCAACTCCAACAGCCGAGTCACCCCAATCTGAGGCAAATAGTGAACAGAACTCCAAGATAACTTAAACCCATTCATGGCTAACTTTCAAATGAATTAAGCCTATAGGTAGGTACCTATTATTTCAATAGGTAATATTTTTTTAAACTTTGAACGTAGTAAGCGGGCTCTATTCAAATAATTTCCATACTCAAAATTCTGCCTATTGGGTACATATATGTATTTACAAAAAAAATTGGTACATACCTGGGGCCCGATTTTTGAAAGCACATACTCGTAGGTATGCATGTGAAAATACTTTGAGTGGCAGTGTCGTAATCCCATTCGACATATAATTTCATCGTAAGGGACAGGATGATTGGTGAGTGCGTTAGACAATGTTAGAACCTCTGACTCTGAACCTACTCTATGAAACGGAAAAATCTCAGAAAAAGTCGGGGACGGAAATCAGTTTCCATTTGAGAAACTAATGTGCAGGCAAATCTATTTTTGATAGCTCGTGCAAGTAATAAATCGTTGATCGTCAATCACCAGCGACCGCTTATACAATTTTTCACTTAAATTTCTACTCTAGCGTTATAGTTTACATTTTGACGAAATTTTTGTGTTCTTAATAACGTGTAATATGACTTAACATTTCGTCTCAATGACACGAAGAACCAAGATAAGTTAAATCAACACAAGATAGATGAGGAAATATTTGTTTTCTCACGCCTCTAAATGCATAGTGATAATTATTAATGAAGATTTTATGCTTAATTACTTAATTACGTACCTATTAGAATTAGTTAAGTAAACCTAATGGATAGATCACGTTAAAGAAAGCGTGTGTTCTTTATATCTCCGAGATTTGGGAGGTATTGTGAGCACGTGCATCTACTTAAAACGTCACGTATTATATTACCTACATGCTTTGGTAATCAATCAAGTGGGATCAATCATACAGAGCTATACGTTCCCGAATCGGAGCGGTGCAATCTGTTCGTAAATTGAATATCGGCTGCGCTGCGTTAAGCAAATTTATTATTCATTAACAAAATTTTTAGCATAAGCGACTATTCAAAATAGTTTTTCAACGTGATTCTGTAAGCTTACATCAATTTTTTCGTTACCTTTTTGTGTGAAGTGAAAAAAGTTGTTGAGAAGGAAATTAATCGATCATGTAGTGGATATGCGTAGTATATGTCGAAAGCTCGCCAATGCCCCAGCAGCTACATTGATTTCTGGGAATCGTACTCGTAGCATAAACATCAGCGTCTTCTGCATTTAAGAGTATCGGCTGTCGAGTGCGACGTAAGAACATTGTGGACGTCTAATTAAAGTTCGGTGTAGTATGTGGGTCGGGTTTTGCAACTAGGCCGCAGTTCCGAACGCCAGCAATTCGCGTGCCCTCAATGCGAATTTCCGCATTACGCTGGTGACACCCGCTACTGCGCACACGCAGCTCTCTGGTCAAGTTCAGATCACAAAGGAGATTGGTGAACTCCGAGAGTTTTTGGTATACCAGGGTACCGATTTTTGAAAGTACCATTGTAAAGTGGTATCTGTGTATCGCTGCAAAACTGTAGATCAAATTCAATTTTCGACTGGTTGACGAGATCAATAAAGCTGTAATTTAAAATCAAATAATTTGTGTCATCGGCCTCATTGTTTATGGCATAAAGGTGTATAGATGTTTTTGACGTCTTAGTAAGGTAAATATATAGGTACTTATGCCCTGACTGTACTCGTATTCCAAGTTGAGCCCAATTTTGCACTACTTTCGACTTCGAGTGACATACTTTCAAAAATCGGGATCCATCAGGCGCTGAATCGACTCTCATTGAATCCAATAGGCAGGTATAAACTCAAGAGGAAATAAAATATTTTCAATTAAGTATTGTAAAATATCCGATCTGCGTTAAATATTAATTACAGATACAGAACGTAATTATCTGATGAAATCCGAAGGCCTTAGAGACTAAATAGTTATACTTATTTATAGGGTACTTATTATACCCAGTAAGGACGACAATAGGTTCAAAGATAATTTAATTAGATGTAATGAAATCGCAGAGATGGGAATGAAGAAATTTAAAATAATAATTTATTTAATAATATTTAAATTTGTTACTATAATAGTTAATTTAGCTTTGAAAACGTTTGTTTGGAGAGTAAGGATAAGTAATGTTTAGCGTTCAATTATATTCATAAGTTCACGTATAAAAACTTTTGATTCAGAGATGTTACTGCAACTAACAATATGTATGTATATGTACCTACTATTCACTAAGTACATACATATATAGTGTTCATTAAAGAATCATTGTATTGTATAGACTTGAAGTGAAGGCAGGCGGCGCATGACGCAAAAAATCTACTGAATTTGGTGCGTCTCTGCTCGCTCTATCCTGTTATGGGTGCACCGGTTCCTCATTATGGCTGCGATTGGCCAATTTGGGTTCAATGCGAGCTCAATTTAGACTACACATTCCCGAGCAATGAACATCCTCAGCCTAGCGCTTTCACTCAAAACAGACGGATTACGTGAAAGTAAAACCCTTATACGTACAAGTTAAGCACTTACCTATTCTCGAAGTCAACTCTTGAACCGAGGAATCCGCATATTATTAACATTATTATCTTCATTAAAGACGTTAACGTATTGACTAAAGGTGGAAACACATTATTAACACGCGACGCGACCCGATGCAACGAATGTATGCGCATGGCGTCGCGTCGGATGTTCATAGTGTGGTTCTGGTCATAGAAAATAATACAATTTGATTCGACTCAACACGCGTCGCGTTGCATCGGGTCACGTCGCGTGTTAATAATGTGTTTCCACCTTAACTGCTGACCATTAACTTAATATTATAAAAATTCCCACAATTTCATTCTTTAATTCGCACCTCTTTTTCTTAGGTTTTTATAACGGGATGACTTCGATAAGTTAAGGGATAGATAACATGATAGTTCTACAATGACTTTAAAATCGATACTGTCCATACCTACGAGATAAGATTTTGACTTGCACACGAAAAGAAGTTCGTTGAAAACATTGACTTGGAATCGAAACACGAATAACAATTTGTGAGTTTTCGTCAAAGCGGAAGTTAAAAGCTTGGGGGAATAATGCGCTGTGTACCTATATACACTATTGCGACGTTCATTATTCCTCTAAAATTCAAAGTCACACCAATATCGGTTCGGGGAAAATCTGACCGGTAGGTATTAACTTAACGATTTTCTGTCCGAAGATTAATTACAGTTAAGTGTATTAGTCTCCCTTTCTAATTAGCTTTGTTAATTTTCCTTGGAAAAAATACTCTCGTGTTTAAAATAATTACTTGTATCCTGTTATTTAGTTTATTATAGATATACTCATAGTACTAGAGTCGATTTAATGCTATTAATTTAATAGAGCATTTCAGTTCGGGGAGCTTACCGAAATAACATTATCAGAATTTAGGGCAACACTAACAACGTAGGTTTATTGAAACATAAACCTGAATAAACCATTCCGAAAACCACAACACAATTGCAAGTTGTAATGCATTAGAATAATTTACAACAATCAAAGCAAAACATAAAACTTCGATTGCTAGATCAAAGACCGCTCAACCTTCGCGGAAGATTTATTAAAGATAAACAGTTGGTTTGCATGGAATCGGGGGTTTACGGGTTGATGGCATAATAAAATGTGTTCATTTTGACACCAATCTGGTGTTTATTATTTAGGACGAATGTGACCCGCCGGCGAAACCCGACACCGGCCCGCCTGACGACCGCCAACTCTCGTTTTGTTTGATCTACTGAGAGCTTTTTAAACTTTTTATGTCTGAGTTTAGTGCGCTCTAGGCGCCTTTATTGCTTAGTAAACATCTAAGGCTTATTCAGTCGGCACTCGCGCTATCTTTTTGACACTTTCATTCATCCCAGTTATTTTTGATTTTTTAAGAGCCTTGTTAAGCACCTAATCAAAATTTTAGGGGAACACGCTCGGTCATTCAAAAATATAGAGTCTTTTAATTTCGGTTTAAAACAGTAAATATTCCTAAATACGAAACTGTTACAAGTTGTGGCATCACAATTAGAGAAGTATTACGGGCATTCTAATTTAGAAACACATTAGTAATTTGTCAGTAATACGGTAATACCTAACGTACACGAGCATTCATTTTTTTACGATAGTTTTTCCTGTATATATCCCCAAGGAACTGAACAATTTCAGTTAATAGAATTATGATTGTACTTACTTTTGTTCAGTTATTCTCTACCTATACCATGCCACACAATGACAAAACATATAACTTGGATATCGATAACAATATCCTTACCAAACTCGTGTCATGCTTGACACTGGGCCGGCCAAGCACAGTGCAGTAATCGTTATTTTTTTCAATGAAATTAAATGTCATTTTTAGCTAATTCCTCTATGGAAGTCACAGTAAATGTTTAAAAGTTAGATATTAAGCTTTTCAGTGGGACTCGTGCCATAAAACTATACAATTTAATGAATTACCTGCTAAGAACGCGGTTAATGGTAACATAAATAAATAAAAGTCTTTGTTTTGTAAACGCATATCTAAGCCGTTAACGCGTATAATCGTTGAAATGTTGTTGATGTTTTGTTAAAAAGCACAGCCCGATCCGTCGAGCGCCCGATGCCCGACACTTTAGGAAAATAGACAGGCCTTAACGTTTGTAGGCATGGGATGGCTTTGAGCAGCATGTCGTCATGATTTTTTTCATAAATTAGTACCTAAATATCGATGATAATAAATGCACTGAAAGTTTAAATAGCCTTTGATTAAATTAGTACGGGTACGCATGTCACTTATATATAACTGATTAAAGAATATTTTTGTTACATTTTGTACACCTAATTAGCCTGGAATGAATCATATCAACAACAAGAAAATTTAAGTTTTTCGTTATGCAATGAAAAGCAGTTTGAATTGTGCTGGTTCTTTCTTACAGTGCACTAACGGGCGTTAAGCGGTCGGATTTTTAAATAAACATTTTTAATGATCGGCCCGCGTCTGCGCCAGGTGCGTCCATACTGCGCCCGCGCACCCACTCCCCATGATCTCTTGTTCCTAAAACAGTAACCTATTTATTTGTACCATATAAATGTGGACCAGTTGTAATAACTAATGTTTTGTAAATACATTTTGCGCGCTGTTCAATGTTTCTGGTTACCTGTGTTTTGGTATATAAATACGCATAGTTTAGGTACCATACGTTGCACTCGAGAACTCGCTGTATAAATGCTAGCCAACTTCTTCAGTAGGTAATGACCGTGAATGTACGGATTTAACGTCTCCTTGATAGTAAACTACATGCACAAACCTACCCCCATTACGTCGCCAATAATTACTCAATTAGTTTGCCGGCAACTGTACGTAGCAGTAACACAACATAATGTTATAACAGTGTGAACTATATTAAGTACATAGATACGTGTTTAAAAATATTAATTTACAGACCTGTTATAAGTAGGTATAATAATAATGACAAACAAAGCAGTTAGCTTAACAAACGTTTATAAACAAGGGGGCGTGTTTAACTTATGACTTGAATCAATCAATCCATCAAATTTGCTGCCAAGACCGCTGGGTACCTAAAGCTCTCATCGTTTTCAGACCACTTTGCCAGTCTTATTCACAGCTTTCCAGCCGATTGCAAAATGTCATCTGACTGATCGGCCTGTGGTCTGCCCACTGAATGTCGATCCAACTTTTGTTACTACATAACCGCCTTCGACCATTTTTGTTCTTGGTTAGTAGGTATTTAATAGGTCTGTAGCTCATTCTCCTGTCACACTTTGCTTTCTAGAATTTTACGTGATCAGGTTTATAACTTCACAACTTTGATTATGAATATGTATATCTAATTTCAAATTAATATTTTAATACATTGCATTAGACCCTAAGCAATGAAATTAATCACATTATGTGCATAATAATTTCAACGTAGCAAGTAACTAGGTATACCTAGTTAGTTCATTAGGCTATCAACATGATATTAAATCCATTAATTAAATAACTGGCTTTATATTTAATCCTTACTAGGCCAATATTTATAGCTCTATTTATTACTAACTAAATAGCTTCTGCCCGCGACTTCGTCCGCGTAGTATTAGATTGAAGAACTGATGTTGATAGTTATATTCTGCAATAACTATTTACGTTGCGACTCTAGGCAGATACTACCTTTGACACGTTTAGTTTATCTCTATCCCGCGGTAACTATGCAATTTTCCGGGATAAAAAGTAGCCTATGTGTTAATCTGGTACCATAGCTATCTTCGTTCTAAATATTATCCAAATCCGTCCAGCCGTTTGCGCGTGAAGAAGTAACAAACATACACAGAACACATACACACTCATGCACAAACTTTCGCCTTTATAATATTAGTGTGGTGCTAATCCATGGTTAAATGAAACCTGTAAATACTAATTACTAGTAACTTCTCAGTATGTATTAAATACAAACACTATCTGCTGTAGCTGTACGTATTGCGTAAGCTACATAAGATTATCTAGAGGTAGAGGCGTAGAGCTCTAGTAATAAAATTGAGTCAGCAATAAAAATAATGTCGATTAATACGAGTCGATTAACGTCAGATCATTAAGTCTAACATGTATAATCGTAGAACGCTATAATTACTTTAAAACTGCATTCTATAATTCTATATTTTTAGTTTTTTTTTTGTGGGCTTCCTTAGTATCGACCATACTCAAAAAATGTTGCGTTGCGGCCCATAAAATTAAAACATAATAATTGACAACATTTCATTTTTATAACACCTGAAAATGTATATATGCTTCGAAAGCATTTAGCCTCTTGATCACTGCAATATGATTATATAATTTTAATATTGCTTATTATAGAAAATAAAAATTAATTAAAAACATGTCTTAATTTTACCAATTCTACCACAGGATAGGTGAAATGCCTTTGCCTTTTTCACGAGAAAAAATAAGCGACCATAATTTTGTATTTGACAACTTCAAAGTACAAGGGGGCAACTCTGAAATTCTATTTTTGAAGTTCGTTGAATACCTTCTCTCTCACTCTCAAGTTAATGACTATATTAGTATGAGCGGAACAGCACGAAGCGAACCTCGAAAAATCGAATATCGGAGAATAAGGCCTGACATTGTCAATTTGAAATTGACGTCAGATTTTTTTGTATAGAAAAGACAAAAGGATACCTAAGTGTCTATTCTGTGATAGTATCGGAGTTACGCCCTTTTAGAATAAGCAAAAATTAATAAATTAATTATAAATTAAATACAAACCCTAGCGAAAAAATTAAACTGTCAGCATGTTCATCTTTTCAAACAAAATACAGAGAGCCATTAAAATTATAGGCTCAGAAATATGAAATGTTGTCAATTGTCTGATTTCCGAATTTTTTTTTAATAGATAGCAAAGGATAGCAATAATCATCAAAGTTAGAATATTAAAGACATAAATTTCAAACTATCAAAATTCGAAACTTTATGGGAATTATGGGAATCAAGGAGATCCCTAAAAAACTAAGGTTGGCGGATATCGTTGCATCAAAAACTTGATAATAATAATATTGACACAGAATACAGTACAGTAAAGGTAGTATAACTAAGTGGGTATACTGTATCAAATCATATCTATCTATGCAAAAAATTTACAAAATAAAGTGCAGAACGGCATTCACAAGATAAAGAACTACCCTGTGTCGTGACGGGGGCGGGATTAACTGACCAGTTCAAAGTTATATTCGGACTTTATTTAACTACGTGCAACCCACTAGATGACGCAAATGCGCTTTATTAAAGTTTAGTCACATAAAGATTAAAATGCTTTAATATCATGCATGACATGCGTCTAGAATAGACAGTATACAGACGAAACACGAGATCGTCATCGTCACCGAGTTGACCTTTTCACAAAAAATCTCACCATGAGCTCTTGAGGAGACATTGGGGCGCTTTTTTTGTGATATTTCGAATCCACCTTATCACTCAACTTGGTTTCCGTTTTTACCGTTTTCATAGGTTACGTCGTGAGAGTTTGCGGCGATATAAGAGACGCATTTGACTGTACAGTTTCGTTCGGTGATGCAAGCAGTCAACAATGTTCGAGTAATTCGTTATTGTTGTTTCATCCTCAGCAAGGCGCTTTGTAACATAATATCGGATAATATCCTCGGGCTAGAACTTGTTAGACGATTGTTTCAACCGCAATCTATCAATCCACGCCTGCAACGTGGGTGCAAACCCACTGATGAACTAAACAAAAGGCTTGTCTACATAGAGCGACTGACTTATTACACAGTCGCAGAAAAAAGCTTCACATGAGAGACATTTTTAACATATATTTAAGCGTTTTAAAAAAAAAAAAAAGTAACTATACATACATTACTTTTCCAAAATGTAATTTTTTTAGGTTTAAGTACCTGAATCAAAATCAACAGCACTATTTATTTTTGCAAAGAAAAGTGATTCTGATTTACAAAAATTCAACATTTCTTTATTGTGGACAAAAAATAAAGTGTAGGTACACTTTTTCAGAAAACGCTCATTTTTAACAGAGGCAAAGAAATAGTGACTGAAAAAAAAAACCGGCAGTCATAACCTAATTAAAACGTATAGAATTCTTACCGAATAGTGTAGGTACACTCGTGCACACTATAAATAATATTTTTTTGGATTTTTAACTGTGATCGACTAATGTCAATGTTAAGTGTACGGTGTCAAAGAGGAGTCTTAATTTCGAATCGAAAATTATTACGACAACCCTTTACAGATGTGTTCAATCAAACTAACCTTACCACCTGCTGAAATATTCCTAAATAGTTTCAAAACACCTTGTAGATATACCTACAGACAAAATGAACGATCACTTTGTTTGAATGGACTTCCCAAGGCAAAAAAAACATGCTGAATATGGAATGTAAAAAAAGAAAGGAAAATATAAACAAAAGCCTAACGTTAACACTTACTAACGGATCTGTTCTAATTTGTATAGGAATCAGCGGAGACCAACTTTGTTGTCGAGAATTTATTTTATGTCACGGGATTTCCAGGAACGCCGATAGAGACGAGAATAATTTCAGCATTTTTAGAATTTTCTCACGAACTTTCAAAATGTCTGTTTACTGGTAGGTACTACACCGATAACATAATAATTTTACTGAAAGGTGGTTTCACACGATTCTAACTCTGATATAGCTTTGGTTGACAAACAAAAGCGAAAGACGATGCAAAAAACTGGTCTTAAGTGAATATCGGGTACACGGTTAAGTTCATTCGAAATATTATAAACGGGATGTGAACCACCCGAGTCTACCCGTGATCATGATGCATGCAACTGTATTGAAATATCGGGTGCTCAATAAAGGTAATCGCGGTTCACATCCCGTTTATAATATTTCGAATATCGGGTTCGTTCAGTGTAGGATTCCGTTTATTAAATTTTGTGCAAATATTGACCGTTGCAGAGCATAATATAGCTGTGAAAAAACTCCTTTTAGTTATGTTGCATCTATAACTGCACAACATGGGGTAGACAAGAAAAATCACTCTAATGTATAAAAGAGTTCGCTACATACACTACTATTTTGTTTTAATTTATTCATCTCTATGAGAAATTACAGCTTTCTAGTAGGTACCATTAGCCAAATATATGTGATTTGCCACCCTAAGGTCGAAAATCCTTTGCTCGTCACAAAATTATAATGTCCTTGAAATTAAGTTATTAACGACCAACTTCATTAGATAGGAATTTGGAGGAAAACTGATAGACTTATTTGGCCAACTCTACAAAGGGTCTCTGAACTGAGCTTAACTACGACAGACAAAACAGACAGAGAGATTTTCATATTTGCCATTTTGGCTACGAAACCCTTAAACGAACATAAATGTGACGTATTTGAACTCATTTTAGAAGGCAACTCAAACGCAACGCAGCTTTGGAGTTTGACGTAATGAAATTTTCCGTCTATTTTAGGACAGTGACTGAAAGCATATTACGAAAATTGCACGGTTATATATTGGACTGTTGGGCTATAAATAACCATGCTATACCACCTCTTCATCTGCCCACCACTTTTCATAGGAAATCGGTAACCGAAGCTGGAAGCGGGGAAGGGAGTTCAGAAGCTTTGAAGCGTCACTTCGAAGTTCCGGACGGATCAGATTTCATTTTGACCACAATACCGCGGTACGGGTTAACAAACGGTGTCCGTTAGATGAATGCCCAATGCCCAGTATGCCCACTGATTGTGCAATGCTTCCCGCACTCTAAGAAGACGGATATTGTTACACACAATATTTGATCGTAAATCCATATTATTGTGTGGCTTAATGTTACTTTATAACAATATTTACGGTTTATGATCGGTAGCCTTTCCATTACATTCTAGACCACCTCCTTGTGTCCAATAGGATACGGTTATAATGGTCGTACCTAAGCTAAAATGTTATTAGCCGTAGGTAAATTCATAATCATTGTTAAAATACCTCGCAAATCATGTTTTTTTTGTTATCCAACAATAATTTAACAACTACATAGTTCTTTGGAATGTTTGGTTGAATTTTAGACTTTACGTGAAGGGGCTCCAGGCTTTTTAGATTTCAAAATGTTTCTATGACGCTACCAAGTTATGTGCAACGCAAACATAAAATGTATGTTCCGAATTCTAAAACACCTGTATGACTCATGTAACTAATTCGCTATTTACAATTGCCTATTTCCAACTTCTGCAGTTTCTACTTTGCCTATTAGAAATTTTGTAACGAACACAATTGGCAGTTGGACGATGTTTTGTTGCAGTAGTTCATGCCTACAGTGCCTACACGTCGAGAGCGTGTTGCAGGAACACAAACCGACTGATATTTCAGCCGAACAAACATTTTCTAATTGAATCATGATCCCTACTAAAACGGAGTTGAGCAACGTAAAACGACATCATCGAACCATACGAATTACGTTAAAATTAGAACACTATTTATTTACTTGTACATTATTCATCGTAATCATCATGTAAACATTTCGCGGATTTCTAAGTGGATTCATTTTTCTACGTCCGTAACATTTGGCAATTATATTAAACCAAGTGGAAGCTCGAAGAATTGTAGAGAAAAGTTTCTACTTCAATAAATAGCTACGAGTACCTTTATATATTTTGTTCTTTTGAGTGTGTGAAACTTTATCAATGAATTAGTTGGTAACTAAGTACTCGTATAAAGAACGAACCCCAACCATCAGACTGTAATAATTCAGTTGATTACACATAACATTACGAAAAATAACGCACTTACAATCATCACCACTGGAAAACGTAATTTGTGGCTTAATAAAGATAATATCTAAGGGTTACTTTAACAGTTTACATGTCAATATAACTTCCTAAATATTTTAAAATATCCTAAAATCAAAACTGTAGGCAAGCATGTACATGTGGGCGCATCTTCCTATTACAGTCGCCATCAGATATATCGTAGCGGGCGAGGTCCTCAAATATTTCGGAGCAGCAATAAATTTCAATAAATTCGTTACACTAAATATGGTTAATAACATCGGAACACGCAATCCGTCATAAATATAAGAGCAGCGACTTTTCAATAAATTCGGGACGTTCAATGAGCTAAAAATATCAGGAAGCACATACCGTCAAAGGTATCGACGCAGTCAGGTTGATCATAAATATCGGAACATATGTGGAAAATAAACCTTACGTATATAATAATGGATTCGAATTCCAAACAAAATACAAATAAGGCTCAAACGTCATGCCAAAATGAAAGATTATGTCACCTATAAGTGTACGCGTCTGCATGCATAATTCACTGTGTTAGTAACATAAAACCTTTTTTGTTGTATAAAGTGTAAAATTGTTACTGGCCACTAAATTGCCATTACACTTTTTTTAAGAATAAAATTTTTCTTCTTCTGCTGTTATAAGTCAAAGCATGTAGTTCTATTTTAGAAAACTAGTTTTATTATAAACACACTGTAATTTAAACTGTTTGTCACAAAGTTAAGGTATATTTTCCAAAAATGTTCCGATCTTTATGGTCAGCCTGTCTGCATCGATATCTTTGACGATCTGTGACGTCCCGATTTTATTGAAAAGTCGCTGCTATTATATTTATGACTAATTGCGTGTTCTGAAGTTATTAACCTTACAGTTGTAATGGATTTATTGAAATTTAAGGCTGCTCCGAAGTATTTGAGGACCTCGCCCGCTACGATATATCTGATGGCGACTGTACATCCATAGCCCTGGGTGCCTATAATTCTTGGCAATAGGTGGTATTTAAGTCGTAATTGGTCAGTGAGATCGCATAGAACTTGTTATTATTAACGTAAATAAACATAATTCACTTATTGATATTAATGATTTATCGTAGCTCCAGGCCACGGCGGAGTGCGGCCACTCTCACGATAAGGTAGCCAAAATAACTCTACGCCGAGCATCTCATACGTTCCTTAGATAACAGTGCGCGGCCCAATCGCATTATTTTTATTTCATTATATTCTGAGTTTCTGAGCTAGTAATAGACACTTCTACGGAAGTGATATGATACTTAACTTGAATGCAAGAATGGAGGGGATTACTCACTAGTAAAACAAACAAAGTCTCCATTAAAAGCTTTACCGGGTTTAATTAAACTCTTTTAGTGAGATACTACAGCACACACTGCACTACAGTGGACGCAGTGGGTGCAGTGGGTGCTGTACTGCAGTGGACGTCTTTCGGCTGATATGATGATGATGAGTGAGATACTACAGCGCTCGGTTATTGGATCAGCTAGGGTGGAGGCAGTGTTGCCAGGGGCCAGATTGTTTAATGCACATCTTTCGATCATCTCGAACATCTTTTTGTACGTGTTCTAAGCAAATAAACAATTCTTTCTTTCTTTCTTCTTTCGAAAGTAGGGAAAATTTGTAACAAAACTATAACACCAAAATTGAATTTTTGTACTTAATTGAAAATATTAATTAGAGCCATAATTCTCTTCGACTGTAGGTACGAGTATTTGTACTTCCTAATTCAGTACAATTTTTCACCACTTTCGAGTGGCACTTTAGAGATATGCTTTCGAAAATCGGTCCCCTATTTGAGTGGGACGTCCTGAACTTTAGAAGCCATTGACCAGCCGTTTATTGGGGTGACAAGTGTCTTCATTTTTTAATTTCCTCATTTTGTCTGTACATTGATTGACATGAAAAACTAATTAATTTGACAGCACTTTCTTTTTTACTTACTGTTGAATTTTTTACCTATTCTAAATTTCCCTATATGAATATCTAAAAATAAAGGGAGTGCATGTAGTTACGTTTTCATTTTAAGTGTACGCGTGAATTATTATTTTTCTGTGATAGGTAGGTAGGTACGCATTCAGTGTAAAGCTTTGAGAAACTAGCTACTATTAAATAAAAAACAAAACAAAATAGGCATAATACTAAACATTAGGACTAAACATAGGTGTATCTAGATAGCATAATACCTAGTTAATTTATCATTCCGCACAGCGAAGCTTTGATGCATGAGCAGTCACGATGGTAACGTGAAGTAATTACTTGTACAAAACAATACGGTACTCTACACTTGGCAAGACTTATTATTCCTGTCTATTTATACTAGGACTTTTCCCACGGCTACTTGCAAATGAGTGCGTTTCACTTCGTTTATAAAACAAAAGATGTAGGTACCTACCTACTCAGGTACCATTTAAGCTTTACTCTGGCTAACTGACTTGAATCTCGCGGTAAACTTAAAAAATCTGTGTACCTAATGTGACCTAAAATATTGTGCGCAAATCATCAAATACATATATAAAACAAAGTCGCTTTCCGCTGTTTGTCGGTCTTTCTGTCCCTGTATATGCTGAGCTGAGATCTTTGAAACTACGCAACGGATTTTGATGCAGTTTTAATAGATAGTAATACAAGAGGAAGGTTTATATGTATAACTCTACGCAGACGAAGTCGCGGGCAGAAGCTAGTACTGTATAAACAAACCAAGCTATATTAGGATAACAAGATACAAACGGTAGCTCTATCTAGTTAGTTTTAGGGCCGACCATACTCGGAATAGCCCTACTTAGGCTTGATGCGTACCTAAAAGCATAGATAGCGTTCCAGTGTTAAACTTATATGTAAGTAGGTAAGTACCTACTTACATATAAGTTTAACACTGGAACGGGACTACGGAAAAATCGTGCTCTAAAAAGTGCGAAGGTAGACAAAATTTTGATGACTTTCGGAGCTCGCATTTCCTTAAATATTCACTGAGGACTTTTCTTTATCTACTTAGTAGGTATAGGGTATACCTTATACCTATCACATATCTATCTATACATATAATAAAATCGTTGAGACCAAAAAATCTGTACATTGAATATTAAAAAAAAAAACCGACCAGGGTAACTTAAAATAAGTAACTGAACATATTAAAACCATTTTTAAAATTTTTGTTTGTTTGTTTGTTTGACTGAGCATTACGTAAAAACTACTGAACGGATATTAATGAAATGTTCACAAATCTATTTAAATACATTCAGAATAGGATCTAGGCTATAGAAATTTTGGAAAATATTAGAAAAAGGGGGTGAAAAGGGGGGTTAAAGTTTGTATGAAAAAAAAAATTTAGATTGTTCTAGAATCATGAAACTCAGAATATATACTCAGTAATAAAAATAAAGAAATACCTGTTTTAGCATTTTTTTTTAATCTCACCCAGAGACGCAAAAAAGAGGGTTTTGTGTTAAAAAATAATGAACTTCATACACCTATAAAATAAAAACCAATGAAGTTTAAACTTTTAAAGTTGCTACATATACTTCCAATCTAATACAGGTAAATACAATTTCTCAGTTTTCTTGAAATTTGATTTTTGAGTTGATTACGCAAAAAATAGCAGAACTCAAGAAAATCAGCTTTCCTTGGTAAAGTAGTTGGTAATAATTACAAATACAATAATACTCCGAAGAAAATAGATAGATACGAATGTACATAAGACATAAAGCCGGAAAAGTGTGTAAATTGTGAAAAAACATTAATAAAATAATTACATTCTGCACAGGTATTTTTTCAACGAAGACATTTTTGTCCAACCTAAATAAACCTAAATTGGCGTCCTAAATTGTGTTCTTTACCTAACACCTAAAGTTCAATATGAAATACCGTTACTTTGTTTTTATTTATTGCGCTATTATTCACAGCGCGTTCGGTTTTCGAACGCACTCTTATTTGAAAAGCTGATATTATTATGAGGCCGGCGTGAAACGCTTGGCTGTATGCTCTCAGTACCTTTGGCTAAAAAAAGCAAAATCCAACGGCGCGTTTACGCCTGCGCTACGAACATGTCAGTATTTTATTGTGAAAAAGTTGGTAAATGAAATAGTAAAAGTTTCTAGGTCCTCAGACTTTATATAAGATTTTTATTGTTTTGGTTAAATACCACACTGCCCAAAAATATACATATAACGCTGCGCTGCTGGGCCTTAGCGCAACATGTATCTTAAACACTTCAAGGTAGGCTTGCTTACAAAATTTTCACAAATACTTAAAATCTGAATGTACATAATAGTACCTATTCGAGAAAACTATTTGAATGTGCCTGTTTCAGGATTAGTACATATTATTGTAAGGGTATAGGTAATAATAATAATTTTGATATCGAGAATAGCTATAAAGTATCACAAAAAACACACGCGGACGAAGTCGCGGGCAACAGCTAGTGTACAATAAAAGCCGTAGTAGCCTAGTGATTTGACCAGTGGGCTCTCAAGCAGAGGGTCGTGGGTTCGTGTCTTGGGCTCGCGCCTCTGACCTTTCGAAATTAGCCTACCATGAGATTTTCGGTCAAGGAAAACATCGTGAGTAAACCTGCACACATCTGCGAAGCAATTCAATGGTGTGTCTGTAAGCTATTAGAATGAGTCTAGGCTAGGTGCGGCTTACCAGAGCGTGACAATTAACATGAAAGCATATTTAATTGGTCGCTAATCGTAATTTAATGATCCTAAGCTGATTTATATGGGTACCGCGTACCTTGCAATAATGGTCCTACATCCTAATGACAAGCGTTCATTAGATTTCTCATACATTATGTCTGCGTTTTCTCGGTAATTAGGTTTCGAGTTTAATGTTTATTTACGAGTTTAATGTCGTACTCCTAGTTAACAAAGGCATTCTTTCAGCGGTTACGGGATTATGCGGAGAAGCTGTCGAGGGTGCAACAGGGAGAAGAGCTTCCGGACCACAAAACCTTCAATTTTACAAGTAAGATAAAAGATAATGTCAAGAGAGTGCATCCCTACTGATCCCTTCGTATTAAAGGGATAAAATACTATATTTCGTTTAATAAGAAAATAAAAGTCCGTCACGATCAATTATTGCATTAGACACATTAATACCTACACTAAAAACGAAGTGCACTACAGACGCATATTTTGAAACTCATTCAATTTCTGTGAGATAAAATAATCGCAAAAAATCACCAAAAATGCGACGTTGCCAGCTCGGTAGGGATCCACCCTCTTAATAAAATAATTGCGTAGTACTTAACAACCTATCCGTAAAATGGGCTAGGTACTAAGAATTCTGAAATTATTTTGCTATGGCTCATCCTAAATGACGAAGAACGCATATTTTATGTAGATACCACATTCCCATACAGTTCGAGTCATAATAGGCGTAGCTAGAGGGTGCAAGATTGGGTAATACCCACTATACTTAGACCGTAGAAAATAACAGCACTGAAGAAGCTGTCAAAGAAAGCGCGTCTGGCTGTTCACAATGGGGTAACGTGCTCGTTCCAACACTAATGTAGGTACGGTAGCTAAAGTTGGGTATAGCAAAAGAAGCATGAAAGTAGAATAAATGCGATGCGATGGATGAAATAAGATTAACTAAACAGATTTATATGGGGAGTGTGAATGGGTGCGTTGGGAGGGGAAGGCCTAGACGGACGTTCCGTGATGAAACTGGGAACGTTTTGGAAAAAGGTCAGGTTAAGAGTACCCGAAACCGACGAGCATGTATGAAGAGATTGGTGAATGTGGATGAAGCGAAAGAGGTACGTCAGGATCGTAGCAAGTGGAACAAAGTACTCTCTGCCTACCCCTGTGGGAAAGGGGCGTGACGGTATGTATGTGTGTGTATGTATGTAATATGTATTGAAGAATCATTTACTGTTCGTCTATCAACGGCTTCTTTACCCCTAAAGAAAATCCCGCCTGCGAGTAACGAACAAAAGAATTGTCCTACACTGCTGTTGGATTTTTATTTTTCTTTTGATGCTAGTGCTTTAATTTTTTTTTTCTTATTTTTAGTAAATCCTGGAAAATGCCCTCAATCTTGCGGCGAGGAAGCGGCCTGCGTGACTTATGGCACTGACCAACACTACTGCATGTGTCCTATAGAAGGCGAACCACCCACCAAGGATTTTAAATGCGTACGAAGCACAGGTAAGAGGGTCGCTATCAGGGAAAACTTGTCACAAGGGCCTTTCCTTAACCTTATTTCCCTAAGTTTAACTTGAAGGGCCCTTACTACACACTAGCGATTTGTCCGGCGATTTGCTTAAAAGTAAATTGCTGAGCAAATCACTGAGAAATCGCCAGACAAATAAGAAGAAAGAAAGAAAGAAAGAAAGAAAAAGGTTTATTTGGTGCAATATAAAAACAAAAACTGTACAAAAATAACCATAAAATGAAAACACACACCAGAAAGGTTGCCGCTCAGCATGTGTCAGACAAAGGCACCTATGTCTGACGCTGGTTTTCAGGGCAACCAAGCCATTTCAAAATCGCTAGTGTGTAAGGGGCCTAAGAACCAAACCCTATTTTGCAAAGCGAAAAACAAGCTGCGTGTATCACACAAAAGCGATTCGACTGCTAGTGTTTCATTAGTAAACAATCCAAGATACATACATAAATCACGCCTTTATCACTTACGGGGTGGACTGAGCCTAAGGTAGCAAGACCTAAAGGCCACGTTTAGCAGGATTGTGGGTGTATATGTGTCAAGGGGAATCAAAATAGTGATAGGTTGCTGACCGCATCGCCTATAACATAATGATTCCTAAGATTTTCGGCCATTCCCTCGATGGGCTTTTACCATTTGCGCCGGAAGAGAAGCAAGTACCGACATTCTAGCTTTTTTCTTTGCTCCTAGACCATCGTGGTATTTTCAAGACAGGTAGTTGTAGTTGATGTGAAGAAATTGTAAGCGTGTAGCTACACCTACACCACAGTATATATATAAACTAAAGCAGTAGGGAAGCTAGGCCTACTTTTTGAAATAAGTACCTACGCTCCAATAAAGCGTTAGGGTTGACGATTTAATTTTTGTTAAATTGAAACGTTTTTTGTCTAGTTAGCGCTATAATCTCAGCTGGTAAGACCTGTTTTAAAGTAACAAGCTACACTTAATTAAGAGTTTAGGGTCGGCACCCATAATTTGTGTAAAAGAGAAATAAACGTTTATTTGGATTCTATATTAATTAAATAATCGAATGATTTAACTATTTTTTAAATAAAACAGGGTATTTAAAAAAAACTTCAACAGTTTCAGATTTTTTATTTGTCAGTAGGTAAGTATTATTTATATTACTTACTAAAAAATACTTTTGCCTGCTACGACACGTTCGGAAAGCTCTGTTATTAAATTTTATTGTATAAAAAAATCTCATCCAAATGAATAGCTTCCTTAAAATAAACTATTGGGATTGGGAAGCTCCGGTTTTGAAGAAGCCGAGTTCTAGCAGCCGTACACTGCGCATTACGCTCTTGGCGTTCGCATATGGCCACTCGTCTCAATCGCGACTGACAGCACCGCGAGATCCGCTTAGAAGCGCGCGTCTATGTGTGCGTTCGTTTCGACCGTTTTGTTCGTAGATTCCCTACTGCTTTAGCTTATATTTTATATACATATACTGTGCCTACACCGGCTAGTGATCAGCCTATGCCTCGGGCACACGGAAATCTAAATATTGATTTAGCCATTATTTTCATTTTGTTCCCATTGTCCGCAGTGCCGGTGACTCCGAAGCCGATCTACAACGTCTTGCCTCCTCCACGCACGTTGAATACCTCTGACGATGCGAGGTACTCCCCGCTGCCGCCCACGGCACAAGTGAGTCTGTCTAATTACACGTTTATTGGAGGAATTGGTAAAGAAACATAGCTAAGCAGTTGCATTCTTAAGGGCGAAGCAGAGACGTTCAGAATCGATCAATCACAATAATTGAAAGGAGCTATTCATTAATTACGGAGGGGTTCCTGGGAGGAGGGTTCAAGAAATCACCACCTGTCCTAGTCTCAGGAGGGAGAGTAAATGCCATTCTTGCAAAAAAAATTACAAGTCGAAAAGTGCATGGAAGATATTTTCGAGTTATTTTCATTAATATTTCATGACTTTAAAATGTAGATTAGTCACAGGTTATGGATTGCAAATGTGCTTGCCAACATAGAGGATTAAGATAGAGTGCAAGCACTCGTCTAAGCACTCCTTGGATGGCGCAGGCCATGGTTCGAAAATACGCAAGCAAAAAATAGTGTTAATTAATAGGCAATTAGTATCCTAGATTTTTGGTATTCCTAACAAACGTTTGCGATCGCAAACACAATCAAAATGTCTGGATAAACAAGCGACATTTGCATTTAGGTGCACGAGTACTAATAAATCAGATCACCATAATGACTATATTGATTTTGTGGCTCCCACACACACGGACGGGTGCTTTTTATTTCAGAATGAAATAACTAGTGCTTTTCCATCGTAACTGATAAATATTCATAGATAGGTCAGCCATGATAATGTTTGTCGTGTAATCCGAATTGAGTGATGTCAAACTGGGTAGAATATATAGTGTATCTATCTTTATTTAGTAGAACCCTTGGCGTATTTACAAGCTAAAACCAAGCCAGTTCGGACTACGATTAATTAATTTTAGATTGGATAGTGAACAACCATGGGCTTCATCCAGACATCTGCTATAGCTTTACAGTTTTAATTACAATTAAATAGGTGTCATATGGACAGAGACAGTCAATTATTTCGTGAAGAGACTGAAATCCAATTTTTTAGCTATCTAAAGGCTATCTAGTTATTTATTTTTATTTAGTGCTAGGTACATTTTCCCGTAATTGGTGCGCAAAAAGATGATTGAACAACTCATTTTATGGATCAAAAGAAAAAGTCTAGGTAGGTAACTAGGTACTTCAGAGGTAGCTAAAACACAAATAACTAAAATTGGTTGCTACATAGATCACTAAGTAAATAGTATAAAACAAAGTAGCTTTCCGCTATCTGTCTGTCCCTACGTATGCTTAGATCTTTAAAACTATAAGGAACGGATTTTGATGCGGTTTTTATGTGTAACACGCAGACGAAGTCGCGGGCAGAATCTACTGTAATAATATGACGGAATATTCTAAAGTACCAGGGTAGAAGCCACCAATGAATAAATATTCCATTGCACCTTGTTGCAGGTATCTAATTCACTACATAGCGACATTTTCCCTGAAGCAACAGCGGGCAGTGAAACGACTGTGTCAAGCGGGAACGTGGCTCATGGTTCAGGCGCAGTCTTAATCGCCGGCGCTATCGTGGGGGCTCTGCTGCTAGTCATCATCCTCGCACTGTCCGTCATCTGTTACTTAAGAAGACGAATATGCATCGTAGCAGGAAAAGGGCAACCGGTAAGCGTTTAACCATTTAAGATTAACTAAAACAATGTTTACCTATAATTTTATCCTGAAGAATAATACGCTTGTGCATAATAGCTAGTTTCCTGTTGTACAGCTACATAAAATACGATTTGTTCCGTTATTGTAGCGTGTGCGACCAGGAGAACCACTGCTTGCTGAACGGTATATAACGAACCCGCAGTACGGTGTTTGCGGAACGGGCACGGCGGCTGCGCCGGCGGCAGCACTCACGGCCCCGAGCCTCCTCAGCCCGGGGGTTACCAATGACCAGGTCCCGCTTCTGGACAGAAACGCACTGACATTTCTGGAAGAAGTTGGGGAAGGATGTTTTGGAAAAGTTCACAAAGGTACAAAAATATCCCGGTTCCTAAAAATACCCTACTTTCGACTGACTTTTTAAAGGTTAATCTACATCTTTGTAATTTTCACCAGGATTACTAAGACTGGAAAATGACGAGCAAGTTGTGGCCATAAAAGTTTTAAAGGAAAGCGCAGGCCGCAGTGCTGAAGAAGATTTCGTGAGAGAAGTCTCTATTATGTCCGCTTTTCGCCATCCGAACATATTAAGCCTGATTGGAGTGGTCCATAGAGGTAAGTAAGACATTATACTCAATACCACAGCTACTTATAACAGCTTCAAAAGTACAACTACAAGGGTAAAACTTGAGCTTCTTCAATTAAGAAAATACAAGAAGATTTATTATGTTCACAGAAGACATTAATGCTAGTCCATGGATGGTCTTCGAGTACATGGAGTGGGGTGACTTGGCGGGGGTACTTCGCGGCTGCCGCGGCGGCGGGCGCGCCGGACCCGCGCTCGACGAGCCCGCGCTGCTGCATGTGGCGCTACAAGTAGCGCGCGGCATGCAATACCTCGCCTCGCGCCGTTTCGTGCACAGAGACCTCGCCGCCAGAAATTGCCTCGTCGGAGCCAACGTAGTTGTCAAAATCGCAGACTTTGGAATGTCTCGCGACGTATACACCTGCGACTACTACAAAATGGGCGGCGAACGTCCCATGCCAGTGAGATGGATGTCCCCAGAAAGCATTGTTTATGCTAGGTTCACTCACGAGTCCGACGTGTGGTCCTATGGTGTAGTTCTTTGGGAGATTTACAGCAGAGGCAAGCAACCGTTCTATGGTCACAACAACGACGGAGCCACGAAGCTTATTCTTCAAGGCATAGTTCTGGTCCCACCGGAGAATAGTCCACGTTTCGCGTGCGAATTGATGCGAGGGTGTTGGAAGTCAGATCCTCGAGATAGGATAGGGTTCGATGAGATAGTTAGAAAATTACAGATAGCCGCTGCAGCGAGCGGGACCAGCGCACAGATAAGATTGCCGCGGCCGCCGCCTCCGCCGCAGGATTCGGCGGGTTATCTGATTCCCGCGCCTCGGCCTCCAGTTGATTATTTGGCGGCAATTCCGGATCCCGAGCCAGAGTCAGAGCTGAGTGACGAGGAGGAGGAAGAGGAAGAAGACGAGTACACGTGACGAGGAGCGGCGGCCGCCGCGGCCCCGGCGGCAGCCCGGGCCCTGGCGCCCGCCGCACAGTACGTGCCGCGCTGCTCGCCGCCGCCCGCCGCCTCTACGCTCACCTTCTCATTCATGTCTCAGAGCACCACCACAAACTTCGAATGCTGAATATATTACCTAACGTGTAACGCGGGACAGACAATAGAGATTATATACACGTCAGGGAAATACTCAATTATATAGTGTGATATTTTCATAATAAACCGTACCGATAGCTGGAATAAAAGTGAAACAAATCGTTACCAGAAAAAAAAACACATATAGGTACTTATGTAATCTTGGAAGGGTATAGCAAACAAACTCGTACCTCTCTATGGAACATTCCAGACATTTAATATAATGTCTCTTTTTCTAAAACTATTTGTTGAGGAATTTATAGCATTGAAATTCGAAAAAATGTGTTCTCATCTCATTGAGCCAGTTAAGTATTTAACATTAATTATGGGTTGTCTATTGTTGTGTCATAATTATTAATCATAAATAATCATAATTATAATATGTAAATATAAATACAAGTACATACTTTTAAAAGGACAAAATGAAAGTCCAAGTATATACCTAGATAGTCAAATTTTGACAAAGCTAATCCTATCTATTACTTGATGTTCTATTGTTAAAAAATACATAAAAATTGTGTTGTGAAGTAGATCAGAGCTGCTTTAAACTAATGGTAAACAAATCAAGGGAATAAAATAGTAGTTATTGGTTATAGCTACAATCTAAATTGTTCATTAATGTGAACTTATAGGTATGTGTAATTATTAAATTGTGAATTATTGACTTGTATGTATAGGTACAGTCACCAGCATAAATAAGTGATCACTTTTGTACCTTGTCACTTTAAAGTCATGTTTGAAAAACCATACGAAATCATATAACAACTGAAAGCGACAAGGTACAAAAATGATCATATATTTATGCTGGTGACTGTACATGAAAGATTAATTATGTTAATGATAAATTTATGTAATTTATAATATAAATTTACCATTAACATTTATTTATAATGTAAGTTTAGCTACTATCTCTTTGTGAATTCTAACTACCCATGATATTTACATACTTACATGAAAGTATTTTCCATTTGACTTAATTATATTTCATATGCCAATTTCTACTATGGTACCTATGTCTAATTGTCTAGTACAACTTCCTTAAAATGTAAATACACATATAATAGGCAGCAAATAAGTAAAACTTGGAGGGGATAAGCGCAGTATGAAAAACAACATCATTTTCTTACTGCGCTTATCCCCTCCAAGTTTAACTTATTTGCCGCCTACAGTACTTACATGATGCATATCAATGCTAATGTAAATAAGTTTCATAAAATATGTCTAAAATGCATTTTATTGCATATATACATGCAAATATATTTGCCTGAAATTAATTATTTAATAAAATATACATTTAATAAAACAAAATGTTTAATGCCAAAGAGAAAAAGTGGATATTGTAGGTTATTATGAACCAAGTAAAATTAATTAATAATATTACAAAAAGGTCACTTCATAATATTCTTTTGTTCACATATTATTATGTTGAAGCTTCCTAGCTTACAATTTGAAAATATAGTCTGTACCAAACAACTCGGTAAAAAACATCAATATTTATAGATATTTGTTATAATGTAAGTAATAAATTAATGATGTTACAATAATAGTAAAATGAACTGTTAAGGGAAATGATAAATGTTTAGAAAAAACAGATGTATAAGATCATTTTATACTCAATTATATTATGTATGAAACACATTTAAGAAACCCTTTATAAAACAGAATCACAGTGTATCCTGAATATATCAATACACTTTTATGCAGTCTTTTATTTAAGAACTTAAGGTCGATTTAGACGAGGACTATTTTCAGGCGCCTAAATTTCGGCGCCTGGAAAAGGCACCGTGTAAACACTTTCGGCGCCATTTTTTCGCGGTATGGTGCCGAAAAAATGGCGCCGAAAGTGTTTATACGGTGCCTTTTTCAGGCGCCGAAATTTAGGCGGCTGAAAATAGTCCTCGTCTAAATCAACCTTTAGATATATTTAATAACTACTAATACTAAGTATAGCTGCCAAGTGTGTGTTGGACCATGCATCAAGAAGAATTCCACAGGCTAAATAAAGTAAAAATAGTTACCAAAACTATAACAAAACCCCAAACATAAAAGAATAACAACATAAATTTATAGAAAAAGTGGTAGTCACATTCTTTTGTGTCAGCAGTTTTTAGGGAAACTGTTCAAAACAATTTTCATATAAATATACATTATGTAACTTATTATTGCGTAATATGGTACTACGTTTTACCTAGATTTTTTCAATATTATTTTAATGCCATAGTTCAAAGTATCGAGGGGGACAGAAGTTTTGGTGATACTAACTTCAGGCAGACAAGCACATGGATAGCATGAAATTGTAAGGGTTCCGTTTTTGCCATTACGGCTACAAAATCCTGAAACTGAAAGCTACTTACCCATCATAAGTACCTATACCATTTTCATTCTTACCTGTCCTATTTGGTAAACAAAATTCTAACCTCCAAACATCTCATTTTTGTTATTTTTTAACTATTTCATCGTAAATAAAGGAACTGGAGATAAAATATCAGCAAAATTATATACAAAATATTACCTCAGGTTTATTTGATAACATAAATAACATAATACACCTTATTCTTTACAAAAATTTGCATATTGAAGTTAGAATTTTGTTTACCAAATAGGACAGGTAAGAATGAAAATGGTATACTTACAAGTGGGACTGTCTGTAGTAAGACAGGTAGAATAAAATCATACCCAGTTAGTTTTTTCATAATTAATTAATTATGTCAGGAATCAGTAATTTTCTTTAACATCGTATCTGTGAAAACACTATAAAATGCAAATGCAATCAAAACAAACAAACGAAAGTACTTTTTAAATAGGAAACTTGTTTTTATTCCTCCGAGATGACTACCCACCTACTAATGCTAATACCAAACTGGATGGAACTAGTGGTAGTGGAAGTGGAACTGTCAATACATGGTCTATACTGACATTTCATTTGTCATTTTTAGTGTCACTTCACTGTCATTGTCACCAGGAGACACACACTTAAAATGTCACCTATGTTCGTCGATGACAGCGGCCTCTGAAGTTATGCAGATGAAATAATAAATCCCACACCTTAACTTTTTTTTGCTCTTTGCGGATGGACCTGTAGAGGTAGGGATTGCAATCCGGATAATCCGAAATCCGAAATAACCGGATAAAGCCGGATTTTTGTCGCCTTTTATAGATTCGGATTTTTAGCATAAAAATCCGGTTTTTTCGGATTTCAATTAAAGTTGACATTTAAGCAGAATTTCCTGTTGAATTTAGTTTCATTTCATTCATTCATGCGTTCGTTTCGTTCCCCGCCACGTAGCACTATCTATTCCTCTCCCCTCCGCGCTTTACTGGCTACCTCATACCTAGCTTTAGATCTAGTTAGTCAGCCGGTCCGTCATATGGGTCATATTTTTTGGACACAGGGGGGCAACTCCGAAATCCGATTTTCGAAGTTCGTATCACACCGTCCCTCTCACTCTCAAATTAATAACTATTAGTGAGAGCGGAACAGCACGAAACGAACTTCGAAAATCGGATTTCGGAGTATAGGGCCAGATATTCAGCCCAGTGCTTGTAATATAGCACACTCTGTGCTATGTCTTTTAAAAAAGAAATCCTCTTGCTTGAAACTTTTCGCAGTGCTTTTTTTCTAATTGATAAGGAATCCTCGAAGGAATGAAGTCATTAATCTGTGTAAGATAAGAATCCCACCATTATGAACTTAAAAGTTAGATCGTGAAGAGACTTCACAAAGAATTCGATAGCATGTTGAACATTCATGTGGCGGACGCTTTACTGCTTCTTGAATGACACAACTGTTATATCTATATCTTATCTGTGGTCTAACTCGATTCTTGTTGAGGAGGAGCGAGGACGGTCGTTGTTTTTCTCAATCGCAATATTATATTCTGCTAAGGCATGCTTCTAATCGACTATCTTTGTGAAAATGTGAAGTTTATTGGTGCAAAAATTATAATAAAGTGATATGTATTTTAATATTACACTGCACTTTGCTTATTTTCGTTGATAATGCCTCCTATAAACACCAAGGGGAAAAGTGGCGCAGAATACGAGGTAAATAATACAAAAAATAATTGATTTTACTAACAATGATTATGCATTTAGAAAGTTTATTTTGAATGTTATGCTTAAGAAATCGAAATTCCGCATATTACATTATATAATCATTAAAATTCTCTAATTTCCCATGACACTAGGGTGTGCACTGTCGGTGAAAGTGATTCCGGGGATTTTCTCATATTAATATATAATTATTTACTTTATTATGCAACTGAACATTAGCATAATTTTCTACTTCTATTTATGTTAAAATGGCATGGCAGTATTCAAAGTGGTTTTGTAACAAGTTCAATATTAAAATGATTTTGTGTTTTAACTTCAGATTGTAAATACCTACTGTTTTTTGTATGTACCTAACACTAAGATGAAGAAGTTACACGTTCAAAGATGTTGATTTAATATTTTTTTCAGTCACTATTTCTTTACCAAATAAACATATATTGAAATTCTGTCACATTTCTAAAATATTTTTGTGTTTATTTAAAGCACTTATGTTTAAGTAATTAACTTCTTTTCAGAATATTATTGCAAGGAAATCTACAGCATTGGATTTTGAAAATTACATTCAAGAGAACAAGACATTGCTGCTGAATGATCCCCTCAGAGACATCCTTCTCTATCCATCTGATGATGTTTCTGTAAGTTAAGAATGTCATTCTGAACATAAACAAACCTAAGTAGATATATGTATGTTATCAGCTGACATCTGAAGAAGACTAAACAATCTATCCATGTCCCCATCTGGTTTATAGCTGATCTTTAAAAGATAGAATAAAAGAAATTCATTAATTATATCTTTAATTTAACATTATGTACTGATCCTAGTGCTACTGAAGATCCAAAGAACTTATTAATTGTTAAAATACTCATATCATACATTTGTATTGCAGATAATATAATGATTGTCAATCATGTTTGATGCCTTCTTTCAGTCCAAGATCACAAACACTTACAACTAGTAATAGAGTTAAGGTCTAGGCAGATCATAACTTTAAATAAATTATTATAATGATGCTGACTGGCTGAATTTTTTTTTGTGTTTAGTTTGTATGTATGTATGTATGTATGTAAACTCTTTATTGCACATAAAAATTTAAAAATACAGAATACAGTTTGTATCAGGGGTCGGCAAGTAGTTTTAGGTGGGGTCCGGATACTGAGAAAATTTTAATGAGATTCAGAAAAAACAAGTATACCTACTCTACATATTAATTGATACTTGGTATAGGTACAATACATTTCAATATTTTGGAGGACTGATGGTTGACCTTTAAAATTATAATCTAACTAATATTATAAATGCGAAAGTATGGATGGATGGATGGATGTTTGTTTGTTACTCAATGAACGGCCCAACGGATCTGGATGAAATTCGGCACATCGATAAAGAAAAGTCTGGAATAACACATAGGCTACTTTTTATCCCGGAAAATTGCGTAGTTCCCGCGGGATAGCGATAAACGAATTCTTTGCAGACAAAGTCGCTGGCAACAGCTAGTATAATATAAAATAACATTGTTTTGGTTTTAATCAGAGTGTAGTCCTTCCTCGCCGATGGAGGACAGTCACAACAGCAGTGCCTGATGTGAGGACTGCTTCTACCTGCCCTCTGCTCACAAGACAAGCCCTGCTCAGCTATGCTTCCAGTTGGAATCTTATACACTTCAAATATAATAGTTATTCTGGCACATACCTCAATTTACCTAGGTAAGCACCACAATATTCAATTAGTTTAATAAAATGCCTTAACTTGTAACATCAACTGAGATATGACCTTTTTAACTGGCTTCAAGAGAGGGGGAGGTTCTCAATTCAGTTGTAATTTTTATTTTATTGTGAAACTGGCAACTGATCTGGCAATTTCAAATGATTTGCAAGAACAATTAAAGACAAGACAATAGGCCAGATGTCTAGCATTAGTCAAATAGGTCATCTAACCTGTTAGTTCAAACAACTCGTCAGTTCTTGGAAACAGGTTCCTGGAGGAAATGATGGTATCATTTCCTTGTTACAAGTACATGGATGTTGGTTGGCATTACTTATTTTTTCATTATTGAAATTGTATTGCAAATATTATGAAATAAACAAATGAAATTAAAGGTAGCTAGATCTATTGAATTACATTGTAGTGTTTTGACTTTAAAAGATAACTTACAATTTAAAAGGTTTTTCAGTTTGATTGCCATTAGGCTGATTGTTATGATAATATATTTAACTAGCGACCCGCCCCGGCTTCGCACGGTATATTATGCATGTATTACACATATAAACCTTCCTCTTGATTCACTCTATCTATTAAAAAAAAACCGCATCAAAATCCGTTGCGTAGTTTTAAAGATTTAAGCATTCATAGGGACATAGGGACAGAGAAAGCGACTTTGTTTTATACTATGTAGTGATATAAAATTTGGCAAAGTGGCATGAAAATGTCTTAACCCAGCAGTGAAGGGATATGTGCTGATAGATAGACATAACATTTTTACATATTAATGTTATAGCTGTATTAACTCAACTTATTATGACTGCAAGTGTATGGTGTGAACTGTTGTTTATGATACAAAAGAAATGCAGTCAAATGTATCTATAGTATCTAAGTAGAACACCATTTCGTTGCATGTAATTGGCTGTAATTGAATGAGACTACAATTGAGGAGCTCATTAGCAGCACAATTAGCATATGTTTCATGGCCGCAAGACCAGACAACAGTTCTAGCTTTGGTACACATTTCCCAAGGTCATGTTTATCTGATTTGTGACTCATTTCCACTCTGTTGCACAAGTGAGGATGGAAGTACTATAATCAATGTTTTTTCCATGAAACAATGTCAACTTCACTGATTAACTTATTGTTTGAGCAACACGATAGCCTGCCAAGACGGCGCGGCGATTGCGGGACAGCGATGCCGATGTTTGTACTGTTCGAATTTCTTTACGCTTCTAGTGTGCAAGGTTATATTTGATTCAAACAGAAACAGACGTCTGAAACCGCCCTCAATGCACTTGGCAACTTGGGAAAATATCTCAATTCCTTGGGCGCGTTGCGCATCGCTAGTTATAACATTTAACCGCTGGCAAATCGGGACCGGCCCGTAGGGGCAATCCCTGCTAATTGTAACCATTACTCATCAATATAATTCTTATCGTTTCGTGTATTTCTGTTCTCATGTTTTTAGACCAATAGATACCAAACTCATAGAAGAAGTTTATGACATTGATGCCGAAACAGAAAGCGACAATGAAGCTCAAGCTGCCAAGGTGGATGTTGGTACCAAAGATGGATACCTGCTCAAAGGGCCGGAAATTGGTTCTGAACGGATATTCAGCAATCTCGCGTCGAAATCGTTCAAGAAACGATACTGCTCAATGGTCAGAGAGGCCGATGGCGGCTACATTATGGAAGTATACAAAGATGATAAGAAAACAGATACAAAGCTCACAATTGTTATGGATTTTTGTTCAGATGTTGTTAAAGTAAGTTATACGCTTCGCGTAAATTTATAACAGTTATAATATTAGCCAGTAATGTTATTCTCTTTTCCAATTTTGGTAGGTACCGTACTAGACACTACGATGTTTTGTTTATTCTCAGCAACAAAGATGTTATATTATGATTCTTTTGTTTATATAGAATCCAAAGCGTGGCCGCTATTGTTTCGAGCTGCGCATGGCTGGGGGGAAAGGTTATACATTCTCGGCCGACAATGAGGAAGAAATGAACGAATGGATCGCCGCATTTAATGCAGCATTAAAAAAAAAACATGACGGCCAAGACAACCAAAGCGATGAAGTGTTAGACAAAGGTTGGGCTCTGTTTTTAATTGCTACAATGTGCTATGCACTCAGGACTAGAATTTTTAATTTCATGCGCAACTCTTCAAACAGTTGCCGCAACTAGTTTATCTTATAATCATCATCATCATCAGCCTGAAGACGTCCACTGTTGAACAAAGGCCTCCCCCTTAGCACACCATACTGAACGACAAGTCGCCTCCTGCATCCACCGGTTTCCCGCAACTTTTACGATGTCGTCAGTCCACCTAGTGGGAGGCCTGTCAACACTGCGTCTTCCGGTTCTTATAATACTAGGATTTTATTATTTGTACATCTGTTTACGTAAATAAGATTGTGCTCAATTCAATTTTATCTAAACTACTAGCCATGTAAAAGAGTTTGTTAATATCGCCACTCAACATACATATCTAAAAGGAAAAACAAAGTACAGTTTGCCCTCTGCTTACAATTTTATCTTATCGCGTGCTTATACTGACCAACACGGTTTCCCTAAGGACACTGATAAACAGTTAAAATGTTCACTGTTTATTAAACATTAGCTTTTCTTATAGATGCTGATGTGTCTCTGACAGCGGAGCCCCCGCCCCCTACATACGGGACGCTTAAGGGACTGGAACACAGCATGAACCCTCTCCTAATGCGGTATTCGAGAGAGACTGATATGTCCATAGCTGCGGCCAGGAACGAGTGTCGAGCTAACATATTCAGTATGCCATACAAAAGGTCGCAGTCTCCCGAACCTCAGTTGGAACCATTCAAGTATGATTACGATTAAGATTTGCATTTCATAAGTGAACATAGTATAGATATATAGCCAGCTGTCGGGGGCCTTTAGAATCCACGTTGCGTAAACAAATACTCTTAATACTCTTTATTGAACACCACAAATCAGTACAAAATAATACAGAAACAAAGAACAAAGTATACAATAGGGCCTATTGAATAGGCGGTCTTATCGCTTAATAGCGATCTCTACCAGAGAACCACAAAACATGTGTGTTGAAAAGATCGCGGATTTAAGCCCGCTATATCGCTATAACTGTTGGGCCAACATCGGCCAACCTGAATAACGAAAATTATAATAATATATTATGTATGTTTCCATATCTTGAGGAAGTTGGCCGACGTTGGCTCCAAAGTGTGGCATAGGACAGTGGCGTGCAGCGGGGATTCGCCAGCGTAGGGAGCGCGTATAAGTGCCGGCACGTAAGTCTAGCGCTGACGTTACACGTGGAGGGGATCTGCGCACTCACGGATACCGTATTTTATACTTCTGCGCACACAAGGTCATCGCTTGACTTACGTGCAGGCACTTATACAGTCAGCGTCATATAGTAAGAAGCATCCAAGGTGACCAAAATGTTCAACACACGATGCTATTTCTATGGTGTACCGAACTATTTGGCCGTCTTGAACGCTTCGAACAGTTCGAACTATATGACGCTAACTGTGCAAATTGTGTTGTGTCACGCGCTGCCTGCCGTCGTGATCCCTTACTGAACGCTCTAGGACCTAGGTGTGGGATCTATATCGGGTGGTAGAACATTTTTTGTCTTAATGTAAGGTTTAATTGAGTGATTGTTTCGTCTGGTTGAAATTATATTGAAACAATCTACTGTTGAAATAAAACAAACCTTACTTAAGTGTGTAACTACTATTATAAATGCGAAAGTATGGATGGATGTTTGTTTGTTACTCAATCACGCCAGAACGGCACAACGAATCTGGATGAAATTCGGCACATAGATAGAGAAAAGTCTGGAATAGCACATAAGTAGGCTACTTTTTTTCCCGTGGGATAAAATAAGTAGCCCTTTTATTAAAAAAAATTGAAATGCTTTCAGTTAAAACTGTAGAAAAGTTATACCAAAAGATAAAATAAATCAATAAAACATTTCCTCTTCCAGAGAACACTTTGGCCAAAAAATATTGCTCAAATGTGAAAGCTTAAAATTTAGGTTGCAAGCACCAATAGATGGCGACAAGGAACTCTTGTGCCAAGTCGAGCCTTACTTCACGTACCTGGCTCTGTATGACGCGAGAAGCGGGAAAAAGCTCACTGAGAACTTCCATTTCGACCTGAACCATACCGCTGTTAAAGATCTAGTCAAAGACATGGAATGTACTAACTCTCTAGTCGAGAACTTTAGCTATGATGTTAAGTTAGATGTTAAAATGATCCCGGACGAGTGGTTCAGATCAAAGAGACAGGTATTTATTTCTTGTGATTTCATGAATTCAGTATAATTTACGATTGTTATTGTTACATAATTTTGTTTCCAGGCATTGCTGTCTATAAACAATCCCCATCCAGACTTGTTCCTTGTAGTGAAGATAGATAAAATATTACAAGGGCACGTGAGCCAGGTCCTGGAGCCCTACCTCAAAGCCACTAAAGACCCTCGATTAGGACTCAAAGTCCACAAAACTGTGCAATCGTACGCCCAACGAGTTGGAACCTACAGAATGCCATTCGCTTGGACCGCCAAACCCTTATTCAAGTGAGCATTTTTTCAAATAAATGTTGTGTCATGCTCATTTCATCATCATCATCATCATATCAGCCGAAAGACGTCCACTGCTGGACATAGGCCTCCCCCAAGGCTCTCCACTCGGACCGGTCCTGTGCCTTCCGCATCCACCGCGATCCCGCGATCCTGATCAGTATGTTTATTGTCTAACTCGCTCGCAATCGCCATCGTGTTCATTTTGACAGTTCATGTATGGGCTGACAATTGGCATCGGAATCAGCTAGCTGTCACATTCATACAAGAACTGTCAAAATGAACACGATGGCGATTGCGACCGAGTTAGACAAAAAGCCTACAGGTCGTCGCTCCATTTGATGCTCATTTGTGTTTCAAGTAATTAATTATTGAATTAATCTTAATTTTCAGGCTCTATAGCAACGATCTGGACACAACTCCTGAGTTCTCTGCCATTTACCGGCAAGAGCCGAACAAAATGTCCGATGATGATTTGTTGAAAATCTTGTCTGACTTCCGTAAGCCTGAAAAATTGGCGAAATTGACTGTGATACCTGGCTGGCTCAATATCGGTATACAGCTGAGTAATGAGCAAATACCAAGTAAGTACCTAAAGCCCTCTTGCACAGTCCAGAGTTAAAAAAAAAAATCACTAACTCGGGGTTAGGTTTGACAGTTCCATACTTTTGACACTATTTAGCCCCGGGTTAGCATCTAACACGGGGTTAAGTCGTTAACCCTGATCGGTGCAAGTGGCCCTAACACGAATTTAGTTTAACTGGGATCGTTAACTCGCGCGTTAGACAATATAGCCTCACTAGCCTGAGTAAGGAGGCTTATGCTTATGGCTTGTGGAGGGAGGGACAGTGTTTCACAATCGACTTTTTGATAGCTTTTAAAGCAAACGGCAAATACAACTTTTGCAAGTACGTCACACGCGGGTATTAGAGAATAAGGGTGTGACCAAACCGCCGCGTATACGCAGTGACGTGTCGTAGGCGTCACGTTTTCTCACCGTTTCTTCATACATTTTGTTGCGATTCCGTAACGTCACCGGTTTTTAAACGGCGGTGTGGTCGCACTTTAAAGTCTAATAAAAACAATTTTATTTTACAGATTGTATGACAACAGCATTCGCAGCTTTGAAACCGTTTCCGTTGCCGCCGCCATCGCCGTTGACATTAGAACTGGCGACGTTGAATATGGAGCCGGAGCAGCCGTACGCTGCCTTCGTGAACCACCTCTACGTCCGACCCCTCACGCTCAACTTTGAGTCGCAAAAGATGTTCGCACGGGCGAGGAATATTGCTTGCTCGATCGAACTAAGGGAGAGCGATACAGGCGACAATAAACCTTTACAGGTATGCTGTTGTAAATTACTTGCAGCAATCTTCAGCCTAAAATAAGTATGAACTCTATGTCAGGCTATTAAGTACCAATATTTTCTCGGGAACGGGTATAGTAGCCATTCACGATGACACCCACCGTGGTTCTTGTTACTATGTTGTTAAGGGATAATTTTGATTAATCCATGCGTCTTCGTGGATGGCACTTGTTTGTTGGATAGTTGAAATGTTTGCAAAGAGTCTATTGAAGACGTGAAAGAATGATTCGGAGTCTACTCAGGTACGATCACCCGGCGCTCCTGCCGGGCAGGATAATGGCAGTAGGTTGCCGCTCGTCTTGCACGCTGTCCGCGTCGCGCGTTATTTGTGTACCTAGTTACCTAGCAACGAGCAATGACTACTACAACCCTAATAAGTTCGCGGTGACGTCGTGAACGGCCATGAGCGAGCTAGATTGTGCTTTACGCGGCTAGAGTTTTTATTTATTTAATCGACTCCAGAGAGAGAGCCTTCTGTACGTTAGGTACTTCCGTACTATTACTTATTTTGTGGTGTAGTATACTTATCTTTAAATTTATTTTTTAAATTTGTTTTATCATGAAATTCGAATAGTATTTTAGCGCATAGAGAAAAAGAATAAACTGAAATAACCCTCATTATGTCATTACTATGAATTGTTTTGGTAAATTGCAGGTGGTGTACGGGCGTGTGGGTATGACGTCCCAGTACCGGTGCTCGGTGCTGCACCACAACGCGGCGCCCGCGTGGAGCGACGAGGCCAAGCTCCGCCTGCCTACCACCATCACGCCGCTCCACCACCTGCTGTTCACATTTTACCACATATCATGCGATCTGGCCAAGAAGAATGATGCCAACGTTGAGACTTGCATTGGGTGAGGAATTTACGACTATTTCGGTAAATCGCGCTCACAAAACGGTCAACTTGTGAAGTGTGATTTAGGGCCTGTTTCAACACTCTGTTAAGTTTCAGTTATCTTAACTGCCAGTTATCTATTATTCCGTCTCTATTTATTACTACGAAACAGAGAGAGACGTCGTCACAGATAACTGACACTTAAGATAACTGGAACTTAACAGAGAGTGGTGAAACAGGCCCTTAGACTAGTAATAATTGCAGAAATTGACTAACTCCAGTGGTTTTCATTGTGTAAACGATGTAGCAAACTAACTTCTGCAATTTCAACTTTCCAGTTTAAACCTCGCTTTACGTAGACGATATCATCATTCCAACAGAACCATTAATATTGTATGTATTATAATTATAATGTAATGACTACGATGCTTTGGGGTCATACTAAAGTGGTTCCCAAGTAACACAGAAAGCATTTTAACAAACAAATAGTACACTTATGTAGAATTTAAGGTCCGTATAAACTCTTATATAAGTTCACCGAGCATCTTGACGCTTTATCGGCATTTCAAAACCATTATGATGCTTTAGACGGTATAACGGTTAGATAATGGCATATCAAAATGCTTTTGTAAAGCCTATAGTTTTAGTGCAGCAAACCACAACGCAGCTGTACAGCTTTCAGCTGTTTCTAGTGCATTTGGATCTACAATAGCATTTTTAAGTAGTAAATAAATGCCTAATGCTGTTTAATAGCATAAAAATGAACCATTATAATGCCACGTTAATTCGCTATACAGCTTTCAGCAGTTTTTAGTGCCTTAGGGTCTATAATAGCATTTTTAAGTAGTAAGATATTGCCTAATGCTGCTTAATAGCATAAACTTGTACCATTATAATGCACCTTAAATCCGATATACAGCTTTGAGCTGTTTTTAATGCCCTTTGTTGTATAGTAGCACTTTTAAGTCATAAGTAAAAGCCTAGTACTGCTGAACAGCATAAACGTGAATCAATGTAATGCTTGCATTCGAAAGATCAACTGAGTTCTGTTGTGCAGCTAACAGCTCTTTAATCAAATACACGTGAGTTATTGTAATGGATAAAGCCGTATATACATTCATTTTAATGCATTATTAAAACCATTTGTCGGCCATATTTAAGAAAAGCGACTTACGTTAGTATTATAATTATGTTATCAACAAAACAAAAAATAGACCTATATAAAAACTATATAATTTAACAGAATACTGTCCAACCACTACTATTATGTTAATTATGCAAAATTCGTTCTATACTAGGAATACACAATTGTTTTGGTTATTTCACACATAGATTTATTTACCATATTATATCAAAACTACAAAATATCGAGGGCGCGTGAAAATTTTCAATGAAACTTGTATAGACATTTACAGTAAACTACATTGCGCAGTAATAATTGAACGCATGAAATCACAAAAGAGTCAAAAACTTACTACCTACCCTTGCAGTATTATACAATTTTCTTTGACGCTAACTTTTATGTCACTTCATTCAGTTTCGTCCGTTTGATTGTCAAAGTATATTGCGAAACAAGTAGTTTATAAATTCAACTTTAATAAATTATAACGTACTGTTTGGTATTAGAGATGTTTTTGCAATGATGTAGGGTTTATTTAAGTTCTAACTGTGAACACTTCAATAGCTCTAATCATTCTTTTACTACATTCGAATGCTAGTCTAAAGCTTGTGTAATGCAATTAACATCTTCATTATCAATAATATTGCTAGTATAATGCTTCTGTAATGCACTTGGCAACTTCATTGACCGTAATAATGCTTCTTTAATGCGATTGACACCTACTTTGACCACAATAATGCTAATATAATGCGATGTAATGCAATTATACAACCTATGTAGGATCTAAAGCTGTATAATTTGTGCCCAAATAAGCACTACAGTAGCCGTATAAACGTTTATAATGCTACTATATAACTAACTCAAAATGCGAAAACGATACAGAAATGCTGTAAGTCGGCCGTTATACTGCCTTGATGTGTTACTTGGGTTACTATTGAAACTGTAGTGTAGTTCTTCGAATATACATGTGTGATTTTTTTTTACCTTTTCCCTGATAAGTGTGTCTTAAAGGAAAGCGTGACTTGCCGCTATTATGCTGTCCTTATAGTATTAAGATTTTATAGGCCATAAATGCAATATAAATTAATAGTTTTCATAACAAGGACATTTATTTATTCCCATTGTTCTGGGTTTGTAGTTACGCGTGGGTGCCACTGCTAAAAAACAACAAATTTGTCGACGAGATTGTGAACCTGTCAATAGCGACGCATTTACCATCGGGGTATTTGTCTATCCAGCCACTTGGACTTGGTAAAGGGGTGAGTAATTTTGATCTTTAGGGTTCCACACCTCGAAAGGTCCGTCCGTCCGTCTGTCAAGACCCTTTTTCTCAGGAACGCGTGGAGGTATCAAGCTGAAATTTATATCAAATACTCAGGTCTACTGTTCCTTGGAGCTGTGAGAAAATCAAATTTCTAAGCCTACGCAATCAAAAGATACAGCCGTTTATGCCGCAAATTTCCGCAAATTTTCGAAACTCGCAAGGGAATCAAAACCTGTACTTCCCGTTACCTTATAATCTTGAAATTTGGAACGAAACAACGTCTCATAGCACAGATAAAGGAAAATTGGCGAAAACCGTAATTTTTCTACAGGTTTGGACGGTACCCTCTGTGCGCAAGTCCGACTCGCACTTGGCCGGTTTTTTTTTATATAACAAAACAACCCAGCAGGTGGGTTAACGGATGATAGTTTAATTAATTGCCACCGCTCATGGACACTCGTAACACCAGAACATGACAAAAGTATTGCCAGCCTAGAGGGCTGAGATAATGTGCCAGTAATTTCACCAGCAGTTTTTATCAATGTTTCTTTAAGACGTTATCACGTAAAACTATCGTCCGTAAACCGACTTTACAGACACAACAGATTTTTTTCGCTTTCACTAGCCAAGCTATTATGTTTTATGTTTTCATGCTTACTCCACAGAATGCAGGTCCAGAAGTGATTTGGGTGGAAGGTGAAAAACAGCTGTTTCGTTGCCAACTAGTCCTGGACTCGACGGTAGCTACTCGTGACACGCATCTCCACAACCTATTCGTCCAAGCCGAGCGATTGATAAGAACGAACTCTCCGCCCACCTCGCCGTCGCCGCCGCCGTGGAACGACGTGTGTAACGCCCTTAAAGCTGCGCATGCGATCAAACTGAGCGCGCTAGTTGCTTTCTTGCCGACGATATTGAACCAGCTGTTCGAATTAATGGTGAGTGTGAAAGTATAGGCTAAATTTTAGACTTATTGAAGATAAAAGTTCTTTAGTACACTTTTTGGGATGGGTAAAAAATGTTAAACTCGCGTCAGAACACGTGACCTGATCGAAAATTCTTAAGACGGAGGGAGAGTAGACCACAGGAGCGGCGTAGGAAAGAAAGTAATATCCCCCTCTCTTTCTACCGCGCAGTTTTTTATCTGTAATAGGTTTTCGTTTGGCTACATTGACGCCTGTTGGTAATCGAAGATGTGATATAAGTTGGAACAAGCTAGCCCACTTGCGCTTTCAACCTAGATTTGAAGAAGAGTATCGTAGCTTTCAGGGGACACCAAAGTAATACAGGCAGAGATTTCTGCTCTTTAACTGTTCAATAATACATACATACACTAATCACGTCTATATCCCTTACGGGGTAGACATGGCCTGAGGTAGCAAGACCTAAAGGCCACGTTTAACATGATTGTAGGCATCCTATTCACATAAAAAAAAAAAAAAAAAAAAAAAAAAACATAGGTGGAAACCAATCAAAATAGACCAACGAAACTGGTTCATGTGTATATTGTAAGTTCTATCCTCGAGTTATTGTCTTGAATTGTGTTCTTTTGTTGCAGACTGTCGAAAAAAGCTACACTCAAGATATGGGATATCAGATTGTCAAGTTAATTGTACATTTCATTCACATGATCCACGATTATGGGAGGAAGGATTTGCTCGACAGTTATGTCAAGGTATTTCAGTATTTCACGTTTTCTATTTCTGACTCATAAATTTCTTGATTTCTATATTTATCCTTCTATATCATTCATTACGTTTGGGCGCTTGTGTTGCGTGGATAACTTCCAAAAACAATGAACGCTTGTCGGCTAGATCGGGGGTCTTCAAACTTTTTGACGCAAGGGCCACACTGCTCTTAATATAAATTCGTGCGGGCCAAGACTTTGGTTTCATGGCTGGTAATGGTTGGTTTTATAAAACTAACTAATTACTAGTTACTTGTAGCTTTATAACCGTGGTCTCTCCCGCTTACTTTCCGCGGGCCGGATTAGAAGGGCTCGCGGGCCGTACTTTGGCGACCCCTGGGCTAGATCGTCGCACCGTCTCCGCTTCGATCGGCATATATTTCGATATCCATGGTTAGGGACCTTTCGTGTTTTGACCCATCTCTCCAGGATTTTGTCGGCAGCCTCAACAATTGTTGCATTTGTTTTACAGTATGTATTCAACTGCGTGGAGTTTAAACTGCACACGGTATTGACAGCACCCCTACATATGTTCGTGGACCCGAATCAGCAAGATTTCTTGTTGGGACACAAGTTCATGCAGTATTCGAGCTTCTTCTTTGATATTATCATCAAAAGTATGGCTCAATATTTGATTAATACTGGAAGGATTAAGGTAACTTGTATTCTTAGCAAATTTTAAGTTAACGAAAACATTTTGTTAATTTACATTTGTTTATGTTGTATAGATGTCCCGAAACGAAAGGTTTCACGCTGAACTCCTAGACAACATTGAAAAACTAGTGACAACTGTTGAACCGTCATATATCCTACAACAGCCTTTGCAGACTCATATATTCAACAAAAATCTTGCCGTATTTCTTAAGGTAAGACACGCGTCTTATGTAATAACAAATAACTGGATAAATACCTTACTGATTTTGTTGGGATTAATTATCAATTCACCTTTTCTCTTTTTTTACAGTCGTGTCTGTCATTTGTTGATCGCGGTTTCATATTCCGCCAAGTGAAAAGATATCTCGACAAGTTTAAAATGTGCGAGCCTAAAGCACTGTTTGATTTCAAGTTCACGTTTCTCCAGACAATATGTTTGCATGAACATTATGTGCCATTTAACTTGCCACTGCAAGCTAACAAGCTGGGAAAAAATTTGAACGAAGGTATATTGTGAACTTTTATTTGTTAGTGCGGAAAACTATAGGAATATAGTTCTAGTATATGGTATAACTATAGCCAGGCCCTCTCATTTTGAGAGGAGGCCTGTGCCCATCTGTGGGACGTATATAAGCTGGAAGTGATGATGATGATGATGATAATGTAGTATAATTCAATCGAGTTTGTTGATAAATTTACGAGTTTTGCTGTTGCAGATCCAGCAAAACTAAAACTGTCAGAGGATTTTATAATGAGACATTTCCTCTCTGGAACTCTTCTGAAACAAGTAAGCACATACAAATAATTATTGTAATTGCAAACTTTACTCAAAATGTCTGGATGTCAGGTCAACTTAATGCATCAAACATTTGTAACCATTGGTATATTTGGAATGTACTTTTAAGACAAGTTTTGGCAGTGATTTTATATGTGGTGGTGCATCTAGGGTTTCTAATATCATTGTTTGTAACTCAAGATAAAATCTAAACTTAACGTGTAAAAGACTAGCTAACGAACACCACAAAGACACTCAAACTTTCACATTTGTAATAATAGTGTGACTGAATCATAGGTAGAACAGTCACTTCGAGAGGCGCCTCAAAAGCGCCGAACGGCACTAGGCGTGCTGCGAGCGTTGCTAACAAAGCACGAGCACGACGACCGTTACAGGTCGCGGCAGTGCCGCGCGCGGCTAGCACAACTCTACGCACCCTGGCTCACTGTCGTCCTGGGTAAGTACCCAGCAAGCGTTGCTATAGATCAACCGCTTATGAGTCTTCGCCCGCGCGGTACAGGGGCGCGGGGTAGGACGACAAAGGGGACCGAGGGTAGTGCGCCTGCCGCCTACCCTGCGCCCCTGTACCGCGCGGGCGAGGACTCATTTAAGCAGTCGGTCTACAACTGCAAGTAAATAATTATTGTTCTTCCTTTTCTAACTTGACAATCGACAGACACACTGTGACGGACAATGTAGAGTCAGCGTCAAATAGTTCGCGACACCCAAAGTAGCCAAATAGTTCTCAACAAGTTTTTTTTACACTAGAGACTAGTCTCTGCCTATCCCTGTGGGAAAGAGGCGTGACGGTATGTATGTATGTGTGTATGAAATAAGGTCGTGTTGCTAACTTTTTGGCCACTTTGGCTGTCACGAACTATTTAACGCTGACTGTACGAAATTCTTCTTGCTCTGCGACCGTGCTTTGACAGTTTTAATCAAATCTTAATCTCTTTGACGTGATAACGTCTTATAAATCGATGAACGCCGGCTGCACCCACGAAAAAAAAATGACTCATTGCGTTACGTTCCGCGTGACGTCAGAGTCTGCATGCGAGAGCGCGAAAAAAAGAAACCGACTTTATAGACAGCCGGGCTTTTTTTTCATAGCTTTGCAGTTACAAGCGGTAAAAAAAATGAGCAAAAGCGTTTTGTTATTACTACAATTTTATTGCTTATAGTATGAACCTTTATTTTTAACAGAAAACGCCCACCGCCTTGTCACCAAAAATCTTGCCAGCCCGGTATTAGAGAACGGCCATGACAAAGTCGACGGCGACGCTACCGTCAACCCTGCCGTCAACCCTATCCTCAACAACACGGCCAAGGACGTGGCGTCAGCGAACAGCACGCCGCGCCGAAACCGCCTCACCTTACATTTCGAACACACATCTGCAAGGAATTCGGCTCATTTCAAGGAACCGCCGGTCGTGCAGATCAACAATATGTACGGTAAAGGTTAGTACTGCTTTGTTACCCTTATGCGCACTGGTTTTGTCTTTAAACGTCTTTGTAAATGGTTTTGGAAATGTGTCCGTCTCTAATGCACACTAATTGTTTACACTCTTATTTACCAAATTGAACCTTATTTCGTAATAGATTTCAGTCGGCTCTATTTACTTTCAAATTTTGGGCTAATTCACAGTTTATCAACCTAGAGTCGAGCTCGAATTAAGCGAAACAGTAAATATGCCGCGACTTTCGATTGTGGCTTTGCTGTCACTTTCTGAACTCGCGCACAAAAAGTTGCGTGATTTGGTCGCGTGATTTGGTCATTCAACATACCGCCTTTTGATTGTAAAAAGTTATTTTAAAGCTGTGACGAGACCAAAGAGAGCAGTCAAACCACAATAAAAAACAGTCGCAGCATTGCTAGTTGCACCAGTCCGAGGCCAGCTCATGTTGATGGCTCAGTACACCTGCACTTATGTTCGTAGATCACGTAAACAATGCATCGCAAAGCTCTCTAGAGTCCGTGTCGACCATGTCGGGCGGGGATTCTCTGCCCAGGAACGCCGGCCGTCTGGACTTGAGCGATATCGGTGACCAAGTTAATAGGTAAACACCGTTGCAACACTTGAGTAGCTGGGTTGTGGACGAACCGTCGCTAATGCAAGGACGTTTATACAATTTTCGTGTTTAATTTGATCTTAATTTAATTAGTAATGAAATGTTCCAGCAAATTTATATTATAGTGCACGAGACCTTGAACACCGTACCTTTAATAGCATATATTGTGAATTTAACAATCATTTGGTTCTGTTGCTTTAACATTTAACAAACAAAAAGCATTTACCTTGCTACTCCGCTATCACATGTGCAAACCAGCTATGCCTGTACAACCGCTGTGCATTGCACGAGAAATAGGTATGATAAATGTATTTCTTGTAGAAACAAAAGTAAAACTTTTAGTTTGTGCTATGTACACACTTAGGTCCTTATACTGTAGACTCTTCTTCACTTGAATTATAACTTCTCTCACGTGAGCCTTACTTTTGGGACTACTTCAATACTTTCATAGACTTTGAGCGTAAAAGTTTGACCACAACCCTGCCTACACACAACACTGGCGTATACTAAACTATCCTTGTGACGTTTACCTAAAGTGTACATTCCTCCCTCGTGTTGTCTAGATTCGGTGTGATGTCCGCAGAAGAAGTGCGCGATGTGCTTTTGTGTTTCCTGTTTGTGTTGAAGTACTTAGACGAGGAACGGCTAGTGGAGTGGTGGAAGACGCATTCTCCGGCCCAGCAGCAGTCGTTTTTCAATGTTTTAGAGTAAGTTTTAACACAGTTTTTCGCTTTAAAGTAGTGGCCAGTACGAATTAATGTGGAGTTCATAGGCATTAATAAATAAACAGTGATGATGGTGTTCTGGATACTCCATGGTGGGTCGGTCTACGCCTCGCTGTGTGCGCCGTTTCCGTAGCTCAACTAGTTTTCTTGGCGAAGTTTATTTGCGCACAGGTGTATGCACGGCAGGGCGCAGTTAAACCGACTTCACTTTTCCGTTTTCTCTCTCATATGTATTTTTTATTTGGTCTAAGGCTCAAAAGTAATATCACGGGTTGATCTCTATCAAATTAATGAGTTACTAATGTTTTCAAAGGAATCTCATGTGCAGAATACGTCTTAAAACTGATTTTTCTTGTCTATTTTAGTTTTTTTTTACTGATTAACTAATTTTATTTTCAGAATATGCGCCGAACAATTTCAATACATAGGGAGAAAGCGGATATTGTCTGAACTGAAAACAACGACGCCCGACTGTAACGGGAAGCCGAAGCCGATCAAAGCCAGGACCCTGCCCGCTAGAATGACGCCGCCTGACTTCTCCAAGGAACCGCCTATCATTGTGGAGAAGAATAATACTGTGAATAGGGAGAATCTTGTTGCTGCGACTACTGTTACTTCTGGTGAGTACTGAAGTCCAAAAAAATATTCAATAACACTTTATTCACGTCGCGCTAATTAAATTAAAAAAAGTTACTAACGTGTTGCCATTGCCATTAAAATGAATTAATTTTACACTAGTAAATTTTCACTTTTTTTAATGATGTACGTACATTTTTAAGAATTTGTAATTGTAAAGATAAAATTAAATTCAACCGGATTCTGCCGGAGAAACAATCTTATTTAAATATTAGTTGCACCAATTGATATTTCTTTGGAACACTTTTATAGAAGAAAAGTTCATATTATAATGGCAAAGTAATAGGTTAATAGTTAAATTCAGATTGTCTACATCTGGAACGTCATAATCATAATGACAATGGCATTTAGGAGATTGTCATTCGGCCGTCTTTGGTAACTTTTTGGATTTTAATTAGCAAGAGGAGTAAAAGTGCCTACACCGATGATACAAGCTACAAGAACATGCTTCAAACTTGTGAATTCTATGAAAAATGAAGTTATCTTGCTTGTGGTAAAACTGAGCAATCGAAAATAATCATTTTATTAAATTTGTAAGCACGAACTGCACTTCAATTAGATTAGTCCGACTCGCACTTGACAGTCTTTTTTTGCGCAGAGTTGGAAACTATAGCGGAACATGCAGTCGTGTCCGCCGGTTGCCTGGCAACGGAGGTCGGACTCGCCATTATAGACCGCACGTGCCTGTTCACGAAGAACGTTGGCGCTGCGGAGGGCGCCGCAGCTAGACCGTACCTGAGGCTCCTGCAGTTTCCGCAGAGCGAGACGCTGTATAAACACCTGTTTGCAGCGTTGAGAGCGTATATCAATCAGTTCTCGGAAACTCTGTTTGAAGGTAAGTTGACGTTCAGTAAGGCTTTTTAACGCGAAACTTAGCTAACTTTTTTCAATACGCGTTGACGGATATATATCACATCACATGTAGAGGGTTTGGGGCAATCAGGACATTTAATTCCCGCGCGCATGTTTCCCGCGGACGTGCAATAAACGATTTATCCGCAGACGAAGTCGCGGGCAACAGCTAGTGAGGTATAATTTAAGCGAGATATTTTACAGGGTTCTAATTCTAGTTCATTTTCCGTGTTAGTTATCTTAAACATCGACAGCTGTCAGTTATTTCAGAGCCGATCTAATAACGGTTTCTAAATCAATAGAAAGCTTCGCTGTTGATCGAACCGGCCTTACGGTAAAGACGCGCTGCTGTTTTTTTGTCACTGATCCGGTCCCCTTCACCTTTTTTTCTGAGTGATAAAAAATGCAAGTGTCACCTAAATTCATTGCGTAGCAGCGTAATTCGATGTCGATCTCTACGAGAGTTTAGTATCGCCTGATCATTTATTAATGTTTCAAGTGCACTTATGCGGTTGGTTGTTATAGTTAAATTCTTATTTAATTTTTTTACAAGCTGTAGTAGCCTAGTGGCATAGAATAAGTAAGAACATAGTAGAACGGAATCTCCCGCTCCGGCCGGACTCAAGGTCACGATTTACAGTACTTGTTAAACGAGCGGCTCAGTCAGGCTGCCACGGCCGGCGTCGCCGCACGCGCGTTTGGCATTTTTGCGCGTTCCGTCCCGTAGGTTCTCATCTTGGAAACAATAATTACAATGGTGTCAAGTTATTGTGGTGAATTTGGGTGTATGAATAATGCAAATACCGAAGCTCACCCAAGCACCCAACTGAATAAACTACTACTAGTTTTACGTGAGCCTGTATGTATTTTATTTTATATTTGTCGGTAAGTAATACTTACTTAAATCATCTTAAATGGCTTCATTTGGTATGGCACTTGTAATAACTTCTTCCTTAATATAATATGTAGGTACGTACCTAATGATTTATAAGTTTCATATTTTGTAAAACTAGAATAAAATAACGATTTCAAAGTAAATAAAAACTTATATTTTAGCGATATAAATTGCACCAAATAAACCTTTTCCTTTCTTTCTTTCTTTCTTTTATATTATCTTTAGACGTAAGTATAATATTTAACGGTAAGCAACCCTAGCAATACGCCTGGACGACAGAGGGGCGTAACGACGTGAAGGGGAAAGTAGGTATATAAATGGCGGCGTTTTGGACGCGGTCAAAAGAGATTCCCTTCTACCCTGTTATTATCTATTCTATGCTAGTGGTTTGACCTATGGCCTCTTAATCAGATGGTCGTGGATTTATGTACGAAATTAAATTGCTTATGAATCATTTAAATGGGGCGTATGAGGTTACCGATTTACACCGAGACCGCAAACCGCATGAGAACTACTGCTAAAGACTTTTCATTCTGAGAGGTGACCCATGCCTGGCATTGGGACTAAGACGTATAATAAATAGCTGGAGATGAGAGGCACTTTTTGTCACATTTACTTTACCTACTTAATCCATTTGCAAATAATGGAGCATTGCATCACACGTCAAAAAGATGAAACAACAATAACCCCCTTATTCATAAACGCTGTATAGGCTTCTGCTAAGTTAACAATTGTTTGTCTTTCTTCATCTTTTTTAATATGGCCCCATAGATCGATGCGATGATTTCGCCAATGTCAAAGTAATAAATACAGTACTTATTCAAAAATCTTGTGACAAAAATGTCGGCAACGTTGTACGGTAGAACACGGTCAGAAGACCCTCCCCTGTCTCTTAGCCAACGGATAATTATATCCCTCAGAATCTGCCAGGAAATCATTAACCGATGCCCAGGGTGCACCGGACCAAGCACTGCTCTTCCCCTCGGACGGATCCAAAAACGAACCGCAGCTCTTGACCACACGCGGAGGTAGCCCCACTCACACCCCTCGTTTGTTCTTATCTGTGAAAGGTATATGTCAAAGTGACAGATAAGGACAAACAGAGCGTTTATGAAAGGGTAAATGGGCAGTTCTCCACAAGGTTCATTTTTCGTATGACTGGACATTAGTTGTAACTGACTGATTATTCAGTACACCAAAATCATTATTTAAGCACGTTATTAACCAATGCAAAAGGTGTCCTAACCATTTTTAAGCTTAATCCTCTATAAAACAAAATATTTGGCAAGAAAGTGGAAAACAAGCCGTATTTTACATGCGGCCAACCTAGTCACCAGACTTAGAAGTTGATTAAAACATAGAGTACAATCAAACCATTGAATATTATTTTTATACATACAAAACAGATAAAAAATGCTCAGTATTAAATAATAATTACGCTTGTAAATTAAATGTAACATCAATAAAATTTACTTCAAACAACGTGTAAAAAAAATACGTCATTGTTGGATGCAGCTATTGTTTGTGAATTTTCTTAAAAACGAAACGCATTAAACGGCCAAAATACAGCCCCCAGCGTTCGTCTCCCGCCCCTCCGTCAGCTCACGGCACGCGGATGAGCAACACACGCCGCGTTACGGCCAGGCAAACACCGAAAAAAGTTCTTCCATCTTTGTAAATATTTTCGTCATTGTTATTTTAAACTATTTGTCGATGATAATGCATGATATTTAAGTGAGTCCTTAACTATGTTTAAGCAAATTTAGGTTTGATGCTGTCGAAATAAATATTTTTAGTTCGCATTAAAAACAAACGAGTTCCAAGAGGTTTCATTGAATTTGTCATTGTTGGCTGCGTCATTGTAAGCGAAATTGAGAGGGATGACAATGACCCGTTTCGCCTCCAATGATAAACCGCAAAACCTACAATGACATTCGTATCCAACAATGACGTTTCGATATGACATATCATTATATTGATGCTTACGGGATCCCTCCATTTCCCATAATTTCATTTGTACTAATTTCATTTGCCATAATGGTCACTGGCTATAACCTTCATTTGCCCTAATATCACATGCCATAATTTTTGAATGCCATAATACTCAAACGTCATAATGTTCAACATCCTTAATATTAGATACCATAATATCACTTTCCATAACGTTCAAAATCACTAATATTTCTTGCCATAACAATCATTTGCCATAATTAAGGAAAAAACAGATACAGACTGTTGAAACTTACTGCTACCGAAACACGGTAGGTTCGTTAGGTTTCTTGCGACCCTCAGAGCAGAAATAGAAGCATCCGTAAGGGCTCGGGGGGCTCGGGGGGCGGAGCCCCCCGCAATATCAATTCACAGGCCACACGACTGGTCAATTAATATACAGGTTAGGTTAGGTTAGAATGGCGTCAAGGCGCGAAGCGCCAAAACTTCGCCTCAGGGTCATTCAGTTCATATTAATATTTGGTTTCTAGACATAACATCTGTAAAACGTACTTAGATAATAGATTATCGCAATACTTAAAATTACAAGAATCAAAATTCTGGGTTTTTTATGGCAAATAATTATTATGGCGTTTGAATTTTATGGCAAATGATTTTAGGACACTTGATAATAGGAAATATGAAATGTATGGCAAACGTATCGTTATAGCACCTAAAAATTATGGCAAATGAAAATATGACCAATGATCATTATGGCACAGTGTTGGCATCAATCTGAACTAAATCAATCCGGATTGATCAATCGAATTGACGCGTTAATCCGAATTGATTAATTCGAATTGATTCAATTAACGCGTCAATCCTATTGAATCAATTGGAATTAACGCATCAATCATCAATTCGGATTAAATCAATTCTCAATCTAGATTAACCATTAATTCCCTAAGATTACTTTTCAAATGTGTCCTTTTTTGGGACTTACTTACTGGACTTAAAGTCGATACCTGAGTTTCCCAGAGGTTCGAAAACATGTTCCTGATGTCAGTATTTCTTGAAATGAAACCAACCGATTGCGTTCAAATATCTGAGGTGCCCAAAGGTTTTGAAACATGTTTCCAACGCAATATTTAAGGCCCTGTTTTGGGTTTAGGGATTGCAATCCGGAAAACCGGATCCGGTAATCAGGCGGATCCGGCATCATTCAACGTACACCGGATCCGGTACCAATGTGCCGGATCCGACGACCGGATCCGGTGATAGCAATTTTTGACAAAATAATAGATCTGTTGCATGAGTAGGTACTTTAAATGCGCGTGGGTAATCATCCATGCGCAATGCAATAGTTTCTTCTTTTTTATTTAAGAGCTAGGCTCTTGTCGGTGGAGTAATTGCCACTCCGCTCGGTCCTCAGCCGATAGTTAATAGTTTTAGGATTCTCAAATACTTAAATAATTATTATGAATATTGTGATCTCATCTCAGTAAATTACGTATAACGTAAGGTTAATTATATTAGGTTTTGTATTTTAAAGTTACTTAGGTACCTACTAAAATAATTGATCTATCTGTGAAAGTGGAATCTAGGAAGACTGAGCTGAGCTACTCGTTTCGATTCACCTTTAAATTTTTTCTAGTTACCTAGACTACTAGATTTTTGTTTGTTTGTTCGTTGTTCAATCTTAAAACATTGGATTGAAAATAAAGTTGATTTTATATCTATATATATAAAAAAGAAAGTCATGAGTTATACTATTTATAACTCGAGAACGGCTAATCCGATTTGGCTGAAAATTGGTGGGGAGGTAGCTGCTGAGAACCAGGGATAGGTAATAGGATACTTTTTTTTTTCATTGTTGTCCCTCTAACAATGTGGCTGCTATAGATACTTACCCGAAATTTGGGACGGAGGCAGTATGTCGGTAGGCTACGTTAGTAAAAAAAATGTTTATCACGGGGCTGGATTAAGGTGGATTTGGGACTCGTGAATTTATAGGAAAGTCCTTGGCTTTTTGTACCAGATACGTGAAATTCGGCAGGGAGTTAAGTTTATGGGTAGGAGATGTCAGTAACGAACACATGCGACATGAGGCCCCAACTGCCCAAGTTGAAGATAAATTAAGTCTACGCGGACGAAGTCGCGGGTAAAAGCTAGTATATAATGTTTTATTTTTTATAAACCACCTATAAGTATTAAGTAAAATGACATTTGATTAACTTACTAACAGTTCATTTTGAATCGAAAAGCGGAAATCACCCTGATTTGATCGATCCGGCCGGATCCGACCGGATTGAAAATGACGCCGGATTGCAATCCCTATTTGGGTTTGGGACATTTTGGTGACTTTTCTTGAAATCAACCAATTGAGTTCAAAATCAATATCTGAGGTGCCCAAAACATGTTCCACATAGGTATTTGACGTTTTTACGACGTAAAAAGGTCCTTTTGGACGTGTTTTGTAATCGATAAGATGTTTAGAAGGACATTCTTCATATTGCCGACGGAAACATGTTTCGGATCCTTTGGTAAACTCAGACACAGCTTTTGAACGCGTTTGGTCAGTTTCGAAAAATGGCCTAATTAAAAAGGACATTATTAGGTAGGCACATACAAAGTAATCGTGAATCCAAATTGACGATTGAGGATTGAGGATTGACCGATCAATTCGAATTAACGATTAGTAATCGTCAATCCTCAATCAGTAAGTTTAGAATTAGTTTCGTCAATAGTCAATTCGAATTGATTTTTCGCTAACACTGTTATGGCATATATATCGTCATAAAATTATGGCAAATGAAATTCCGGCATGTGAAATTAGTTCATATGAAATTCGAGCAAACAATAGAGAACCCCGGATTTTTATTAAATAGTTCGCAGTGTAGAAATAGGGACATAGACAAGTGGGAATAGGCTTATATATTTCGAATCATATAACTAGACCAGTACGATTCGAAATGTATAAGCCTACTAGCTTCTTAATTAGCAATTAATATGTTTATCATTATCCCGCAGGAACTATACAATTTTCCGGGATAAAAAGTAGCCTATGTTTTAATCTAGGGTACCAGCTATCTTCGTTTCAAATTTTATCCAAATCTATCCAGTCGTTTTAGCGTGAAGAAGTAACAAACATAATACACACTCACTCACTCACATCGTCACATCGTCACATCATCTCATCGTCACATCTTCACAAACTTTCGTATTTATAATATTAGTAGGATAACTAGACCAGTTGTAAAATTTTATAGCGGTTGATTATTTATTAAACAAATCACAAAAACTTTTATTATCATTTTATTCAGGTTATTTAAAAACGACAATTACTGGTAAGTGCTTACTATGAATATAAGACCTTCTTACTTACTGACTTAAGACAATCGTCATTGGGGCCTACACCACGTCATTGCTGTTAGTGAAAATGTCATTGTGGATACAGTTCGTCATTGTAGGTCACTACTCTTTTATTTTAATCTCAAATATCTAGCTAAATAATGTTTTTCATGAAGTGCCTCCCATATAAAACTTTAATATTAAACTTAAAGTATCATTTAAGTGTCATAATGAAGTCCTAGGACTAAGATAACTTTAGGCACAAAATTTGTTTGGGGAGAATTTTTCTGAGGAGAACTGCCCAAATGTCTGATAGATTCAGCGTTGAAGTTTACAGCGGATTTGTATACGACAGGTGGCAGCAGTCTATGCGCGGGGGTGGTCAGCGCGGTAGTGAAACTGTGTGAGGCGCGCGCGGCCTGGCTTCGGCGGGAGGCCGCGGCAGCACTATACTTGTTGATGCGGGCTAACTTCCAGCACGGCTCTGGTGGAAACCTTACTAGGGTGCATTTACAGGTACGTTAATTATGTTATTATGCTATGTATAATGCCAAGGCACTTGATAAAAAGTTAAAAAATAAATACTTTTTTAACAGTGACTTTTTAAACTGCCTAATATTCTAAAGTGCAGATGAGGCCAAACGGGGAATTCGCTGGTTCGGTAACAGCCTAATCAAATCACTAGGCTTGAAAAGCCCTGTGTCCGGAAATTTAAAAGTTCTCATTAGAAAAGGATGAAGCCAACGGCTTCGTGCCGGCTGATGCCAGTAACTTACGGGTGAAAACGCTGTCCCCGCCTATATGTGTGGTGGTAAAAAGAAACACATATTTTGTAAGATAAATGTGATTTTATTTCATTTAACAGGTTATAATAGCAGTATCAAAGTTACTGGACACATCTACCGCTTTGAACTGCAAGCGTTTCCAAGAGTCCCTGTCTGTGATAAACTGCTTCGCGACCGGCGACAAGGCCATGAAAGGGACCGGTATGTTTCTAATACTTTTTGTCTTGATTATAATGTTTCCCTTTAAACACGAACGTTCAAATTTAAATAAGATTATCATTTTTGAGTCGATAAACAATCAAGAATAACTATACAGTACACCAGCCTTTTGATACGCGATTATTTGATATTTTTTATGAATGTTGTTTTAATACAAACTGTTAGCTGACGGTACTTTACAGTGTACAAAATGTAAGAAAGTGAAATTAAAAAAAGTCAAAAAATAATAAACACCTTTTGAGTCAAGTGTTAGCACTTAAAAAACATGGACTCTGATGATGGGAGCGGATCAGAATATATAGTTTAAAATGTATAATGGGTTAAAATGCATTATAGTTCAAAATATATAATGCCATTTTCTGTGAAACTATTAGGTATATGATTTTTTTATAGCCTGATCTATAGATTGGTTTAGGTTAGTTTAGGTTTAGTTTATAGCATTTCTGTTAATTTGCAATTTTCTGAGTAAATCGCATTATATATTTTGAACTATTATGTATTTTAACCCATTATACATTTTAAACTTTATGGATTTTAATACGTACTCTCTGATGATACAAGATTTTACAACAGGGCTATCAACGGAGGTCGCGGAGCTGATGCGTCGCGTGCGCACCGTGGTGGGGGCGCGCGCGCGGCTCGCGGGCGTCGGCGGCAGCGGGGGCGCAGGTCAGTGACCCCGCTACACGTTCACTATGTGCAACTACCCACTGATGTCAGATATACCATAGATTAAGCAAATGCATCTCCGCGTGTCTGAACCAACCAAGCGTCAAGATTTGTTGCATACATTTTCAAATTCCGAAGACATTCTGAAGGGCGGCGGCTCTAGTTTAATAGAACCGTAATGGGGCGGAGGGGCATCGTTGATTTGGAATCGGTTTGACTAAATTTCGGCTGTGGCGTCACAGTAGACGGTAAAAAGTCTGCAAGTTTGTTTTAATACAAATTGTCATATAAGCGTAATTTAGGGTATATCTAAAGAAAAGAAAGAAAGAAAGAAAAAGGTTTATTTGGTGCAATATAAAAACAAAAACCGTACAAAAATATCCATAAAATGAAAACACACCAAAAAGGTTGCGGTTGCGATATCTGATATATGTATGTGCTTCTACGGAAGACGTCATCACTATCAGCCGGGATGACATGGCAGGTCTCTCCAAGTATACGTCCCTACTATAGACTAATATAATTAGACGACGCTTTTGGCCTAGTTGGTAGTAACTCTGCCTGCGAAGCAAGCGTCCTGGGTTCGAATCCTGGTAAGGGCATATATTTGTGTGATGAGCACGAATATTTGTTCCTGAGTTATGGATGTTTCTATCTATTTAAGTATGTATTTCTCTATATAAGTATGTATATCGTTGTCTAGTACCCATAACACAAGCCTTACTTGCGCTTACTTTGGGACTAGGTCAATTTGTGTGAATTGTTCCCAAAATATTTATTTATTTAGTATTTATTATATTTATCATCACTACATAGTATAAAACAAAGTCGCTTTCTCTGTCCCTATGTCCCTATGTATGCTTAAATCTTTAAAACTACGCAACGGATTTTGATGCGGTTGTTTTAATAGATAGAGTGATTCAAGAGGAAGGTTTATATGTATAATACATACATAATATGCCGTGCGAAGCCGGGGCGGGTCGCTAGTTTATTATAATTTAAGGTACGAACCTAACTTGGGGACCTTATACATCACTTTTATAAATGTATTAATTAAAAGAGCCCTTGGCGGCCTATTTGCAAAATGAAATTTTGATTGTTAGAGAGGCGCGCGCGAGCGACGTCCTTACGCTTTCTGACGCTCAGTATTCAAACTTTATATTTCATAGGTACGCGAGAAGCGATTATGTGATAAGTTTCTCGTCTTCCTGTTCTCGCGCTCGACTGTTTCCGCTTTAAAGGGATTTCACGTGCGAGCAAGAGTCCCAAAACCCTGAGGCCCGAAGTTTCATCGGACCTACTCGGATGTTAAGTTTTACATATCCTCATAGGAGCTGGCAGCGTGCACTTAGCGGAATTACAGCATGCGTTGGCTGCTTCGTGTCGGGCCACACCTCGCCTTAGGCACGCTTGGCTGGCTACCCTCGCTGAACATAACGCGAGGCAGGGCGATCACGACGAGGTAAGTCATCTTCTTTACTAATTGTAGCTACCCTTTATTTGGCAATATACACTACATAATATTGGACGAGTTCTAAAATAGTACATTACTGCAGAGGCCGTGAAGTAAGGGATTGCAGGACGAGATTGGGGTACACGGCCGAGTCGTAGACGAGGCCGGATAAAGCGAGTCCTGCAATCCCTGTTTCCGGCCGAGGATTGTATAGTGCTTTTCTCAAGCAATTCGAGGAAATCAAGTAAATACCTTTTTGTATTTTTCTTTAATAAATAAATAAATAAGAAAAAATAATATATATCGTTTAGTAAGAAAATAAAAGTCCATCACGATCAATTATTGCATTAGACACATTAATACACTAAAAACGAAGTGCACTACAGACGCACATCTGAAACTTTCATTCAATTTCTGTGAAATAATCGTAAAAAATCGCCAAAAATGCGACGTTGCCAGCTCTTTACCTTCTTAATATTTAATTTCATCAGGCCATGTGCTGTCAACTTCACATCGCAGCCCTTATAGCTGAATATTTGAAGCTGCGAGGCAACAACGCGTGGGGTGCGGACGCTTTCGCCGAGATTTCTATGAACATCTCTCGCGACGAAACCGGCCTCAAGATCGACGAAGGTAAGTCAAACAACAACACTTATTCAACAGTGCTTTATTATTTGCGACACGGCCTCTATCCGATAAGATCTAGGTGATTTAAAAGACGAGAGATTACGTGATTCTGTGTTGCACTAGCGCTTAAAAAATGCGCAAGCGAGAGGAACGCAGAATCGGTACTGTGTTACGAAATCGCGTAGTAGTGTCTTGAATCGACCCAGGTTGAATTCTAAATACAAACCACAGCCAACCACGTCTTAAACCTAGACTACATGTCCACAATAGATAACATTAGATATTTTATACGGTAGGAACCAGTTCGCATTCTTTGTAGAAGTCGTCTGGCACTATGTGTTTAGTAAGTTCTTTGAAAGTATCCAAAGGGCATAGGGAGCTGCAGCCTGGCACCTCCATCAGACGAGGTTCGGCTGAATCGTCGTCCCAGTAGTAAATCTGTTATAAAACATAATAGTTACTTGAAAAATATCTCAAAACTCAAATGATGATATTAATAGGTATTCAAACATGAAATGGCTAATAATAGAGATCTGGGAATCCGCGCCCATATTTCGCTTCATACCCCGCAATCGCCTCGGCATCACTACTCATACACACTACGGCAGCACTCCATACGGACGCGCGTTTTGGTTAAAAAGGGCTACTATATTACGGACTCACGGTGTAGTAATTTCTAGTAGTGAGCGCACTTCTTTATCTCGGCGCTATAATTGGCGCTATAATTAACTTAGCAATCGTTTGTCCTTATCGTCACTTTGAAATTTACCTTTCGCTGATAAGGACAAACGATTGTAAAGTTAGCAGAAGCCTACAGAGCGTTTATGAATAAGTTCATAAGAGCGCACGGAAGTTCAGACGGACTATGGCCTAGGAATAATCGTTAGGTTGACGCACCCACGTGATCACCCAGTCTAGACGGCCGAGTTAACTTACTATAGACCGACCGCTCAACTGAGTCCCCGCCCGCGGGTACAGGGGCGCAGGGGGTAGGACGACAAAGGGAACCGAGAGTGGTGCGGGCGGGTAGTGCGCCTGCCGCCCGCACCTCTCTCGGCCCCCTTTGTCGCCTACCTCGCGCCCCTGTGCCGCGCCGGCGAGGACTCAGTTGAGCGGTCGGTCTATACACATACATACATACAGTCAAGCCTCTTTCCCATAGGGGTAGGAGACTACTTTGTTCCACTTGCTAGGATCTTGTGCAAGGTCCGTCCGGATTGCTACCACCATCTTACTCGCTAATCCTGCCGCTAAGCAGCAGTGCTTGCACTGTTGTGTTCCGGTGTGGAGAGTAAGACAGCCGGGGAAATTACAGGCACAAGCGGCATTTCATCTTAGCCCTCTAGGTTGGCAACGCATCTGCAATCCCTCCGGGGTTGCGGGTGTCTCTGGGCAGTGGTGATCGCCTACCATCAGATGACCCACTTGCTTGTTTGCCTTCCTATTCATATAAAAAAAACTGACATACCTCTTTCGCTTCATCCACATTCATCAATCTCTTCATACATGCTCGCCAGTTTCAGGTACTTCAGACCTACCCTTTTCAGTCTATAGTTGTTATTATTAGCGTGCTAGACTCACAGTAACGTTAACTTGCCTTGAATCCAAATCGCTGGCCATACGTCAAGGCATGTTTGTCCTGCTGCGGCTTGGGCAGTTTCTCGTGCAGCTCGAACAGCAGCGCGGCGCCCGGGTCGGGAAGGCGCGGCGGCGGCGCCACGCACGCCGCCAGCAGCGCCGCCACGGACACGGGCGTGCCCGTGCGCACTATCACACGCCTGCTGGAGTTCGAAGCTTCGCGGATTATTTGCTGGAGGAGCGCTCCTGTGTATGAGGGGTTTTATGGCTATAGTGTATAATGCTACGGCCACATTAGCGGGATTCGGCGAAGGTTCGCAATGACGCGGCATGTGTGGACAGACAGTTCGCTTTATCGCGAATCATTCGGGCGAACTCGAACTGTGTTCGGGCTCCTGTAGGTATCTAGCGCAGATCATAGGATTTTAGTTTTTATCGCGTTAATGTGGGCTAAAGTGTGGCCACGTAGTTCGTGGTTACACGGACTCTGAACTTTTTATCGCGATAGCACGACACGAACCTTCGCCCGCTAATGTTGCCCGGAGGTAAGTCGACGCACGTAAAGAGAACACTGGGTGACTAGTGGAGGAGATAGGTTTGCGCATCTGGTATAGTAGCGTCCCCCACCGCTCCCGCCAATTTGGTCCGTATTTCGCTCATGCGCAGGTATATAGCCAGGAGCTCTTTTTGCGTTGATTTGTACTTTAGTAACACTGATTATCAGGACGATCGGACTTTGCTTGATGTTTGGATTTTTTTTAAGAAAACCGCTAAGCCTCAAGCGTCTAATCTGTTCGAATTCTACTGTCGGTACTTCTCTGATTGTAGACAGTTAGCGCCGAGACAAAGGAGTGCAATTACTTACATAACTGGTTGTTGCCCGCGGCTTCGCCCCGTTCCTGTTTTTTTTTTATGTTTTTTCACCGTTGAAACTCCGAATGAGTTGCATAAATGTTTCAAAACCAAAATTATTCAAATCGGTCGAGTTTTAGCGAGACAAACGAACAGCAATTCATTTTCACTACATAGTATAAAACAAAGTCGCTTTCTCTGTCCCTATGTCCCTATGTATGCTTAAATCTTTAAAACTACGCAACGGATTTTGATGCGGTTTTTTTTTTTAATAGATTGAGTGAATCAAGATGAAGGTTTATTATGTATAATACATGCATAATATACCGTGCGAAGCCGCGGCGGGTCGCTATTATATATAAAGAAGAAAAAGATTGTTACGCTATGAATGAAAACATGGGTATGCTGCTCGTTAGAAAATCAATGCAAAGACGAATTTATTTCGTTACACTATTTTAAAACGAAGCCAATTTCTTATAGAGAAGTCAATCTAACCTTAGTTCAACTTAATTCGCCTCGCATTCCCGTGTTCGTTGATTTTGTAAACATGCGCGCAAACTTACCACCGCTAAGTTTCCGTAACAAATTATTGTAAAACATCATAGAATACTCCAGCCGCGCTGCGTCCATTAGTTTTCTTTTTACGTGTTTTGCCCATTTAGGGTTCGCTACTTTAATATCGTCCTGAAAAAATATTTGTTTATTGAACATAAAATATTTACCTTGCTACTCCGCTACTCCTTGAACTGTCAAGTGAGTAGCGGAGTAGCAAAGTAAATATTTTATGTTCATTAAAATGGACCTCCGCAAAGTAATGCCTGATTCAATTAAATAAAAAAAATGTTTATCACCACTAAACAAAAACTTATCATATAAATATGTATGAAAAAAAACTATAGATAGGTACATAAGAGTTTTCAATGATTCACGGTTTAGTTCATATCGGGAGCTCAATAAAGGTAATCGCGGTTCATATTCCGTTTATTATATTTCGTATAGGTACATAAGTATATGAAAATGTGAAAAAAAATTGATTAGTGGAAAATAGTGTATGTGCGTGTGTATGTATCTGCCTGTGGCATCATAGCTCTCAAGCGGACGGCCCGATTTGGATGCGGTTTTTTTCATTCGAAAGCCAGTTGCGGTGGCTCTTAGCCATGTTTGGAAAAAATCGAGCTTGCGGTTTGCAGAGTATCAGTTGTTTTCCAAAATGATGTAAAGCGTTTTTGGCATAAATATGAAATGTTTTTTTATTTACTCGGTTGATGCGTGGGACGGGGTTTTATTTATTTACATTAATGTTATTCAGACGGTACCCATTCTGCTCGCTTCAACAATGTGTATCTATTCGTTTATGTTTTAGCACAGTATAATGATTAAATACCTGAATTAGAAATAAATTGCTTAAATAGTAGGCATCTTGCGGCGTGCTGTAGTTGATGCTTGTCATTTGCGCGATCTTGTGGAATAGGTCTTTGTAGGGCAGTAACAAGCCTTCTTCCACGAACGCATTTAAAATCCTATCCTTCTCTTGAGAATATCTCGGACAGTTCTCATCGTATAGAAGCTGGAAAAAATACAAATACGATATTGCGTGATTTTTGCCCAGGATTGATATGATGGGTGTAAAAAGTAGGCATTTACTACCGGTATACAATTAATCTCTTAAAAATTGGCTGACATTATCGAGGCATCTATTTTAACTGAAATTATGTCAAATTTTATAATGATTTATCTTTAATTGGCAATTGACAATATTTCAATTTTTCAAGTGCTACTTTTTATTGTCTGGCTGGAAAGAGCGCACAATTTTAAGACACGTATATTTTTTTATATTTGTGAAAATCTTGTATTTTCGTGGAAAAAACCATTTAAATCGTTGCTCAAGCAGAAAGGACGTAAGTAACAAACGTCAAGTATTAGCGAAATGACGTCACTGCTTTGTTTCGTACACTTAAAAAAACGTTGAAATAATTACATTAATTGACCGACAAAACCTGTGCTTAAATAGTTTGACAGTGAATGAAGTTGTCAATGTCGATGAACGTCAAAACGAGCTGACAAGCTCAAACAGAATACCTCACAAAAAATATGATTTAAAATGAAATCTTGCAAAAACATTAGTAATATTGCCCGGCAAACAGTTATCTAGTGTTCCTGATGCTAACAAAGCCAAGTGGTGTGCGAATAATTTAACCGTCAGCTGTCAGTAGTGTTGTTTTGTGAAAGTTGTAAATGTCAAAGGGAAACCCGGAAGACAAAGTTTTTTATATTGGCAGTATTGGACCGGCCGCTGGACGTCATTTCCCGTTTTACATATTTTGCTCATTTTTTCAAAAAATACTGAACGAAAAAATCCAAAAATATATTTTTTGTGTTCTACAAGTGTTTCTCTCGAAATGGTTTTTGATTTATGAATATAAAGAAATTTGAAATATTGTCAATTGGTCAGGCATCACGCGATTGACTTTATATTTGGGACACCGGCTGATAAAATAATAAACATATAGCATAAAGTAGTCTCTGCCTACCCCTGTGGGAAAGAGGCGTAACGATATGTATGTATGTATGTATATAGCATAAACGTGCAAGAGTATCTTACGAAATCATTATCTCGTGGTGGGTATGTGTAGGGCACAGGCTGCCAGGCTAATGTGTCGTTCCAGACTTGCTCGGGCGGCGGCGGCCAAAGCCCCGCCGATATAAGAAGGGCCGTCATCTTACTCAGATTCGTGTTGGACGCTATCACGATACTGCTATCTATATCGGAACAAAAAGACACATTTATCTTATTTTTATAAGTAGGTACAAAAGATTAATGTGACTGACTGACAGAAAGTGCAGCGCCTTAATCACTGAAACTGTCACTTGAAATTTGACAAATACATTCCTTGACTATCGTAAAGATAAAAAAGCACTAAGAAACATTTTTTCTAAACATACTCCGTATACTACTAGATACCTGAATTACATAGAAACATAGATAGAGACTTATAGCGAATTGGCCTATTTATATTATCCTTGCACTGGGGCAAAGTATCGGGTGTAAGCTTGTAGGCAATATCTGACAGATTGAAACGTGGTTACGTTATGACTTGTGAAGTTTAAGCGCGTTAATCCCACAGACAAAAACATGCCGTCTTCAGTTATATCTAAATGAAATCTTCAAGTATAAACTTAAATTTAAGTTCGTGAATGTATACAGCGAAATAACATTGTTCCGGCGTGTAGAGTAAGACAGACGGTGAAATTAGACGCATATGAGGTAGTCTATCTTACCCGTCTAGGGCGGCTACGCATCTGCAATACTCTGGTGTCGCGGGTGTCTTGGATAGTAAATGCTTACTTACCATCAAGTGATCGTCTTGCACGTTTGTAGCCCAATTGCGTTTATTTTCAGTCTTCTTTATACAGCCACTAGCAGCGCAGCAAAGAACTTAAAAACTAGGCACTAGAAATTTGATGTTCTCAAGCTAGCTGTAGCTTTTGTGATATTTACCTGACTGGTAAAGGGGTCCTATAAAGTCGTTATATCTTTTCCTAAGTAATGCGCCCATCTCAAAAGTCAACATTTTCCCCTCCTGAAATAAAATACAAGATAAGTTGTATACAATCCTATAGTATCTTGGTGTAAAGTTCAAGTAATACGAATGTCATTTGTTTTGTTCGACACATTTGCGAAGAAATGAATATATTTTTAAGTCGGTTTACAATTTTGCTGTCATTTCAAATCATTGCGATTTATATTTTATATAAAAAACACGTGTTATTGTCACGTCGTGTGGCGAGTCATAAATCATTATTAGTGTCGTCGGTAATCTGCGTCTCTGAGCTCGTTCCTGTTCGTAGCCTTGCGACCTTCGGCGTTCCCTCCCGCGTGGACCAGGAAGCTGACACTTCGTTACAAAGTCATTTGTCCCGTTTTGTCTCGTCGCATCGACCCTTCCTGATCGCCGCGTGATTACAGCCTTGTATTGTAAATAGATACGGGTTAGCCATCCGGGTTATTCATCCGTAGATGTCATTTAGAAATCGTACGAGCCTAAATCATGCCGACGTTGTATTCGTAGTATTAACTTTTAGATAAAATTAATGAAATCACACATGCGATCATTAAGATCATTGTAAAATTCCCGTTAAAGGATTGCAGGGACAAATGCTTTTTCGTTATAAATGCATTGAGACGTTAAGTCACAACAAGGACACTACGCGCTCTCGTTTTGTCCATTGGTGAATGGCGTAGCGTCAGCGCTGAATAAAGGCTTGCCAATGCATCTGCCGAAATCTCATTCGAATAGGTCGCGAATCTCCCGGTTTTATACTATACGAGCAAATGGCTGTGTCATTTGGATAACCAATTTTATGAATCGAGGAACTACGCTCATAAAAATCTATTGTCAAAATTCTTTATTCCGGCGATTCCCACGATGCGCTCTAATTGAATTAGGTTTTGGCCAATGATACTAGTTTTGATCTGAATGAAGTATTTGAAGTATAGCGTAGCTGAAATCCCACGTTTAGTGGCCTGTTTTTTGCTAAGAAACTGTACACAGTGTTCAAAATAGTCGTACACGATTTTTTTCTCTCCCAATATCCCTCCCTCGTCAAAGTTCGTTTTTAACTGTTGTCAGATTTCCCTCGTTAAGGTAATAGCACGGTATACTTTTTCACGTTCTGTTTGATTAAATCGTTAGTCTGTACCTTCTGTAGTCTGTGTGGGAACGGTACCGATTTTGATGATATGTTTCAGTACATGATCAATCAGAATACAAAAGAGTAAATTTTCCAGCAAAACCGAGCTCAAAAAGGGTCAAAAACGCAGGTTCTCTCATTTTATTTCATTGATACCTCTCTTTGGTAATCTCGCTCAAGATCAATAAATTTACAAGAGGCATTATTAGTCTTACTATGGGAAAAAAGTAGTGCTCTTTGATTTCAATTACAAGGCACGGCATCGCAATTCCTCTGTCATAGATAACCTAAAAATGTTGAATGTTTGTTGTGTTGTCAAAAATAACAATCACAACCTCATGCATATGGATTGACTATTTTTTAATATTATCCATAGTTATGATTATAAATACCTACCCCTGTGGGAAAGAGGCGTGACGGTATGTATGTATGTATCAATGGCGTGGCGTCAAGTATATCAGAAGGCAAGCCGAAGGGAACTTAACTAGCCTTTTCCCCTAATTCTGCACAATAAATTGCCCAACTGCCTTAAAATAGGCAAGCCGGTGGGAATCGAGTTCTATGGACGCCACGCCACTGGACGTATGTATGATTATAAATGTAAACAAGATCAGCTCACGTTGGTTATGGCGCCGGCCCCGTAGGGTGCAAAGACGTGGTCCGGTGGGGGAACTCCCAGCATTGCCAGTTCCCGCTCGCTGGGCGTGCGTTCTCCGTGAGACATTAACTGAAAACGTTCACCACATCGTTAAAATATAGTCCACTAATTACCTAACGTACGAATATGACAATATTGCTAAGTCTATTAGTATTTTTTAGAATGTTTGTAAAACTAATGACCTTGACAATGAGTAGAACATTGCTCGTTTCGATTATATTCGATGACGTTTCAAAATGGTAAAAAAGGAAGTTAGTTCTGTCAGTCAATGTTTCGTGAACCTATTTAATTGGAGGGCGACATTCTATACATACAATTGAAGGTTTACTTAAAGCGTATATTTATGTTTATAGCGTCAATCGATGGGTTTTTAAAAATGATTACCTAAATGATTTCTTAGCTATTTTTGGAGTGGAATTGAAATTTAAATTGGCTACACATTCTTCTAGTATTTCATTGCTGAAAATTCTCATGATTTACCATAATTAACTTCAATTACTGTCACAAAATGTTTCTGGTTTGTAAAACAAGTACGTTTTTTGATTGCTCACTTAAACTTAATAATGTGTAATTTTGTTTACTTTGTCTTCCTTAAACACGATTATGGCTTGTGTTAACGGCTTGTATGCTTGGATTCACTAATGTTTTCCAGTCATTTTCTGATTAAAAATAGTTTGACCAAATGCGTAGTTTGACAAACACTTCATTTGACAACATGTAATATGCCAAACCTTAAACTTAAACTGACTACAAACCTAGTCGTTTAGCTTGCGTTAAGTTGGCTTCATACCATAACCATAACTTTAACATGTTTTGTAAATGCTGGTGAAATAAATATTGAAACAACATACCACGTGTACTTGACGTAATACGGTCACTTCGACGGCGGTGTCCTTCATCAAAATCACGGCTACGAGGGCTGCATGGAAATTGTGACTATTAATTGACGTTTTTTTACCTATTCTTTTCTCTTTCTACGAACAGCTCGATATTTCATTAAAGAACTGGCGTGACAAATGATTTAATTGACTGGCACGTTTAAGATAAAGATGACGTCAAAAATGTGTCACGATCAGGAAATAAAGGGCTGCTAATCCACACTTTCTAAGCTGGCGATAAAATCGTTAAGTATTGCTTACTTATTCGTTTCGTTCATTTCATTGTATGTCTTGTCTACCGATGTTTTTTGTCAAGCTTATGACCATCGATACTTGCATTGGCGTTCAAATAATGACACCAAGGCAAAAATAAAGATAGCAAACGCTGCGATGCTAAATCATAACATAAAGTGATGGGACTCGAGTGACATTTTTTCACTCGAGTCACTCGCTCGAAAAACCCGACTCACTCGAGTACCACTCGAGTGAATGTTGAACTCGAGTGACATTTTTTCACTCGAGTCACTCGCTTTGTAAAAACGACTCACTCGTGTACCACTCGAGTGAACGTTGAACTCGAGTGACATTTTTTTCACTCGAGTTACTCGCTCGAAAATCCGACTCACTCGAGTGAAGACGGGACTCGAGTGACAATTTTTTCACTCGAGTGGCGATATGTCCCAAGTCACTCGAGCGCCATTCGAGTGAAGACAGGACTCGAGTGACAATTTTTTCACTCGAGTTACGATATGCCTCAAGTGACTCGAGTATAACGATTTTTTCAGTCGGCCAGCTGGCAGTTCTTTTGTAAAATATCACGTCATCATAGCGTCAGTCAGTGTCAGTAGCACCAAGTTACTTTGACAATAACGTTAACCATAACTAACGATTTTTGACAGAAAACCTATGAATAATTATGCCCACGGATCGGCAAACGTAGCGTAGGACGTCCTCAAAATCGGTGGAACGAGGATCTTCGCAAGGCGGCTGGCAAGAGCTGGATGAGAGAGGCCGAGGATCGTGCTCAGTGGCGTGCCATGGGAGAGGCTATGTCCAGCAGTGGACGAATATAGGCTGATGATGATGATGATGATGAATTATGCGCAAATCGTCGGTTATGGTTAAAGCTATCGTTAAAGTAACTTGGATGCAAGCGTTCTATAAATAAAAGAACTACCTTCGTTTCAAAAAGATGTAATTCAAAGGAATGAATTGAACCTTCAGGTACTAATCTAAATATATAAAAGAAGAAGAAACTGACTGACTGACTGACTGACTGACTGACTGACTGACTGACTGACTGACTGACTGACTGACTGACTGACTGACTGACTGACTGACTGACTGACTGACTGACTGACTGACTGACTGACTGACTGACATATCAACGCACAGCCCAAACCGCTGGTTCTAGAGATTCCAAATTTGGCACGTAGGTTCCTTATAAGGTCTAGGGGTGCACTAAGAAAGGATTTTTCAAAATTCGACCTCTAAAGGGGTTAAATGGGGGTCCAAAGTTTGTATGGGGAAACAAGATTAGTTAGACTATTTTATTCGAAACTTCACAGGAGTAAGCCTAACAATAAATTAGTAAACACCTGTTTCAGGTTTTTTGAAAATTCAACCCCTAAAAGGGGATAGGGGGTTACAAAGTCTGAAAATCAACGTGGGTATTATTATTATTATATTATAGTGGGTAGTATTGTAGATGACAACAAGTAGATGATTACAAAACTAAGAAAATATTTTCAGGATTTTTGGAAATTCTCACGGGATAAAGAAAAAACGAGATTTATATATTCAGTTCAACGAAATCCTATGAACTATAATTACTAGACTTCAAATTTGGCATGGAAGTAGGTGATTATAATAGTAAAAAACAGTTTTAGATAAGGAAAAAACGAGATTTATATTCAGATCTACGGGATCGATTTTTCGTTTTAATGATCGTAGAAAACTGAAATTTGGCCTTCAGGTTCCTTGGGGAGTATAGGGGAGCACTACCGAAAGGATTTCCCAAAATTCTGACGGAAATGAACGGGAAAGAACGGGTTTTTTTGTTATACTGCAGTGCAGGTTGTAGAAAGCTGAAATTCGACATGTAGGTTGCTTGGGGAGTGTAGAGAAGCATTTAGAGAGGACTTTCCAAAATTCCCACGGGAACGGGAAAAACTGGATTTTTCGTTTTACTGGTCATAGAAAGCTGAAACTTGGCATGTAGGTTGCTTGATGAGTGTAGGGAAGCACTAAGAGACAATTTCCTGAAATTCCCACGGGAACGGGAAAAACGGGACTTTTCGTTTTACTGGTTGTAGAAAGCTGAAATTCGAAATGTAGGTTGCTTGGGGAGTGTAGAGAAATGTTAAGAGAGGACTTTCCAAAATTCCCACGGGAACGGGAAAAAACGGGATTTTTCGTCTTATTCGTCGTAGAAAGCTGAAACTTGGCATGTAGGTTGCTTGAAGAGTGTAGAGAAGCTATAAAAGATCATTTTTCAAAATTCTCACGGGAACGGGAAAACGGAACTTTTCGTTTTACTGGTTGTAGACCGCTGAAATTCGGCATTTAGGTTATTTGGAGAGTATAAAGAAGCATTAAGAGAGAAATTTCCAAAATTCCCACGGGAACGGGAAAAAACGGGATTTTTCGTTTTACTAGCGGTATAAAGCTGAAATTTGGCAAGTGGGTTCTTTGGGGGGTGTAGGGAGCATTAAGAGAGCAAATTTCGAAATACTCCTGGTACACACAAGCGAAGCCGTGTCCAAAAGCTATTTGTCAATAAATAAAGTCTACGCGGACGAAGTCGCGGGAAAAAGCTAGTACTGTATAAATACTGTTGTTGTTTTTTTAGTAATAGTAATTTAGCTGTAAGTTTTTGTTTGTTTTGTTTTTGGTTACCCTGAATGAAAACCAGCGTCAGACATAGGTTAGGTATTCTTAACTTGACTTTCTCACTCGAGTCAGTACAGGCAACTCGAGTGGCCCGAGTCAACTCGAATGGCCGGAGTTAACTCGAGTGGTCCGAGTCCAGTGACTCGGCCGAGTGGCCGGCGAATCACTCGAGTGGTCCGAGTCGAGTGACTCGGCCGAGTGGCCGGCGAATCACACGAGTGGTCCGAGTCGAGTGACTCGGCCGAGTGGCCGGTGAGTCACTCGGCCGGCCGAGTGAATTTTTAGGCGACTCGAGTTGACTCGAGTCGCTCGACAGCCGAGTCAATTTATTTCTCACTCGAGTCCGAGTGACAGCAAAATCACTTGAGTGACTCGAGTGAAACGTGATTCGAGTCCCATCACTAAACATAATCATAGAGATATATATTTTTGGTTAATTCTCCCCCTTTCATTTTCGGGGGGAAGGCAAAGGAAACTCCGTCCATACAGCCTAGTCTAGATCTTTTTCCTCAATAAAAATGCCGAAGCATAACCATAGATACCTAAATGTTGTCTTCAGGTTTTGACGTACATGTAATCTTCTGTACATTGCACTTACCGGCGATGAGCGAGACGCCTACCAACACGCCGAGGCAACAGCAGGTGTGTTCGGTGCGCATGCCCGGTGCCGCTTCCGCCGCGTTGGTCGGCTCCTCCTCGCGACCGCCCTCTTTCCTGCGCAAACGCATCCACTTACATCCGCAATTCAAATAGACATCCTGATGTGCAATTGTAAAGACAAGTGTCTTCGATATTATGTCACATTCACATATTAGGACCATGAGCGCACTAAGTCAAACTGAAGACTAGGTAATGTTAATGTACCAGCTTAACGTTGTAAGTAATTACCACCAATTGCAATCGTTTGTTAAGTATTTGAAGATAGTTCCTTGTTGTTACGTCAAGTACAGCGACCCTAATGTCATGTAATGGACAACTCAAAGCATTGTTTCCTATTCTACACGTGTTCAATTATTTTAATGGCTTAGTTAGACAAAAGACTCCAAAGTATCCCGATTACAACGCGGCGTCACTCACATTTTCCTCCGCCGAGTCGGCAGTTCTACATTATTTTCTGATGTTGGAGTCAGTTTTTCCGGTGCATGTTTTAGGACATCCACAGTTAAGTCACTCGCACCGTTCGCGGCTGCGCGTTTCGGTATAATCGTCGATGTTTTGCGCCGTCACACAGGAAGTGCACGGAACGCGAGGCGGGATACCACTGAGAGGAGCGCGGGACCAGAGGCGGAGGCCAGATTCACGGTCGCTGCGACCTGCCCGCTCAGATGATTGACCATGTCCAATCGATTGTGGCACGGCACCTATTTACACATGCGCGTTCGCACAAATCTATGTAGTTCCAGTTGATCAATTCCAATATCATCTGATGTTTTGCGTCACTTTTGCTTTGGCTCCATTGGGCTCCATGATACTACGATAAAGTAGTCCACAATTAATCGAATAGCGTTATTTCGGAATGTTGCCTTGCCGTAAGTTTCTATTCCACTGCCAAAAGTCGTAAGCATCAGTCTCGTATGAAAACGTACTTATACATACTTTGATCCCGGTATCTATACTTTGGGTAAGAATTACATCTCATATTTTTTAATATTGTGTGATGAATTCCGCCTCGTCTGTTCAGGGCTGTTGCTGTTAACCGTACTAATATTATAAATTCGAAAGTGTGCCTGTTAATTCTTCACGTTTAAACCACTGAACCGATAGTTGCAATTTGGTGTAGAGACTATTTCAGACATAGGGAAGGATATATGATAGTTTTTATCCCGGAAGGTGGCATACTTCCCGCGGGACAGCGGTAAGCTAATTCTGCCCAGATTTATTTATTTATTTATTATTTATTTATTTATAAGCCTTTTTATTCCGAATTCGCTACAATTTCAGTAAGTACATGTTGTTGTTGTTATTGTAGTTTATTTTTTATTAATTTATTAAATTGTCACGAAATTTGGCGTGCCTCATGGCATAGGCCTCCTCCGTGTATTGGAGGGTTTGGGCTATAGTTCCCAGTGGCCCAGATTTAGTCGTGGTCAACTAAACTAACCCTAAATAGAGCTTTAGAAGGTTTATATTTGGAGAGTAAGACAGTTGGTGAAATTACTATTGGCTACGCCTGGGCTACGCACTTGCTTGTTTGCCTTCCTCCTTGTATAAAAAACGTGTTAGTAATTGTACGTCCATTGGGACGGAATATACATATAATTAAGAATGAGATAATAACTCTGGGATCAGCCTGCATTACACGTTGAGGATATTTTATTTAAAACACAGAGCCTAATATTTATGTAATACGTATGATTCAAGTACGAATTTATTTTTGTGAGATGGAGATCAATATGTAACTATTATTCTATGAACACTCTTTTGCTTTTTACTACCAGGTCAATTCAACCGTTCAGAGAGGCTTTTGTTTGTTCTGCAGAATATACTGAGGCATACTTACTTGATACACAGTATACTTGTTAAATTCACCATTTTCACTAACGCTACTTAATCATTACTTGGGTTTTAATAACTGTAATTATATATAATTGTCTTGTCACGTTCCTGCCATGGTGCCTATCACATTGCGATATAATTATGTTATGATCTCGAAGTCGTGTTCATCTGGCACGTCAGAATCATGCTCCATTGTATCTAATCAAAATGTAATTAAAGCAAGCACAACTAGATCGTTAAACAAGTGTCAATAATCTCGGTATCAAGATAAGAAAGATTGTATCATATTGCCGCTGTTCGACAGGTGTATATCTTCTAATAGGTAAACTACGAGTAATTTTGTGTTCTTAAATTAAGTCACAAAATTTTGATCATTTTTATACTTCATTTAATTTAGAATGAGAAACCACAATAACATTATATTGCGGCTGGTCAACTATTTCTTACCTAGCAAACAGTACAGTGCAATAGTTTGGCAGCCGCAAAATAAAATTGTTTTAATGCCACTTTATTTGCGTGGCGTCAATTGTTACTCTAGTACAAATCGTAAAGAGATTACAGTTCAAGAGCCGCAATATAATGTTTTTGGGGTTTCTCATCCTAAATTAAATGAAGTATAGTCGTGCACGTATGTCGCGAATGGTATAGTTACTTATCTAAAACACTAAAAGAAACGACATTTTAACTTTTTTTGTTTGCACAAAAATTCTTTTTGAATACAAACTTACTATTAGGCACTAACTGTTTTTTATTGTTCGATAAATTATATTTTTCCCTAAATATCAGTTATCCGATGTAAAGTTTCGGTTTATTAATCATTCAGTTTTTTTTTATTGACTTCGATTTCATTTATCTTAGCTAGCTAGTGTTTTTTACCGGGCAATTACAAAAACAACCTTCCCAACCTAACCTATCCGAGTCGCAAAAGCGACTCGACTAGTCTTGCTAACTCGCTTCGCTCGTTCGCTGCTTTATGTAAACTGAAAATTTGTCTAATCGTTGGTATGCACTGCTAAATATGTCATTAGGTAAATGAAAAATTGGCTACGAAACAAAATATTTACGAAACAGTTAACAGGGCAAGTGAATGAGACGGGAAAAGTTTTTCGGACAAACTATACTTTTACTAAACGTGAAATCATAAAATCGAAACTTTTCATCGGACAAACGATAATAATTCGAATAGTTTTCGACTGCAATTCAGTCAATGATTTCTAGTATTTAAGATAAGATCAAATTTAATGCAATGACCCCGGGTCCCTGTGTCCCATAATTTGCATGCGTTGCATTTAAGAAGTAAAAAGATTGTGTGAGGAGAGTCGTTACAGCCCCGAGTCTACGGTGCAAACGAAGGTGTGCGTGTGTGGGTGCTGTGCTGCACACACATACGCTGCGCGTCAACAAAGGCCCATTTTGAAAATAAATAATAACTTTAATCAACTAGGAAAAACAAACAAAATATATGTCACAGCCTCTTTATTTATATTCACAAGCACATTATTTGACTACATTTGATGTGTACTATAAAAATATTTTGCTTATAATAGGTATATGCATTATTTACTATGAATTATGATATAATTTTTTGTACTAATTTATTAGTCTATTGTATTGTATTAGCACCGTGCACGACAGTAGCGCCATCTCGCAAACGCAACATTAGGGGCAACTTTTAAATAAATAATATCACACATAGGAATGTAAAACTGTTTGGTAATAGTTATTTGTTATACAAGGGGGGAAAGTTGTATTTTAACTGCGAGTGTTTCAACACACGAGACGTAAAATAACTTTTCACCCGTGTATAACACAAAACTTTTCACCTCACTATAGCGAGGAAAATATGAAAAAGGATTTGAACAATTAAATATTATTTATTTAGGTACCTCTTTGTCGATACAATAATTTTGAAGTATAGAAATATTGGTTAAATCAAAAACAATGCAAAACCGCCTAAGCGTATCCAGTCTTTATGGAACTACTCCCCTATAGACTTAAGTTTTTTTTAATTATTTGGGATTCATTTTGTTCGCTACTTGGACTGACAGAACATTTTATCCGTTTTTACAAGAAGAATGAAGGTTAATGTTGAATGCTGATATTTATGAATTAAAATAAAGTTGTAAGACTGTATTTAATGTTTTTTAGTCGATGCAATTCATTATTGTGATGTTAAAAATTCAGCACTTTTAACGTTTTACGTTTTGTTAGCTGTCAAATATCACTTAAGATTTTATTGGCCATTTTCAAACTACCATACCAATATTATACTAAAAATAATGATAACGAAGACTTGGCTGTATGGTTCTATACCTTTGCCTTTTTCCTAGTGGAATGAATTGAAAAAACAATATTAAGCTGCCTTCAAATGTCAAAACTCTTTCTCCACATGTGGATAAAAAGCGATTTTCTCAATAGATGTCAAACAAACAAAAAGGGCTTTCCGAGCTAGTGAGGTGAAAATAAATAAACTTTATTATTATTATTAATAATAATATATAGAAAGATAATAAATAGTGATTTTAGAGACATTTGTTACAAACAGTAATAGGAAAAAACAATGTATGGATAAAAACTGGTTTTGAGAGTGTAAAACACAAAATGAGTTTCCAGCCCCAAACTATGCAGAAAGGAAATAAATTGGGTTCAGCAGAACACGTAAGGAATCTAGAAGAACTAAGAACTAATGGTAATTGTTAACAACCAAAATAATTCGCCAAACATCGGTGACCTTAACATCCTATAAAACAAGTTTAATAACGACCTATTTTCAAAGCAACATTGACAAGTTTCACTAAGCCACTATTGTTGCACATTTCTGCCTCGGCATGCGCTGCGATCATTTTCTATACCCCCACCATACACTTCGCACAATTAATTGAACATTTGTCCAGCTGGATATAGGTGTAACATTTTTTAAAGTAAATACTTTGTTGGCTTTCAGCCGTCGATATTGACTATTATTATAAAGTGGCGTGTTCATTAAATAAATCGTTAGTGCAACTTGATATCACATCGGCTGCCTATTAGGGGGTTATTTCCTGGGACACGACATCCTGAAATCTTCCTGCGACCACATCACGTCTTGTACTAGCTTCAGGAACGTGTCGTAATCGCAGAATTCACCACCTCCGCAACCCCGTATCGTGAGAATCTCCTCCGGTTGGTCGGTACTACGCGCGTAAACAGCCTGTAAATAAAACATCGGCTAACTTTACAAATAGAGAAAGAGAGAGAGAGAGAGTGATATAGAGAGAGAGAGAGAGAGAGAGAGAGAGAAAAAAAACATTTATACACGTTCATTACCTATCACTACATAGTATGAAAAACAAAGTCTCTTTCCGGTCTGTCCCTATGTATGCTTAGATCTTTCAAACTACGCAACGGATTTTGATGCGGTTTTTTTTTAATAGATAAAGTGATTCGAAAGGAAGGTTTATAGGTATGTCTAATACGCAGACGAAGTCGCGGGCATAAGCTAGTAGATATATAAAAGAAAGAGATGCAATACATTTGAGAAAACAAACAGTCAATTTAAAGTTGTGTTTGGACCATACACATACAATATACAGGGTGTATCAGACACCCCCCAACAATAATCCACTGGGGTATATAACCATACCTATAGAAGCTAAAAAAAATTAAAAATAAAATTGGAGTAATTTTTTTTATATATTTTCTATAGGAATGGTAGTATTAACTATAATCATTCCTATAGAAAATATAAATGTATACTCAAGAGCAAAAATAACGAATCACTTTTCATAGAACCTTGTATGAATAGTGACCCGTTATTTTTGCTCGTCAGTGTATAATTCGAGAAACAATTTGCCAAATTATTTAGGTGCCATGTAAGTGTAAAAGACAATGCCATTTGAGGAGTGACCCATCATCCCACCAAATGCATAAGCAGTGATGTGAAAGCCTCCCGCGAATAAGTTACAGAAATTAAAACCTACTTCCAAAAAATTGTATAGCATAGTTCAGGGATGGCCAACTTGATTAGACCCAAGATCTCCTGTTTATTAACAAAACCCTGCGCGATCTACCAATCACATACTTCATGAAACCTTAAATGAAATACGTTGCGCAGTCTGGTCTACGTATTAATATTTTTTGCCTTGCCACGATCGACTGGACTAACAGTCGCGATCGACCGGTCGATCGCGATCGACCTGTTGGCCACCCCTGGCATAGTTACTATAATTTTATGGTGTGTCTACTTACTAATAATAGTATAATTACTTAATATTTTTTTTACATCATTTGATTTTAAGGCCCTGTATCTTATTTGGGGTCATAGTTTAGAGGCCATTTATGTAACGATTGTATAAAATACTATTTCAGCCCGTAACTAGTTCGAGACGGTTTGTGTTTGAGTGTTAATAATTGTAAATTACTTTCAATTTAATGTTCAATTACTCAATCGTTTTATGTAGCGAGACACGGGCATAGAATGTGAAAAAAGATCACAAAAACATTTTAAAATTATATATTACACTGGCCTCTCAAGCAGAGGGTCGTGGGTTCGAATCCCGGGCTCGCACCTCTGAGTTTTTCGGAATTTATGTGCGATATCTCATTTGAAATTTACCATGAGCTTTTCGGTGAAGGAAAAACATCGTGAGGAAACCTGCACACAACTGCGAAGCAATTCAATGGTGTGTGTGAAGTTCCCAATCCGCACTGGGCCCGCGTGGGAACTATAGCCTAAGCCCTCTCATTCTGTGCCCAGCAGTGGGACGTATATAGGCTGGAGATGATGATGAATATTACACTAGCTTACTCCCGTGACTTCGCCTCCGTGAAAGAATAAAAGTTACCGTGGTAATTAATGAAAATTAAAAAATATCTTGAAGAAATCACTCAATTACAGGTACCGTCAATTAATTGTAGGTACTATTAAGTCTTAGCGGTCAGCGTTTGGGATCAAGTAATCAATTATCATTAATCGTAATCACATGGTCGTACCGTCATTCCGTAGCGGCCGGTTATTCGATGCTTTCTTAGTTCTAACGAGAAGGTAGCTCCGTAGTTCGGCTGGTGAGCCTGAAAGGTCCTCGCGGCGGCCATCAATGTAGCCACGTTGTTCTCGTGAGCTGAATATAACCGCATCTTCGGCTGATCCAAGTACCCGGCTACCGCTCTATTCGTCGCGTTTACGATATCGTTCATCAGCACACCTGAGGTTCAATAAACAATTAATGAAACAGCAATGTTCAAGAAGTTTATTCTAACCATAAAATTTGCCTTTATGTCCAATTTACCTGCTGCGATGCGTAACAACTCTGCGCTGTACGTCTGTATCGCATATTCAATCTTTGTCATCTCTCTAATTTGGGGCATCACATCCGTTGCCCATTTTGGAGGATATATATTCACATTTTCCTGAAACACAACTCCAATTATAATTGAAACGTGAATGGAGTACCTGAGTGAAAAAATATATGGATCAATATTTACCAGCGTTTGGAAAAGACTGTCCAATAGAAATACTGCTTCAGGTGTAGTTATATTCGATCCAGTCTTCTCACTCAAATACGTGAAAAGGCCTTGATAGGGTCGCAGAATGTTTACCACCTCAGGCAATTCGTAATGCCTGTCTCGGAGCCACAGATATCGTGGACAGTTGTACCAGTAAAGCAACTGAAAATTGAAAGAAAATTGTTAAGCAAATGTTAATGTAGAATAAATTGGCACAAAAACATTGAAAAGCTGCCATCCACTATGAGCTCTTTTTACTCACGTCATCCGTGGCATATGGCAACGTGTCATAGGGCACAGGTTGCCAATCCAAATTGGGGTTCCATCTCTGCGCAGGAGGCGGCGGATAGATCGCCGCAAGCGCCGCCAGTGCCGTCATCTTGGTACGGTCATAATCTGTAGTGCGGATTTTTATCTCCTCTGGCAGATACAACTTTGAAAGAAAACCGTCATAACGTCTTCTAATATACTGTCCAACGCGATACGACCTCTGCTTACCTGCCTGTAGAACCAAGCGAAACGAATGAAATGTTTGATTGATTACGTTTTAACTCCTTAATCATAACAAAATTGAAAATTATTGCGATATGCTTCAATTGTTGTGAAGTTTACTAATTACGGTTTGTGACTTTAATCGAGGTCCGTGCCTAATTGAAATACCTCAATATTATGATGTAAGTGTTAATAGTATAAGAGTATTAACAAAGTTAAATTAAGTTTACACGTGCATCAATTACATTTAGTGATCTTAAAATATGTTATACAACCAGCTGCAGGGATAAGTCACGGTTATCAACTGTGCATTTAAAATATCTGTAAAAAATGCATAAGTACATAATACGCAACGTATGTAACATGTTTTATTCCACGTTGTGTTTTAACTCTTCACCCTTATCTGCGTGCTTTGCAGTCGCTTTACTCACATTGGTCAGAGCTTTCATGCCGTAGGGATAAAATACGTTTCTGTCCTTGTAGTCTGATGCATACAGTTCTAGCTCTTCGTTGTCTGGAGTGCGATCGCCATGTCGAAATATCTGTACAAAAATAGATTTGTTAATATTTAGGGCCTGTCTCACCACTCCTTAACTGTCAGTTATATATGATTCCGTCTCTATTTATTACTACGAAACAGACAGAGACGTCATCAAAGATAAAGAACTGACAGTTAAGGAGTGGTGAGACAGGCGGGCCAATATTCAAGCGTTTCGACCGCTCGGTTCATGCGTTATTGTCGTCTCACAATTATTATCCTAACAGAAGGACCAGCCGTGACAACTTTGGATAAGCTAAATGCAGCATCGATACTGTGTTAAGTTAATAAAAAGTTAAGTCTCAGCATCATCTCTTTTAATGGTATATGCTGAGACGATAATGACGAAAAAAAAACGCCGAGAAAAAACGCTGAATTTTCGCCCAGGCCGTCCAGCCGTCGCGTCTAGCCGCCCTAACCTACAATACAACTCTACTTACGAGAAGTGCATCATAATTAGTTGTAGCAGTCGACACGTTTAACTGCTCATTCGTGAACACTATCTTATCAACATGTCCGAGAGTGCACAAATGACCAGTACAGTCGCGTTTTTTAATTTGGGACCCATATCGAATTAATATGATCGTGCCTAAAAAGTGTTGAGATAAAGAGTTTTTTCTTTTTAATGTACGAGTATATTAACTACGACGATCGCATAAATTGACTTGCCTATAAGTATATAGATGCATACCTAGTTTACGTGTGTTACTACGTTTAATATCGGTAGTAAAAAAGGTTCCTACGAACGCCAAACAAAGTAAGATAAGACAAACCTAAGATAAACCTGTTTATTATATCATTTATCTGAACAAAATGTGGCAGTAATAAAGTTAAATGGAAATTTTATATTCAAGCTTTCCTATTGACTTTTTGAAGGTATTAAGAGGGAACTCTAAATAAAATACAACTAATTCTTATTCTGGTTGTGAAATATCATTTTATATGTTCAATTTTGGATGAAGTAGTCGTCCAGAATTAGGCCTTAAAACTATGTTTCGCCTGATTAATTCACAACAATTAACGGGAACTGCGATTGTCCAAGCTTATCACACAGTTGTCAGGAGCCGAATCAGTCTGATCAATAGACAATAAATTTAGCAAATATACTTATTTCTGACTCGATTTGCCACTAACGTCTCCCTCTTTAATCATTTTTGCGATTTTATTGTTTACTTACATGTAAATCTAGTTTCAGTTTTGAGATCAGTTTAATATTTAGCGTAAAAGTTTATGGAACTGTCAAATTTAAACCTGGTTGAAAGAAATGTAAACTAAAATGGATAACTCGTGTATTTACCTATTGAAGTCGAGAAATTGCTTAACATGTTTCGAACTAGTTCGTAGTCCTTCTTCTTGGAGCGTTTGCCTTGGCGGCAGCAATATGACCACTGGTTGAACGGCTTCAATTGGATTTATTTATTTATTACAAGTTGCCCGAATAATAATAATTTAATCATAACATTTCAACGAAAACTAATCATTATTTTATGTGTATTTAATTAATGTGTGAGTGTTTTGGTTCTGTACTGTGAAACTTGCATGTGTTTTTATCAATAAATAAATAAATAAATAAATTATAGATTTGATAATAAGTTGACAGAGAGGAGGACGTAGAGGGATTTACCGTATCTTGTTGCATATTTGTGAATGACCCTACTCGTAGAAACACGTGTAATAAGTTAGAACAGGTGTTACCCAACTGTGAGTCGCGACGCTGTTCGTGGGGCATCGCGAAATATTATGCTCTCAAGTATCGATTTTCGAAATACCATTTCTGTGAAAATACCCCTCAAAAGTGATAAAAATCGATGTTCTCCCGTTATTATTACGACTTTCGAATAATATTTTCGAGAGATGTGCTTTCGAAAGGTTCGGATTCGGACTCCAAGTTGTGGGAAGCTAAAGCTACACTCATGTATCTCTAGCTCTTTTAACCATGGCGTCGCAAAATATAATGCGTACCTACAATCAGTAAAGAGCAGTATAAAAAATAAAAAATAAAATGTTTGAACATCACTGAGACAAAATAGATGAAGGTAAAATTTAAGTAAGTATAACTACAAATCAGTATCAGTGTACAAGGCTATTCACATCTATAAGGAAGACTGTGAATGGTAGTGTTAACCAATAAACCTATTCATACACGTCCGAATCCCTGTCTACCAGCGGATTTTCGTGTTGATAGCACCGCACTTTTTGTAAATTCTGGACATAAGTCCTTTGATAATCATACATTTTGACTAGGTAGGTACTAAAGTGAGCTTAAACCCAAAACTAAACCTAAACCTAGATTACTTCTTTTACTGCTAGGACTGCTAAAGGATTACACAACAGAAATAATAAATTGTCTAACTAAACCTACCTATAAGCTGTCTAAGTTCTCAAAAATATCGAAATTCGCGCTAATCTATCTATCTGATGGCGACTGTACGTCATTAAAATAAAGACAGTAAAATTTTTGCGCTGCCTGTAACTTATGACAACGAAAGCCGCACATTTTGTACGCGTGCATCATCTCGACCTCATAAATATGTGACCCATTCTATGGATGACCTCTTGACCGCGGGTCGAGTGATCAGCGCTAAACGATCATAGGGCGGCTACACCGTATGTTAGAGGTTATCGATACAATTGCGAAATTGTCTCAGCGGACGTACCTACCACAAAAGCGAGCACCACGTCTGTATTAGCCAAATCACCAGTGGGTTCCACTAACTCCTGCGTAACATCTTGTCCACAGGCACACGCGATCATAAAAGCTATCACAGCTGCGTACATATTTTTTATTTACTTTGATTTTCCCGCTAAACCTAATCAATCGGCAGTGCGCGCTGGCGCGCTGTTTTCGACTGCAACACGCCGAGCCTCTGCCCCATTTATATACATGTAGAATAGTTTATTCAAGAGCGATTAGGATCGCAACGCTACTACACTTACAGTAACCGTGCGATGCGAAATAAAGGCGGAACAACTTGCCTCTTTTGAGTACCTGCCTAATAACAAAATCCATTAATATCGTCACAATATAGGTATCTTATAAGCAAGAAAAAAAACAGTTTAAACTAGCAACATTGGTCAAATCACGACCATGGATTGGTTAGTTGGGCCAATGTTGCTAGTTTAACTTGTAAAATTGTAAATTGTAGCATCAAGATACGGGCCACTGCTCTACAGTCTTTGAAAAAAGCATATTTGGGTGTTATAAATTTAACGTCATCTGTGAGTCTGTCTGTGGCATCGAAGCACCTACTGGATGAGCCAATTTTAATGTTATTTAACATATATCCAAACCATTTGACATTTCTATCTATACGCACACAATCATGCTAAACGTGGCCTTTAAGTCTTGTTACCTTAGGCTCTGTCTACCCCATAAGGGATTAATAAAGACAGATAGATGGACCGGAATAGATTTTGTAAGACTGTTGAATAATCAAGTTTAATATTACCTTGCCCCACAGCAGTGGTCTGTCTCTCTTTTGATCACTCGTGTGATAAATTTAAAAATACCAGCAAAAGTCATCAACTAGATGCATTTTATAAGGGATTGCTAAAATAGCACCCGATTTTAAAGAACAACTTTAAGGTAAAGAAATGAACGTACTTTGGCACTAACCTAATTTGACTGCTATGATGTCAGCACGGTTGTTACATTATTCGCTACTCTATATGTATCTATTTTATTTGTTTTGTTTCCAATGAAACTTTAAACGTTTCTCTCTTATCTTGAAAACTTTAAATAAAACAGAAATAAAAGATTAGCGAACACTTATTAGACTCGCATCCGAAACTCATAATTTGGCACGGGGCTATACCAAGTTTGTAGAATATTATTATTACTTGTGGATGTATAGTATATATCTTATCCAAATTAGATACCTCAGAGAAAATATCGTTATTTTTATCTAAAAAGAAATTATACGTTACATTTCATAGAGAGATTAACATATCATTATTAAACACTAGCTGTTGCCAGCGACTTCGTCTGCAAAGAATTTGTTTATCGCTATTCCGCGGGAACTACGCAATTTTCCGGGATAAAAAGTAGCCTATGTGCTATTCCAGACTTTTCTCTATCTATGTGCCGAATTTCATCCAGATCCGTTGGGCCGTTCTGGCGTGATTGAGTAACAAACAAACAAACATCCATCCATCCATCCATCCATACTTTCGCATTTATAATACTAGCTGTTGCCAGCGACTTCGTCTGCAAAGAATTCGTTTATCGCTATCCCGCGGGAACTACGCAATTTTCCGGGATAAAAAGTAGCCTATGTGCTATTCCAGACTTTTCTCTATCTATGTGCCGAATTTCATCCAGATTCGTTGGGCCGTTCTGGCGTGATTGAGTAACAAACAAACAAACATCCATCCATCCATCCATCCATACTTTCGTATTTATAATATTATAGTTAGATAGTTAGATTAGTTAGATTAGATAACTCCCGTCAGCATGCACCATACACAAATGTGAAAAAACAAATGAGTAATTATTAATAATAAATTTAAAAGTGGGTAATTATTGCACTATTCGCAAAATACATGTAGGGTAGAAGAAGAGTAATTAAATAGGATGTACTTACTCGTACACGGCGCGGCTGGCGACTGCCCGCCAGGGACGGATTTTAGTTTAGGTTGCAGGAACATTATTGATAACAATGGGCCTTTATTGCGAGCTGCCGCAGATCGCTCAACACGAAATGCGAATGTTTCAATTTTCAGACGCTTGTTCATGAAAACAAAAATTATTAAATGTAGTGAACAACCGAATTAAAAAAAAATTGCAGAAATTTTACTGGGTATACCAGAGTCCAAAGCGGAATATTTTTTGCTTTATTCGTTTTATTTACGCATCCTTTAAACATTCGTTGAACAATTTGGTTAAAAATATTCTTATTTATATTTTATTTTAAAGAAAAGAAAGAAAAAGGTTTATTTGGCGCAATATATTTATGTATTTATTTATATATGTTTTAATATTGTTCGGTACAAAATAATAAAAAGTAAAAAGTTATTTGCTTTATTTATTGTTTAATATCATTTGAACAAATGCCCTTCCTAAGATAATATTCCTCCTTTTAAGACAGTTATTAGGTATTCAAGAAACTTGTAAGCGTTATAAATCGTAGCAGTCTATGATCTCTATTGTCTTACTTGTTCTTTTGATCTCATGGCAATAAGCGTAATAAAATATTTTTTCTTTGTTAGACAATTCTTCAAATGGTAAAAAGCTTAACAAATCATGTATGAAATCCTTTGTTTCAGGTATGACTGATGTGCAGTACAACGAACAAGCTCTCCTGGACCAGCTAATGATCTGTACAGAGTATGTTGACAAAGCGGAGCGATACGAGCTGCTCGGTCCTCTATACCGCCTCATCATACCCATTTACGAACGAAAGAAAGACTACCAAGCCCTCCTAACATGCTATCAACACCTCACCAAAGCTTACGCCAAAGTTATCGAAGTCACCAATTCAGGGAAACGACTGCTAGGAAGGTTTTATCGAGTAGCTTTCTTCGGCAAAGCACACTTCGGCGAAGACGAGGAAGGTGTAGAGTTTATCTATAAGGAACCTAAACTGACCTCATTGAGCGAAATCTCAGAGAAACTGCAAAACTATTACGAGCACAAGTATGGCGCGGAAAACGTCAAGATGATCATGGATTCGGCTCCGGTAAGAAATATTCTGAGAATTTTTTACCATAAATTACATAATAAAATGTCGGACATTGTTGTTTAAATTTTCAGATTCAACTGAGCCATTACTAAAATACGTAGCAAAATTCCTAGGTACCATTAGATACAGCATATTTTTCACGGGTGTTGCTGAATTATATTAACTTTACAGAAGCGTTATTGAAATAAACACTTGTGTAAAAGTTAAATAAGAAACAAAAGTAGTTCTTACTTATTTACCTCATTGAATTAAATTAAAGCACATGATATTTATGTGTGATGATTATATCTAAGTTCTCCGACGTTTAACGGTTTTTGATCGCCTATAAATCATCATGATTGACAACATCGCTAGTTTCGCTTATTCGTATCCTGATACTCGAAAGAAATACTAGTCGAATTGGTCATTCTATGATTAGCGATAATATAAATCTAGCCAGGCAATATGTATAATAAAGAGTGGTATTAAAAAAGTTTGATGTGCACCACTATCAGCATGTCAAATTCAGCACGTATTTTGTTTTTTATTGTAAAATTCCACTGTCGTCGAGTGATCGCAGAGCTGGTAATGCTTTCGTGGGCTTTGTGACCGTTACTTAACATGGGTATGGGTTCCTTTTTCATTAAACATTAGTACTTAGATATTTTTGACGTGCTAACGTCTTATAAATCGATGAACGCCGGCTGTACTCACGAAGAAGCATGACTCATTGCGTAACGTTACTGACGTCAGTGTTTGTCGCAAATAGCGACATCTGTTGCTTGTTGTCGCAACCACTTTGCGTACCTCACTTTGAGGGTCGATAGATTAATTTGATAGATACTAAGCGATTTAACCAAGTGCCGATAGATGGCGTAACTTAGCCTACCCCCAAAAGCGACCATTTATCGTTATCACGTGAAACTGTCGTCCGTAAACCGACTTTATAGACAACATTTTTTCTCATACGAGCGAAGTTCTGTCCTCTTTTTGGCGCTAACAGAATGCGGATTGTTCGTAGACATAATAAAATTGACACACGTCGAGGTGGTTTGTTGTGTCTATATTGTTTCAGAGATCTGAGCCCATATTGTCCAACCTGCAGGTGCTTTCGAAGACTTTACCACCTCATCGCCTCACCTCACGCTCATCATACATCGTTTACGAAAAAAAAATACGTTAGGCATGGCCTCTCATTTCCATTAACATTTTAGGTGAACCGGACAGAGTTGGACAGCAAGCTGGCCTACATCCAAGTGACGTGGGTGCGAGCGGCGCCCGAGGGCGTGGCGGCGGCGAGCGCGAGCGGCGAGGGCGCGTTCGAGCGCGCACACAACGTGCGCCGGTTCGTGTTCGAGACCCCGTTCACAAGGGACGGCGCCGCCAGAGGACCCGTCCACCACCAGAGGCTGAGGCTTACCAAACTCACAGGTTAATTCATTAATTGAATCAGCCGTTACTTTAAGGTCCATATTAACTTCATTCATAGGTTTGTGTTTGATCGTGTACAAGTGCCAGCACGTAAGTCGAACGATGACCGTTGATGCTGGGTAGTCGAAAATAAGGTGTCGCGGTGGAGTGCGGGACTTACGTGTCATGTACAGACTTCAGAATTTGTCAGGAAATACTGAGTTCGTAAATCATACAAAGTAACTCGTCTACAGCTTTCTCCTAGCTAGACTAACTAGTGATCAGATTTTTATTTATATATTTATAAGCCTTTTTATTCCGAATTCGCTACAATTTTAGTAAGTAACTGTTGTTGTTATTGTCGTTTATTTATTAAATTGTCGCGTAATTCGGCGTGCCTCATGGCATAGCCCTCCTCCGTGTATTGGAGGGTTTGGGCTATAGTTCCCACGCGCGGCCAGTGCGGATTGGGAACTTAACACACATCATTGAATTTCTTCGCAGATGTGTGCAGGTTTCCTCACGATGTTTTCCTTCACCGAAAAGCTCATGGCAAATTACAAATGTAATTTTCGCACATAAATTCCGAAAAACTCGGAGGTGCGAGCCCAGGATTTGAACCCACGATGCTCTGCTTGAGAGGCCACAGGTCAAACCACTAGGCTACCACGGCTGTGATCAGATTATCAAACATCAATTGGGTTGATCTTTACTGTATTGTTCGCCATTTATTTTATTTATATTATTATATTTAAGTACGATTACGATTCACAAAAAATGTTTTTTTTTTTCATATTATTTTAACAAAACTTGATGTGAGACTATTTAGTTTCTAAGAGAGAAGGATCCATGAGCGTGTTTATCGATATACAAACTCATTACCTATTTGCAATTTGATTTTAAACCTAAGTTTCGAGATCTGGCCATCTAGAAGCGATGTCAATTTCAAGCTACGTTATTATAATTATAAAACATAAAAGCTAAAAACTTGAGTAGGTACTTATCAACGAGAACACAAGCGCACACAAAAAAAGATCGATAGCTCTTGCACAGGAATCCGCCGCCGGGTGACGGCCAACTAGACTCACTAGTTATCAGAAAAGTAGGTACAAATTAAGTGAGCCGTAAACGATTGATTGATGTTGATGAGTTCAATTTTTTTTTGGAATCATTTTGAAGCAGTCCTACCACAAGAAGACAACACAAAACTATTTGTTACCGCACAACGCAATAAAAGCGAACAAATAATAAAGCTCGCCTCGCACGCTGGCGTCGCGCGTTATTTGTGTGTTAGGGTGCGACCAAACCGCCGCGTATACGCAGTGACGTGTCGTCTGCGTCACGTTTTTTCACCGTTTCTTCATACATTTTGTTGCAATTCCGTAACGTCACCGTTTTTTAAGTGGCGGTGCGGTCGCACCCTTACCTATGGTATTTTCATTCTTACCTGTCCTATTTGGTAAACAAAATTCTAACCTCAATGTGCAAATTTTTGTAAAGGTGTATTATGTTATCAAATAAACCTGAAGGAATATTTTGTACATAATTTTGTTGATATTTTATCTCCAGTTCCTTTATTTACGATGAAATAGTTAAAAAATCACAAAAATGAGACATTTTGAGGTTAGAATTTTCTTTACTAAAAAGGACAGGTAAGAATGAAAATACCTTAGTTACCTAGCAACAAACAATGACTACTAAAATAAAACCCTAATGAGTACGCGGTGACGTCGTGAACGGCCATGATTGAAACGGTTAAACTAAAAGAAGCGCTCTCGCGTGGTAATACGGTATATTTTTGCATGAATGCTTTGCGGGAAATGTGATGGAGTGAGGCTGTAGGCTATTATCGCTGTAGGTAAATATATCAGGTGCGAGCTAGATTGTGCTTTATGTGTACGCGGCTAGAGTTTTTATTTATTTAATCGACTCCAGAGGGAGTCTTCTGTACGTTAGTACTGTTACTTATTCTGTGACAATGTAGAGGTTCTAGAAAGTCCTGATATTAGAATGACTCTTCTATTTCTAGCTGAAAACTGGTTCCCGTACGTGAAGCGACGCGTGCCGGTGATCGAGACTCAAGTGGAAGAGAAGAGCCCTATCGAGGTGGCCGTGTCGGAAATGGAAAGCCAAGTGGTCGAGCTCACCGAAATCGTCAACGCCAAGTCGCCGGACATAAAGAAACTTCAGCTCAGGTACCGCGCCTGGTTTAGGGTGCCAACAGAAACGTAATTACTAAAGCTGAGATATCTTTAAAAGGATCTCTATCTTTTGAAACATAGCCGCTGTTAAAGACTTTAAAATAACCGTCCTTTTGGGCTTCGCCTCAATCGGGTAATTAAATTACAGTAAAACGTGACTCATTCTAAATATACGTTTTTATTTGTCATTTGTCATTTACCTTTCGTATGTGAGTCCGACTCGCACTTGTGCTTTATCCAAATTGCTATTTTTGGGCGACACAATTAAATGATTGCTATCATTATGCTTCCTTATCTCCACAGTAGGTTTATTATCTAACTCTCTCGCAATCGCCATCGTGTTCATTTTGACAGTCCTTGTATGAATGTGACAGCTAGCTGATTCCGATGCCAATTGTCAGCCCATACATGAACTGTCAAAATGAACACGATGGCGATTGCGAGCGCGTTAGACAATAAGCCTACTGTTTATCCCTCACTTAACGTTTGACTATTGCTGTTTCAGATTACAAGGCAGTATATGCGTTCAAGTGAACGCTGGCCCGCTGGCTTATGCTAACGCCTTCTTGGACCCAACATTGGCTCCAATGTATCCTGATGACTTGGTCGATAAACTTAAAGCAACCTTCAAGTGAGTGCATCTTGTACTTAAATCAAGCTTATTATCTGGTTGCTACAAATATTTGTGTGGGTTAATTTTCTGATAACATCATTGGGTGACTTTTTTTAATATTCACAAATTATGCAACTAAACTAGACGTCCCGTAAACATATGTAATGCCGTTTCACTCAGCCGTATATAAATAAATCATCTGCTTTTAATATCAGCTTGTTATAAATCCGGTTTTTCTGTTTTTTCAGAGAATTTCTAACAGTCTGCCACGCGGCGCTGCAACTAAATGCGAAACTCATCAGTACCGACCAAGTGACGTATCACGAAGCTTTAGAAGCGAACTACTTGAAACTCAGCGATTCCCTCTCCGATTTACTGGGGCAACCGTTACATGATATACTAGTGAATGGCAACCTCAGTACCACCGTCACTGGTGTCGAACTCGAGTCTAGCAACGCTTGAAGAGTTAATATTTACTGGCCAGTATTCTTTAACCTTTTACCACGAACGTCTTGTTGACGATCTACATAAACCCAGTTGCAAAAAATTAGGGCACCTAAGGTTTTTCAAATTTTTAGGCGTTACAGTTACAGCTTAGAAAGTAAGCTTTTATGCACATAAAATACAAAAACCATGGGTACCCATTTTTTTTTACAATTGGGTGTTGTTGTTGTAAATTTGCGTTCAAGACGCTGCTGCGTTGGAGGTGAACGACCTATTTATCTTGAGTATGCGATGGTTTCGTCGTGCAAAAAGGTGTAGAGATGAGTTTTATTTCAAGAAAGGAATCAGGCATAAGAAAACAAAGTAATAGGTACTGATAGGTAGTGAATAAAGCAGGTGGTAAGGAAAAAGATTTTATAAACCGGTCAGAGAGATGACTAGATTTATTGACGTGGGAGTGGCTGGTTTTAATGATAATATTGATAATGTTTCGGGTTGATCGTAGTCGAAATTATATTTAATATTCTTATATTTATTAATTTATTCTACCGGCTGGAATACGTGACGCTGTCAATTATCCAGTTGCATTAAGTATGTAATAATGAATTATTATTTTGATAATGGGCTTTCAAAGTGTTATTCTTGGTATATGATGGTAGGTAGAGTATTATAGTGATTTGTTTTTTCTATACGTAAGTAAATTACTTGCGTATGTTATTGTTTAGTTTAAATTATAATTTATTGCGTAGGTTCACCTACCGTGTTATTTGGCAGTATTTTTTTCATTTCAACTCTTTTAAATTGTATCGAACAAAACTTTCTCTTTTTTAGCACCGTTTAGTTCGATTTGTAGTCAATTACGAAGGTTCCATCCAGCCTTTTAGTTGATGATATTGAAGGTGGTCACGAGTAGTTAGCACCAGATGTGCAGTGGCCACCGCAAAATCTTTCGACAAACTTGTCCAAATATAACTTAGAACTGTAACAATACTACAATGATATAATAGGTACATTTATAGGAAGTGCCATGACTCCATTCCATAGTAGAAATATCTTAAACTGATATTCTGCAACCATAGATCTAAATTTGAAGTAAAAAAAAAAACAATTAGGGCTAAGACCTAATAGTGAATTTGTAGCTAGTAGGTTTACTAAACTATTACGTTCTAATATATTTGAAACTTGACGTCCCTTATTTTAACATTAAAGTTAGAATTCAAAGGCACTCAATATTGTGAAAACTGGGAATCTGAAGACTTGGCCTATAAGTAAGTCAAATCCGCAAATATCGTGTTAAAATCCACTTTAGTTGCTTCTATACACTCAAGGGAAGAAGATCATGAGTAAATTTTCACGCTATGCGATATGAAATTTGATGCAATTTATTAGCCCTTTAGTGTATAAAGATCCTTTGCTAATTACTTGTTACTAAGACTCGGGAATCGATCAAAATTTTGTATGTGTGTACTCATGACAACGGCTGTAGCAATATAGCTGAAATGCCGAGGTAGTTTTTGTGTGGTTGAGTATTAGTTCACGGGTCAAAGTAATCAAAGATCTGAGCCTTTTTACTCGATTAAGGTAAATCAGTCCTTGTGATATATTTAAAATACGTAATTGATAATAGTTCAGTTTTGTTTCATGATAGGTATTTAATTTAAAGAGGAATGTTGGCAGTCTACCTCGATTTTTTTCCAGTTTGAATTTTAAATACATAGTTTATCTTTTGGGACTTTTTAAAGCCCTTATTGCCTTAACGTGCGGGCGTTTGTGATTGCATTCACCATCCTTTTCCACTCTTCTTTACCGCATCAGAACAAAGAATGGTGATTGCGATGGTGATTCCGAGTGCGTTAGACAATAAGACCTCGGTTCTGGTAGTTTATGAGACAAACAAACGACTGGTATCGTCCACGCAATGTATTTACAATGTGTGGAAGACGAAAGTTGATGAGTATGTATCTATAAAAATGTGTGTGAAATCGGTATTCAATGTAACAAAATCGAACAGTATACCTAGTATCAATTAATAATCAATTATCATTATCACTATGTAACGTTTTATAAAGACTAGTTTTACACAAAAGTTTTTATGTACCTATGTTTAATTTATTTTCGTTAATAACAGAAGGCTGAGTTAATTGATGAATAGTTGGTTTTTACGTAATTGTTACATACATATTTAGTTTTCCACAGGCTACCGCGCTTTAGGATTCAGCATGATTATAAGGAAAAGTGTTGCTTTTAAAACAGTCTGACCTGTGACGATAGCTATCCTCAAATTGGCAGTATGTAATGCACTAATGCACTGCGGTTCACTTGATTTAAGGCTACTTTTTTAGTTTTTTTTTTAAGACTCAAATTACGATGAGGTTTGAATCATGAATTTTTTAATTTTTGACGATTTATGGATTACTTTATAACAGCAGCCAGTGATCCGCAATTCCAAGTAAACATTTCATGTAGTTTAGCATACCATAAGGGGCGTGATATTTCTTTAGGAGTTCGACTCGGAAACAATAGCGTATGAATGAAAATATTTTGATTTTGAAACCACTGACCAAACAATACTGTCGCTCTAACATCTCTTTTTAGCCCCCCCCCCCCCCACATTATGATTCATTCCAAGTTATGTTTATATGTAGCATACAGGGTTGCAATAGCATATATTAGAGCGGTAAAAGGGCTCTAAAATAAAACAATCCTTTGGATGAGGTGGACGAGTTAATGTTCATATTCATTCCTATGTATATCTGAGTAACGACTCTGGTAGTGAGGTTGTTATTTCACTGTAATGATTTGTGGTGTGCAGTCGTCATCAGATATTTCGGTGCGGCCAAGGTATATATATATATATTTGTGACCACCTTGGCCGCTCTGAAATATCTGATGGCGACTGTACAACAATTTTTTTTTATTTTATTGTCTGTCAAACAATAACATTTACTTTACTTACTGAAATTGTAGCGAATTCGGGATAAAAAGGCTATATTATTATTTATTATTATTGTCTGTCAGGTATTTTTGAGCACCTTAACCGCTCTTATGCACAGGATAGCAGTTGTATATAATTTAAGAATTTAAATACTTGGTATGGCATCTAAAATAACGAAAATCTCATCGTAAGGTATATTATGTGTAATTTTTTTAAGTTAAGAATATTTCTTCTTCCTCTAAAGTATTTGTCAAAGCGCTATATGCGATTTCAAATTAGATGTACTTAATTGAAATTTATGTTAAAAACTTCTAATTTGCAGATGTATTGTTAATTTATTTATCAATTATAATAAATCCCTCCGTTATTAAATGACTATCAAGTTAGGTAATCTCTTATCTTATAATTACTACCTAATAATTATGCACAAAATAGTTATGACTTGTATCTTCTTAAAATAATCTGAATTTTACTGTTTTAATACATTTTATAAAATTAACAAGTGTTTTATTCAATATTCTCACGACATGGAATCTGACAATATGAGTCGATAACTTATGAAAGGGGAACTAAAAATGATCTTGTAAAACTGATGTTCTCATGCATTTAATGATACGAGTTCTACAATAAGCAGTAAACAGACGGATGCATATATAAACAAAAGAGACACCCTTCACTGTTCACTGTAGAACTCTATCATTCATAAACATAATCCACTTCATGCGACGGTATACGTTATGTGTATGGTAGCAAAATAAGAAATGTAGCAACTATTTGCTATGAAAATATTCAAAAATTTCCTTATCACTTCAGAGCTTAGAAAACCTCGGAGGTATAAGACTATCACCACGTCTATGCTATTGACCCGCCCGCTTTCTGCTCTTTGGGCGTAGCCACGTTGGGGCGCTTGCCCCATCCTGGCTCTGTAACCTTCTTGTATGAAAAAATTAACCGGGGTAAGACTGCGGGTATAGTTTGCTAGTTACATATATTATTTTAGACTGCTGCCCCACCCCTAAGCCCATGGCTGGCTACGCTGCTGGCTCTTTTGTGTAAGAGATATTTCTGTGTGTAAGAGTTATGTGTCCAATCCAATATTATGGACGTCTTCAACTGTCCCACCCTCAGATAAATTAGGTTCCACCAAGTAAAGAGAAATTTTAACCTTTTCGCCGCAACGTCAAATACAAGAGACGTCGCCCATACGCTACGTAGCGCCAGACTTCTTTATTGCGATGTCTTAAGTTGAACCATCCTTAGTCTAAGGTTGAACCTAAACTCAATTGAACGAAGGTTGCTTTGTCATTAAAGTAATGGACGTTTATATATAGTCTGGCAGCTAAATCACTGCAGCCAGATGACACTTCCAAATGTCATTTTACGAAATAATGATACCACATTTATTTCACTAGTGCTCGACTAAGGTCACGTAATGAATGATTTGATTATTGAACGAACGAAATATTTTATGAATGTCACATTCGTAGTTTAATATATTTCAAATTAAGCGCGATACTTTTGAGGGGTTCAAGGTTCATATTAACCTAGTAGATAAAATGTGTGATGACTTTGTAATACACGTAAATAGTGACATCCGCACATTTCCAAATCGCGCCCTTACACTACTACTAACTATAAAACATACAAAAAACCTTATTGAAGAAATCATTTTATTAAAACACGCTTTGAAAATTCTCTATTTCAACATAAATGACGCAAATTAATTTAATTACATCATTCATTCTTTCATTCACTCACTAAGTCACATCACTATTTAATATTTGCCAAATACTGACAACACTGAAAGTGTCATCTGGCTAGACATGGGGAAAAGCGTTATATTTTGATATCAGTGACTGACGATCCCGTTCCAAAAAAGTCACAGTGAAAAGTCACCGTGACTTTGTCACGCCTGTTACTCGTGTCACTGCATGATATTTGTGTTATTTTTGTCACACTGTTATTTCATCGTGATTTTGTCACGCCGGTTACTCATATCACCATATGATATTGTCGCAGTGCTATTATGACGTGATTTTGTCACACCGTTATCACACAAGTAATTGATCCAAAATAACCTTTACACTTTTACAGGCTTAGAACTGTCGCACATTATAAGTACAAAATAAATACATTTGGGAAATTAGTTCATAGTCATCATAATCATCACAATCATCATCACGTCGTCATCATCATCATCATCATCATAATCATCATCTTCATAGTCATCATAATCATCATCGTCATAATCATCTTCATCATAACCATCATCATCATCATCATTATGGACGGTGTTCATCTTTTGTGTTTTATGTACAATAAAGAGTTATACATACATACATACATCCTTTTCTACGAGTATGCTTCATTAAAACAACTCTTTGACACGGATGAATGAGCAAGCATTCATAATTTTATCGCTGTCTCACTCCTCTCAGGCAGCAGGCATCATCCAATGTTCGCCACGAAGTTCCGAATCCGAAGACTCCCGACTTAGCCCGATTAGAGCCGAGCAGAGCCGAGTCACGTCACAGTCAGTCACTGTCACTGCATCGCGTCTCGTCACTGCTTGCGCTAGGCGCTAGGAAGGAACAGTAAGGAACGTATGTGATTTTGTAACGTTGTTATTTTGTGAAAAGTCACAGTGACACGTTTTGAAGGCGAGTCACGGTGACTTTGTCACCGTGACGTTATTTAACCCCCATGTCTACATCTGGCTGCAGTGAATTATCTGCCAGACTATAGGTCGTTGGCTTCGAAAAGGTTAAATAACGTGCAAGAACGTGAAGGGGCTGTATGGTCTAAAGTTCTCTTGGTTTTTTGAAGGAAGCAAGAAAAAAAGAAGTGTCAATAATGTCAATGTCAAACAATTTCGAAATTCATTCATTTCAAATCATTTCGTTCAGTCTTGCTATTCTTGCTTGTCGTGTTTCAGTGAAAAATACATTATACGATAGTAGTTATGTATATTGTGTGTACTAAACCGATGAAAGCGAAATTTTGTTGAATCCAAATCGAAATTGTGATAATACTTTATCGCAAAACTCGAACACTAGCGCCAAGGACATGGAAGACGAGTTAGAGGATAGAGTTTTGCATCAAACATATATTTCTTTTATGAAAATCGTGACGCGTTTCACGAGCAGTGCTCCGTTTGATACTCCGTTGAGCTATTTATGGAAGATGGTGCGTCTTTATTTGCTACGGTCGGAAGTCGCCGTGGTCACACTTGGAATCATATTATTCATCATGTATCTACAAACAATTGAACTATGGAGTCGCACTCTGCTGAGCAGACTATCACAAGCTCTAAGTCCAATAAACGCGGTTCAGCGTATGAAATTCATGGAAGGCTCTGAGGCTGACAAACAAAGCTGGGAGCTAAAGGGATCTCTTAGTGCAGTTTATGCAATAAAAGGAAGGAGAATGCACATGGAAGACAGATTTATTATTAATGAAAACATCAACAGCACAGGCATCTCTCTTTTTGCCATATTTGATGGACATGGTGGTGAGTTTGCTGCAAATTATGCCAGAGATCACCTAATACAAAACCTATACAACAAAATAGTTGAATTAAGTGCTTTCAAAGATGGAAAAATAGTCACCACTCCAACTAAAGACACTACAGCCGAAGAAAAACCTCAAGAACCCGAAAGTAATAATGTTGAAAGAAAAACGAGTTTCAAGAAATCTGCAAGCACTGCAGATGACACATCAAAAAAGGAAATCACTGATCCACAGTTGCTAGCTCAACTTTCAAAAGCGAGACCAATGATTACTAGAGAAGTGAGACCAACCAAGCCCTTGAAAAGTGTAAATATACCGTTAAGCAGTTACTTAGACAAGGGGAAGATTAACTTTGGTAAGTTACTGACGGACGAAGTTCTTGCTGCTGACAGGCTGCTTGTGGAAGAGGCAAAGCGCTCCATGGACGTAGCGGGAACCACTGCACTCTTGGCTATAATGGAAGACAACCACTTGATAGTTGCCAATGTGGGTGACTCTAGAGGTGTCATGTGTGACTCCCGTGGAAATGCGATTCCAGTGTCCTTTGACCACAAACCACAACAGGTGATATTATGTTCAGTGTTTCTGTTGTAGATCTAGCTTGTAAACGTTTTCAGCATGAATGGCAGACAGTAAAACCGCAATCAGATGATCAATCACATTAATTGAGAATTCCCAGACAATTTTGTTGTTTTACATGGTCCCTAAAACTTTTTTTTTTTATGGCTTTCACCTTTGCTTTAATAACTTTTAATTGTCCATTAATAATCTAATCTAATCTAATATCTATCTAATCTAATATGTAATCTTCTTAACTATAATATTATAAATGCGAAAGTATGGATGGATGGATGGATGGATGTTTGTTTGTTTGTTACTCAATCACGCCAAAACGGCCCAACGGATCTGGATGAAATTCGGCACATAGATAGAGAAAAGTCTGGAATAGCACATAGGCTACTTTTTATCCCGGAAAATTGCGTAGTTCCCGCGGGATAGCGATAAACGAATACTTAGCAGACGAAGTCGCTGGCAACAGCTAGTATTAGATATATTTGGTAGTGTGTCCACCTCTTTGCAACAGAAAGTCTTGATATGTAAAAGAAAACTTCTGAATATGTTTTGATGTTGTTAAGGTTAATTTTTTAAAATTGCTTACAGGTAAGGGAGCAAAAAAGAATTGAAGCAGCTGGTGGTTACATAGCCTTCAATGGTGTGTGGCGCGTGGCAGGAATCTTGGCCACATCCAGAGCTATGGGAGACTATCCACTAAAGGACAAAAAGTTTGTAATTGCGGATCCTGACATACTCACGTTCAACCTCAATGACCATAAGCCCATGTTCATAGTTCTAGCGTCTGATGGTTTGTGGGACACCTTTTCTAATGAAGAGGCGGTTAAGTTTATTAAAGAGAGATTGGATGAACCGGACTATGGCGCTAAAAGTTTGACACTCCAGGCTTATTACAGGGGGTCTGTGGACAACATAACAGTGTTGGTGATCAACTTCCTAGACAACAAGGTTGCTTCATCTAACATGTAATGATCTGAAATTATTGTATACCAGGTTGAACTTGCCTCCAAGACGAGTAAGGATTCGAAAATATGGAGAAACTCATGATTATTGGTATTGTAAAATCTTTTTTGTTCTGATAAGACAGAGTTCCTATTCTTGCCCACAATAGGAGAATGTGAGATTGAACAAGCCTTAGGCCTAACAAGTTGTGGTGAACATGTATTTGAAACATATGCATTACATGCATTTTAAATAGGTAGTACCAAATTACCAATATTCATTATATTGTATGTGGTGTTTAATACTTAAATTTGTTTTCCATATATTTAATGATATTCTAAACCGATTACGATTACTATCTAATAATTGTAAATACTTTTGTCCACTAGATATCCTGCTGTGACAAAGAATGGATTATATTTTTTAATGTTGAATGTATATTGTATAAAATTGTCCAAAATTTTTGAATTTATGCATGGTTGTGATTGACCCAGAAATTGTTCATTTTTATTTACTGAAGATGAATATATTCTGGCCAAATACTTTGATGGCTTTTAATGCTCTAGTAGGAATTACACACATCATTCAAATCATTGTAAAAAAGTCAAAATAAAATGGAAGAACCATTAAACCTTAACTATTTTCTTATTATACAATATAGCTATCCATGCATAATATTGATTTAATGGTGATATGATAGTATAACTTTTTCAATTAGTAACCTTTACCTAATAGTATGATATTTTTTGCATTTTATAAAACTTTTTAAATCATAATAATCGTATTTGACGTATGTGTTCAGTGTTATGATCATGATACTATATAAATTGATGATGCATTTGATGTGGTTTTTAGATTTTAGCATGTTATGGGAATAACTTCTAGCACTAGTCATGATTTATATGAATATTGACTGTATAATAGCATTCAATGTATTGAAGCACACGAAGTTAACATATTCTGCTTGTCCAATAATAATCTATAATTTGGGACCCACTTATGATCTTATGGTCGATCATCTGTAGTCTAGTATGAAAGTTTGAACTATTTTTTACAAGAAGCTTAGTTTTTTGGTTTTGAATACTTTTAAGAACGACGCCACATAATATACCTACATTATATTATTATTTTTGTATTCGGAAGGCGTTGTAGGTAAAATAATATCAACTTACTCGCACAAGAACACGTTCAAAGTTAGCCTCTTTCATTATTAATCAGACATTGTAAGGTTTTAATCGTCTTCATTTAACAGTCTTTGAAAAGGCCTCTATCTATTGGTAAAAGTGTAATAGGTAAGTAGGTATGTTGGGTTTGTTTGATTTTTGTTTAATTTTGTACTAACTAAAATACTAGTTGTTACACCATAATCGATTTAAAGAAAACGATTAGAAGTGTACGATATCTAGTCATTATGATCACGAAGTGAGCGAATGAACGATTTTTTTTAAAACAAGTCGTTCCAGGTCAACAGGTTGCAAGTTGCATATACCACTTTCATAATTCGTAATTTGTGCAATAACATTGTATAAAATACAATGTATAGATACTACTATAAAATATTTTTGTATGTATACCTTTCTGAAGATAGTATAAAACGTAACTTAGTACTGAGCCCAGATAATCTACTAACAAGTACAATTTTTGTTGCCATAAATGTAATGAGGAAATTTTGAAGTGATCGTGATCATGTTGTTAGGGTCCAAAATCTATGAAGTCTAAAATGAAACTTGTTCAGATGTTTATACCTAGAATCAAATCAACGTTTTAATAAAGAGAAAAGTGGTTGGTGCCAAACAGTATTGAATGTCCATGTTTGTGAGAGTATCGTCAAGTAACCAGTTACTTCAAAGAGAAACAAGGCTCATTTTATATTATTCAAATGATTCTGATCGAAAGAATAGCTGATACAAACAATGAAGATGTTACATACTTTGTGATAGTATGATGAATAATGATATTGATGAGATGTGCGGCCCGATTTCTTGATCATTGCATTGCCATAACTTTTGAGTTGTGAAGTCACAAAAAAAATAGTAGATAAATGGACTGTTCTTGCCGAACATTGCTTGTTAAGTTTTGTAATTAATGAATCTGTTGTTTTCAGGGTTTTAGTAAGTGATAAAGTGACCCAATACCGATCTACCAAAGTGTATTGTATGTTAATAAATATGTATTAAAAACTAAACACTTGTTTTAGTGGGTTTCGCAAAACCATGTTAAGAGTCCAGTACTTCAAATTACTTCCAGTACTTCTAATCCAGTACTGTTAATTAGCTAGCAGAAGTAGGATGGAAACGGGAAAAGTATCTATGTACAGTGGCGAGCTTGATGATGACGATGATGATGATGGGTGGGAACGCCTGGCTGGGTCAGGCGGGCTGTCGATCCTCTTCAGCGATCATTCAGCCCCAGTTTCGCAGACACAGTCGCGAGCTAAAAACTTTTTCTTTCCTTGACACTGACTACTCATAACTACTTTGTTACTGTAATTTGAACAACATACAGTTTCAAATAGCCGCTTATTTTTGAGGTTAAATCGACAAGGTCCCTAATGAAGATTTCCAAGTACCTATTTGTGAGGCAAACTGTCTGCAGTCTTCAGGCTTCGTACAGACAGTCACCAAAGTATTGACGTTTCATATGTGTGCACTGCTCCCGTCTTCCTCTCGACTCCCGTTGAAGGAGACGACCTTTGTGTAGGATAGAAATGCGGATGGCACCTTTGTATGGCTTAATACTTAACCGAAAAGGTTACTATTAAAAGGAGCTGAAAAACTTAACAACCGATTGATTTTAAACGTAATTATTTATTTATAAAAATATTAGCGTCTTTGGATGGTTCTTCGAAAGTTTCGAAACTGAAAATAATTCACATTTAATTTGCAAATTCATACAATGCCAATGTCGCATTACTGATGCAATTACGTCAATAAAATTTACTTTACATTATTTCTTCAGTGAAAATATATATTTTAATTAAAATAAAAGATTATACAGTAATGTCTATATTATGCGATGCTGTTATCAGAATTAGGCATCTAACGTACCTACCTACTTCAAGTATCATGCATAACATGACATGACTAACAAACTCAACTAACTACAAAGAAAATTTCAAACCGAAGATGTAAAACAGTATCATAACATAGATTACAGAACTGCGTTAGTTTATCATTTATCACTGTTTGCTAACATCAATAACAAAGTTTAAGTACCTACGTAAGAAAACAACTATTATTTGCGTGAGATCGTTAGATTGAGACGGCGGCACAACCGTTTCCACATGTGATAATATCTGATAATCATACGTGTGCAATCTTAGTGATTCGTCATAATGCTAATGTTAAAGCTTTTCAGACAAGTACGGCCCATATAAATATAGCAGAGGGTGTTTTATCCGTCTTGCCACCCTATTGCTACGCCAGTGCAAGTTTCAGCCGGCGGAAGTGACGGATATCTTAGTTATTTACAAACTAAAAGCACAAACACACCTAACTAACATCATAGTATATCGATAACGGACGTGACTTTCCAGTCAGTATGGTACTTCCATACCTGCCTACCCTACGTTATTTTCGTAACCCCCAAGTGAATTAACTGCGCCGGTCCAAGTTCCATATAATATATAAATAAAATAATATACTTACTACAATGTTTAGCGTAGTTATAAAATATTATGAAAACATGGGTCTGCAAGATTAAATAAAACTTAGAATGACTTGGTAAAAAATCCTATTTATTATATCCCGAGACAAATAATAGGGTAATTAATGTAAGTTTAACATATTAATTCTGTTTAAAAAATAAAATGGATATCATGATATTCATGATGGCTAAACATATTATGATACTTCTAAAAATCTGCATTGTCTGAGCTGGTGTATGTATCTATACTTTTATTTTTTTAATCTCCTTTTTAACAGTTTTTGTCACGAATTATGTTTCATTTGCTTCGTTTTTTCAAAGCTGCAACGTAATTTAATGATAAATAACACAACGAAAATATTCAACATTTATGGTGTAATTTTATTAAATGAATAAATAATCTAAATCTAAATCATATATAGGTAACTTTTATTTTGTGCCCCAAAGTATTACTTTGTTATACATATTCCCTCAATAAAGTATAAAAAAGTAGGTTTTAGCTTGCCATTTACAGAGGTGCTCAACAAGTGACTAGAATAATAATAACTGAAAGCAATTATACCATTAGCGGAGTAGAATTTTCCACTTAAAATAAACCCAATATTAGAAGTTAAATTCTGTACGGTATATAGTCCCACGAAGTTTTGTTCACGCTACGAAACTGGCTCAAGCACGGCACGGCGATTTTTATTCGGTTGCAACCTTTTTGGCACTAATAAAAGTAAATTATGCTACAAATAATTATATGTATGAAAAGGAAAACCTGACATTTATTATGACGGCGACGATGTGAGTTACACCCTACGCAGCAATATCAAGTTCTTGTGATGAATGAGTTATAATATTATGCCTAATTTTTTATTAACACCTAAACTGCACTCCACTCATAGAATTTCAAATTCTTCATCGGAATCGTCAAATTGTCTGTCTATATCTTCGAATTCTGCAAAACAATACAGTCATTATTTCAAAAATTCCATTTCAAAATTTATAATTGGACCTTTGAATAAATGAAAATGATAGTTAGTATTAGTATTACCTGTAAAAAGGCTTGTGTTCTGTAAATCTATGTCAGTAGTGTTGGGTCCCCAGTGCGCAGGCCTTTTTTCGCAAATTTCAAAAAGAGCTTGGGCTTCCTTCATCAGTTGTTGTTGTATTGTGTTGCATAGTTCATCAAAATCACTTCTTGTGCGACATAGGAAGCACTGAAAACATACATATTTGTCACAGATCAGAAATTTTCTACAGGGAACACAAACACTTTTCTTTCATGCTGAGCTACACACAAATAGGCGACATGGGGATTGGGGAAATAATGTTGCCTACATATTAGCTAACTATAATATGTGGTGTATTATATGTTTACATATGCGTAAGCATGAATAATAACCCAAGTTTCAATTCAAGTGTTTCTAAGGTGAATAAACTCAAGGAAGTGGTTGGATTGAGTAAAATTATTTAATTAGCTGTCTATAAAATTCATATTAAGTTATAAGTTGTGTTACGCGATACGATAAATGACACTTTTAATTTAGCAGAACATACAACTCATACTCGCAAGTGTAGAGCAATCTATACTAATACTAATATAATAAAGAGGTAGGTAAACTTTGTTTAATTGTTTGTATGTAGGGAGATAATATCTTCTTCTTCTTTTATTTATGGCGTTACAAGTCGTTATAGCGACGACAACTTCGCCAATGTCAGGGTAAAAAAATTATAAAATCTTGTGACAAAATGTCGGCAACGTTGTACGGTGGAACTAATTAATAACCGAATTTTATCCCGGGAAAATCCATTTTTCCAGTCGGATGCAGACGAAAATGCGGGAAATAGCTAGTACTCGTACATAATAAATACATACCACAGCAACTGAAGGGTCCATGGCAAGTATTGGTATGCGAGAAGCATACTTGCAGTGATAAGAACAGTCCATCTCTTTTTGATCATCTGTCATTTTATTCTGAAAAAAAGAGTTAATATAATTCACTTTTATGTTGAATAAGTCAAAGAAAAGGGTGTTAATAAGATTTTGTAAAAAAAACTGATTTTTTGCTGATTACACATTTCATTGACTGTACTCGCAATTTCATCCTATCTACACAAGTTATAGCCAATTTCCAAGTCTATCAAAAAATATATGTTGCAACTTGCAAGTAGGTAACTATTGCAGAAGTGTCAAAGTAAACTTTTTGGTTGAGCTTTTTTGTATTTCAAATTTTTCATGAGGCTTAAATTAAATGCACCTCATTGCCAGCCTCATTGTCGGTCCCTTGGGCGCCATTATCGCTCTAGGTAAATATAACAAGAGCGAGCTAGATTGTGTTTTATGTGTACGCGGCTAGAGTTTTTATCTATTTAATCGACTCCAGAGAGTGAGCCTTCTGTATGTTAGTACTATTACTTATTCTGTGTCTTGGGGCAATTTCTTAAAACAGGCTCATGTGCCCACCACCAGATTCTTTAGCAGCAAAGGAGTGCTTGACGAACCTGTATGTTCGTGCTGCGTCTTCTGATACCAGACAACTCAAAGTTATGCTCACTGCCCCAAACAAATAACCAGTGATATCCAAATGGAAATTACTTGTCTAAGAAAAATTAATTCTTATTTATTGTGATAGATTTTCATGAAGCTTTAGCTGTCTCATTCCGACACTGAGATTGGATTGAGACAACTATACATTATCACTTACTTCTACAAAACCAGAGCGCTGCGTAGTGTGAGGGTCTAAGTATATAACTTCGTCTCCCACACACCCTATCAGGTACAGAGCTTGATTGGGCTTGCCACCTATCACACCAACAGACTGTGGTGATTGGAAGCATATCTGCAACACAAAAAATAATAGGTCAGTCATAATAAAATTATAATTTTGTCTATGTCTGATAAAGACAACTAACAGAATAACAGATACAAAAAATATTTTTTGGATCAAACAACTTTTCATAGACAGAGAGCTAGCTACGGAAATAGGTATACAATTTATAGAGCAATGAAATCCCTCTAGTTACTATGCCATACTATCATTATTAATTAATTCGAGCACCTAGCAGCCTTTCATCCATGCACCATTGATGGATGTGATTACACATACACAGTTAAACTAGCAAGCGTTTTTGTTAAACAAATACCTCACCTTCAGTCCATCAATATAAACGGGATTTATTTCACTGAGTCCAAGTCTGAGCGGCACTATCAGCAGTAACGGCATCCAATCAGTAACAACAACATTATCAGGAGTGCTCGATGAGTCCCCCCGGTCATTCTTAACTACGCATTGTTGTACTGAAAAGTATAATTTTTCAATGGTTACTTACATGGTATCTATAATTTCCAATTATGTTGTTGTAATAGAGGCGAATGATATTAGAGAATTTATCAGGCAGCTATTGAACATAATAATTGGGAGATAATGGTTGCAGAATAATGCCCTAGTTATGATTAAGGTCATAAGTCATAAGATAACTACTTTATATGAATGTTCTTTCCTGTATTATAAAAGATACTATAATTCTATAAACCAAATCATTTGTATAAATTATTTCTTGCTTGAACTTAATATTGAAGATAGCATGAAAAGAAATACTCACATATATCTTCCATAACAACTGTGTTATCTAATGCAACATGTATCGCTAGTGAGCTCCATTTGTCATATACCACCAATTTTCTAAAAAATACATTTTGTTATATCATTAATATAAAACTGTGTAGTGACAAAAATGCTAGCAAATAAAAAGCTAAACATACTTCAAAACTTGTGCCACGGTGTTTGGCCCGAACCACTGGCCAACTTCCTTCCCTTCCGATGCCCCCATAAGTGCCACTTGATGTATTGAATATGGAGCTTGCTTTCTTTCTTCAAATCTTTGCACTATTTTCAGATATGTGGGGTCCCTGCAGCAAAATAAAAAAAAGATAAGACACGTTGGTCAATATTCTGTTAAAATATTTTTTTTTCTTGCCAGTTCACCTTGTTTCTGGAGTCCATACCCAGTCCGAGGACATGTGGACTCTGATAAGAGCAACCCCAAGCACCATCTGTCCGCAACGCAGCATGCAACCCCAACCCTTATCGGATGTAAGTCCCTCATCGCCTATGGAAACAAACCCCTTTCTGTACGTACACCATATTACAGACGTAATGTCCCGCCTTATACGTTCCAAATCTGCAAAACAAAAATAACGAAGCTACAGCTATATTCAACATTACAGCGAAGTGACACAAAAAGGTGAAATAAATAAGAACCTTGAATGGCACTATATTTTTTACCCAACACCCAAACATAATCCTTTGTCTTGGGAATATCGTCAGGCTCGGGGTTATTTCCATCGGCAGATAAATAACAAATATCAAACATAGCATCCATTTTGGATCATAATATACAGTGGATTATCAATTTTATTATGAAATGGAAGACATCAAATTATGATGAGTACACAAAAAACGAAAACACCGAAAACAATCACTGACTGACCTGACCTGACAGAGACAGACAGACAAGACAAACAAATGAATTGACAACTCACGAGGCCACTCGAATTGTTTGAGCTGCATGAAAAAGTGCTGAAAGAGTGGTTAAACTAAGAAATTGATTCACACCGATGAATAGATAAACCATTAGTAAAGTTTTATATTAGGTTATCAGTGAAAAAGTTATCGAAAATTAATTTGTTTTGGACTTTTGGATATCTGAATAATTCAGTAAGATATTTTTTTTTTGCGCTCCGCACCTATCGTTTTTTTTAGTGACCTATTTCGATTATTTTGACTGACGTCTCAGTGACGTTTGACGTTTGAGTTTGAGTGACAGGTTAGATAGATTGTTTATTATCCAGTTCCAGGTTTTCGGCTTCTACTTTTAGCAATCCATCCATTTCCAGCTGACCTGAAAAGGCTGAACCAAGAGAGAAGGATTCTGTGCTATCTAATACTTTCAAAAGAGTTTAACAATGGAGTCAAGCCCGTTAGACTACATTGCCCAGGCCTGCATGGACCTTACTGAGGCTATGGAAGCAGCGGGATCTGAAGCAGACCGGGACGCTCTCATTGTTAGTCATATTAAGAAAGTGTGGGCCGTCGTTCCACCAGTTGAAGATTTTAAGAAAAGTACGTGATTTAAAAAATTTAACTGCATATAGCCTTAATCGGAGACACTTCGTTAAAAACCCACAATCCTTTGAACTCTACAAGTTGTAGGTCGCTATCATGTTATAAGCACCAATGTAAACGCAAATCGTTAGCGTTAAACACCCAATTTAGGAAAGGATGTGTTACACACATATTAACATTGTTTTTTTTTTTTTTTCAATCTTATATTTTAAAGAGGCAGTACACAGGGGGGATTGTTGTTGAACCATATTTATATTTATTGTAATTATTGTTTTTTTTAGATTTGGAGTGGGTAAATGTTTCGGAGCCTATTTCCCTGGCCCAACATTGTTCGGATAAGATAGTGATCTTGGATTTCTGGACTTACTGTTGCATCAACTGCTACCATGTTCTTCCTGATCTTGCACACATTGAAAAGCTGCATAAAGTTGAAAGTGGACTAGTCGTGGTAAGCTTAGTATCATGTTAATCTCGAACATAGTCATCACCATCATCATATTTTGCAAAGTAGACGAGATGTTTAAGAATGTTCACACAGTTATCAAAGTGATTCTGTTATTAAAATGAAGGTGGTTCATCAATCAATCACTTATGATTCAAGCTGATTAGGAACAAAAATAAATCTTAATAACATAGTCTCTATTGTCAGTAATGGTGACATCAGTTTTGGGAGCTGTTTTTAATTCCAAAGTCAAAATGATACTTGTGATACTTTTTAGCTACTTTGGCACAAAGTCTAAAGCTGCCACTGCCTATTGTTGAAATAAAAAAAATAATAAACAAAGAACATTGTTTATATTCAGATAGGTGTCCACTGTGCCAAATTCAATAATGAAAAAGAGTCTGCAAATATACTGTCAGCGGTTCAGAGGTATGACATCCATCACCCAGTGGTAAACGACGCAGAAAGCGCAGTGTGGGAAGCTCTCGGTATAAGGTGCTGGCCAACTCTTCTCATTCTTGGTATGTTTTTACAGAATATATATACATATTTCGAATGAACTTAACCATGAATCATTGAAAACTCTTGTTTTTATAGCTATTGTACTAGAAATGCAATAAGTCACTGTTGAGTAGCAAATAACATAAAAAAACATTTGTGATACCTATAAAAAGCTTTGAAAGAATTTGGTTTTAAAGTTAGATCTCACTTCTTATTTGTTTGCACACTTGGCATTCTTGACGAGATATTTTTACATGATTGATTCCCAAGGGTTAAAGGTGCGACCACACCGCCGCGTATACGCAGTGACGTGTCGTATGCGTCATGTTTTCTCACCGTTTCTTCATACATTTTGTTGCGATTCTATAACATCACCGTTTTTTAAGCGGCAGTGTGGTCGCACCTTTAAGTAGTTAAAACTAAAAGTCACTGTCAATGTTTCCAGGGCCGGGCAACAAGCCGTTGTTTGTTCTCACTGGGGAAGGGCATCGCAATGAGCTTGTCTGGTATGTGGGGGCAGCGCTGCGTCACTTCGGCTCCAAAATCTCAAACACATCGCTACCTACTGCCCCAACCACTCACTTGAAGCCCAAAAATCCAGATATGCTGCTATTCCCTTCTAAGGTATTATCAAATCAACATACTATCAGTCTAGTGTCTGTGAGGAATTAATAAATGCCTGACCTTTTATGCTACTTCAAACAAATTTCTATCCATAGAAAAAATAGTGTGATTCCTACATATTTTCTTACTTATCTCATTGCAATTTGAGTGAAATAAAAGTGTAATAACTAAATAAGGCTATCAGACTATGATAGATGGCGTCACTCGTAACTATTTTAGTGAAGGTATTTTTGATGGGAATAGTAATACTACACTCTATGGTGTTGTGATAATACATTAAAGTTCTATAACTTATCTATGTTTCATCAAAATTGCAGGTTGCATTGAACCCTTTTTACAAGGGGCGACCAGAAGAACCGTTCCTGGCTATATCCGATTCAGGAAACCACCGTGTGTTGATAACAGACTGCTCTGGACTCATCTTGAGGATTATTGGAGGACCAGAGCCCGGATTTAAGGATGGAAGTAAGTTCATTTGTGCAATGTGGCAATTAGAACAAAATATGCATACATACATACCGTCACGCCTCTTTCCCACAGGGTTTGGCAGAGGCAGAGACTACTTTGTTCCACTTGCTATGATCCTGACATACCTATTTCACTTAAAAAAAAATCATATCATTATATTGTTTACTTAGTAGTACATAATAAATTAAATATAAATATCTAAATAAATATCTTGGGACAATTGACACCAATTGACCTAGTCCCAAACTAAGCATAGCTTGTAATATGGGCACTAGATAACGGATAAACATAATTATATAGATAAATACATACTTAAATACATATTAAACATCCAAGACTCGAGAACAAACATTCGTATTTTTCATACAAATGTCTGCCCCGACCGGGGATCGAACCCGGGACCTCAAGCTTCATAGTCAGGTTCTCTAACCAGTAGGCCATCCGGTCGTCAATCACGTCTTTGTCATTTACGTTTTACGTGGTTAACATCACCCACAGTGACAAGACCTAAAGGCCACGCTTAGCGCTAGCGCGTGTAGGTGGAAAGGGAATTTTTAGAAAGTCTCTCTCTCTCCAGCCTATATACGTCCCACTGCTGGGCACAGGCCTCCTCACAGAATAAGAGGGCTTGGGCTATAGTTCCCACGCGGGCCCAGTGCGGATTGGGAACTTCACACACACCATTGAATTGCTTCGCAGTTGTGTGCAGGTTTCCTCACGATGTTTTCCTTCACCGAAAAGCTCATGGTAAATTCCAAATGAGATATCGCACATAAATTCCGAAAAACTCAGAGGTGCGAGCCCGGGATTCTAACCCACGACCCTCAGCTTGAGAGGCCACAGGTCAAACCACGGCTTTTTTTTTTGAAAGTAAATAAAATAAATAAATTGTATTTATAGAGTGCAGCGAGGCATTGCTGAACTGTCCTACGGGCGTGTGTTGGTTGCTGGGGAGCGTGCTGGCCGTGTGCGACACCAACAACCACGCGCTGCGGGCGATCCACCTGGACGAGGGCACCGTCGAGGTGCTCGCCGGCAGCGGCCAGCAAGCCCAGCATAAGGACCAAGGCTAGTCTACAAAGTTTATATCGTTTGAAACTGTGTTTTGCGAGGTACCGCTGATGTTGACAAGCCGGGCTATTTACAAATACCCCGCATGTATTAATTACACCTATGTATAAATCTTTGATAGCTTGTAAATATTATTACTCGATTATTTTTATAGTTATTTAAAAATATATATTGTTTGTTACATAAATGAACTTCTATTAAAAATCAATACATAGTATAAAACAAAGTCGCTTTCCGCTATCTGTCTGTCTGTCTGTCTGTCTGTCTGTCTGTCCCTATGTATTCTTAGATCTTTAAAACTACGCAACGGATTTTGATGCGGTTTTTTTAACCCTTAAGGGTGCCACTAATCCGCCGCGTATACGCAGTGACGTGTCGTATGCGTCACGTTTTCTCACCGTTTCTTCATACATTTTGTTGCGATTCTGTAACGTCACCGTTTTTTAAGCGGCGGTGTGGTCGCACCCTTAACCGCCGTGGCTTATAAATAAGACGATATGTCATATATTTTTTGACATTCGGCGATATTGCCATGTTTGGTATTAATCTTTTCGGCGGCTAAAAGAGAGATAGATAGAGTGATTCAAAAGGAAAGTTTATATCGTCCACGTAGAATTAGCTATTGAAATATAAGTCGCTATCCCGCGGGAACTTTGCAATTTTCCGTGATAGTAAGTAACCTATGTTTTAATCTAAGGTATCAGCTATCTCCGTTCTAAATTGGATCCAAATACGTCCAGTCGTTTCAGCGTGAAGAAGGCACACTCACTCCAAAACTTTCGCATTTATTATTGGTAGGTAGGTTGTTATATGTGGTGTTCAATAAAGAGCTACCCCCTTATTATAAACGCTCTATAGGTTTCTGCTAACTAAGCAACCGTTTGTCCTTATCTGTAAAAGGTAAATGTCAAAGTGACAGATAAGGACAAACGGTTGCTAAGTTAGCAGAAGCCTAGCGCGTTTATGAATAAGAGTGTTATTGTATTGTATTGTAGTAGGATTGACGAGTGTGCTTTACAGGAGGCAAATGCATGGGTTTCCAAGCGCTGTCGTCCCCGTGGGACGTGTTGCTATATAAGACGCCGGATATGGACATGTCGGTGCGCGCCGCGCCGCCGCCGCCGCCGCCCGGCGCGCACGCGCACAAAGACAAGGACGACGACAAGGGTGCGTATGTGGCCTAAGGTATCCAACGTTACTATACACCGACTGCTTGACTGAGTCGTCGCGGGTACAGGGGCGCAGGGTAGGACGACAAAGGGAACCGAGAGCGGTACAACGAATGTTCCATTCTACTATCGACCGATGACATGGATCGACGACCGATCGATCGGTGTGGTACCCTTACTAATATTATAAATGTGAAAGTAGTTTGCTGTTTGAGACCCTTCGTATGATGTAGTGTAGAACCATTGAATTTGAATCTCATTCTTATTGTGTTTTATTAGGTATTAGTGGTAAAGAAGAAAATTTCATCATCATCATCTGCCTAGCGTTTTTCCCGGCATTTGCCATGGCTCAGTGAGCCTGGGGTCCGCTTTGACAACCTAATCCCAAGATTTGGGCGTAGGCACTAGTTTTTACAGCAGCGACTGCCGTCTGACCTTCAAACCCAGAGCCAGAAGGGTAACTAAGACTTATTGGGATTGGTCCGGTTTCCTCACGATGTTTTTCTTCACCGAAAAGCTCATGGTAAATTTCAAATGTAATTTTACACATAGATAAATTCCGAAAAACTCAGAGGTGCGAGCCCGGGATTCGAACTCGCGACCCTCTGCTTGAGAGGCCACAGGTCAAACAACTAGGCTAAGAGCAAATTTATAGTCCAACGCATTTTTCTTGTCAATGAAATGATGGTATTTCCAAAAGAGCTGGTAGTTTCAATAAAGGACACGTAAAACAGCTCTTAGCGATTTCCAAAATAAACTCTTGATTTTTGATTGATTTTACATTCATCTAATCTAACTATTATTATAAATGCGAAAGTATGGATGGATAGATGGATGGATGGATGGATGGATGGATGGATGGATGTTTGTTTGTTACTCAATCACGCCAGAACGTCCCAACGGATCTGGATGAAATTCGGCACACAGATAGAGAAAAGTCTGGAATAGCATATAGGCTACTTTTTATCCCGGAAAATTGCGTAGTTCCCGCGAGATAGCTATAAACGACAGCTGGCAACAGCTAGTACATACATAAATCACGTCTTTATTCCTTACGGGGTAGACAAGGCGTACGGTAACAAGACCTAAAAGCCACGTGTTGATTGATTTTGATTTACATAAATGTGTAAACAGTTTTATTGTTCAACAGAAAAGTCAGACGAGAAGCGACGAGTCCTCCTCATAGCCTGCGCCGGCTCGCACCAGATCTGGGGGCTCTTTCTCGACACCACTATCTGGTGGAAATACAAAACGTTTACTGAAGGTAACCCACATTTCAAACAGGTGTCCTGAGAATTTCGGATCCTTAGAAAACTGGAGATATACCTCAACCTCCTCAACCTCACCTCAAACCTCACCTCACCTCAGAAACCTTATCTCAGGAACCTCAGTATTTTGTTTTGTGATGTCTTGTAATAACTAGCAAAATCCCGGGACTTTGGTCATCAGTCACTACATAGTATAATATAAAACAAAGTCGCTTTCCGCCGTCTATCTGTCCCTATGTATGCTTATATCTTTAAAACTACGCAACGGATTTTAATGCGGTTTTTTTTATAGTTAGTGATTCAAGTTGCACCCGTGCGAAGCCGGGGCGGGTCACTGGTGTATAGTAATGCTTAAATTATCTCGAAGCTTTGGCCACAGGTACCAGCGGTCTAGTTATGACTACAGCCGCTGTGAGAATGTCTGAAACATTGAAGGATTAAAGTGTTTTGATTTAAAAACAATTTAAATTTAAATCTTTTTCTATTAGGTTGTGTTTTTCAACGAAAATATACTTAACAAGATATTATAAGTTTCTATGATCACCGTTTTTGCGACGAAATAAAGTTTTTTAATTTTCTAAAACACTAAAACTCGTATTACTCAAACCTACAAAGCTTTTGGCCAACATCACATAGTTATGAAATCAATACGTATCGTTATCGTCTCGTACAAGTGCCGGCACGTAAGTCTAGCGATGACAGTTGATGCGCAGTAGTCGAAAATAAGGTATCGCGGGGGAGTGCGGGTGTCGCGGGCGGGCGTACACCACGTTAGACTTACGCGCCGCCACCTGTACCTACAGATTTGTTATTTCTGCCTGACATTTTAAAGCGTTGTGGCGCTAAAACATTCTTCTATTTGCTCTAGGTACTTGCATTTGTATAGCGGGCTCTGGAGCAGAAGCAGCGCGGAATAGCGCCTACCCGAACACTGCAGCCTTCGCCCAGCCTTCGGGACTCACTCTGAGGACAGGTAAGCACCATAATTAAAAAAAAAACAATATTTTGTAGTCTAGGCGCTATTAAAACAGTGTTATTGTTAGGTTCAAACCCGGAAGTGTTCATAGCTGACTCCGAGAGTTCATCCATAAGGCGACTAGCACTCTCCACTGGACAGGTTTCTACACTATGTGGGGGCGATCGGAATCCATTGGTAAGTTACACGAATACATTAAGAATAATGGAGTTTACGTCGTAAATAAATTGTTATGCAGAATCGAAATAGATAATTTGTCTTGCAGAACTTATTCGCTTTCGGAGACGTAGACGACATCGGACAAGAGGCAAAGTTACAACACCCTCTAGGCGTGGCTTATTGTGACTCTACGAAGGTTCTCTACATAGCAGATTCTTACAACCACAAGATAAAAAAAGTCGATATCGGACTTCAGAAAGTGTCAACGCTTTCTCCAATTATGATCGAGACGACGGAAACTGCCAAGTTCAACGAACCCTCGGGGCTCTCGGTCAGCGCTGACGGCAAGTACCTCTACATAGCAGACACCAACAACCACTGCATCAAACTCCTCAATCTAGCCAAGAACGTGTGCCAGGAATTCAAAGTGAGACTTCCAGAAGTCAAATTCACGGAGCCCGAAAACCTGATACTTTACAAGAACGATTTGTTCGTGAACAGAAAGTGCGGTAATCTGATTATTTACTTCAATGTGAACTTGGACGCGGACACAAAGAATGTGTCGTTTACTCCCGGCGCGCCGCAGAACTGGCTGGTTTGCGTCCGGGACGACAATAACAAAGATGTCACTTTGGACGACTTTGAGTTTATCGGATGCACCCATAAAGGAACTAAACTGCCTGGGAGAGTCGAAATGAAACTGAAACACAGAACGGATAAAACTCACTATCGCCTTTACCTGAGTTTCCAGACGGCGTTGTGCGATTCGAGTGTGTGCTTCTCGCATTCCTTCACTATCAGATCAACTATACTGGTCCGAGATTCCGTGAAAATGGTGGAGTCCTACAAAATCACCTGCAAGGTGAATCCGGTCAACCGAACGAGCGAAAAACCGGAACCGAAAAAAAGTGGACCGCAATAAATCCGTATCTCTAATTTAATTTTAATTAAATAAGGGCATCTGTTTAAGTTCTAAATACTCTTTAAGTATCTGCACATATTACTTTTAAGTTTACTTGGTAACAGAGTTGTTGTATATTTTTATTTATACTTAAATGAAATTAACATGTACAAATGCTAGTTAGCTTCATAAATTTTAAATGAATTTCAATAAATGAAAAAGGGATTTTTGTAAAAAGAACCAATTTTTTTACCGCATTTAATCCCTCTTACCGAACAATGCTTTGTCAATAATCGCTACTTTATCCAAATACACACCTCTTACAACAAAACGAAGGAAAGTAACCATGACATTTCAGAAACGTAACCAATAAAATTTAAAATCAATTCGGCATTACGCTCAGTAAATTAGGATAATATGATATCGGAGCGCACGACTCGGCTGACCTCCGACAAGGACTTGTCAAATTGCGTTTCGAGCTCGACGCAGCGTTCGCGAATTAACCCACGAGTTGCGAGGCTCGAGTTTATTCCCATGGCAATAGCAACGGTTACTGCATCTGACGTCAAGGTCGATATATAAATCACGGCGCGGGCGCATCCAAAGTCGACCCTGGATATTAATAAGCGACGCACTTAATGCTTGACTATCAAGTTTTTAAGTTTGAATACAGTAGGGTTCTCAGGTTTAAATAACATGAAACATTTGAAATTGAACAACACAATGTTCCACCGAGCAAAGATACCATAATACTATGCTGATTTGGATTAGGTACATAAAAATGGCATAGCTGAAATTTTCAAACCTTTATAAGTGGAAAAACGGCGTCATACTCAGATGATTTTAGTGTGTATTTTCAAGTGTTAACGGTGTATTGAACTGAAAATCATCAGAATTCATAACCTTCATCTGTAAGTTGGACCAAATAGAACTAAGGAGTACATAATTAAGTACTTACAAGCTTATAATGAAATTGCACGAGGGGCAACCCTGACCTAGGTCAACTTATTAGCATCAACGACTGGAGGAAATTAGGACAACGACCTTACCGTCTAGATTCGGCATTAGTTAGACATTTTCAATTAGTTGCATCCGCAATGTTCCACATTTTTATTTTTCTCTGTAGGCACTAGTTTTACGTCTACATTGTGTGAAGGGTTACTCCCACAATAGACACAAATTAACGCCAAAGGGCCGTGCGAAAAACCATCACTTTCAATTTAATTATATAAAACGAGTTTATTATTTGAACATGAAATAATATATTATGTATGTCTCATTGTTTTCTCTGCAACTACAACAAACTGACGGAATCTAATTACCACTTTATAGCCGTAGTCTAAACACATAATGCTTGTCTTTATAGCTTTTTGCTGGCATTTCTTCATTACATTGTATGCGGACTTTGCTGGTCTTAAAACGACGTTAGAAACACCTACTTAGTAAGTTAGTTATGTAGGTAGTTAGTTCAACTTAGCTGAAGAGCATAAACTCAAGTCGATATACCTAATGTTTTTATAGGATAACATCCCCCATTAACATTGACATATATGTATAGGTACATAGATTAATCATATTGCTCTCTCATTGGCCTTAGTATGACAGTAACCTAGTATTTAAACTTTTTATATAGTTACATGTCTAATTAGGTATATGTTTGGAGTGTCTAAGTGTGACGAAGGCACCATCCCTGTTTTTAGAGCGATAGCGCTGTAGCAACATAATAAATCAACCTATCTTTGTAGATTACTACTAAATTATTATCGTCGTAAGAGTTTTTAATGATTCACGGTTAAGTTCATTCGAAATATCGCGGTTCACATCCCGTTTATAATATTTCGAATGTATTATCGTCGTACTGACAAGTGTTTCACGTTTTCAATCCGTCGGATGAGCACTCTGCACTTCTCACTGTCGCGCGATGGTAAAGTTTCGAAAAGTTCATCTACATTCATTTATATTAAGGTTTAAAATTGATAGTCTGTTTTAGCTGGCTACATAAATGCGAGGTCTCAGCCGACACGCGCGATATTGATAAAATTTTAATTAAAAAACACTGCACCTTTCCAACAAGCTTGGCTACCACAGCAAGTTTGACGTTTTTCTCGGAAGTCACGCTAGAAAAAAGATAATGGAAGTCAATTTTACAGTTAAAGTTTATCGATGTTTTAACCTTTGGCTTACAAATATTATCGGTCTACCTTTTGTTTATGCAATAGTTCGGAAGATGGCAAAATATTGAACTCAACAAAAGGTATTGGTATTGAGATAAAAATCGCAGAAATATCAACTGTTCCACGTATTTGCTCTCTAGATTAGTATTCATATCATGCACATAAGGATCCCATTAAATCTAGCAAAGTCATAGAGGAATTAACCAAGTAGAGTGGTGGCGTGGCATACGGGCTGTACAATCCCGCAACACATCAATGATTCGAAACTTATATCCTACTAGGTTTTGGCGATAGTTTACCCTACATGGAACGAAGTCTTTTTAGATACCTACTGGAATTATAATTATTCATATTTACTGTTACCGGTGGATGCAGGTGGCGACTTGTCGTTCAGTATGGTGTGCTAAGGGGGAGGCCTTTGTTCAACAGTGGACGTCTTCAGGCTGATGATGATGATGATGACTGTTTGTAGTTATATTATATTAAAACTAGCTTCTGCCCGCAACTTCGTCTGCGTTATTACAACCTTCCTCTCGAATCACTACATCTATTAAAAAAAACCGCATCAAAATCCGTTGCGTAATTTTAAAGATCTAAGCATACATAGGGACAGACAGACAGACAGACAGCGGAAAGCGACTTTGTTTTATACTATGTAGTGATTTTAGTGATGATGCAAATGAGTTTCATTAACTGTACCACGCAAGAACTAAACATTTACATCGATATCGTTCATAGTGTCTGCTTGTCCAACTATAGTGCTTTTGTGCTTAGTGTGATTTACTTTGGGCCGCTCATTCGATCAAACAGCAATCGCCGCATAGGGTTTTTTTTTCAAAATAAGTAAGTGATATTTTAACTCTATTAGATAATTTATCTTTGAGCAAAGTTAAGGAAAACAAAAATATACTTTAGGAAAATCAGATAACATGCCAAATATTGATTTTACACATAAGGACGAGTCATGGAAATCCCATCTGTCAGTTGAAAATAAACTGTAACTTGGGAGGGGTGACCTTTTCTGTAACCGCAAACGACTCGCCTTACCTGCGACTGCCAAGTCTGTAGAAGCGCCGATCTAGCATTGACATAAACCTAGGCATAATACCTTAATTAAGTTAAATCAATGAAATCATCCGGACTTGCATGTAGAGGTGGCAGCGATGTTATTACGAATATACCTAGTCAGCAGTAGGTACCTATAAAGTAGGTACGCTATATATCGAACTAAAATAATTCATAATTCATTTATTGCACTAGGTAACTAATATTATAAATGCGAAAGTTTGGATGGATGGATGGATGTTTGTTTGTTACTCAATCACGCCAGAACGGCCCAACGAATCTGGATGAAATCCGGCACATAGATAGAGAACAGTCTGGAATACTACTACTACTACTACTACTACGTTTTATCCCGGGAAATTCCCGCCGGATAGTGATCGCGTCGCGGGCAACAGCAAGCAGCTAGTCTAACTAATATTATAAATGCGAAAGTATGGATGGATGGATGGATGTCTGTTTGTTACTCAATCACGCCAGAACGGCCTAACGGATCTGGATGAAATTTGGCACATAGATAGAGAAAAGTCTGGAATAGCACATAGGCTACTTTTTATCCTGGAAAATTGCGTAGTTCCCGCGGGATAGCGATAAACGAATTCTTTGCAGACGAAGTCGCTGGCAACAGCTAGTAAGTTATATTCCGAACCTGAATTTCAGTTTTTATATGTCTGTAGTTCGAATATTATCGCCCGTTCGTGTCTGCTAGAATTTAGATGCTGGCTTTACTACCAGGTTGGGCGGAGACTGCTCCCTCCAGAGCTAAGCAGAAGCTAACCCATGAAACAAAACAATCGTATGGATGAAAGAGCCAGCACGTCTAGCACGAGAGCGCCCTAGAGTCGCGTTGGGCGCTATATAATTGCCCGTATTTTTTTAACTGTTCGTGTTAGAAATAAACGGCCCGATGGTCTCAGAAGGGTAGTCTAGTCTTCTTGCGTGCTCTCGTGGTAGCCGTGCAGGACTGGGCGAGGATAGGGAAATGAATTAATTCAATTGGTGGACGTTTTCTTTCACCACGTGGATGCGCAGCTAAGGCTTTCGCACCTTTTTATTTAAATATTTACAACACAGTTTAATACATTTCTGGTGGTAAAACAACCTTACTGCGTTTGCGTTAACTGTTTGTATCTATATCTAAGTATATCCTCTACGGCCGCAGTCATCTGACGATCCGGCCAAGCGGGCTAAGGTCGCCCCAATGATTACCGCGCCCCAAAACAATCGCAGCGTGATTTCTCAATTAGACCCTTCGCGATCGTGCGTTTGAACACTATTTTGTATAACCACTGTTTATCATAATAACAGGCTAACGTCGGTGGAGGGATAAATGTAATACGGAATTATATAACGAGCTTTTTCCATGTTGAAATGACACGCTGAAACTGAATGCGTTAAAATCGACGATGTTCAAAAATCTAAGTTGTATACAAAATTACAGAGAAACACAGTTGGTAGAGGAATTACTTGTAGTAGGTACAGTACAGGAAAAGCAGCCGGCAACGACTCCATTGCCCTGTAATTCATATCATAGCTACCTCAGCGATGCGTGTACATAACATACTGTACTTTATATACGTAGCTACGCGAGCCTTTTTTCCACACGCGCTTGGCATTCAGAGCTCGCAGGCTGACCGCTTATATTGAAATGCAACGCGATAATCGCGCGCATTCTACGCAAATTGACATAAACGCTGTTACCTTTTTTAGTTTCGCAATCTGTTTGTTTAGCACAAACTATAATAAATTTTTGTGCAACAGATCATATTCATTTTCATCAGAGCTAGGCACGTGACCGGAGAAGGCCGAGGGAGCAGTCGTGACGAATGCACCCCGTAAATTAGCGAAGATTACCGATATGAATTGAGTAATCATCGTCTGTGTTCTGCCATTTGATCTGAATAAATATAGTGCTTTATGATTTAATTGCGAAAATACTAAAGCATCAGTTCAAGCACGTTTACGGTATCGATTGTATGTAATCTTAAAATATACGAAGCGTCATGGATTGCGAATGTCAATAAAAACATCTGAACATCCGGCAGGCCTTCACGTGCTTTGTAGGAGCATGGCGACGGAATCTGCACCTAGTTAAGATTCTCCAGTCGTCGACATGCACATGAGTTATTGTTACTTACAGTAGCAATACCAGCAATGTGTTTTCTAGATGCAGACAATGGCTTTCCCATGGTGCGTTATTTTTAACAATGGCATTTGGCAATTGTTGCAGACACGCAGGCACTTTAATATTGAAGCCGCACTGCGTAGCTATAGTACCAAAGCTTTGTTCGGCGTTCAGTGATTTTAATCGTTTAATTGCCTACATCTTTATTTATTGCATTTGATTCACAAGAAAAGTCCTTCGTTTTTGTAAGGTGAGAAATTAGTATTAGAATAGAATCGTGCTATCTATTCTTACTGAAAATAACTCTACATAAAAAGCGTATACAATGTTGCATGGCTATAGCACTTGGAAGTGATATTATATTCTAACTTAATAGTCATATGACAATATACTCGTAAGTATAACCAACAGAAAGTACCCCCTTGTTAGCAAAAGCTTAATATTGTTTTTTTTTATCACAAAAACTTTAATAATTTTGGCATTTTAGGCCCCTTGACGTAGCCTATTTATTCCTCGACATTCTTTTGTTTCTTCTAACTACAAATTTACAACATCTCTTTTGAACCTGAGATTCCTGAGTATATGGGGGTGAACAGATGTTTTTTACGCTTAATAAATTCGTGTCGGTGTCGCGCAGGCGCGTCACGCAATCACCTAATATGATTGATTGGGCTGCAGCCAAGTTTTTTTTATGTTTTCCCCGATTCATTACACAATGCTAGCTTTGCGCGATGCATTACTACTACTACTACTACTAGCTTTTGCCCGCGACTTCGTCCGCGTAGAATTAGCAATTGACATGTTTATCGCAATCCCGCGGGAACTTTGCAAATTTGCGGGATAAAAAGTAGCATATATTTTAATCTGGGGTACCAGCTATCTCCGTTCCAATTCAAATCCGTCCAGTCGTTCGAGCGTGAAGAAGACACAAACATATGTATGTATACACTCACTCACTCACTCACATCCTCACAAACTTTCGCATTTATAATATTCGTAGGATAGCAGAGGACCTATGAACGGATGTAGTAGGTAGGTATATAGGTACTTAGTTGTACATTAGATATAAATGTAGACTACACTTTAGAGCATAATTAATAAAAAAAATACGTAAATCATATTTTAGAATTTTAGAATTTTTCTGTTCTAGCGAAAGAGCCTTTCTATAATGTATGACATCACATAATCGTAGCTTATTATATACTTATATGTATTTTGAGGTAACTCATCTTCATTAACAATTGGTTGAGCCGGAGATCCGCTTGTGTTTAATCATTCAAGCATGACTGTTAACAATGTTAACTGCGGCTCTACAAATTTATGATCGTTGGCTATTGACACGTAATTACAATAAACAATGTTAATATCGCGTACGCACTAAAAATTGATGTTGTCATACTGTCTAAAGCTCGTGCTATCGAAATCGCATACGCCATTTCTTTCGTTCAAACAATAGGTATAATATGATCGTAGAAAGAGGATGAATGTTATCACATCATATTAGTTGAATTTCACGACCCATCCCTCTCCCCTTGTGAAATTTGAGTTGGCTTTGAAGTTTTCGATGTGATTGATTGTTCTCAACGTTTTTGCTCGTTCCGCTAGTGTGGAAATGCACCCGTAAACTTTTATTTTACTCGATTTTCCACTATCCAAAACCTGCATGATGTTAATAATAATTGCTTTGAATCCGTTGAATATCTTCATACTAAAAGTTGGCGTCCACTAGGTTCGCCGAATCGAATTGCAATAATTCGCCTTCTATGCATTAAACCATGGCGCGCAGATTCGAATTACTGTTTAATTTCATTTGCGATTCGATTCTAGCCTAGTGGACGTAAGCCATAAGTAAGTGCAGTACCTAATATTTCTTTTGTTCCCATAGATCCAACAAGATAAATAAATTCGTCGAATGCTCGAGATGGAACTAAAGTGTGAGTCTCGTGCTGGTTTTCCCTGAACTTACATTCTCTTCCTCGTGCTGTAGTTAAAAGTTTTATACCTATATCGCCACTAATAAAATATTAAGTTATTTCGTTTTAAAGTAGTACGAATGTGTAATGAACTGATTTTCCGGGGTGATCTCACGCTTGATGACACGCGGTTAAAAGTTCGATGCACAATTTAAGTAAAGCAAGCACCGATACAATTGAGTTTCAAATCGATAAGTTTAGCCCTGGATTACTGTTTTTTCGAACTAGGACTAAGTGTATTGGATGTCCTTGTTTCGCATCCTATACTCCCAATTATCTTATCAAGTTATCATATACTCCCACATTTGAAATTCGAAGTTAAAATCATGTCGTTTCGCTCACAATAATAGTGCTTAATATTAGAGTGAGAGGCACGGTTTTATACAAACTTTTAATTTCGAATTTGGGACCCCCTTTCGGCCCCCTGCAGTTAACCATCAATCTATTTTACATCATGAATTTAGCGCTGAGCGGCTCATCTGGCAGCTCGCTTTCTTTCATGTAAGCTGTAAAAGCCATCCGTCTTTTTTCACAGTCAGTCCCACCCAACAATAGCCCGTTCGGAGAAAACAATTTGGCGGTCTCTTAAAATAGGCCACGGGGCACAGATACCCCGATTTTCCCCACCTAAATGCAGGGGTAGGTATATTTTTATTTCAGATTGATAAACTCCTAACCAAATTAAGTAGATATGTTTTTTTTTCCACCGGGACATTGTTAGAGCTATGCGTAGCTCTATGCCACTGCGGGCAATATGGCATAGGTAGTCTGGGTAATAGCTGTCTTATAATAAAATTCTACATTTAAATTAAAAAATAATCGCTAAATGTAATGCTAAGTGCAAAACTGGAGAACGTAAGGTTCATAAGAAGAGAAAAGTAGGAAAAGACGTTCGAATAAGCGTAAATAAGGCACAATTTTTGGGACAATTTTTGGGATTTTTAAGTCACCGCGGATGAAATCGCAATCAAAAGCTAGCGAAAACTGCAGAGTTTCAGGAATTAAAGGTAATCAACTAATGATCGGTTTATCCGCTTATCCATATTCATGTAGGTGAGATGACTCGGATAACTTTGGAATATTGCTTGAGAAATGATTTCGCAGAATACCAGTTTACAATGCCACTCTTCGTGTTGCCATCCAATATTCATTGATGACTAATAAGGCTGATTGTAAAAAGGAACAAGACACCTTGAAGTTATTGTCTAATATTAGCTCAGTAGTGTACCAATTCCTTTGTTTTTGGATTAAACTACACATTTCTAGGTAAGTGTGATGGGTGGCACAATCTTTTGCGAGACGTCAAGCAACGCTCGGTCGCCCGGGTGTTTGGGGTAAGATAGGTATAATTATTACGAGATACCTACAAGGTGTCATAGAATTGGTTCGGAATGTTTCAGCAGATCGATGTAGTTTGATTAAACCCTCCTATAATGGTGCATCATGGTTTTTTCAATGCAAAATTAAGTCACGCCTTTGACTAACGCCCGTGCACTGTGAACATAGAACAATCTACAGCAATATTTTGTCTACCACAGTGAAAAATCAGTCAAAATAACCCAACCTGCTGAAATATTCCGGACATGTCGTGTAGTTATTCACGTAAAAGTTATCATTTTGAATAGTTAATAAAAATGTCATCGCTTTCTCAAAATGTCACGTGAACGCACGAGCCCAAACCTCGTCCGACGAGACATATGATTCAATAACTAAGAGTGATGTGTTAGTGTTGCAATAACATGATTCCACGGCGATGGTGATTATCTTAAGCCCTGTGCTCTTGGCGAACTGCGGGCGGGGCATGGCGTTCGTTTGTCGCGATGTGATATAAGTATACGAACTAGGTCTTTTAGAATGATTCCGGAATATTTCCCTAAAATATAGTCTAATATTAGACTCTAATTACATTCAAACCTCGAACATCTTAAATACTTAACAAAAACTCTAGGTATATCCATTGTCTTAAATTTTAGAATAGTATTTTATGCAACAATTGTATTAGAGGGGTCTAAAAAGGTGAGTGGTGTGGAGAAATACGCCACGAGCTTTTTTTGGCTTGCTAATACAACGTTGCATTACAATATTTTCTCTACTTACTAAATGAAAGTAACTAATACGTTCTCCAAAAATGAAGAAGTCCAGTGTTCCAGTCTCCACGCAGAAATTCTCGTAGGTTTTATCATTGCCGAAATTTTCTAGGCAACAAATTTTCCATCACTTCCTGGGCCGCCGCGGATATTTCTTCCGGTGTTGATTTAATTTCGTTTTCATCCATGCTTTTTTATGATACGTTACAAAACTTTGTTAAAATTATTGCAATCAAATAATAACAAACAAGACGAGCGGGAAACATGAAAACGACAAACGAAACGACAAAATCTGAAGTTTGTTTATAGTAGTAAACTTTGTTTTTAATTAACGTTAATTTTTTTTATAGCCTTGCATTCTTAGCGCATTTACCAACTTGCCAGTGACGTCATTAAAAAATCTTGGTTGTTATGTTGGCAGCTATGCATTTCGTTTAGAAAGTTTTAGTTTTATAAAAACCATATGAATGATATAATTTGTTAAGTTGGTAGGCATGCATTTTCATCGTAATAATAATAATCGTAAGGCTGGCAGAGTAACGATGGAGCACTTTTAGAGCCATAAGCCAACAAGTGCTTTTAGAGAGAATAGACAATATAGACTTATCCAAAGTCTTGTTACGAGTGTTCTTATAGTGGTGCTCGTGATAACGTAAATCACAGATACAGACACAATAGTACAGGAGTAGAAAAAAAATATAAATGTCAGTCCCATCGTCAGTCGTTTCATCTGATTCGAACTTAGGATTCGAACTTTTCGAAATTTCGACCAACAGAAAATAAAGTTACCTACGTATTTTGATGTGAAAACGTTTTTTTGTAGAAAACTAATGATATGAATGTAGATAAAGTTATGTATGCAACTGTCCATAATTAGGCACCAGTAACACAAATAATTATTAATTTCGAGGAGTGTTCCCCTGTGAAGGTTTTTTATTGTCATTTTGGAATGACAATTAAGTCATCCCTTAGGCCCTTTCACGGCATATTGAACATTGACCAATTGATGATAACATTTGGCAATAAAAAATCCTGAAAACATTTACAGCGGTGTTCAGCCAACCTACCACAACCACCTGCTGAATTACTCGACATCAATTTTAAGAGACAGTGACAGGCACCATATATATAACAATGTTTATTTTAATTTTAGACTTGTTTCGTGAAAAAATAAGTTGTAGGCAGAGCTCAAAATAACTACAACTTCACCCAAATTGTGGATGGAATACATAAAAACCAGTCAAATTAAATATGAAGAATTATTAGGGTTGATATTCCGCATTTAAAGTTGTTTTTTTTTAACAATACGATTTTTGCAAAGCTTTTTAAATAAAACAAAATGTCTGGAGCGCTATGCCGCGCCTGACCCTGCTGTTTCAATTAAGCATGTACCACTGGACCTTAGGAAATATATATTTCCGTGTTATGGGAAGTAATAAAATCAGACGAGGCTCAATCCATTAATTGGTTTATCATCAAAACAATGTAATACCCGAGTCGCATGACTGGTAAAGGTCAATGCCAGCCATCGTCTCCGTTAGTTTGTACGAACCGTTTTTCTCTGAAATATGTCCAACTTACTTTTTTTAATCTCATAAAATGAGACTGAGTGCAAAAATGCATTGTGCCAGTGTCATAATAACTCATACGGACGACATCACCATTCATTAACTTTCTTGGGATTAACAATGATGTTATTTAGATCGATGTCAGCTAAGTGAAATAGTTTCAGCCATTTGAGTAAAATTTTCATCAAACGCTATTGAATTTTATAACGTGTAAATGTTCAAGATACAAACTAATTATTATTATGTTGTGTTATTTTTGTTATGTGTAGTATAAGTATTATATTATTTCGAAGTAGGTAGGTACTTATCCATTCTTCCAAGCTATTTAAAATGTAAGTAAATGCACATATTTTACTGTGCGTAAGGCTGGCACTTGTATGTATTTGTATATTTATTGAATAAATAAACATATTACGCGTTGCAAAAAACTTAAACTGACAGGCCCGGCCTTACGCGCAAAAAAATATGAGACGATACTTAAATGACAGAGCCATCCGAGATTAATATAGGTACCTAATTCTTATAAGATGTACTTTTTTTCAGATGGTTTAAATGACATGCTTAATCATGTCATTAAAGTTGAATTAAATTTGTGAGTATGCAAGGGTCCCGGCTCCCATGAACCGGCGCGGGTCGCGCGGCCCCCCGTGCGCGCGCGCATCCCCGCTACCACCGCTATATAAGAGATCGCCCAAACCAGCCGCGCGCTATTACGACAGTGCCTCTGTGATTTTTCCCGCCGTCATATATTATTTAACTCAACAATAAAGGTAAGTGAACTTAGGGTTAAGGGATAGGGTCAACCGGGACGCGAGTACCTTTACATATACATATATATATATTTTAAGTATTTTTGTTAAAAAAATAATTGCTTCAGTGACATTCATTAACGAACGCTAATCAAAAGTTTAATTAGGGGCACACCCCTGACCCGTCGTTTGATTGGGTTGCGTCAACGCTTTGCGGAGCCCGAGCAGCCTGCCTCATCAGTGTAGACAGTATGACAGCGCTGACATAAAAATTACTAACGTACAATTGGTACGTGGACCTTATCAACGTCCTTAACTATTTGACTTGACGGTACGGCACGCACACCGCCTGCGAATTACTGCGAACATCTCGTATGTATGTCAAGCCACAATTGCAACAGACTGACGATTCAGAGATTATGCCTAAGAGCCCTTTTCTATAGGGTCATTTCAACACTTTGCAACTCCGCCGAAGGGCGCTGGTCGTTCTAGTGGAATCTAGGCAATGGATATTTACTGTTTTGTACCTACAGTAATTATTTTATTTGAAGACACGAGGCCGTCCCCTTAACGCTTTAATTTATTAAAATGGTATTTGCCGCTTACAAACTTTTTTTATTCTGTTGGAAAAAAACAGCATTTCCAAATCCTGACCAATGGAATTGTTTTAAGATTTAGACTTTCGAATAGCTGGTAGACATAAAAATATGAGTTAAGTAATATGTTGTCGATATATCAGAAACCTGTTGTTGCCGCACAACACATCGAGGCGCATGACTCGATACAGATAGCATCCGGCCAGTAATTAATAAGACATGGCATACTATAATTAATTAAAAAGGTTTTAATTGATCAGTAACGGAGCTAATCTCGAAATCTGACACCACCATTACATCTTCCGTTTCGCTTGAACTTATATTAATAACATCCGATGTTAACGTACTTCTATTCTAAAATTAGAATTTTTAGCTCGACGACGGTAAGTCTGTAAGTGTCCATTGTTTTTAATTGACATAAAAAATGACATAAATAATTTTTGAAAACGGTAAATGGGAGGAGGTAGGTATTATTTTCGTTTATATGTATTTTTTTTGTATGTTTATACTTAGTTCACCAATCATGCAAGCTAGTAAGCAAGCAATATCTTAAGTGTCACATTTATCATATTCTTGCTAAATTAGATACTGTTCAACAAAATAAACCACTATACTAATCATACTCATATTAAATAAGCTCACGAAACGACGAGCTCAATTTTCTGTCAAGAGATCCACTAAACATGCCTGCGTGCTAATGTAGATTAAATCTATATTAGGTATTATTATATCATCTCATTAAGACGCTTATCGTTTGGATTACCGGTTATCTGAATAAGGCACCTTTGACATTTAAATTCTATCAAAGACGTAATAAATATGATAGGATGAGGTCGTAGACTTCTGTTAGTTATTTTTTAGCTTTTAGTAAATGGCCGGTTTCTCCAATAAAGCATTTCGTCGTTTAGATGTCTTTTAGAGTTAGTTTATTTTGTTTGTGGCTTTCTAATGTCATTTAACAACTCTCTTTCCGCATGACTATATCACTGACAAATGTAATAATATGGTTAAACTTGTAATTTTTGTATCTAAAACTTAACAGAAATACATTGAACCCCAATATTTTCAAATGCCAGGGTTATTATTTCTTAGTATCTATTTCGTAACCAACCCTGGAAATAGGAAGTGAGTAAGCTATAAGTTTATTCTTCTGTTATCATCCAAAGAACTTCCTTAATTTACACTAGGTATTTCATTACGCTGTTAAAATGTCTCTAGCTAGGCATATCCAATCTGAGATAACATCCTCAGTTCGCACGTATAAATGATCATAAATAATGTGAAATCCCTACCCTATACAAATATTGACTTCTATTCCGTGACAATAGGATATTGACCTCATATTACTATACGGACTATTTCACAGATTATTTAGATAACTTTCATTGAATAAAAATGAACATAATAAAAAAATCTTTAATTAATTTTGACAAAAATATTTAAAGGTCCATAATTATAGCCGAGACCTTGAACCCTGTTATAAAAGTCATTTCTATACAATTTCCAACAAAAAACCGTAAAATTGTTGCCATAGAGCACAAGCTATATTTTCTTAACATAATCTTCTAATCTAATGTATTAAAAATCCGGGAAATTATGAACGCTGCGCTCACTGCGATATTTCTGCAGTATTTTATTTCGTAATCTCGTCTTGAAACTTCTTCTCGAAATGCTTTTGACACACAAAATTCTTGCGAATATATTGAAGCTCAAGCTTCGTCATTATTCTCTCAGAATTTATAAACTCCAACCATTTTTTGAGTCCTATCTCAGATTTCGGGAACCTATACAAATTATTACAACTCTCAACATAACACTTATCGTACGTAGGTAGGTACATAATTGGGAGCTGTTATTAAGTACACATAAAAAAGTTGAGAAGATAAGCTGCGGGACGGGACTTAATCAACGCATAACTTCACTCAATCAACTTTGAAACTGTAATGCTGTAATGAAACTGACAATTCTGACAATGACAAGTTACAAGAAGAAGAGGCGGCATGAAGCGCGGGGGGCGTGGAAGCTGTCATTTTCTACAAGCAAATGCATAAACAATGCAAGTGTTTTTTTCTATGATGACAACCGACCGTGCTCATTGTCTTGTTCAGGGCCAACCCTAGGGTTGAAAGGAGATCGCGTTCTGCCCTGATCAAAGGCTAGCTTAGTCTTGTTATCATAACGTTAAAGAGGCGTTTTCAAAAAAAATTACATAGTTAAGGGCAACAACAAAAATTAATTGATTATTTTATGTTCCGACCGTTTCACCTTTATTTCATTGCAATAAGGGTGAAAAAGTAGTCAGTGGTGGATTGCTCGTAATATCCAGAGGATTTCATTTAGACTAATTTTACTTGGAACGCATCACCTTACTAGTTTATCACGTGCTATATAGCTACGTCTGTGACGCATATAATGTTTACCCGCGTATCCTTCCCACGGAGGCGTTCCATTCAACATATACTTAGCGGCACTAAGTTTGGCTCACTCTCCACACAAAATTACATATATCGCATACATTATGAGATGAGGGCCATATTTTTGGCGCCGAGTATATTTGGCATGAATCTGTAAAGTTTGTAACGTTTCCGAGTGAGACATTTTCACCGGTGTTACGCATCCGCGCAGGCGCTGACAGCTGTCAGCTTGCGACAGGCGCATCTCGCATGTATCTGTGTCAGGCTGCTACTGGGCATACCGATCATTGTCCCGGGCATTTCACTCACTTTTGTTACTGACTATTACGTGTCTGCCGAATATTTAACGACTTATAGAAGCAGGAAATTCACTTTACGGCTCGGCGGGAGCATCTTTGGCTCAAAAAATCCAAAGCATCAAGAGTTGTATAGTGAAACATGTCAAAAAGTATCAAATCTTGCTGCTCACTGGCTCGCACTAGAAAATTTGTATCTATCTATCTACGTAATCTAAACGTTACGTAGTTTCTTTTCTTAGTTTAACGCGACGCATCTGTTTCCGCTGATTACCTCCTCTGGTTCTTTTTTTATTATTTTTTGTGCTAAGCTTTTAACACCATTGAGTATCTATTCATACCAAGCTTACCCAGTGTGACAGTTTGCACACGTTGCATAAAACTCCAAACCTAGGTAATCGGCAGATCCAACATAAAAAAGCAAAAAAACTGAAACCGGACGTAACTATTTCCATACTAAATGGTCACCCTCGTTTAATTTCTACTATTTTTTGTAGGAGTCTAATGAAATTTCAAGTACATAAGTATATATGATTGTGTTATGACGCAATTGCCCAAACAGTCCTAACGTCATTTTATTTTTTAAACTCATCCAAGTGCACAAAAAAATTAAATGCATGCGTGCCAAATCGTAGTTATTTCCACGCGCATCATTGTTATAATGTTCCAAAAACCTATCGTCATTCGTAATTGCAAGAATTCCAAAGTTTTTGCTCATATTTTATCTTAAAAAAAACTCCATTCTCAATACAGGTTTCACGTACCTACCTATAATTAACTAGCTTCTTAAACTTGATACTACTCATTTAAAAACTTAAAAATAATTTGGTGCGGCCCGTACCGGTGTGAAAAATGGGAGGCGGACCCACCCAACTTGGCAACCGACTTACCTGACTAGTCGCGGGACTATTTATGCGTATCACATGTCTTTAATGTAAGGATTTCTCATGCAGTAGTAATAACCTTATGAGAATTAAGTTTTTTAAAGATCGCATGACTTCAGGGAGGAGCTTCTGACTTGTTAGTTCGGCATACACACCCTATATAAATATATGTATATTGTATACTTAATAGCAAACCACTTCGGAAATTCTTAAAGCCCAATTCTTCATGTAGGACAACCAATTCGTCTTGTAAGACAAATTCTGTAAGTCGCTTTTCATGAGGCACTGCGGCGGCAACTTCTAACTCGTTCACATCATGGCCTGGCTATGTTATAAAAGTTGCACTTTTCTTGTTCGTTTTAATTGAGCTTTACGCCTAACTTTGAGAGTTTTACGTTTAAACAAGTAAAGTAAGATGCTACTAACACAAAACCTGACTTTCTTTCATTACTTTTTTATAGAGACAAATGCTTCGATAATTAAATGTGATTGCTATCAAGGAAGGAATGGGTACTGTCACCCAGACATTCATCAATTTCTAGTCTTTGTAAATGTACCCCAAACTAGCTGCGCTAGTTAACACCTACACTATATCAGTAACGCAATTAAGGTTTCGCGTAAAACAAAAAGTCCGTCCCACGAGAACAATTGTAATTAACCTGGCTTAAGGACGTTGGGCAACTATGCGAATTAGTTCGACAACTGATAGTATCGAGATCGGTATCTACAGATTACAAGATTGTGCTGATTGGGCAATGGACTCTGCTTTACATGGTTGTAAACTATCTATACGGCCGCATGTCTAGTCGTTCTCCCGTCTTTGCAAGTCTTCTTGTTGGTCTTTGTTGCGAACTCTTTATTATATTTTTAACAATTAATATTGTTTATGTTTTAAAACTCTTTTTTAATATGAATTTTTTACATGTATGTATTGTTAGTTGTTATTGTCAGCAGTAAAAGAAGCAGTTCAGTTTGTTGGTGTTTGCCTTACTTTATTTAGATTCCCAGCTCAACCTATTAGTCATTAAACATACAGTCCTCATTTCGTACGTTCGTTTCAGTCTTCGTTTTATTAATGCCAAGTTTTTCTGAAGGTAACATACTTACTCGTTGTTTTTATCATTTAAAAAGACTTTTCACAAATGCATCGAACACTTCATTTGACAACCTTTTAGTTTCTATGTATTTAGATCAAGCTATTTACTAATAGACTTCAAACGTAAACAAAATAATTATATGTAACTTCTATCAATACTAAAAATATAGCGAATTAATGTGTTGCTTAAACGCAAAACTCGAGAGCGGACGGACCAACTCGATTATTTTTTAAGAGGAAGTTAGACAATTTGATTAGGAAAACGGACAAAGAAATACAACCAAATTGAGAACCTCATCTTTTTTTTGAAGTCGGTTAAAAAGGAAGAATCTTTGGTAACATGTTTACTTAATTCTGCGCGGATGAAATAAATAAAGATGTGTCAAAAACTTATAGCGACACATTATAAATAAATATTTACGCTTCCGGCTTTCGTGAATCTGTAGTAAATGGAAAATATAGTCGACCGTATAAGGGTGCGACCACACCGCCGCTTAAAAAACGGTGACGTTACGGAATCGCAACAAAATGTATGAAGAAACGGTGAGAAAACGTGACGGATACGACACGTCACTGCGTATACGCGGCGGTTTGGTCGCACCCTGAGAAGCTTAAGAATTTTTTATGACAGTTCCTACATCGCAAAAAAATCAATAAGGCTGATAATTATTATATTGATGTGCAAGTGAAAATAGTCGTCGACATTCTAAGTATGAGTAGCACCAAGTTTCTTTACTTTAACAATAACATTAACTATACCTAATCGACGATTTTGACGTAAATGTTATAGGTTTTCTGTCTAACATAGCACTAAAATAACGTTGATAGGAATTTCTTGGCCGACTGTACCCAAGCCATCATAAGTTTATTAGCGTATGATATCGAACAAAACGACTTTACAAATCATAAAGTTTGCACTTATTCGACGGTGGGCCATTAAGGAGCCGGCAGTTTCGAAAGGCTCGGACATTGATGTTTACGTCGCGACAAAATGTCGATGTTACACAACCGTTCAAGGCTACGCGCGTTAGCGGACGAGCCTGGCCTTATACCACCAAATTCGAACTTCGAATCTCTCGCTCACACTAATAATCTTCCATAATTAGAGTGAAAAGGACGGTATGACACAAACTTCGGATTTAGGAGTAGACCCCTAGCGTTAGATTTTAGTTAAATGCTCGTGGACGGATGGCCTTAGCGTAACGATTGATGCCCGGTTATTGGATTGTTATTGCCTTGTGAGTTTTGGTCTTAATAATGTCACAGTTAGTTTAAAGTTTGATCGTTTGTTTGAATCAGGTATTACCGGAGGTCAAACTAACACCAATTACCTCTCTGCTCCGTAGCCGCTCATGTAAAACGGCTAGGTCTGTGCAAAACGCGACTTATTTGATGATCGTGATGCGTATAGTTAGGTCTGTGTAACTTATACTTACATATTGTCGACGTATATGGAAACGGGAGGAGTGTTGGTTTGCATGAATATATACATATATCCGTGGCATAGAAGTGACTATCTGGTTGTCACAGTGAGTAGAAAGACAATTGCTTTAAGTTCAAAGAGATATCGTATAATTTGTTGTTGTGCATAGACGCGTTGATGTCTTTTATACGGGCAGTTTAAAATAAACTTATACAATTTGTATTATTTGTACGAAGAGATTGATAATGTCTTCAAAATGCGTAACCATTTATTCAAACGTAATTTATTTTTACGAGTAGCTGAATTGAATCGAGCGTTTAAGATTAACACCAGAGTAGGCTTATTGTCTAACTCGTTCGCAATCGCCATCGTGTTCATTTTGACAGTTCTTGTTCATACAACAACACACACACACACACATCACACATCATGCTGTCACATATGTGATAGCTAGCTGATGCCAATTGTCAGCCCATGCATGAACTGTCAAAATGAACACGATAGCGATTGCGAGCGAGTTAGACAATAAGCCTACGGGACGCAATTGTGTTTTAGTGATAACGGGGGCGAAGCCACGTGCAGCAGCTATAGGCCACTTCACTCCATTGTAACGCTATTGTAAACAAACAAGTCCCCCAAGTTCATATAAAATTGAAATACTTATAATACTCTTAGTATAACTATTATAAAGCGTCGTAAGATACAGAGTATGATCCTTCAACATTGACTGACAAATTGATGCTAATTGCATACAATGAGTGATTGTGTGGGAATTTAGATGAAATTGGTTTGTTTACAAAGACGTTAAAGGTCTTTGCCCACTACACCGTACTATGACCGTAACCCGTTACCGTCTCTAGTATACCTTGCTTTGTCTAATCGAACTAATGAGACAAGGCAAGGTGTACCTACTGGGTGTCTGGGTGTCTGACACGATATATGGCACGGTGTGGTGGGCAAAGACCTTTAAATTAATTGGAATGGTGAATAGTTTTATATAACCCTAAAAGCCGACGGCGATCGATGCAGTCTTATCTCCACTATCACCCATTATAGTTTTGTAACCGCCTCAGCCCCGCGGCTTTCCTCATATATAAAAGCCTCCATTATCCCCATTGTCTGCGCTTACGCAAATGAATTAGATGAACGCGGGATCTATATGTAATGCCCAGCCTTGGGGCGTAGACCTAAATTCAGAATGATTGATCGATCTTCCGTCAGAGTTGTGATACGACTTTAATATTAAATTGAACAAATGTTTGTGATCGAGTAAGTAAACCGTACATATTTAACAGTAACCATCACCTCGTCATCATTTCCACTTTCCGGCATACAGGGTGTATCAGACACCCCCTAACAATAATCCACTGGGGTATAACCATAGCTATAGAAGCTAAAAAAATATTTTTAAAAAAATTGGAGTATTTTTTTTTCTATAGGAATGATTACAGTTAATACTACCACTCCTATAGAAAATATAAAAAAAAATTACGCCAATTTTTTTTTGCATCTATAGCTATTATGGTTATATACCCCAGTGGATTATTGTTAGGGGGTGTCTGATACACCCTGTAAAAGGGAAATACGTCTCTCTGCTGGACTCAGGATCCTCTCATTATGTACTTAAGGCCTTGTGCTATAGTTCCCACGCCGGCCTAGAGCGGATTGGGAACTTCACACATACCATTGGACTGCTCCGCAAGAATATGCAAGCCTCCTCAAGATGACAATGACAATGTGTAAACATCAGTAACAAAAAATCTCATAGTATACATATAATATGATACGACATAGTATATAATGTGTACGAAGCTTTTGTTGCTACAACACGCACTCTGTTGCGTTTAAAAAGGTATTCTTACCTCTCTATTCTGGCAACTCGTGTGCAATCCTCGTTACGGGGGTGTCTATGGGCTATTTCAATGACCAATTTTCTCGTTTTTTGTGAAATTTAATCATTATTATCCCATTCGGATGTTGAGCGTCGTATAATTATTATTCATCTTGTCATCATTGTAATAATCGTAAATTCCAAATGCCTTGAGCATTTTTTAATACAACTTAATTCGGGTTTTCCTGCGACATTTGATCGATTAAATTCACTTTGATGTCTCATAAAAAAGTGACCAGCGATTAACTAACGTGTTAAAAGTTAAACTTATATTTTATCTCCATTGTACTTACGTACGAGATTTAAATAGGCAGGCACCATAAATCGCTATGTGGAGTAAATATTTCACTTAGGTACGTTGACGTTGACTGACACCGACGACCGGATAGCCTAGTGGTTAGTGACCCTGACTACGAAGCTAGAGGTCCCGGGTTCGAATCCCGGTAGGGGCAGACATTTGTTATGATGAATACGAATGTTTGTGCCCGAGTCATGGATGTTGTATGTATTTACCTACATTATATAAGCATTATATCCGTTGCCTGGTACCCATAGTACAAGCCTTGTGCTTAGTTTGGGACTGGGTCAATTGGTGTAATTTGGCCCATGATATTTATTTATTTACATTAACTAATTCCACTAACTGTCAATCACTTAAAACTACATTTAAACGCTTTCAACGTCACATTTTCACTTTACAATTTAACCGCTAATCAAAACAGTTAACTAAAAAAGCAGTTAATAGAACGCCTCCAATCGTATCTCGTAGCATTGAACTTGTACTTGGTTATGCCATCGATTAACGGCAATTACAGCTAACCGGCCGCTACACCATGACCACGGCTGGTCATTAAAAACATGGCGTAGTGTTTTACCGGCCTTAAGTAACTGTACTAAATATCACTTACACTTTTGACAGTAGATTTATCTCTTATTTTTTATGATAAGTGTAAACATTAGATGTATGTACTCCTGATAAGTCTTTTTTTAGAGTCCCGCATTTAACAAGGAACGCTTATAAGATCGGATCAAAATTTATTTATTTATTTTACACAATACCGCCACGTCGATTTGACCGCAGCTTAGCTCAGAGTCTCTAGAAAGTTGTTAATTTGGTATGCTTTATAAATTTAAGTTGCAAAGGTTAACGAAAACAAAACGCTGATATTTATTTGTTTCGAACGTTGTGACAAATTAAAATCTAAAAAGAGTGCTATTTTTCAAGTCAAGCCTCTTCCCTGACAACTAAACGTTTGTGTTTGGATACCTATGTGAGAACAGAACAAAATAACGATAATAGTACGAAGGTACAAGAAAAGCCATCGATAGTAAGCTTCATATATATGTCAACGAGTAAAGTTGTCTTAACTTATAAATTGAGGCGGCAACTACGAATCCCTACAATGTCTACACACAGTTTGTTAGATGGGTGCCTTGAACGCATTTTTCATCGGCTTTCTTCTCTAATCGCATTTTGCCTCGATCGTGTTTTGTCATGTGTGCATTTTTTATGAATATAATATATAGGTATATTTAAAGGAAGATTGTTCAAGCCGCAGCAGAAGGTTTCGCTGGGCCCGTGGTTTAGGTTCGCTCGTCGTGACGTCCGGCGACCTCGGCGGTTGCAAAACGCCCCGTGGAAATACATTGTTTAAATTAGAGAGAACCGCGCACTGAATTCGCGATTAGTCCATTCGCGAACCATGGAGCATCGGCAAAAGTACGCAAGCGCAACGCGCGGCTACGTTATGCGTGGGAGTTGATAGTGTGGCAAAGGGTGTTCGTGAGGTCGTTAATTATGCTAATTATCGAGTTAGGTCACGCTTTTTGTAAGCTAGAGTTAATGTTACTGTAACTGAGTAATTAATAATAAGACTTTTCAAACTAGTGAGTACTTATAAATGTTGCTATGACATTGCTTAATGTATGGTTCCACAGTGTTAAGGAATACAGAAGTCGGTCGATGCTTTTAATCTCGGACTTAAAAACTTAACATTAAGTAAATAAATATACTTTTTATAATCCAAACAACCTTACCGTATGGTAATGGCTGTCATTCAAGTTTTAAAGCGGCGTCGTAAATAACATGATGAGCCGATCGTTTCGTATCAACGGAACTGAGCTATTGAGGCACTTATGGCCATATTGGGGATCGGAAGTTAATTATTGATAACCCTGAGCGCGCACGGCGATCGGTGTACGATATTGATGAGACTCGCAATTACTCGGTCGTCTCAGTATCGGTGTCAAGGCCGCGAGCATCTCCGGCTGGCGACGCCGGCGCACGCTTCCGGGTGCAATACCATAAACACGACACAAATCCTGTAGGCTTATTGTCTAACTCGCTCGCAATCGCCATCGTGTTCATTTTGACAGTTCTTGTATGAATGTGACAGCTAGCTGATTCCGATGCCAATTGTCAGCCCATACATGAACTGTCAAAATGAAAACGATGGTGATCGCGGGCGAGTTAGACAATAAGCCTACTGAAGTTATAAATTTAAAGTTCGTTTCTTGCCCGTACCATTCACGCCAATAGTCAGTAATAGGAGAGTGAGAGGGACGATACGATATGAACCTCGAAGTAGCCGTGTTTTTGTTCAAGAGGAGCAAACCATAGAATAAACCTATTGTGGACGGTCGTGACGTTTTTTCCCTTCGTTCTTATGTTGTGTTAGTCGCGCAAAAAGGGAGTCATACCTACAATGATGTCAATAGATAAATTATATGGACCATAACTGATGGCAAGACGTGTCGTAAAAGGATCTGATGTGGTCATTCATCATAGGAATGTAGATATTGTAGATACAATAGGTACCTAGACAGGTCAAGACTGAACGTATTTCCCAGTAGTGTACCTATTATGTCAACTGGCTTCTCATACATACCGAATGAGCTATTAATAGACTGCTTACATAAAAAAACAAACTCGTATGTCACGTAGACGGATGCATAACACGCTTTTTTATTCGCTATTTAATCGCCTAAACCCATTAATGACGTTGTCATTAGTCATTCCTCACCTTAATGGTAAACGCGACACGAACCACTCTGTAAACGCACAGCACTACCAACTTATCTTATTTACCAACAAGCAACAAGTTAACTAATGTGGCTCGTATTTTGAGATAAACAAAAGGCCATCGTTCTGAAAAGGAGCCGGCTCTTATCCAAGTGAAAGAACGTGTTATTGGTTTGAGCTAGGTCATTACGTGTGGACAGGTATGACACAGTTTACGGTTATTAGGTCGAGAGTTTGGGCGCGTCACGTGTCGCCGGCGGCTTTTACGTAATAACAGTTGACCAACGCATGACCTGCAATCGTAAAACAATCGTAACGCATAGTCACCCGCCGTCCGACGACCCGACGGTATGCGACCTTTGCGACGCGTAAAGGGAAAGAGGTCACTCAGGGTCACTTTGATTTGAGGAAGATCATAAGTAATTTGAAGTGGATTTTCCAAGGAAGTTACTACTACTCGGATTACCTAAATCAATTTGGGCTGGTACAAATATTTGCATGAGTATCTAAGTAAATAATGTTAACTATACGGTGTTATCTGTTTTCATTTTGCCGTAGTCTTTGTTTATGTTTGGCCGCTTGAAGCTGTTTGAACTTGTTCGGAGTCGATGTCGATTTGATGGGAGATTTGATAAAAGTCCCTTATAATTATAATTATAATAATTAGTTTATTGCTTTAAACTTGATAAAGTTAAGGTAAAATGATACTGCTGCCTTGATTACCGAACGCGGACTGACGGCTTTAGTCCAATTAATAAGCCGATGGCGTGAATTTGATAAGTTAGCTTTATATGAACGTGCATAGCTCGTACAGAACTGGTACCTATTCGCTGTGCGTCTTCGATCAAAGTTGTGCGTTTACAAATGGACAGTGGACACCTCGTGATCGACTCAACCAGTTCACATATCGATCAATTAAATCCCTTATCCGAAAAAGGTGGGATTGCCCAACGGCCGTGCCCCAGTCCGTCATCCGCCCACGTTCGCTTTCCAACTGCAGCTCGTAAAACTTTTGGAAATAACTCAGACGTTGGGTGGCGTAATTTTTGCATCGTAAGTGCCTATATAAGGCGCTGCCACTCGTACTATTGCTTAAAATTATGCAAGTGTGATTGATACATTCATCAATATGTTGTTTGACTTTGATACCGTTGTTACCCATAAAAACGAACAACCCTAGCTAGCGTAATTACATACAGGAATTCGAACGATCGAATCGAATGTTTCGCTCATAGGTTCGGGTTTATAGGTACTTTCCAGATACATTTTTAATATTTTAATACCTCAAAAGAAAAAACAAACCCTTTTGCTTAAGATCACTTCGTTATTCAAACAATGTAGGTACCCACACAAACACTGATTTCTAAAAATTAACTAAATTTTCGATGGAAATACTATGAGCTACGAAACCGTGGCAATAAAACCTATAGAGGGTTTAATAACATTTACTTAAAAGAGCCTTCTGTGTTGTCACAATTGTGTGTGTATTGTGATGCACATTCTTATCGCGGTATTACGTGGCCATTCCTGGCTATCCCCTCCAGTTTCTATCTTTACCAAACCACTAAACCTCATTGACAAACGAATACCGCACTATACTACACCGCTTGCATTCATTAGTTTGCCTATAAAATAAAATGATCGACTGTGGCCGAGATACATCACATGCAGGAGGTTGCACAGACTTGCATCATGCGCGAGCTCACGACGTCGCCGTGAGACTCGATTGCGTTTGCGTCCCTCTACATCCATCTGTCTATTAAATGACTATTAACCCTGCTGGCATTTCCAACAGCTACATAATGTATAGGCACGGCTCGCAAATCGACCACGCCAAATTATAGTTAATTAAGTGGAATGGGTGCACTGAGCAATGAATACAAATAAGATTAAACTAACTCCTCAATGTGCAACGTTTATGTAAATGAAGAGATGGTTTCTGAAATCATTTTGAACGCTAAAACTAGCGCTTTGACCCTAATTGTTAATGACTTGGAACAAATCGTCTAGAAGCTACTCCACAAAAACAGCCGCCAAATAAAATCTTTCTCCAAACTAACTCAATTTCATACAAGATTTCAAGCAGAGCTGGATCGCTGGATCTACGTAGATTGGAGATTTTGTATACAATCATTATCATTATAGAAGAGAGTTTTTTGTCGAAAATGGCAATTAATTGATTAAGTAAGCAGGCCCCTCGAGTAGTATTAGCCCAAGGGCTCCACAAACCGTCCGTCCTGATCAATCAGCATTTCAGCAGTATATTAATAATCTATGCTATGGAATAGACGGTCAATATTATCGTAATAGTGATAATATCAATATAGTTTCGTGTATTTCAAAACAACCGGATTCTCTGCGATACGCATCAATATTTCATGTTATGGATCGCGACATGCATGGATCACGCGATAATTTTGACTGTCTAATCCATAGCAACAGTGTTTGTGTAGGATTTTAATATAAAAATTATTTTGTACTTTGTCTATGGAAGTAGCGGGGAGAGGGGATTCGCGGAATATGGCGGATAGCAATAAAATATGAAGTTGGTTGTAATAATTTCTATGCATTTAAAAATGATTAAAAGCAGTCTGTGACTATTCTGGGGTTTTATTTTAAAATACTACATTTGTAAGAATGAGATTAATGTGGTGATTTTTCCCCGCAGATGCAAGTGTGGCTGGTGGTGGCGTTAGCAACGGCGCTGGTGGGCGCGGCGCTCGCGCAAAAGCCGGGGCGATTCCTCTCGCTGCCCGTCCCCGAAAAGTGCGCTAACAGTAAGTACCAAGTACCACTTTCCTTTAGTTTGGGCCGGAAGTCTCTCACGAAGTGCATGTGATGAACAAAATCTGCGCAGATTAGGTTTTTTTTCTTGCTATGGGCAGAAATTATTAAAAAGGCACATCAGGTTACGAGCTTAGGAGAAGACGCTCTTTGTAACTATTTTCTGATCCCGTTTTAGCGTAGGCACCTACTTTATGTAGCTTTGCTTGTTTTAACAAGTTTCTAAAAATTTGTCTCGTCAAAGGACCTCGGAAACACTGTGTTAAAGGTAGAAAAGACGATTTAATTTGATCTATAGTTTTGTAGCAATACGATATAAGATTTATACTTCTTTCGAGTGGTAGGTACATTTGAGCGATGTGCTTCCAAAAATCAAGCCCCGGAATAGTATTTATAAATAACGTTGCTAAGCTCACAAATTAATAAATAATTATCTATGTAAACGGATCTTCCGACCTAATTAATTAATAAAACTTATTCAAAACTAAAAATTATAATTAGGCACCAAAGAGCTATGGCAGGCGCCACTATACCGCATTCTTAAACGATTAATTTCGATGACGACGGTTTCTGTACAAGTTTGGATGTATATTTAAATATTTTAATAATAATCCAGTTCGAATAACGACAAAAAATACTTTATGGTAACAACAAATTCATTTTTCATCTCTGTTGATTAATCTCCGTTTAATATCATTTGCATATTAAATATCATGTATCAGTATGATATATCTCATATATCCGTACTTGTTTCTTTCTCGAAGAGTGTTTTTATCTCTGCTTTATAAGGAAGTTTCGCCCAGGAACTACTTAGTACGGCCCGATCTTGAACTTCATTTACTTAGCAATTAACATATTAAGTTTCTATATAAAGACAGTGTTAAGCGAAACGATTCTCTTTTATTAGATCATCGTGTAAGCTTAGGCTTAATTAATGTAAGGCGTGCTGTGCGTGCACAAAAAGATAGGTACTATGCCGTGAATTTTTATGAGAGCAACCAATTTGCTCGAAAATGTCGGAACTAGCGCTCAACTAATAGAGCCGTGCTTACCTATTACTTAGCTGTTCCAATCTATTCAGATTTCACCTACTCGTAAAGCGGACTCTGTGAAGTGCCAAAGCGAGTAGCAACGGACTTGCCGTATTTTTTAAAATTCTACTTAGGAACAGCGAGCATAAATAATTCAATCGCAACTAATTTCTCCATGGGAGTCAGGAAATACTAACGTGTAATAAGCGACACCGCACTGATGCACCGCAGGCTTTATTATAAAAGTAAAAGTTACGAGCTTTCGCCGGTCGTTGCCCGGGAAGGTCACGGGCGAGGCCTCCCCCCTCCTTACAATCCCCCCCCCCCCCCCACACACATCTAACCGGGCTAGTGTCACGTGACATCCTTGACTTCAACGCTGTCTCCAGTAACTAAGTAATTGGTTTAATTAGGTATTTAGTTACAGTCCCATCTGATTTTCGCTTTGTTTATCATTATCACTACAGACAAAGAAAATATAACCACTACCTGACTACAGACTCCACTACAAAAAAAAAAGAAAAAGTTTTTATATTACGTTCTCTACAAAACATAAATATTTTTTAATTGGCACGCGAGCGAAGTTCACGACTTAGATTACCATGATACTCTTACTTTAATCTATTTAATTACGCTTCTGATCCACATCACAGAACTGTTCTTATATTAAGTAACAGATACTATCTGAAATAAACACATTAGTATTACGCACTCGTTTAATCACTGTCTTTATTGTGCTTTAAGTAGTTGTTTAATTAAAATTATACATTTAGGTGTCGGCATTTCTGTAGGAGAGTGATTTAATTGATGCATATCTAGATATTTCTTTTAGGGATTTTAATACAAGAAGTTATGTAATCACTACATAGTATAAAAGAAAGTCGCTTTCCGCTGTCTGTCTGTCTGTCCCTATGTATGCTTAGATCTTTAAAACTATGCATAGGATTTTGATGCGGTTTTTTTAATATATAGAGTGATTAGAGAGGACGGTTTATATGTATAATACGCAGACGAAATCGCGGGCAGAAGCTAGTAACTCATAATTTAATTACACACTGGTTTAAAAATACGAAGGTATATGGAAATTAGACAATACAAAGGTATTTCTATCAGATAATTTTAGTATGTTTTTACAGGTTTTTTCAGCGGCTTTTTAAGATTTAGGAAAACAAAAAAATATGTGCGGAATAGTACGCGTTTAGAACCGCCTATGTTAAGAGATTTTGCAAGTACGAGTATTATTGGTAAACACCGGAGCCCAGGGTGCTCCAAATTAGATAGACATGACAATACAAATCAATGTTGTTATTGTCGTTCTTTACTATAAAAATCGAAGAAGATTGTGTAGCTATAGTTCTTTATTCAAACAGCGATAACGGTTTCCATCCCCTAAACGTTAACCGATTTGTTAATTTTTGATGTGTTTTGTTTAGTTTTCTCCGACAAAATATCACATATGGTAAAATCAGTGAAATTAAGAAAAGTAAAACGTTATCACTGTGTGTGTATTACAAGTCCGTTAATTGCTCTTTTTTTTTCCTTTTTTTAAAAAAAGTCCGTTAATTGATTACTCTTAACATGCATACCTTGATTTGCCTTTTTATTTAAACGGGTACCATTCATGCCAACTTCACACATTGTCCTGTTGTAGCTAAAGCAATGTTTATGGAGAATAATGATATAACTTGGCTCTGTAGACACACTTAATTCGTTGTTGGCCGACTTAGCTTGTTTACACTGTGTCATAGGTATGTAATAGGCAAATACTATTACATATACTCAGTTACTTCGTGCCGACTTCAAATGAGTGCGTATTCTTGACCCGATGTCTGAGATAAAAGCATTGGAGAACGAATAGAGCGGAAATTTCATACAATTTGTATTGGAAAAAAGTTGCGGCAGGAAAAGGTTTCAAAAACTAAATAAGTAACTTAAATGGCTTTGTAGGGGATTAAGAAAAAGGATCGCAAAAAACTAGTGATATAAGTATGGTATAAGCGAAAAATTACTCGTGTGTTGCAGAATTGCGCAGCCCGGATTACCACTAGATTCATGCAGAAGTAGTTTAGTGAATGATAAGTATTTCAGTCCCCTATACTATAAACTTCGTTGTTAATGACTGTTACGAAAGGTACCAGACCCTGGCGTTCTTATGAACTTTGAATTTTTTTACTTACGTACATGAAAACCAACGGGTTACTTGCTTTAAGCTCGTAGGACAAATTTACCAATGCCATTTTTGCAGGAACAGATTTTTGTGATGCTTAATTCGCGTGCAGATGCCATAATAATTAACGCTGTCTCAAAATTTTAGGCTGGCATAAAAACCATCAAGTTCGAGTTATATTAATAAACCGAGCCACATGCCAACAAGCTCAGAGATAACATGTGTGATTAAAAAAATTAAAACACACTTATGTAATTCTTAGCAAACAGAAGATTTTATTACATTCATGGGAATTTACGGTAGGCATCATAAACTCGTTGACATCATTTATGCAAAATTATAGAGTGCTAACTCGTTTGGACGGCATACTTAACTCGGCCCCACACATTACACGATATGAGATAATATATATACCTACATCTATTTAAGGAAGGTTAAATTAATGAAGGATAGTACGCTGCTAGTTCATTGACTGATTAACTCATCCATTGTAATATTGAAAGTAGGTATTCGCTTTTTAAACAAAACTCATACGGTTAATGTCGGAAGTCGGGATTATTTGAACTAAAATAAATCAAAATTTTATTAATTTATGCACCTAAGTAATGTCAATATTAAATATCACATCTGAAATAATAATACAATTTATTTACGATCAATTGGCGGCCTTATTCAATTTATACGCTCTGTATAGTCGTACTTTACGAGCATTGAAACACCATATGTTGAGGATTCGATAGCAATAGGAGCAGATGGACACATAGACAGATGATTTAAAAAAGCATGTAAAAAAAGCAACTTTAAATAAGGAACAGGACAATCGACAAAAATCAAAAATATAAAACTATTTACAGCATCAACACCATAAGAGCTCATAATATTTAGGTACGAGAAGCCCAAAACGTCTAGCTCTGTACCATTTGAATTCAAAATAGACTTAAGTTGAATATGATGGCATCGACCCGTCTCAAAGTAATTTTGCAACTTTACCTTGGAGCAGAGCGTCGTTACCGGCTTCTGTTTGTTTAATGGCTCCCCATTATGTTGGAATTAATTCCGATAAGTAGCCGCGCGGGTTGGCTCAGGGCCGGCGGGTGGAGCACATGACTCGCATCCTCGATACCTCAATATTAATAAAGCCATCAAATGTGCGATGCGGTTTTACTTCTCGTAAGGTAAAGATGGCCTAAGGTCCTGCTACTACTCCTGGTCCTGCTGTATGTATATACGGTCCGCTGCAAACATGTTTTGCGAACAAAAACTAGGCGAGCCTTCGTGGATATGAGCAACAAAAACAAGCCATACATTGTTGTCTGTCGTAAGCAGTAAGCGTAGGAATGCTTGTGTACAGGTGACGGACGAAGATAGTGAATATTCATACGTAGTACATGTAATAGATGATGGACTTGGGTGAGGATGGTGGTGATGGAAGTAAAACCCAAGTCACTAGCTGGTGTTAGGAACGTATAAGAAAAAGCAAGAGTTGCGAAATCTATGCTGGTATAATTTAAGTGACACTATTATGGTTATGATTTTAGTTTTTTCCAAAAAAATTAGGTACACCAATTGCCAAATGGTAAAAAATGAAATGGCCCCAAAATAATAATTCCAAACGTATGAGCAAGTATCATAAAGTTCAAAAGTGTGACGTAACAAGAATTCTTCGTTGCTTTAAAAAACATTAAAATTTCAAAATGAAAGATTGCTTCTTAATTACTTCGTGTGACCTTCAATAAGGCTATTATCATTGAGCTGATACCGATGTAGGGATTATTTCGTCACCAAAGGTTGTTCAATCAACGCCTCATCAAACGATTAAACCTTTCGTAATTTTTGCTTAAGACTGTTCGCAAAATACAGGTACATTCGAGATTTCCAATATTTTTACAGTCAACCGATCCAAAATATCTACTCACGCATACTCGTACTAGACTAGTAGGTCTGTACACTATGTCGGTTGCATATACTCGTAGCGTGTTTATCTATAATTTAATTGTTTTTTTTATCTACTAGCTGTTGCCGGGGCTTTGCCCCCGCTGCATTTTTTTTTCTCAAAGTTTTATTTTATGTAAACCTTTTCCAAACAGTAACAAACACAACTAAAAAAGAATTATCCAATTCGATGCAGTCGTTTGGAAGTTATGCGCGTACATACATTTCGACGATTCATTTTTATGTACATAATACGTGCATACATACATATAAACATAGGGGAAAGTGGTCACCATTCGTACACTTTTTAGATTTCATTTTTTATTTTTTATTTAATTGTCAAATTTAGCTAGTTTATGTACCTAAGTGTAAAGTGTGACAAATATATCGTAGTTTGTTACAAAAAAGTCCGAAACTATTATGTCAAAATGTTAAAGGGTTATAACCATTTTTCAAAGGTAAGGTATGTGTACGAATGGTGACCACTTTCCCCTACATACGTTGCAAGTTAAATAAAAGTTGAGACCGTTAAATGCCGTAGATGATTTTTTAAAGTTCTGTTGTGCATGTTTTTTTGACATTGATTCTTATTATTAATCTAAGAGATGTAGTAGCTATGGTAATTTTCGCGCCAAACTTCGAAAATTGGCGCCTTAAAAGATCCGCTTTCGTCTATATTTTTGCTATGGATTGTTACGAAGTGGGATTCCGGCCCATTTTATCAGCACTTTTTGGTACATACCTACAAATAATTAGATATGTCGAGACTACTTAATGGGTATACTGCTATTGGCATATACAATATTATCTAATTATTCGCTTTTCTTCCAATTTATGGCGCGGCGCGGCGCGAGACCCTAGCTCCCATTTTAGGAATCTAGACTATACCCTTATTTGTATTTTTTATTCGATGTATTCTGTTGATTGCACCCACGGACGCGCACGTCCTTTGATGCAAGCGAGACTTATCTCTACAATCGATATACAAACTAGACGCCGCACAAAACAATCACGAGCTCGGTTTCGCAATCTAGCCTTCGTCCGTACTCCTCAACATTCGATAGCTAACGCACAACTTATTACTCAAGAACAACAGTAGGTTGCCCATGATGGAACCTAGCGCCACCCTCCCTCTCCTGAAACTAATCATGCTTAAACAATTTCCATTCGAAAACTGATAAAGTTCACAGAGACTGCAGAACGGTCGCAGTTTTTGTGTTCGTTAAAAAATATAGTTGTTTATAAAGAACGCGAACCGCTAATCGTTTCTCGTCGTGCTAGCAAGCTTAAGCTAGTTTAAGATTTAATTACCCATTTAAAACTAATATTGGATTAAACCTTGACCTGTTTGAAATTTAGTCTACTTTCATTTGAACGGTATAAGTATCTATTGAATGTTCATGACTTGATGCCGTGAGGGTCGTCTTTGCAAGACGAAACCCATCCACACTGGATATACATCTTCGTTGTCTTGACTTAATGAGTCCGCATCTATGATAGTTAAAAATAATTGAGACAATGTAGCTACACCCAACAAAAAACATGTCGTAAAATTAATTAAGGTAACAAAAACTTGCGTCATAAACTCAGTTTTGTGTGATGTCGTGTTTGCGGACTTAGGTAGGCGTTTTTGCACTCTGCTATACCTAAATAATGGCACGCATTAGCGACGTACTCGTGTGTGAAAACGGCAAAGCTTTGTGGTGTGGTTGCGTGCTGATCGACGAACAATCGCACATCCGTCTGTCACTTCCAAGGCCTCCACCACAATAATTCAAGCTCCATTGACTCAAAATGAAACCTTATATCCTAAAGGCTTACAGTCAAGCTTCCGCTAGCTTAAAAATTTAAGTTCGCACCTTGTGTTAGCGAACTTGCGAATTGTCCGTCGTGTGACTCTTAACACACTCCCGCCTCAGCACAATCACGACTCATTATTAATATTTGTGCAATTCAATGCAAGTAATTATCCGTGCATAGTGCGTTCTATTGTATCAGTGTTGCGCAGGCTGTGGAAAGGGTAGAGGTAAGTTCACAAAAGAACCGCAATAGGCCATCTGCTTGTAGATTAAATGCCCAATAAAATCATAAAACCACCGCGTACTATTACCTAAGTAATACCTGAGCAATGTTGTTAAATTAGACTTTGGGTTGATGGAAGAGCCATACATACATACCTAGATGTAGCTCATAAGATAGATGTATTTCTTAGATGAAGTAGGTACACTGTTTTTGAAATGACGATATTTGAAACTACGGACTTACCCACATCACTGCAAAGCAGTGCCATACGAAAATCGGACCCCTTTTCAAAATGCGATAAATATTTATAAATTTTAAATTTTACGCAGTTTAGTCGTTTTCAAATAAAAATGTACATAGTTAATTGATTCCTTTTTGTTACGACTTTTCCACCCTTATTGCAATGGAATAAAGGTGAAACGGTCGTAACACAATAATCAATTAGTTTTTGTTGTAATTAAGCCCTTAACTATGTACCTACATTTTTTTTGTAAACGACTCAGTTACGAGTAAAAAAAACTGCTTTTACATTCTTATAAAAGCTGTTATGATTTACTGTTATGCTTCGTCATGTGCAGACCGTAGTTACTTACTTAAGAGTATACTAAAGAGCACTTCAGGGGAGATTTATTTTAGAGCGTCTAGTGACCGCCTCGGGGGCATTGTATTGTTAGTAAATAACAATTCGACGTACATTATCGTCCGGCGATCCTTGGCCCAGTTCGCACCTCGTGACCGACGCATCACCTGGCCTCAACGACGCGTATTAATCGGACCAAATTTTACCAGCCTCGTGATTCTTCTCGAAATCTAGGCCCAGCTACGGTTAAGCAGAAGACTGTTCTTGAAGACGCGACGTGGGAATTCTATTCATTGCACGGTTGATAACTAATGCTCAGCGGTTTCTTGAGAAAACGCAATGTACCACAAAAACACTCCAGCGCCACCGATCAGCCCGTTAGTTACAAAATGATGGCAAATCAATCATATGTTAAATTTGCATCAAGGTTTTCTCGGAGTCAGAGTTCATATTTAATTCGCGAGATCCTAATTAAAATGGCAACATTTCCAACGTAATTTAAATCCGACGCAACCAAGCTACGCGCTACGGGTGCTACGATGCTCACGCGAGCTTGCTGTCACTATTTGCGCACGTTTTCGAACGAAATTGGCTATTGCAGCCACCTAAGGGCATATGAAAGGGCGAACAATCGTAGCCCCCAATGAATGATTACCTGAGTTAAGTAGTTTAGCAGCCACTGTAACCGAAGGCGACTGGAAATTGAAGCTATAAGTTATAGACCGACCGCTTAAATGAGTCCTCTCGGGCGCGGCTGCGGGGCGCGGCTCCCCTACACCGCGCGGGCGAGAAGCGGAAGAAATACCCTAGTACAGTAGGTAATTTAAATATTTACTGCCATCTTCAAAGTTAATTGACGACCGGATGGCCTAGTGGTTAGAGAACCTGACTATGAAGCTTGTGGTCCCGGGTTCGATTCCCGGTCGGGGCAGATATTTGTATGAAAAATACGAATGTTTGTTCTCGAGTCTTGGGTGTTTAATATGTATTTAAGTATGTTTATCCGTTGTCTAGTGCCCATATCACAAGCTTTGCTTAGTTTGGGACTAGGTCAATTGGTGTCAATTGTCCCAAGATATTTATTTATTTATTTAATTAAATTTTACCCAGATGAAATGTCCATGTCGATAATAGTATCGTTTTCTGTGTATAAATAATCGTAATGCAACTAGCCACACAAATGCTGTTCGGCTATAGACCTGTCTACTCCAAATACGTCAGTTTGCTGTCACATTTGATTTAGCACCTTATAAAGGTTACGCAAAGCAGAAAGGTCGACACAGTTTGCATGTCGGTGTTATGTAACTACCCTCAGAGCCTTGCTCGTGCTTCGGATTTGAGCATTTAACACCAAAGTCTCAGGACCAATGTCACGACCGTGGTTGCGTAACCTGCGGGCACTCGACCCCTCGCCGAGGGTCGTGAGCATTTAGTACGTGAGTTGCCGTGTGTGTAAATTATTCACTGATATTTATTCATTCATGCTGGCTTGTAGCGTTTATTACGTGAGGTTAGAACACTGCGACCTCGCAACAATGTTTATTATTTATTTATAAGTAGGTAAGCACATATTGGCGTATAAGGACAGTGATGCCTTTTGATAGTCAAGTAGGCATTTCGTCATGTCTTACATCTTATACTTAGGACATAAATAATATTTAGGTACATAGGAAGATGGACAAGAATGTTGCCTTGCTACGCTGCGCTGCGACCACACGTACATTGCCTATTTTTTTTATTTTTGTTTAAGGACTTTTAGGACCTACTATCAAATGAAGACGCTATCTTATACGATCATTATCACAAGCAATCCTCTGTGTGTCAACGTTCCATGTAGGTTAGGTGAGCTCAACGCTCAAAATAGGCGATCGTACCTACATACGTAGTATAGTGTAAGTTTATCGCAACGTGTGTCAAATACTATGGGAAGAGTTTGATGCTGTTACATGCAACTATAGTGGCCAAATTGTTCACAGCAATGAGCCGATAACCCGGACGCCATAGAGACATTTCGTTTGTCATTTACATTAAATGTTCTAATCGCATCACCCTACATCCATTTTTTTTTTCGACAAAATATATACTTATGATACCTCATGTGCGAGTACCTAACTTCTCCGTCTGTCTTACTCTCCACGCCGGAACACAGCAACGCATGCTTGGCGACTGGATTAACGAGTAAAACTTAGCTATCCAGACGGATCTTGCACGAGGTCCTACCACCCCCTTGACTTCTAAGTACCTTTATTTCTCACAGTACTTATCACTACCTTCTTCCCCAGGACCAAAGGAGTTCTTCTACCGAGGTCACAACTACTTCTACACTGGACACGTGCCCGCGTTGGCCAACAAGAAGTTCGACTGGCTGGACGGCCGCAACGTCTGCCGCGAGTACTGCATGGACCTCGTCTCCATGGAGACGCAGGAGGAAAACAACCTGATATTCAAGCTCATCCAGCAAAGTAAGTGTTGCTTCTCCAAAAAAAGAACACGTAAAAGAGCACTTGGCTGCCTATTTGCAAAGTACCTAAACGTTTTTGTTTCTTTTTTTATTGGTGGTAGAAAATATTCAATGAGAGCTCTACCAGAGAGGCAGAGGGATTTCTCCACCAGCTCTCTACATAAGTATTCCTAAGTGTGTTCGACAGTAAACAATTGAAAACCAAGGAAGGAAAAATTAAGTGTATTATAATGTGAAATTGTTGCCATACTTAAGCATTTTACGTCAAAAATGCGACAGATGACCTTAACTCATTCGCACTGTCTGTAGCTGAGAGCTTTTAACCTGGAGGCAACTATTTGTTACTTATAGCTATGACCTAAACGAATATTTAACTTCTTCAGCTGTAAGTACAGAGAGCGGATTTGAAGTAGCAATCTCAATATTTATATAGCTATGACTGGTATAATTTATTATTTTTTCTACACACAAAAATAATGTAGGTAAGTTATCGGAACAAAAAATTGAAAATCTTTTTGGAAACTTTTGCAAGTATTGGGCAAAAATTAAGATGATAATAAATAAAAACATCGTTTGTTAATTTTTGAAGTAGTTAATTTTTTAAGTTCTCTAATATTTCTTCTGCACAATGCACAGTAAAAAAATATGACTCAAAGAAATAAAAAATGAAAATAATTCGCTTCCACAATTAGCAAATTGCACTAGTCATACCCATATAGGTAAATATCGCTACTTCAAATCCGCTCTCTAGAATGTAGAGTCACTTGTCAACTAAGGAAACTTCGACAATCAAAGCCAGATTATCTTAAATTTCAAAAACTTCAGGTGTCTAATTTTTCTTGCGAAATAATACAATAACGCGTGAATCTCCTGGATAAAGCTAAGTTACAATTTACAAGCGGAAGTCTCTTTCTGACCCTATGTGTTAGATAGAGACTTCCGCTTGTAAATTGTAAGTTGCAGCTTTATAAAATAAGGCCCTGATAGTAAACGAAGATGAGGTCTAAGATGGAGCACACGAACTAAATTATAGGTAGTAGGTACAGGTGGCGGCAAATAAGTAAAACGTGGAGGGGATAGGATATGCGCAGTATGAAAATGATGTTGTTTTTCATATTTGCCGCCTACTATATATGCTCATTCACCCTTGATTAGGCTGCCAGATCTACGTCTACCTAACTAGTACCTAACTACCTACCTACGAATAATTTAAATTCAAAAATATAGTAGGTAAATCCGATGGCAATGATCTAACCGACGATTTGTTATTGCAGATGACGTGCCTTATATTTGGACGTCGGGTCGCCTCTGCGACTTCAAGGGCTGCGAGTCGCGCAAGGATCTGGAGCCCAAGAACATCCTTGGCTGGTTCTGGTCCGCCAACCGAGAAAAGATGTCGCCCACCAACCAGGCGAGTACCCACCAACCATTGATAAACAAAACACTGGGTCGCACCTCCGGGAGCGCCGACAGAAGTGAAAACTACACACGCACACCCGCACAAAAAGAAAAAAAAAAAAAAAAAATTCTACACGAGATTCGAACTGCGGTCACTTGAGAGACCGCACTGTCATTCTACAGCTTATACCAATAGAGTCTATTGAATAGACCAACGCACATACGTTAAAGCGACGAAATTGACGTACACTTCAAAAATCAAACGCGACTCGAGCTTCATTCGTATTTCAAAGCTCTTAGAGGATCCTGATATCCTGGTACTTAAACTCTCCCTCCGTCATAAGTCTGACGCGAGTTGTTTTCACTTCAAAAACTGAATAATAATTGCCATTGGATGTTTGTATGCTTAACGTTTTTCCTAAAACTGTGATGGGGATTTGTATGAGGGAATTTCGATCTTGGCTACCTACTTAAATAATTGAAAAATATGGCTCGAGTAAAACACATTCATGGACAACTTCAGTAGCTTAAGGCGCTGTCAACAGCAAATGACTTGGAGCAGCGCCACTCTTCACACATACGGTTCACGTGCCTGTGAGTGAAAGAGAAGAAACTATTCCGGCAGCTTGGCGCGCGTCTAAAATCTTGCAAATAAGACATAAATCATAAGAAATAAACAAAAGTATGGATTATTTGTGAAATATGACTCGTTAGCCGTGTAGGTATGAATATGTTGACTTTATGTTTTTAATTGCACACCCATACGTCGAAAAAATAAAGACATAGAACCGTTTAATGGTGATTTTAAGACCAATCTTTGCAATTATTTTCTATCGAGCCGATTTTGTTCAATTATGTTTCGAGCCCGTCTAGCGTGTTTGAAATATGATGAAAATTAACATTATAATTTTTTTGTGTTCAGTTTTTCTTAAAAAAGTGTTTAAATAACATCAATTTCAACAAAATTAGGTGTTGTCAGCCTCTTAACCTATGTTGTGTGAATTAATTGAATCATCGGTTTCTTTTGAAGACAAAATGTTGATATAGTTTTAACGTTACCTTGATTTGGGTTGGTGAGGAACTGTTTCTGAGGAAGAGGAAGCGGATAAAGAGAATCAGTGATAGGATTGTGTGAGAGTGACATATTACTAGTTGAAAATTAATAAATTCAAATAGATCAAAGAACGTAGTATTTGTTTATTAATTAAATGATAGAAAACATGCCCATAAGCGCCTTAGACTTTTAACATAACCGACGCGTTAACGTTACAGATCCCCAACGGTTGGGGCTACAACCCCTGGTCGCAGACCGGCCACAAGAAACAGCGCCAGCCTGACAACGCCGAATTCGACATCAACCAAACCGCCGAGTCCTGCATGAGCGTCCTCAACAACGTCTACAACGACGGCATCGCGTGGCACGACGTGGCCTGCTACCACGAGAAGCCGGTCGTCTGCGAGGACTCCGAAGAACTCCTCAATTACGTCGCAAGCACCAACCGGGGCCTCCGTCTGTGATCAACTAATTAACTAAATTCACTATATTAGGAACTGTTTTAATCAGGCTAGAACAATTACAACGAAAGTACCTAATCTGTAATGTAACATTCGAAACTGTTTTCAACTTGTGTCTAAGATACTAAAACAATTAATTGTTACTAGTTTATATCGCAAATATCAAGACGCCTCTATCGTAAAAGCTGTAACTAAGGTCGTATTGTGGTTGACGCGTCGATTCGAGCAATGCTCATTTTACTAGTGACGATTGACATTTAAAAATTAACATATCTCTAAATATGTTTTAGTATCCTTGTGAACAAGTTTTGTTGGTTCGCATCAAGAATGTTGTCACACTTTGATGCCAATAATTCCGTTTTGTGGCGGCTCTATAAGAGCTGTAATTTTGTGGTAAAAGTTAACCTTGCCTAGATGATGCGCTGCGGCAAACAAGGTTACTTTTAACGAATGAAACGTCAAAAAGTACAAGGATCTGCAAGCGAAGGTATTTATAATCACCGCACTTGTAGCTTGCCACAATAGCCTCTAATATCCCCCAGCTACACTGCCTGTTTCACAACGTACAACATTTGTACAAAAATTTATTATAAGTTCTAAATAGGATGAATTAGGTTTACTGCCTGAGGGACGAATTTTTATTTGTATATAGAATAAAAATAAGAAAGATAAATCAACTCGTTTTATTGTATATTTAGGACATCGCATTTACCTTAGTCTAAGTAGTTCACAACCAACCATTGGAAAGTACTTCAAGAGGAAACATATTAAAGCTTATTGCTGTACTAATAAAATAATTTCACTGGCTTCACACTTCTACACTTGAACATGAAATAATGAAAGTTGAGATTTTATAACTCAATGTAAAGACGACAAAATCACTTGGGTATCTGGATCTCTATAAAATTTTTTCAAGGCAACCATTAAAGCCTTCCTAATAAACTATTAAATCCCCATCTAATCTAGGCCTATAGGCTACATACCAAAATCAAACAAAATTTAACATCACTAAATCACATTAAAAAAATCGCAGAACATTATTTAGGAACAGTCTTTAAATCACATCTTAGCAATTGACAACTTCGCTTAGAATATAGAAAATACTTTTTCAAACATGCATTAAACTTAAGAAAAATAACTAACTTTCTAGGACAAACTTTATCCTATGCTTACCTGCTCGGAACAATTTATAAAATAGGTAAATACTTTTCATTTTTAATATCTACCTATTTTCGGTATTACACTTTAAAAACTATAGGAACTATTAACCTTCAGTTCAAAACAAACAACAAAAAAATGTCTTATATTAGTAACTAAAATCAATGACTCCTAAATATTCATAGTAACGGCCTTGTTTAAAGATTCAACATCGTTAGGAACACATGTCATATAACACAAAAATAAAAGAAACAGAAAAAATAACATCTTCAATGGCAACATAAATAACAGTTCTTACGGCCCTCCACACTCGCGCGCAAACATAATACAGCAACAGTTGATATGATAATACCAGTCAAAGTGTCTCTAGCTAAAAGTTAATTTCTCACGCTGAAATTATAAGCTAAGCAAACCTTCGCCTACGCAAAGCAGACGAGTAAGCAACTTTCTTTTTGAGATAAAAAATCTCACTTGTACGCCGCTTTGCTACCACTTAAGAGGGTGCATCCGTGCTGAGCTCGCAACGTCGCATTTTTGGTGATTTTTTGCGATTATTTCACAGAAATTGAATGAAAGTATCAAATATCTGTCTGCAGTGCACTTCGTTTTTAGTGTATTAATGTGTCTAATGCAATAATTCATCGTGATGGACTTTTATTTTCTTATTAAACGAGATATAGTATTTTATCCCTTTAATATGAAAATAAAAGTCCATCACCATTAATCATTGCATTACACATATTAATACACTAAAAACGCAGTGCACTACAGACGGATATTTGATACTTTCATTCAATTTACGTGAAATAATCGCAAAAAATCACCAAAAATGCGACGTTGCGAGCTCAGCATGGATGCACCCTCTTAATCAGTCTCCTTTATTACTGCTATTGTGAACATAAACAAGTTAAGTATATCTGAAACTTTGACCAATTTTAATTCAGAAAACATAACACGTGCATAATCAAATAAGTACTTCTTGTTCCTTCCGGGCATAATATGTTCCGTACGAAAAGGGACGTCGAACAGTTAACTGATGCGTGACGATGTTTCCCTAGTTACACGTTTATTGAGACAGAATTCAAAACTGCTCATAATTAAGTCTGGCCTTTTAGGGTTAAACTGCTCCACGAGGTTCGCGCATGAATGTGAAAGGCCCAGGACCCTACCATGGTCAATGGTGCATAAAGGGGTCATACAAGTCATTACATTCAGTAAAAGACATGCTTATTTTAAAATGTAGATAATAATACACAATACCTACATAACTTGCGACATTGCATGTTTCAAAATAATCATTTTCAAATGTATACAGCTACTTATAATTATTAGTAGCTTTTGCACTAAACATATAACAATACAAATAATAAGTCTTAACTCTCTTAACTCTAATACTGCCATGCGACACCAAATCAAAACACGTCGCGTCTAAACCAACCGCTAATCAGAAAGTGAGAATGCGTTCGACACTAACCTTTATACAATCGGCACTAAATGATCTGAATTTTCTTTACCTATGTGTTAATATAAGATCAGGTCGAAGAATTTAGCACCTATAAAAATATCAAACAACGCAGCAGTCGTCTATTAGCAAAATACGACGGCGACCCCGTGTAAACCATGTATATGGGTTTGATAAAAAAAAACAGATAGATGCAGAATTTTGCGGTGGGATCTTAGCCTAAGATTCTTGTAGGCCATATATACATATATCTAAAAATATACCCAAAATAATCTTATTACATTTTTGAGATCCATATAAAGTTGAACGACCACCGTCAGATAAGGTATCAGGAGAAAACAATCTTTGCACCGATTATTTTCCACCTTAAGCGCATAACCATAAAGTCGTTTTTAATTAGGCACGACCGCATTTTGCATTTAAAGTAGGAAATAAAAATAAACATAGAAAATAGCTATGGAACATAATAATTTCTTCAGCTAGGTCAGAATTGAAGAACTACCTTTGGGGACATGTCAATTTTGGAAACAGTTTTGTTAACAAAATTTGCCTTTCAAGAATCCAGGTGATTGAAGAGAAATCATGCTGTGCCCACAGCTACTTGTGTACTCATGGAAATCTATGCATGCCAGATATCATAACGAGGTGGATCCTGCTGTCACCGAGGTTTCTCCCTTAAAAAGTACACGTAAAATGATATGAAAGCGGTTGATATGGATGCGATATGTAAAAAACTAAACGCCTGCGCTTCTAAAAACTTTCCTCTACATCATCAAACCTTCCATCGTCCTGCAATCTTGCTCGACGGCGGGAATAACCCCGACCCACGGACTTGCGATCCTTGTACCGCTCACACATGATCAGATCCCGGGTCTTGTTAATGAGCATGTTCAAAACATTAATTTCCTTCCCATGTTCATTAAAATACATTTCGGAGTACATCTCTATCTCGGACGGAGTGAGGTGGAACTTCTTGGTTGCTTTGTCAACAACAGTGCTGCCATCATCTGAGGCGGAATCTAATTCTGGATTCAGCTTAGGGGCAGCGTCGGTAAGGGCTCGATATTGTTGTAAGGATGTCGCGAGCGTCATGGCAGGCAGTTCCGTGTTTGGCTCCATTTGAGGTTTCAGTAAGCTAGCGTGGTGCTTCCTGCGGTTCACGTAGAATTGGGACAAGTCTACAAAAGTATCAAAGAAAGATAGTATTAGTATCTACATGCTCCAATGGTTGCGAATAACAGGAGATGAGGACAGACAGGACAGACAGACAGACACACAAGTGATTTTATAATGGGTCCCTTCCTTTTTTTGGCTATGACCACATCACCAGTATCGGGAAAAATGTTTAGTTGTGTGCTTATTTCGTACTTGTGTCTTTTTTGTTTTGTTTGACATAAGCCGTACGAGTATACCTCACCCCAGATAATATTGTAACTACAGTGATACGTTAACTAGCGGAAACTCCCGTAATATGGTGACGCTCTGAAGAACTATAGAGGACTAAAGAGTCCTCATTCATACTGATTCAAACAATCGAAATACTTGATTGAATTATGTAAATCATATTAGATAATGATCTTGCTGTACCAAAGTAACCACAGACTAACAAGGCATTCATTAAACTTACTTTTAATATAGGCTTCAGGATTCCGTTGCAGGAAAACTGGCCATAACTCCATCAAATCTATGAAATTCACGATCCCTTCACCAGAAATTTCAAGGTACAGATCCCCAAGCACCTGCAAAGAACATTAAATATTCACTTTCAACATTTAGGTATAGATTTTTAACTTGGTTTTTGTAAAGTTTTTTTACTAACATCATTTGCAGCCTATAACATTGTACTGCTGGGCACAGGCCCCCACTCAAACCCAGCATGTTACATTCAAATCTGCACCTTTATATCTAATCTAAACTTAAACCCCCTTATTTATAAACGCTCTGTAGGCTTCTGCTAACTTAGCAACCGTTTATCCTTATCTGTCACTTTGACATTTACCTTTTACAGATAAGGACAAACGATTGCTAAGTTAGCAGAAGCCTATAGGGCGTTTATGAATAAGGGGGAATATCTTTAGCCCCAGTGCCACATCTATGTTGTCTGTCAGTCAAGTGAGTTGTGGTATGTTTGTAGGTATAGATAAAGATAATATTTCCTTAACTTTTGGCACTTTAAGCTAACTTAAGTGAATTCTATTTACAGCACTATTTTTCAAGAGAGTCCAACAGACATTGTTCTACCCCATTAAACCATTATTTTACCATAATTTTGCTGGACCCTTATGCCCAGCAGTGAGACAGGTTGGTGACAATAATAAAGTTTTATAACTTTTTTCACAAGGATGTGGGTTACCTGATGGTAAGTGAGCACCATCAGATCATCGCCCATGGACACTTGCAACACAGGACTATTGCAGATGTGTTGCCAGCCTAGAGGGCTAAGACAGAATACCTCATGTACCATTACCCCCTTACTCATAAACGCTCTACAGGCTTCTGCTAACTTTGTCCTTATCTGTCCCTGTGACATTTACCTTTCACAGATAAGGACAAACGATTGCTAAGTTAGCAGAAGCCTATAGTGTTTATGAATAAGGGGGTTACTCTCCAGGCCGGAACACAGCAGCTGCTGCCATAACATTTGTATTTTTAGATACTTTGCGCTTACCACATCATTTCCCTTGGTGGATATGATGGCAATTGGTACAAAGTGTATAGATTTGCTTGTAGTGATCAAGTTTTGACCCTTATGAATTGCTCCGTCATTCCAGGTTGTACAAATCTGGTTTTCTATTTCACAATTGTCTGATAATATCTGAAATAAACAATGTGTCCTGTAACACACACTTTTGCTAACTTTACAAACTTCACATAGTCAAATGTGTGTAAATCCAAAACTATTTTATAGGTATATGTATGACTAAGAAAACTATAATTCATTAATGCATATCCTTGTCCAAACATGCCTGTAACAAATGTGTCATACCTTGTCCATAGGTACCACCCCATGAATGCTGGCCTCGAACACCTTTGTGGGCAATTTTTTGAACTCTGCAGACATGGGAACATAAAGGGTGCTTTCTTCTGGCCTTAGGTAATACCCACAATCAACCAGCCAGAACAAAACCCGAGACTCCATGCTGACCACAGCTCTGGACCATTTATTGCCATGCCATACAGCAATGTACTGAAAATGGTGAGTCTAGGTAAGTTATACTACTATAACACATAAAGATAATATGAAGGTTGACAACAGCGCAGGTTGGCATTGGCTTTAGTTGGTAACTTTATTTTAGTTATCTAAAGGGCACATTGATGATCCTCTGCATATCCATTGATAAATAGAAAAATCGGTGGGTAATTTATAAAAGTAAACTTGTAAACTTTTGGTCAAGGACATAACTAACTTTCTTCAATCAATTTAATAAAGTAAATACCTATAATGACTATGGTTAAAGCAAACAAATATCCGAGTACTTACTTGACCATGATTTAAGTTTGACCAGTCCGGTTTAGAACGAATTGAATTAAATGATGAACTTTCGGGCACACATGAATCAATGTTTACGTTATCCACCGTTTCTCTTTTCAGACAAAAAAATGAGAATGGATTTGTAAAAGTGGGAATAACAATATTCATTTCTTAAACGATCCTTTTCCAGTTCTGAGTCTGAGAAAAATAGTGGTTATTCAGCAAAATTGTAAGTTTAGTTCTCTTCCACTATTCACATTCAGCTGTCATGTCAAAAACTACAATATTTCGCGGGAAACCCGTAAATGTGCTCGACGCAAGCGACATCTGTTTGATAATGTTTGTTAGAAACAGCATAAGGAACAGCCGTCATAAGTACGTAGTTCTTAAAAACATCGCTAGATGACTGGCTAGTCAACAAGATTTAATAAAATAATTTTGCAAATTGTTATCTCTATCCATAATTTTATTACCTAACTATAAATTTCATCTATATGTTGTCAGCTTGCTGATGGCTGTCAAGGTTATTTGCCAAATACCTAGCTAGCTTATTTCTGGTAAAGTGACATCTAGCGATAATTTTCTACATCTTCTCTTTAGCTACGTTCACAAAATAAGATTGCCGGCACACTGGGCTCACCTAGTTTTAGTAAAAAGCGATAGATGGCAGTTACAATGAAAATTAAAACAAAAATAGCCTATTGCAACTTGCAACCGAAGCGAACCAGACTGAATTGAACCTAAGAGTAATAACATGACTGGCTAACAACGCTAATACTAAGCCACTGCAGTTAGGGACTTCCTTTCGCGGGCACAAGCAGTAATAAGGTGTCATCTAGGATATCACGTGCCGTCTGCACTTCACTTTCCGGCATTTACCACCAATAGGTAGTTAACAATGGTAGCTAAGTAGCTACTTAATTCCAATTAACCTAACAACGCATTTGAAAAAGTAGTACATAGGTAATATGAAAAACCTAGCAAAGCAATAAGAATGATTTTTGTGTAAACAAACGGGTGGAGCTGCTTGCAGTCACGTGGTTTCATCTTCTCGCATAAGTACTGTTAGGTACTGTAATGTAAGTACCTACCTACGTGCTTACATCTTGTAAGGTAGGTAGGTAGGTACCTATGTATGGATAGACCTTGATTGAAGACGTTGTATCGCAGAAGATCACTGGAATCAGGCATCTCTGTAAAAGCCTTGCCCATTTTTTTTCTAGTGTAGGGATTTAAGTACTCCTTTCTCTAGTGTAGCCGCAGCCGTATGTTGTAATTTTTTTGGGTAGTCTGGTAGGCACAATGTTAAAAAATACATCCTAACTAGGTAGGTCCATAGGTACATGCCTTAAAAAAAGTTACTTAGTGCTTAAAATGTCTATTCGCATCGCATCAAATCCAAACAACTGAACCGATAAAATGAGATTTGGCAAGTAGGCGAGTTCAATACCTAACTAGGTAAGTACCAATTAGATTGTTTACGCTTTGCTTCAACCTTATTTTTGTCTTCGTGTTTAGGTAGGCACTTACCTAGTACCTACTTACTAGGTAAGTAGGTAGTTTAATCACATGAAGCAGTTTGTTACCAATATTTTTTTATATTTACTTCTGGCCCATACCTGGGTAAGGTACTTACAGCAGCTAGGTATGCTAAAGGTAGGAATAACGGCCGAGGTCGTCGCGAATAGGTAGTAGGTCGGGAGGGTCACGCAGAGGTGACAGTCGGCGTGCGTGTGAGATACGGGGAGGCGTCGCGCCGGGCGCCGGGCTGATGTGAGTGCAGCTCGCGGCGGCGGCGCTCCCGACGGCGGCCGGCGGGGGCGCGGGGCGCGGGCGGCGCTGCTGCCGCCGCCGCGTGCTGCCAGTCCGCCGCGCGCCACCGCCACGAGCGTCCACCGTGCATCGACGTGCGACGCACCACCACTCCGCCCGCTGCAGGTACGTACCACATTGACACGCTTTATTATCTCGAAGGTGAGACTCGTCTCGACTGCCGCGCTATTTCGGCCCAATCCTGTTGCCTAGCGACCAGAAATAGCCGATGGCGGTCCACGCCGACGTCGTCATCCTCGATCCCGATGGCCTCGGCGGCGGGGCGCGATGACCGCGTGTTTGTTTGCCAACCGACTGAGAATCCCTAAATACTTGCCGGTCATCGCTTCTGCGGCTTTATCAGTGTTACATATTTATTAGTTGCCGGTACGGTGAGGTCAGCGGGCGCGCGCGGCGAACTGCGCCTTATCGCGTGGGCTGTAGGGTCGTCGCGGCGGCCTCGGGCCTGGTCTGTCTTTGCTCTGCTCTTGCGTCGTCCCCAATCCCCTGTAGCGCGGTACATACTCGTACCTATAGCTACGGCTAGATTCAACTTCCACACGCAACAACGCATTAGCGTTTAATTTTAATACCTTAGTAAAGTAGGTACCTACCTAACTATCAAGTCGCAAAGTTGACAAAGCTCATCCGTTATCAAAACACGTGTCATTTACCTACCCAGGTCGTTACTATTTTGTTTAAGATCATTTTAGATACATAAGTATTTTTACGAACAAACTAAACTTGTTTGATTAATAGGCACTTATATTGGCACTGTTATGATACCATTACCAACGGACGTGCATCGCAATAACGTATCTAGGTAGGTAGTTATCTAGTGGTAGAGTATTTATTTAAGTGCGCCGGGCAATCAGTGATGTTAAGAATGCAAGCAACTAGAGTACCTAACCAATCTACCGCGAATCGTATTACGTAAGGCGTGCAATTGATAAAAACGCGACATGCTCAAGTTAGTGTCTGTGCTGATTGACATAGAATATATATTTTTTTAAGTAGGTACCTACCTACTTAAGTTCCTAACCCAAGCTGCTTTACGGCATAGCACCGTTATCGATAATGCATTGGTATTCGTGGGCATTTCTTTTGTTTTGATAGGTATAGCTATCATTTGGTAGGAACGAAATTGCGAATACCTACCTAGGTTGGTGTTTGTGAAATAAACTTGAAACCTCGCCTACATCTACATATGAGTAAATGCCAATCTAAATCGCCGTTGCCTGCCGCTAGTGTTTGTGTACCGCACTTGGGTATTTATCATCAGATTATGTAGCTTGATTTAACTCGATAGCATCTTGTTTCACCTCTTAAATTGAAAATGAGCACTATCCCTATATCTATTTAGCATATCGATGATGCCGTCTTCAATATTAACGCAGCAAAGCAAGTAAAGCAACCCTGAATGTTTGAGTCAGCATCCCAGTCGCCTGGCCTCTCCGCCGCCTATATGAAATATTAGTAAGTTGCGTGCGGGTTGCCTGGTGACGAGGGATCTGGTACACGGCGCGTTCTCTTCGGAAGCAGAGTACTTTGCCCGAATCGCGCCAAACGCTCTAATCTCGCTTTTACCCGCTACTCGATACGTCTGAATACCGTGTGCGGACGCGTCGACTCTTATTATACCCTAGACGCATCGCTTAAAATGATTCCGGCGGCCTCGTACCATTTAGGTTCTCGCCAATCTCGCACTTAAGCGTGCGGTTGTAGAGCCATAACCGCTTGGTGGTCGGTGGGGCGTTAACAGTGTTTCGGAGTTGCGGCGCGAGTCCCCGTCGCACGCGAGAGTGAAAGTCGGGGGAGGGTGGCGGGTGGCGCGCCCGGCGGCACCCCGCAGGAGTGGTCGACCCGGGACCTCCAACTAGGATTTGCTAAATCTGCTGCTTTTGCCCGAGGTCTTAGAAAAAGAAAATTAGTTGCAAACTCCATACATACTACGTGTCTTCACCGACTAAAGTCACTTGTTATCAGGACCATAATTCACAGTACCGGTAGAAAAACAAACGCTTAATAAACGAGTTCAGATACCTAATTAGTGCATCGCAATGTTCGCCAGTACCCATCCCATGATTCACTGTTTCGTATCACGCACAAAGGCTATAGTCAACTATAAGCCTGTGGCGTTTGCGATGCATTCTTTTTTCTCCTGTCGTTAGACTATTTGTAATCCAATTACGAGTATGTAGGTACTCGTACTTACTTATTTACCGGTACGGTTGACTTGACGTAGCATTTTATTTTGCAAGGACGCCTCGACGCGTCGTCGAAGAAGTGGTCTGTCTTTAGTATCGAGTAGTGGTGGTTAATAGTTAGGTCGTTACTTATCTTAAACGCTTAAGCAAAGGTCAACGTTTAGGGACATTTGCTCTACTAAACGTTCAGAGACAGTTACACTACATATAGGATTTAACTAGGTACTAAAAGACCTGTAACACAAACTTGCACCCGCGGTTTCGCTTCTGTTGAAAAACTCCCTATTCCTAGGGAATTTAGCAAAATTCGTACTTATTCTTGACAACACCGTAAAGGGAACCTCTACAAAATTTCAGCTTTCTAGGTCCTATGATTTAAGCAAAGCGTCATATCTCGTTAGCCAGACTGTCAGATTATTCGTCACCGAGGTTACGTACTAACAGCAACTTCTTCGGGGATTGTTTGGGACCAATAAATTTGGATAAATAGACCACCTAATGTCAGCCAAAGTATGCTAGTTCTCTACATACATCATTACTTCGCAAGATAGTTTAATACTCTATAAATATGTATTCCGAAACGAGTTAAAAAACAGTAATGTTAATTAAGTGTTACAGTTAAACCATCACCAGACGAAATAGGTATCCTAAACATTTAGGCCTTTCCATTATTGTCTTGACAGTACCAATATACCGACAAATGTTTACGAGAACATCAAGTCATTTACATTTCCCGTGGAAAAAAGGTTTCAGATGAAGTAGAAATATCTTTTACACTGTTTTCAAATAGAACAATCGCGTGCCGTGCCCAAGCAGTTGAATCAAAAGTAAATAGGTACAATACAAGAACCTATACTTATGAGGTCAAAGCGTTTACCATTTCTAAAAAAAAGTAAATAGGTAACTGAAAAGGAGCCTAAAAAGTTTTAGATTTGGAAATAAATTACGTACTGAATTATTATTGAAATATAATTATGAGATTGCCTTTCACATGATTTTCCCCGGAATAAAGCGCGGCCTCGCCCGCACCCGTGATCACGAATCCACTAATTTGATTCGCTAAGTGAGTTACGCTGCCGTATCGTAATTATGCAGCGTACTCAGCTTTGGGATATACTCATCGCAACTATTCAGCAGAGACCTCTGGCCGCTGCCTCCCTGTCGAAGAAAGAAGTCGGCACATCCGCCACGTCCAACGTTTCCGACCTTTTATACGGCACCCTCTACCTGGCCAGAAAATGATGAACGTTACAGTTATTTACAACCTATTTATTATTGTACCCTTTGTCACTGCGCGTGGGCTTTCTCTCCGCATTTTAAAGCCTGTCCACTGAGTATGTCGTGTGGATACAAATGTTCCACATTTAATAAACATAATAAGTTTAGTTTTAGATACAGTACAGTAAGTACTTATTGAAAACCGCAACAATCTTCCAAATGCTGTCTGTCTCGGCCTTCCCAAACCCGTTCATCACGGCTGAAACACTTTTCCTTCTGTTTCCCCAGCTTGTGGTTAGGTTCCCGACTTCAGTTAAGTACTAATTTGTTAACTTAAGGTAAGGTGAGTTGCCTAAGTGATTACAATATTACATAGCTTACATTTGACCTTTGTTAATCACTGTACAATTTACTCAAGTAGATGTCTTTCAAACGTCTTAGATATAGTCTGGAATAACCAGAGCGATAGGCGTCGAGGGTGCTCTCTGCCGACCACGCTTCAATTATTTCCCGAATTCGCTTCACCTTGGGTACGGCTTTATGTATTTAATGCCTAGGTAGACAATTTCTTACTAGTGATCGATTTGTGCCTGATAATTTGTGATCTTTGCGTACTTACGTAGGTTAGGTAGAGCCATTAATAATAATAATATAGCCTTTTTATTCCGAATTCGTTACAATTTCAGTAAGTACATGCTGTTGTTTTTTATTATTATTATTATTAATTTGTAGCGTAATTCGGCGTGCCTCATGGCATAGGCCTCCTCCGTTTATGGGAGGGCCATTAAGAGCATATAACTTTTTCGCATTAACTAACGCAGCCGAGATTTAAAGCTTTTAAATAAGGGTTAAATGATTATTGCTTGTTACATAAAAGTTATCAGAATTTGACGGTTGCTGTATCATGTCATTTCATTTTCGCTTCAGCGCAATTCATGCGGTCAGCCAGATTATATCACACATTATTGACTGAGCCATTTAGGCCATTCCGCATAATAAGTAGGCCAAAAAGATCTCCGACCTTAAATAACTTCACAAAAAAAAATACTAAAGCAAATTCGATAGGTACCAACCGGTATCTAAGTCATATCGAAACGGCTTCATACCTTTGTGTTAGAGTAAGATATGATTCGTGCTTGCACATCGCTGCGATATCACTTTGACGCAGTTGAATCCCTGAACACTGACCCCGCTTATCCCGCGCCAATGTAAACGTTGAACTCGCCGACAGCAGTCTCGAACAATAAATCTCGACTTCTTTTCTTACTACTCCGTCAATAGACACTGCAGTGTTTTATTGAGGAAGTTCAAGGGAGTGGCGAGCGAGAGACGCGTGTAGTAACAAATTGTGCCCCTGCGTTTTTCAATACCGTTCTAACGCTCAATACCTACTTATAGACTTGGGAGTAAAATCCTGCAAGTCGCGTTGGACTTCGAACTCGTTGACGTGAAAAAAAAAGTGATACTTGTCATTTTTTCCTCCTTGTCTACGAGTAAATGGGGGTTAAGACCAGACTCAACACGGTGTTCGAGACGAATTTTGTAACGTAAAAATTTTGCTTCGCTAATTTGCTCCCATTGTTTAAATAATAATTACTCGCCGCGGCATGCAGGCATCGTCATTAAAATGGTCATTAACCCTAAAGAGCATAACAGATATTGATATTATTCGGGCGTTTAACCGCCGTTTTCACAATAAAATTAGTCGATCACCTTGGCTTATGTTACGTCCTACTGTTGGGGACAGCCCTCTTCCGGAGATAAGGTGGAGAACAATCAATAATATGTAGATTTAGTTTAGTTTAAGGTACCTAATTATTTTCTGTTTTTGTATTTGTTTTAATTTTTTATTATGATATTTATATTATAGTAGATATAGATAGTAGGTAATAGGCAAGTTAATAACCTTAATAAACTTACTCAAGAAATAAATAGAGGTAACAATACTCGCATACTAAAGGTACAGTCAACCATATAATTTGCAGATTTGTTTACAAATAGTTCACACTTCAAATTCTATAATAGGTCATGCTTGGTCGGATTAGGAATTTCTCTGTTCTATGGATCTACTCGTACCTACAAAACTCTACAATCGAGCCAACAATATTAGTTCTATGGGACAAATGGGCAGTAAGTATCAGCACACTACATGATAATGTAGATGTGGGACAATATTATTGTCAACACAATACGGATAACTCATTATTACGATCGAGAATAGCTCGACATGTTTCGGACTATTACGAAGACTACATAATTTACTCGTAGATAGAAGGCACCTGCATTGAATAATTCGCGTGTTGGAGAGATTGAACGCGGCTAGGGCGCCGGCCCGCGGCCGCGGCAGCTGCAATGCAGCTGGCACCGGCGTTTACTCGTTTCGTTTTGCTCCCTGTACACTGGGACAACGCATTGGGCCAACGTATTGGGCCGGCAGCATGCAAAGCATACGCTGTACCAATACCGCGACTAACCCTACAGTATCAGAGTGCTTGTGAACTCAATTGTGTTCCGGCGTGGATGGCAGCCGGGCAAATTAATGGCACAAGAGGCAACTCATATTAGCCGGATGGCACTGCATTTAATCAATACGGTGTTACGGATAAACACCCAGCCTGACATGAGTAGCGGTGATCGCTGAAAATCAGAGTCACTTGTTGTCGTCCTTGTATTTTCATTAAAAATGCGTTCGGTGAGTTGCGGGTCAATGTTAGCATAAACCTACCACTGGTTGGAGCATATTCGGCCAGTGCATAGGCCAATGCGCTGGCCCAACGGTACTTGTAAAGGGGCTGCTATCCGCACTGGCGGCGCCGAACGCATCACGTGCATCTAACATTACAAGCTGGCGTCGGCTGGCTCGGTCAACTATTTTCGCTTCGGTGCACATACGAGATCTTCGGAGCGAAGATATTATGTGATGGCTGATTTTTATTCCTTTGGTGAATCGCTGAAATGGTGCCATCAAAATTAGACATTAAATTCCGATTTAATTGAAACGCTGACCCGCGAAAGGTCTAAGTTCAAATTTTATTGTTGCAGCGATAAAGAGCAGAAAGTAAAAGGGCTATGGGTAACTTGCACATTTTGACGTAAAGTGCTTCAATAGGTATGGCAACAAATTTTGCACGGTATTATTTCGTTTTTCGTTCCCCTTTTTGTAATCCGTTTTGTAAACTCATTTAAGTGAGTCCATAAAGTTCCTAAAGTAGTCTCTGCTACCCCTGTGGGAAAGAGGCGTGACGATATGTATGTATGTATAAAGTTCCTACTAATTGTCAGTTTTTAAAAGACCATTACCAGTTGTAACGCTGTTACGATGTATTCGGAAGGTCTAGGTCAAGGAAGAAGTTAATATGAGATAGAATCGGACGGAATGCGTATTTTGTATGTCACCCATCGAGATCGATCGCTATCGTGAGATTGTATGGAAAATCCAAAGTAGTTCTAAGGACTTTAGATCTTGATAGGATCGAGAATTAGGCCCAGGAGCGCCACCCTTGGCGCGCCGGCGCCTGCCCGTTCCCGCGTCCTAGCGCACAATTAGGTCAGTTTTACTCGAGCAATGATAACTGACACTACCTACTTGATTAGGTATTATTAGATTTCATATACAGAGCAAGCGTTAATGGTTACGAACATGCCTTCGACTTGTAGGAACTCGATGTTTGTTAGAGCGCGTAAGAGGTAGATATTAGTTGCATTTTGTTTAGGAGGTGATAATGACAGTTCAACGTAATGCAACTGTAATGTCACTCGGCTTTTATTTCGATCGTTGGCCGGAAACACTTTCATGTGTCTTGTATATGCTATGCTAAAGTAACCTTTATTGTTCAAAAACATGTCTACAAATTGTGATATGATTTCAAAGGTCCAACAGTAAGCTTTTTCTTTCGGACATTTAATTTCTATAAAAAAGTATACATACCTAATTAATTTAAATTACAAAAGCTCTTGTATGTTTTTTTTCACCATGTAAGTTATTTAATTTCGTTCATGTGGCAAGGGTTTCCTATAAACTTTTATCCCATTTACATTAGTGCTCTTTTTGACTACCTACCTAACTAAGCTGGTAGGTATTCTGATTGCGATTTGACCAACTTATCCGCAACATTGTACCAACGTATGTATATGTCCGAGTACAGGATCGATGCACATAAGTAGGTATAACGTACATATGTATAATTTTCCTCGTGTGTATTTCTGCAAGAGCCCTTGTTGACAGTTTGTCCTGCAGCTGGTATTTCCCCTCGTAACAAAGCCGTAGGTCATTATTCTCTACACGTTTTTCTACCAAGGGACGCCTCTCGGGCATTTTCGTTGCTAAACCTCCGTGGAATTTCACGGGATCTAAGTGCTCCGCCCAACGCTTGGAACTACGAATTTTCGCAGTGGCTACGCGTGTAAGCGACGGGTTCTTATGAAGACCAGTTTCGTCTAAAGATTCTAAAGCAAGTTTAAAACTCTACCTGCATAAATAAGTCGTCCGATGTCCGATGCTGTACTAACTGCTAAGTTATTTTGTTCTCTGAAAAGATTCGTGCTAACTGAATGATAGTTACTTGGCTGTAATCACATGTATTATATACAAACCATAAAACTTTATAACACCAACATAAGTCTTTAATCTGTAAAATAATTTACTCTACTCTTAATTTTAATCTGCTCATTACTTATCAAGATAATTAATATACGAAAATGAAATAATTGGCACGATAGCTCTTAATCTGTTGATAAAATAGGTACCTAATGTACATGTCATTAACCGTAACGCACTTTAAGTAGTTTAATGTATATACAAAGCCGGCTCTTTTGTAAACATTATTCTTTCGGAATATCTACGGATTTGGGTAAACTGAGTCGTCAACGGCGTCCCTAAAGTCGGGTCGCTGTAAGAGCTGTCACATCACACCGAATGGCCGCCGCCCGCGTCGAGATAACGTTATCAGCAATAGCCTTGCTGAGGATTCTGCGACATGCCGTGTGTATTCACACGCCTTTCTCTTTGCACTAGTCCGTTGGCAGCGCACGTCCAACTGTCCTCTTCGGGGTATAATGTATATCATACCGCTGTTATGTAACTAGGCTCTTTACTTAATAAAGACGTGAACTAAATAATATTATGCAGTTGTTGGTGTAGGCCCTGAGTATGTATGGCAATCGTTAGCCCGCTTTTTAATCTCTACTAGGTCTGTCTCTAAAACTAGGTACATTTTAAAGATGCAAGGATCACTTGTGCAGTGATGTGTTGACTGCAGTGCGGTGGACCGGTCCTCGCTTTGAGTATCGTGACGTCACTCATTCCATTGTCTTAGCTTATGTTAGGTATCAGCTTTTGATCGAGTTTTTATCCGCCTACTGATAGTGTCGAGAGGTTTTTATTTTATGACCTTATCGCATTTTATCATGAGCACACAAACTTGAAATTCTATCTGGTGTTGGTTGCCAAAGAAGTCAATATAAATAACATGTTTTGGTTAGGCGGTTGAGTGAGGGTGATGCCTAATTGTTTTTTTTTCTTATTTTCGCTATCGTCTTAATTATGCAGACGCACTTGTGTATGAGCTTTATCATATTCGTATTAGGTACAATCTAATCGAAGTGCTGAGTATAAACAAACGGCCACTCGTTTTTGGCGTGTCGCCTAGCAGTTTTACAACGAAATGCTGCCATGACCGGCGTCGGTTCGTCGTCATAATTGTATTATGGGAATCGTACTGGCAGGATGCTTTCAATGCGCCCCCTCGTTGGAGTGTCATGCCCGCTGTCACTGAAACGAAAAGAGGTCGGCCATTCTCTGCCATCCAGCCAGGCCAGCCGCCGCCGCGTCGCTATATCGAATATACCGCACCACGCACACACGCGCACACACACGCCACACAGCCACTCCCCAGCATGTAACTCACGCGTGCTTGCTTCCGAGTGTTTCTCTCTAGTCCTCTGAATCTCTGTAACCTTCTAATTGGTTTCACTTGTTAATTGTGTTTTTGCGTCGTAGATGTTTTACGAGAAACGCATTATAGAACGTATCTTTAATGTATAATAAGAAGATTTTCTGACCAGTTTCCTTTTGCGATATAACATTTTGCAATGTTAAGTATAATTTCTGCTGAGTTGGTACTGTTGGTGATGTTTTCATGCCCTGTATACGCACAGATGTCAGGTAAACTTAAATGAAGTAAGTAAGTAATTAAACGTGACACGTAAATTTAATATTTTTATTGATAACATCTCATTGACCTAATGGATGGTCTTAACGACTGGAAAACGACCAATGCGATCATACCTGTTCGAGTCTTAAGATTTCGTATACTTAGGTACCTCAGTGGAATGTGCCTCCCGGCCATAGCACACCAGTCTCGCTTATGGGTGCAGTCGGTGGGGCTTCTCTGGCCTCCCCCCGCCCCGCGCAGGCGCCGACCACATAGCCTAAATATAACTTGGAAATTCTACATTAATATGTCCTTTATTTCCGTTATTAAAGATGATTTTCTGGGTTTTACCATTGTTTGACCACAGACGATGATTTGTTAGTTGGCTTGCAGATTCAATTTCAATTATTTTATTTATAAACTAAAAAACTACAATTATGAGTACAACAAAATGTTTTCAAACATATAAATAAAACTACTTTTAATGGTTCAATGTAGATATTACCTAATATATTGAAGAAGATTCCAGCTCTACAAATTTTAATAATATGCTCTACATTGTAAATATTTCCATAATTATTTGAGTTTAAAAGTTGATATTTGCGAGGCTGCTAGCGTACGTGGTCGCGTTGCGCCGGCATGCGAGCGACCGCGACTTCATTGGTCGGCTGGTGTAGCAAGTTAGCAACAGCGCCGTCACCTAATTGACTCCACTCTGCACCTTAATTAGTGTTTGTCTGCGATCGCTACAGCGGCTTGTTATAGAGCCACCATTCTTATTATACTTTACATTATATGGATAGCGCGAGGCCACGCAACCACCTGACGCGAGAGCAGCTGGCGGCCGGCTGCCTGCGCTTGCGCATAAACTCGTTTCCAGGCAGACGCTACAATATGGCGGACTACAGACAGCCAAAGATTTACCAACAAGCTCGTATGACAGTAATCACTGTACATTATCGCGTCCCTAATCCACGGCTACCTGCACATGCAGCGGCCGTGTCGTCATCGCCGTAGAACAATAGCTATCTACTCTTCAGCCCTACAGCCACAACCGACCGTTTCTGAGAAGCGGCGGCGCGAGTCTGCGCTCTTTGTTGTCGGCGGCCATTGTCGAGCGGTTGTCCTTTGCCGCGTCCATGATCGTATTTTTCCGCCGATGATGCGAGCAAGCAACGCGCCTTCGCGTTGGAGTTGTTTACACGAGATGCTAGAGTACATAGTACGTGTACGGCTAGTTATATTGTACGTATAGGCGGCTGGCGCGTAGGCAGCGACCGTCGTGAGCCCGCGGCGGCGTCGTCGCACGACCCTGATAATTTGCTGCGCTTATGTTACTTCAACGGCTTCTTGCGACACATTGCGGCCGCTTTCCTGGGTTTCTACTCCCTATGCCGCTTAGTACTCGATTATTTAGGTGAATAACACAATTCACGCACCTTCCTTGTTTCGCCGTGGCAGGCACTCGTTTCAGTTTTTCAGCGATGTTTTGTCGTAAGTACTGCCGCACGCCTGTAATTTTGAGGTGTGATAATTTATTTACTCTTCGCCTAAATTTGTTCATGTCACGAATACGTAAACCACGCCTTGTTCGCGGCGCAACGACGACGGTTCCGGCGACAATACCATCAGTGATTTGATTATTTCATTTAGTCGGGAGGAAGGACGGCTAAATATTATATGTAATCAGTCATGACCTTTTAAAGCTTCTAATTAGCGAGTTGTACATCATAATAATATATGTATAGCTGTGTGTATATATGTCATTATAAACATTACAGCTAGTGTCCTGTTTGAGTGCAATCTTTTAGTTAGATGCTACGCTCGGAAGCATGTATACATAATTAAGTGTGTAATATTCGTAACGTATGTACGAGTATTAATTTAATACATACACACAAGTGTATCAGGGCTTCGACATGTCCCTAGTAATTGTCATGGTAGCAGAGCCACTACCGTTGTATATAGGTAACGCATCTATGTACAGCATCATGGCGCCGATTTCAAACACTTGATTTATAAGCTATGAGCTACGCTGATGTGTTATTGCTTGTAGGTACTTTGTGTATTAATATTGATTGTTGTTTGTTGGTCGCATCTCACTGACTCACGGTGAATAACTGGCTCATACGGCACAAATAAGCTAGAGTGACTGTTTCTGATATAAAGCGACTGCGTCGGCGTCCGTGACACCTACACGAGCGCACAGCACCTCTGCTATCTGGTGGTTTGATAAGGTCGCATTATCAGCGGGGGTCGGTGCGGGAGGCGGCAGGCGGCAAGCGGCTGCGGTCGGCTGTTGGTCGCACTCGGGCGGACGCGGGCAGAGTCGTCGGCTTGACACATGTTGCGGAACGTGCAGTGCGGGGCGCGCGGGACGGGACCAGGGACGGCTGGCGTCAGCGCACCGGCACGCACACAGCCGCGCCGCCGCAACACGCCGTCCGCGCCCGCTGCCCGAGGAGCGTCACAACTGCGCCTTATCGCATCGCAGCCATCTTTAAACGAGCACAGAGCACGCTACCCGCGCTGCTCGGTACGAATTCCATTCTAGATCACTTTGTTAATGCGACGACCATCATCTGCCGCTGCACTCTTCCATTGTGTGCGCTGCCAGCGACCGCGTCGCCACGCCGACCGTTTTGCTTCTACAAGGTTATGCTAATAATGTTAATGATTGTAAATTACCAGTTGGACGAGCTGGCTGAGTGAAATGCTCGTTAACTCGTGATATTCATATACCTAAAGCCAGACGATGCATTCCTGTTAAAATTATAATAGATTCGATTGTACTTATGATATGACATCTAAAGAGATGCCTATCGTTTAATGTTTAATATAACTCTTTGCAAAACGTTGTAGCAACGTCAGAATACTAAGCGGTCGTTTCGTTGTATATGTTGTCATATCGAATAAAGTTCCTTTCGCTTGGGCTCAGCGCTCGCCTACGGCGTATACCTACATCTCGCACTAGGGTGTTCTTGCGGCGACCATCTGTATCGATCTCGGAGGGAGGCGTGGGTCGGCATCCCATCGCCTACGTCTCCATAGCGGCGGCTGAAGCGTCGCTTTCGTAAAATCCAGGCTAGAGGCTGTCGGGCGGTGATAAAGGGAAACTGCCTACGTAGTCGGCCCCAGGCGGGATTGCTCGACGTGGCGTGTTGTCGCGCAGCTATATATAGCGCGTGTTGGTGAGCCGGTGAGACCGCACCCGCCGCGCCGCTCCGGCGACGACGTCCGATGAAAGGTCAATTGGCGCGCAAATTATTTGCGTCGCAAAATCCGCAGCGTCGCTGCACCATCGGGTAACAAGCACGCCGGCCAAACCGCCGACCTAATCATAACATTGCCTTCAGTAGTTCGTACTGTTGCGTTCCGAAGTCGCATGTGTTAATTAAGGCGTGAGTATCAAAGAAACAGCTCACGACTTATCAGTTGACATGCTACGAGTATGATGTAGAATGGCATACGTAATATTTAGTGTCGTTAGCAACTACCTTGGCTTACTACTTACATTTATTGTGATGTGAACTTAACCGTAACATCGGTTTGAGCTGGCAGTAAAACTGCAATAAACATAACTTCAATTTGGTTATAGTTGAGTGGAAGAGGGTTGCCTGCACTTTGACAACTGAAAAGAGCAAATTATTTTGAAATATGCAAACTCTATTTGTGTAATATGCTCTCTAGCTTGTAACACATTTGATGTACTCACTTATACCACAAGAGCATTCAATTAGAATTATCTCAACTGTTACGGTGAAATCAATGAGCAAGTGTATTGGTATAAACAGCTTAGCTATAGCTGCGTGAACTGAACGTAGTGATATAGTATCAAGACAATCGTCGCTTATGCTTGTGACGTCTTATCTTGTTTCCCATAAAACAATTGCGGCTGTAGGTACTTGCCAAGTTAGTGTACATGACATGACATACTCTTAAGATGATATAATATTGGGTGGTTGTAGAATGTAAAGATCGAGATGAGCATTGAGCATATACCGTCGGCTGATACTATTGATCGCAGTGTGCAGGGAAATTCCTTGGTGCTCGGTAGAACGAGTTTTGAATGCAAGAAGTGTTCAATTGGTGCGGAGGCCGCGGCGAGGTGAGCGCAGTACCATTACCACGGTATTTGCGAGCGTGGTTAGTCACGCGCGGAATGTCCACTGGCCCACGCCAACCGAGGACTCGCAGCCCGCAGGCCCGAGCGAACGACGCCACAGACGGCCACGATTGTTATTAATAATACGCCTCGCTTCACCTACCTACCTAGCGCTAAGCCATATATGTCTAAGCCGTATACAGGCGCACGTGTCTGATGGCCATCGTCGAGTTGGTCGTTGAAAATGTCTTATGAACCACGCCACTAACGCTAACTTTATATTAAAAACGTGCGCGTGACAAAACATTAACTACTTACTTTATATTTTACACCAAGATTGGCGTGTAACATTTGCATACGTTACCATTTACCCTGTCGACAATACAAACAATGATGTTGATGCCGCTGTAGAACTCTTAAAACGTTAATGAAATAAATGACACTGGAGTATCGATGTGAATAACGTACATTGCGGCTCTACATGGCCGAGCAGATATCCCACACTGACCATCGTACGCCTTAGACAGCGTGCAATTAATTAATATTGCTTACTGATTATTTTTATTCGTATTATAATGACGCGGAGTATCGGCGACAATGGGGCATACCTATACAAGTACACCTGGTCGACAAGGGTTCATTGCACCAAATTATACGTTCGGCTTATAATGCAACAAACAGTAGGTAGGTGTTCTTTAAATTAATATAAATTTGCATTTACTGTATACGATCTTAAAGCAGTTTAGCATTTTTATTTTCGTAAGTAGCACTTGAGGGAATATACGTATTAGACAATAGAGACGGTCCAAGAATCGGCAATAGAGCAATGTTGTCGGTCGGTTGAAAGCAAAAGTTTTAGTATGCGCGTCCTCGATAACTCGAAATGACTCGGTGCCTTGGGAATTGGAGTCAAACGAAAGTGAATCGAATTTGTATTATGGTGTTTAGTGTGTTAAATAATTGTTGATATTTATTACGTCGGTTAAAATCTAAGGCAATTTATGTGAACCGAAGGAATCTAATTACTTCAATATGTATTTCAAATCGTATGGTAGCACTATAGTAGGTAGATGGCAGATGGTGGATGTGTGTTCAGTTCAGTGCAACGGCGAAGGGTGAGCTCTGGCTCTGAGAGAAAATATTTTGGATCGTGACATAGTTAGGGGTGTGGTAGAGTCTTCCCTGTGTCAGTAGTTTCTGCAAGTTATTTACCGCGGTCTCTTTTAGCCTTCTTGATAGCTTGTTTTAATTAAACATATTATTACATTACATTTCTTAAATGTACACACGGCAAAATAATCAGGTAAGCCTTTGCATGTATGCGCCGTGTCAAACCTGCTTACCGAATAGCTTTGCTGTTGTACATATACTGACGAGCAAACAAAGTTCTATAAAAAGCGACCGGTTATTTTTGCTCCTCAGTGTATACAGGTATTCGTATTGGCTAAAAAAAAAGGTTTGAAAAATCATTGAATCCTTAAAGTAGGTAATACAACATCTCAGTGTGGAAACATTTCACTGCGATGCGGCCACTTAAATAAATATCTACCTACATGGCTACGGCCGCTCTACCGACGACACCGAGTTGCCGTCCACGCCATACCAAGTAAAAATAGACAGCTTGTTGAAACGTTAGTCACCTCCATGTGGAGTGTTATTGCTACCGCGGCTTAGTGCTATACCTATCGAGTCACCTCGTGTTGTTATATCTACCACGTGCAAGACGTTCATTGCAAACACGTCGGCTGCTTAGCAAGCGCGCGATATTTTTACATCCATTGTGACAAATAAACAGACGTCACCCACGTCGGTCGGTGATCGCGCGCGAGCGTTCGCATACCTCGCATGGTGAATAGGTGGGTAGGTACAGTACAGATAGGTTAAGCCTCGGCCGTGGTAGCCGGCATCCCTGCATCCCCGGCCGCCGGCTGTGCGGCGCTATAAATACACAGCAGGTGTGGTGGGCGCGCGGGGCGCGGGCCGGCGCGCGGGGGGCGCGGGCATCCGCCTCTGCAGAGCGCTCCAAACCGCTCGCAGCGGCCAACGGACCTTAGCGACGCCATATCGATTGCGAGGGCTCCCCCTGCGGCCCGCCGCCTCCATTGTGCTCGGGCTGGGATGCCTTCTCCGGCCGCTTCCTGCCTCGGCCCTGAGTTGTCTGCGGCCCCCCGCGCCCCGTTCCCCGCGTCAGGACACGTCCGACAGCTGCCGACAACTACATTTGTGCACCACGCGACGGGCACCGCTCTTTTATAACTCACTGCTCTCGATGCGTTTGAGACTGAGTTATTACTTAAAGTTATTGGCGATAATGGCGATGGCGAAGCACTTTGGCTGTGTGTAGGACCCTAAGTGTAGGTTAACATTTTTGATAGGTAGGTATTGCTGCTTACAAAGTAATTTAAATTAATTAGCTCAGGCCGATTGATAGATACTTTCCTGCACTTGCAAATGTTTTGATAGCAATAAAATTATTAGTCACGACACGTTTATAAAGCACCAAACACCTCAGTCCATCAGGACTAATTTGCAATAATGCAAGTGCATTACACCATAATTGCCGCAACCGTACCTATGTCATAATCACAAGTAAATAACATCACGATGACTCAATATTATGACGTGCAAAAATAAAGGGTCACTTTATATGGAGAGCGGTATACAAAGTGATTATTTATTTTTGCTCGACGGTTTAGTTCGGAGACGAGCGGGAGCTATACTTTGACGTGTCGGCTTAGAGTTCAGTGATCCGCACCGATAACTGCTTTAGCTACTTATTCGTATTTCCAAAGATAAAAAATAAACGTTATATGTATATTTTGTATAGAAACATTGCTGATATACAAAAGAGAAGGTTTAAGCGGTTAGCAAACAAAAAAAGGAACGAGGCGAAGCCGCGTGCAACAGCTTCTTATAGTTTACAATATTTACATCAACTGACCTAAATCAAAGTCCCAAAAACTAATCAAATCTTGTACTTCGGTACTAGGCAACGGATGAACAATCTTGCATATTATATAAATTCGGGTACTGGGATTCGTATTCATTCTAAACGCCTAGAATCCCCACTGGGAGTTGAACCATGAACCGCACACTTCATTGCAGTCAGGACTACCAAACCAATGGGCTGAACGGTCGTCGCCAAAATTCTAATAAATAAGTACTCACTTCGGTATCTGATATGCCCTAAACCAGACATGAAAAAATAGGTAATAATTTCAGCACATCTCGGTATTGAAGATTAAGTACCTACATACCTAAGTAAGCTAATCTTCAATAGAGAACAACAAAAAGTTAAAAAAACACGTTTCATCGAGCTGGGAGTTGTTACATTGTTTTGTCGCTGTTTTTATCTCATTAGCGGTCTAACAATCATAGCTAAGTAATACTGACCAACTAACCATCATTCAATAGGGTTAAGCTTAAGTAGTTAATAGGCTTAGTTTTATGACTCTATTAAGCAACTGTTATTCAGGTAAAAAAGTAGTAGGTAATCTGGTCTGTCTTGATGACATAGCTTAGTAAACCATAAATCTTTTCAAAAGTTATTAGCTTGATTCTTGTAAAGAAAAAAATGGTTTTACCGCTTTAAAGGATCATTTGCACGCCTGACGTTAACAAGGATGCAATTCTATCTCTATGTTCTCATAATTCAAGACAAAATGTGACCATCAACTTAATTAAACAACGGTAGGTTTTTTTCTAAAACTGATAGAGAACTTTCTTGGTATAATTGGCCTCTCGATTATTTACAACCTTAAGTTTGACATACCAAGGTTTTTGTTTACCAACTTACCTACTTGAACTCTTAATATTCCCGAACGTACACATAGCGTGGTAATGGTAATTTCCGTTATAATGATAGTGACTGTAATTTTTTATCGAATACTATTGCGCGAAGATAGCGTAGCAGTAATTATCCCTTGCGTAGCATATGCGTAGCTCGTAGCCACGTAGCGCTGATTTGTGTTATAATTAAATATACACTGATAAGCAAAATTACCGGGTTACTTTCCATACAAGGTTCCATACTAAGGGACCTCTATTTTTGCTCGTCAGTATAATACAGGAAGTCAAGTTATGTTACTGCTTTACATTCATCGGTTTGGTTGGCTCTAGTATAGCAGAGACAGGATGCGGCACGCGACGGTTCTACGGAATATAATGAGCTATTAGTTTATCTCTTTGGATACTAAGTATTTTCTTCCGAAATATAATTATACGTAATCGCTTGAAAAGTACATGTTACGAGTATAGCAGCTTATTTTTCATTGTTGAATTCGGTGTTTGTTTTGTAAACAAATTAAACAGAAAACGAAGTCAACGCGGCGCAGTCTCTAACTTGGTATTTGTAATGTTTTTGCTGAAAGCCTTACGTGACGTTTACGTAAACTATTTAAATATAGGTTAGGTACGTACCTATTTTAAATTAAATGCGCATTAGGATAATGCACGTTAGGTGTTAACTTAGTAGAGAAGTTACGTACTTATACAATGCACAGTCGCGTTGAATGGGTTCGTTTTTATCTAAACTTCATGTAGAGATAAATTTTGTTTGTTTGCAATATAGGTAGCGTAGCGTACTTCATCTTAAATTTGAAGCTACACTTTCCTTGGTTAAAATACTTTTTATCCCGAGAAAGAGCAAAATTGCGGCAAACGGCTAGTATTTAACCAATAAAGGCAATTATTGATATGCAAAGAAAATTCTTTAAAGACTCTTGCACCTACACGTAAGTAGGTAGACCGATGAAGATGCGTGGCTCTGAACTATTCTACTATGAAATAAGTGTTTTTATCTTGTTGCTTATGATTCTTATTGAAGCTCCCGTTTCACTACTATCATCTTTCTCACGGCAACGACGCATTAGGTTTCAAACCAAACTTACATTTCGACTTGCATCGCATGCATTACTCTTTCTTCCACATTCTCATTGCTTATTTTTCAATGCAACATAATGAAACAGTCTGGAGCGTCAAGAGCGGTGCTCCTGATCTCATTAGGCCGATTGTCGAGTGTTGCGCGTCCCCGCGGCTCCCCTAGCCGCTGCCGAGGAGGATGAAAAACATAGGAGCATCGCATCCGACCCTCCGCGCCCGTCCCGCGCCCACGCGCCCTCGGCCCGGCCGCCGGCGCCGGCCTCTCCGGCCGCCGGCCGCCCGCAGCGACCGCGACCGCCGCCTCACTCTGCCGGCGACGCTCTCGCGCACCGCACACGTGCCGCTCTGCCGCTCCCGCTGCGCCGCGCGCCATCCGCGTCTCGACCGCCCCGCGCCGCGCTTCCCGGAACGTATAACCGACACAGAATTGTTATGTTCCAGCGGACTATGCTACAGCAAATGTCATCTACGCCGAGCGCTCACGCCGGCGAGGTCGCTCCCCAGCCGCGCCTCGAAGGCCGCGTGTGCGGCGACGCTTCTTCGGAGGCTTCCTCCGACGCCGCTGATGACTTCGAACTGCCGCAGTGCAAGATAAGAAGGAACTATAATTGCACCAAGTGCACGTTTTATACGCAGAATCCGCGAGTTTATTTAGTGCATTCGAGAGACGTTCATTTCGAGAAAATCAAAATATACGACTGCCCTCATTGTGTTTACGCGTCGAGGCACCATCAAAAACTCGTGCGACATATTAAGATGGTCCACGCAGCGCCGTCGCAGGTGGCCAAAGCTGAGGCTGAAGCGCAAGTCACACCAAGCACAGCGGAACCTGTGGAGCGCATGGAAGATATGTTCGAAGAAGTTGAGGATAACGAGGATGATCAGATGGACATGGAGGATTGCATAGAAGAGTGTCCGGACCGCTCCGCAGACATGGAGCTGGACGTCGACAGAGTTGTTGCTGAAGAAGTTTCTTCGGGTATTCCAAAAGATAAGACAAAATTTTTCTCCTGCACAAAATGCAACTACGTCACCCACATCCGCGCAAGGTTCACGAAGCACGTGAAATACCATTCGATGCCCATGATAAAATGTACGATGTGCGACTTCCGCACACCCTATAAGTGGAATTTGGATCGCCACATGAAGAATCACGGAGGGAGTGGGAGCTTCCATTGTTCCATGTGCAACTTCACTGCAGACATCAAGCAGAGTCTGACAGTGCACGAGATGAATCACCACACGCCGCCGGTGGGGCAATCGGTCGCGAGTCGTCGTCGCAACCGGGTGGGTGCCAGCGACATCGCGCTCGCAGACGCCGCCGCCGCGCTCGCTGGCGTCGCCAAGGAGGAGGAGGGGAGCGGCGACTCGCACTCCTCGCACGCCTCGGTGAGTGTCCCCGCGCGAGGGGCCGCGCCCGGCGGTGACGTCACGCGGTTGTCGCCGCTGCTATCGCGGCTGCCGCTGTTGGCGATCGTTCCGCTCCTCTCGACCCCTCGCGCGCTCTTGCATCACGCTTTCATATACCTAACTACCTACATGTCGTCTTCGTATCGCTCTTTGCATGTGTGGTTTCCATGTCGTCCGTTTAGTAGGAAATGCATGTGTGAATAGGAAATTATTGATAAGGATTACCGCTGATAAATGCAGACTTCTTAAGGTTCTTGTGCGTGGGGTACCTACTCGTTTTGAAAACGTAATCATAATCATCTCTAAATTACACTCACCTACTTCCAATAATTTCGATCTTTTAGGGAATACTTAGGTAGCTACACTAGCTACGTAACTTTTGCACAGTTAAGAGACTTGTCGAGAATGCAGGTTTCGTTACAATGTTTTTTCTTTAAAGTATAGTAAAGTTTTCCGATCCTCTTGAGTCCTCCCATGACGCTGACATAGTCACCCCTGTGTACTAAAGCCTCTTTAAAATATAAGATAAAAAAAGTTTTTATTCGTTAGAATGCGCACTTAAGTTCCGGACTGGCTCCAAGTAGGAATTTAAGATTTAACCCCAAGTACCTGTGGCTTTAGTTTCTACGACTTCGCTACGGCTACGAAAGACCTGGGGCCCTACCATGACGTCTTAATGCGATTCAGTTTAGGTCCGCTCGCTGTCAGATCCATACTAAAGGTGACAGCTAAAACTTGAACTGAGTCGGAATTAGGACGTCATGGTAAGGCCCCTGACGTGATAACGTCTGAATGATAGATAAAATACCTATGTGTATGTGACTCATGTTATCATCAACTTATATTATTTTAACATATCTTGAACAGTTCCGGTTCTAGTAAGTAAAGTTAATAACTTAAAGGTACCTACTACCTAATAGGTACTACTTTCAAAAAAAGATAAAAATCTTATAAAAGATAACAATTTTTTTTCGAGTTTACGCATTTGATTGAGATTCTTTTGTTATAAGTGTAAGCCGAGATTTTGGAATACATGAACACATATCTAGTAGGTCTGTACCGATGTATGTATGTTCCTACTTAGTAATCCCATAATAAATTTTATTGGGTTCGTTGTTGTTCAGAAAAAGTTGTAGCTTAGATAAAACATATTGGAACGGGGGCGAAGCCGCGGGTAACACTTGTTTTTTTATAAGAAGTTATTAATTACCTATTTAAATCAGCTGGGGCGTTAATTTACATGTGTATGAATAATATTGAAACCAATTTATCTAGGTACCGAAAAATAAGTACTAATTAATTATGTGCAGGGCGTACACCTAACCTATATGTACCTACTGATCAAACCGGTTTTTAATTGTATTGCGGGAATCGAAAACACCGAAAAATCAGTCTAATTATTTAATAGCTCATTCATTAGGTACGATTCGACATTTATTAATGAAGTTGTTACGAATTCATTAGCGCTTATGAATCAGATTTAGGGACACAACGTACAATTAGGGAAGAGCTTGGGAAGAGGTAGAGATTGATAATTATAGGTATTTGCGGCGAATTAAAAAAACAATTGGTACGCATACCTAATAAAAAGTTTGGATATTTTTGGGATAAGTACTCAGATTGTTTCAAACAACACCTTAATAGATTATCAGCGAATCTAGGTTTATTTCAACAAATTTAATTTAAAATTCTTTTTGAAAATTCCGCTCGTTTAGCCTCACCCTTACTAGTTACAAAAGAAAGAAGTAAAACAAATATTCCCATAGTCTGGAATTGACTGGGTGTTATCTAATTACCTACCAGTTTTTGTTCAGCGAAACGGGAGGTTGTAGGTACATGTAGACCCGACAAAGTATCCGCCCTCTCCTCTTCGTAGCCTCAAGGTCGACCGTCGTCCAACCACGGTCACAGTATAGTCCGACCGAACCAGTAGGCAATCTTTACAGCGCCGATCCATTACTTTTCCAACTTTTAAGTGCGCCCACCACCGTTCTCTTGGGTAAGACCCGCGAACACGATAAAATGTATGTAAATACTGTATAGATTCAAACTGTTTAAAAAAGTAATTTAAAATATGTAGGTATCACGTACCTGTCTTGTAGTTAAAATGATAGCGACTGTCTGCTTACTGACAGTATACGCGTTCACGAGACTAATTCGTTGTTTGTAGATTACTCACTGATTTATACTGTGCCAATGTCTTCGCGATAAGCGCGACGTGATATTCAAAAATGAACTCTCTCTTGAGACCTGAAGGGACATTTCTCAGAGACCTCAAAAACATAAGATTTCCAAAAAAACAACTGCCTACTTAACGATATTTAAATTAATTTACACAGATCCTTCTAAAGGTTCATTAGAACGACCGTGTTAATTATTCGGTAATTGTTGTTTTTGGACTCATGCCCTCAATTTACATCCCCGGTGCTTGGTGATTATGAACAAAATTGATTGTTAAATTACTATTTAGGTATAAGTAAATACTTACCTTTAATAATTAGTATTTTTCTTTATTACTGCCGCGTTCAAGTTTACTTCATTGTTACTACTGTTTGTAAAGTATTTCGCTCGTGAGTGAACCTAACGGCAATTTCGCTAACTTCCTCTTTTTGCGTCGGTTACATAGTTTAACTGGTGCAACCAATGCTGCTAACATTGTAATATTTTAACGTTGATATGCGCATAGTAAAAAGAAACAAGTTATAACGCTACCCCAATGGACCGCAGGGTCGCTCCCGCTCCCCGCATGGCCGCCCCATCCTCGGCTCGCATGCAATGGAAACACGACATTACCCGCCGAGCTTGTATTACAGTATTACTACATAGCAAGCATTACACCTACCAAGAACGCCGTTCGTGCGCTCTGGGGGGCTACTCCGAAATTCGAAGTTCGTATCATACTGTCCCTGTCTCTCATATGAATGACTGTTAGTTTGAGCAGAACGGTACGAATCTTCGAATTTCTAACTTCGGAGTACAAGGCCTGCTTACAAATGAAAAACGTTAATCTAGTTTGCTAGCACATAAATGACTTATTTACCCACTGTATTTAACAATGTTTATTTAAGTCTCAAACTTGCCATACGAGTAGGTACTCGTTTAACCCAGCGCGCGATGAAAAAGTTTTCGTACCTGCGAACTGCGGCATGGACCCTCTTTGCCGATTTGTTATGAGTAGGGTGGATTTAGTTACGATGTTTTCTAATATCTGTCTTAGAAAATAACACGAATTAAGCTCAAGATTTATTATTTTCGCGCATTACTTTCTTGAACTGCAAAGAAGTTTTGTTTCGAATAACTCATCGACGCTTGTAATTCGAATTTATGTAAAGAATGAACTTTCCTTGATTCCAGGACATGGGCCTCCAATACGCAGACATAGAAATGGTTAGTTGCAACAGTGATAATGATACCAGCACGGAAACCATTACTACAAAAGATGACACAGCATTAGCACCAGAACTACAGGGGCAACAATCGCCGAACAGCACATCCGATGAAGGAAGATCACATCAGCAAAACAAAAAAATGAAAAAGCCAATTCCACAACTGATACCCTTGAATACGTCGACACCCAACCAAAATAAATCAAATTCTGCGGAACCACCGCTAAAGAAATTTAAACCAGATAACATTGAAAGTTTACCTGCTGAGATCTCTACGATAGCTACAAATAATACTCCAGTCACAACGAAAGAACCAGTGGTGAAGAAGAAAAACGAATCCTTCTTCGACAGACTTAAAGAAAGGCTGTTGACGGCGACTGGTGAAGCAGGAAGTTTGACCTGCAAAAACTGTGGATTTGAAAGCAAATGTTTGTCAGAACACTCTGTGCATGAGAAAAATTGTACAGTACCGGCTAATAGAGTTTTAGCCAACAACACACACACGAGCCTCGGTTCGACGCGGTGTCAAAACTGCAGACACAGGTGTAAGTCAAGTGCAGATTTATACGTACACATGCAAACTTGCGGTAAACAAGAGAAAGTAGTCCACGAAAATACAGCCAATGACAAAACCAAAAGCGAAGCTACTGTGTCTACCCAAGAAACTGATGTGCTCAAAGAAGAACCGCATCCAATGGAGAACGTTGTATTTGTTTGGAATAACATCAGTCACGATACGGCTAAATTTGAGACACCCTTAGATATAAGTATCAACGATGATTCTACCTTACCTGAACAAAGCAAAAATTATGATTCTGAAATTGTCGACGACAATGAAGGTATGAACCTATCTCCGAGCCAAGCTGCGGGAAAGAAAGTCTTTAAATGTCCTCATTGCACCTTTTGGGCGTCGACTGCATCAAGATTCCACGTTCATATTGTTGGTCATTTAAACAAGAAACCGTTTGAATGTTCGCTTTGTAAATATAAATCTAATTGGCGATGGGATATTACTAAGCACATTAAGCTTAAGTCTGCAAGAGATCCTGAGCACAATGAAGCTAAGGTGTTAATGACCGATGAAACGGGTAGGAGAAATTACAGCAAATACAACAAATTCTTGGCCGTGCCAGTTGTAAACGAATATGGGGAAACAGACTTCGATTACATTGATACAAATGCATCGGCAGGCGGGAACATAGACCTCGATGAACCATTCAACGACGCCAGCGAGAATATTAACTTGCCACTTGAAATGCAGCCGCTTAATCTGCAAACTCAACAAGTAGAAAATAGGTTCAAGACAATCGATGACAAGAACGACGAGTCCAAGAAACCTAAGAAGACTATGTGGAAATGCAAAAAGTGCAATTACAAGTGAGTATTTACTTATTATGATTACTATTCTTGTTAGAAATTAAAGGTGTAGATTGAACTTGTGTCAGTCAACAATATTTAACCTGAAAATTTATTGTTTTCAGGGATCCTTCAAAGGAAGCGTTGCTGCTGCACGTTCGAGAGCATTCCAAGCCTGAAGGCTGCCAAGAAGAGAACAAGCCTTTTGCTTTGAACAAGAAACCTGAGAACACCCCTGACCCGGCAGATCTGGCGTATCGATGTGGACATTGCAACCAATTGTCAAATTGGAAGCATGTCATACAGGTATAAAATATTTATTAATAAATACAATGTACATATACCAATACATATACTTGAATATACAGGTACTCAACATTTCAAATTCCAATTCCAAATTTACTCAAATAATTATATTTAATTTACAGAGGCATTGCCGCTTGAAACACGATGGAGTGATAAAAGTTATAACAACAGTAAAACCAAAACCAGAATCCGCTCTGGCGGCATTAAACCAACTTAATGACACCTGCCTCAAATGTCCATTTAAAGCAAATGACAGAAAAGAAATGATAAATCATATGCAGCAACATCAGCCTTCACCTCAGTCAATATTCAAATGCTACTTTTGTCCGTACTTCGTCAAAACTGAGAATGATTTAATACAACACCTCATGCTACATGGTATAACCGACCCAGAAGAGTACATTGCAAAAGCAATGGGTTGCAAATCACCAATATTGGAATCACCAGCTGCACCGAGCTCCTCAAACTCTACCAAACGGCATAAATGTACGGAATGTCCATATGAAACAAACAGCAAATCACAATTTATGTATCACGAACAATTCCATCGACTTCCTGCTGACACCCCGTATAAATGCCAGGAATGCAACTACAGTGTATCAAAAAGACATTTGTTACATCAGCATATGCGAGTTCACGGAATTATGACAAAGAAATCAGAAATGGAATTAGAACTGGAAGCTTCGTCATCTTGCAAGGCAGACGGCAATATTGACATTCCTATAGATCTAAACGAAATACCTTTTGTGTGGGTATCTGCAAAAAATGAATTCCATAAAATGTACAAGTGTCGTTATTGTTCATATGTTAATTCGCAGAAATGCAAAATACCGAACCACGAAAAAATTCACTGCATTGTTTTTGAAAACAGTGAAATAACTATTTACAAATGCTTAGAGTGCAAGTTTACATGCGACAATGCGGGAAGGCTGGCTGAGCATTCTAAAACACATGGCGAAATATACGGTCGCATTTACTGCCCCGTCGAGCCCGACGTCCCGGATGAGGAACAGATCTCAAAATTACGCAAAGTAATAGAAACTGAAAAACTTAATAACACTGAATCTCCAAAGGAAGAGATAGCTTCTAAAGAAAGCAAAGAAGCTAAAATATTATATTTTTGTCACAAATGCCCAGCTAGATTTTTTGCTGACAATGATTTACGGGTCCATGACAAATTCCACGATCTGTTGTTTGAGAACAAATGTAAAAATTGCGAATTTTCTGTACCCCAAGAAACCGAGTTAAACGCTCATGTAGCGTGCCACTCAGACGAATACCAGACGAAAACTAAAATGTTGAAGTTCATGCATCGATCTCACCCGGCGCACAAAGAGCCCAAGTTGGAGCTGGTGCATTGCCCAGTTACTTCAGATATTAATTGGATTGTGTCAAACTCAACAAAAAATTATGATGTAGTGGATTCTTCAAAAAAGTGCAACGAATCACGGAGTGTTCCCAAACAATACTTTTGCAAAGAGTGTCCGGCTAAATTCTTCAAAACTTCAGCACTTAGTTATCACGCGGGATTACACGGAGGCGAAGGTGACCACAAATGTAAAAAGTGTAGTTATACTGTTAAAAACTTAGGGAATCTAGCGAAACATGAATCATTACATGAACATGAGGGTAAAACGACTACATGTGATTACGAGTCTGGCGAAGATAATGACTACAAGAACGTCCCACTTTCTGGCACAGATCTATTCCAAAGAAAAACTGAAGCTCAAAAAAGAGTGGTATCGGACAAAAATAAGCTGGTGAAGCCCAACGACCACTTCCCACCTGTACTTCAAGCAGATCCCCAATTCGGTTACTTGATGCATGGTAATCCGGAATTTATATATCCTACGTATTTGAAAAATGGTCGTCAAAAAGAGAAACGTTACAAATGCCACAAATGTCCATCAGCTTTCGAAAAAAGAGAGCAGTATAAAATACATTTGTCATTGCATGGATCGAAACAACGATACAAATGCGAAGTATGCGATTATTCTGTAAAATACTACGCCAACTATGTCCAACATATGAGAAAACATCAAATGAACGACGAAGCTGTTGCTGAGAGAAAGAAAAGTAGCGAAGAGACAAATGAAGAGGCTGAAAATGAGACACAAGAAAGCAAACCAACTAAAGGAAATATTAAACTAGCTATCAAAACAATGCCAAAGGGACCGACCAGACCAAAAAGCGACTTTCAACAATTCTCTGTCAGTGACCAGCAGACTCTTCGACTGTTGCAGCTGAGGCGCTCTATAAACAACATAGAGAAAGAAAAGCACCCTGAGCCGTCCCCTACGAAAGAACGGAAGTTACATATGTGTTTATTATGTCCTTACTCGAATCAACGCCAAGACGCACTAGGAAATCATTACAAGCGGCACGACGGTAGCACCCATTCTAACAATATAACTCACAAATGCTCTCATTGTGACCTTGTTGTTGTGCAATCGCACTTCCTTCGCGAACACTTAAAAACTCATTTCAACTACCAGAAGAATCTAATCCCAGAATGTTTCGCCGCCAGTGAGGGCGTGACATTCGTAATAACCAAAGTAGACGAAGATGCTGACAGCAAGAAGGAAGAAGAAGAGGATGAAAAGAATGGCGAAGAAAACACGGAAAAGAAAATTAAAAGTGAAGAGAAGAGTGATGACACAAGTGAAACGAAGAGTGTCGACACGAGTGCAATTAAAGTAGAAAATGACGATAAAACACCCAAATCCGACATTAAGGTAGAGGAAACCTCAACTAATATCGTGATAGAATTGAATAAAAAACCTTGTTATGATTCCAACGAAAACAAAATCTTTGTTCGACTTAAAACAGGAGAGCTTGTTGTAGAATCTTAAAATGTGTAATAATATTATTAACTTAATATGATCATTCTTGTACGATTAGTACATAGAGTAGCTTTTTAATGTAAGCCAAAATAATAGGAATTGTTTGTATAATTACCAAAGTGTAGCTTGCCATATTAGGATATATCAGTTCTCACCATTTCGCGAGGTTTGAATATGGACTAGAATTATTGTAAACAGAATGCCTAGGTATCTATAGTTCACCGGTATTATTTTTGATGTTCGTACCTACTCGTGATAGGTTGGTAAAACGATGATAAAACGAAGGGAACCACTTTGTTCACTAAAGGTCTCGATTTTCTTGACACTTCATAATTATATTCTAAACGTGGGTGGTTCCTACAATCTATCAGAGTTGTGCTTTACATAGAGTCAGTAATGTCACCATAACAATATCCATTAGTTCAAACCAATAACACAATATTACCTACTCGCATATCTTTCATCTTATTAAATACCTACATACATAAACACAAAAACTGTATGCAAGTCATAATTTTGTGTGCCAATTATACAATTCAGAGATTTTGTTATACTTAATTAGATATTCAACAACCCCTTCTTAGGTTGGATATAAATATTAAATTGTTATCTTAATGCTATACGCAATTTTATTCTATCTATTAAGTTACCTATTTAGGTTAGTGTTTAATCGTTTTGCTTTTAGCAGATAATTCTTCACTTATTATTTGTATATTAGTATTAATAGTTTATCAAAAATAAACTATGTGAATTTGGTAAAATTTAATTTAATTGACCTAAGAAACCACCCTTAAATTTAAGCGTCACCTAAAAAAAGGAGGAAAAGAAGTCATGTCTTTTTAGTTACAAGATAAATTAACTGTAATTACAGTCAAGGACATAAATATCGATACAGCAATCATGTCAAATATATTATGTCATCGGCCTTATTGTTTATGGCATTAAGGTGTTTAGATGATTTTGACGTCTTGGTAATGTATATATATTTATGCCCTTGACAGTACAGTCACCAGCATAAATATGTGATCATTTTTGTACCTTGTCGCTTTCAGTCGTTACATGATTTCGTATGGTTTTTCAAACATGACTTTAAAGTGACAAGGTACAAAAATGATCACTTATTTATGCTGGTGACTGTACCTACCAATTGATGTGATCAGTGATATTATTTAATCGGAGGAGCTAAAGTCACGCTCACGTATGATGCTTATAAAAACAAAACAATAAATGGCGTTAAGGATCTATCACAGAAAGTTATCGAAAGACTAAGTCAGTCGTAAACGTAAAGTAACGACGCGATCAAGTTATATTTTCTAACAGCAAACCAAAACTGGCTCAGAGTTCTTTAGAGGATGTCTTGTGTGAAAAATTATTCTGCAACAAGTGTCTGTAAGGTGTAAATAAGCATGAGGTCATTTTCAGCTCTGACTACATGGATAATATGTTCAACGGTTCGAGCTGTTGGCGAGTAGGGGATAGTGAGAAGGGCTGTATGTTTTTTTTATCCATGATTTGGCATGGTCATATACAGAATTTTGTTTCATTTCTTGTGGGCATCACAAAATTTAAGGGTTAACTGACAATATTTTATGTATTCACATACTAAGTGCTACTTGACTAACTTCAAACAAATCAAGCAAAACATACGTATTATGAACTCTGCGTCCAAAGGAAAGACAAATTATGATTGTAATTCTGTAATGACCCTTGAATGACCCCTATGCATGTAAGAAATAAGAAAAATACATTTATTAGTTGATTGAAATGAAACTATATAATTCACTTACATAAGCACATTAATTTATTAGTATTAAACTAAAAATGCCTTCTTATCTACTCAATGCTTCCTTTGTCAATCTTAGTAGTAAGGTCACAGGTAAAACCGAGAAAACAAATATCATAATTCATATTAAAGTGTAGAATGACCACCTCTTACACAAGCGCCTCGTACCATCAGCATCAATCTAAATGAAATATACAAAAGTATAGAATACAAATTGATTATAATGTTAAAAAAATTATGCTTAAGACAAGCATAGTTTCTTTAATGTAATTGTAATTACATTGTAATTGCACACTGAAATATATCATTTCAATGTTTTATATTTTAGTAGAGTTTAAGTCACACTGTTTTGTGTTCATAATAAATCAACCAAATAAAATATAAAAAAAAAACAAATGTTTCAATTTCAATGTTTACAACTAGCACAACTATCAGGAATTCATATGCAGTACATTTTATCTGCTTTTTTATAATGATGCTGAGAGTATTTTTACACACATTTTAATTTACAGATTGAAAGGCAGTCTTAGCAGAATTTCCAGCGGTTGCCACACTCATTACAGAGTACAAAGGTGGTCATAGGCTCATCAGAACTCCTGGTCTGCAGCTGGTTGTATGTGCAGTTCTTCTTCTTGCACTTGCCGCATTTGAGCAAATCAGTTTTAGTGCCTTGCACAGTTGTCAGCTGAGCGTCGTCAATGGCCTCCTTGACAAACTTCTCTCTCAGCTTCTTCATCTCATCACTAGCCATTTCTTCTGGGGTCATCTTTGCCAGCCTTGCAGCCGAAATCACACCATTAAGGAAATTTGTGCGCAAAGTGGGATTCTTAGGGTCCTTAAGGTTGGCAACTCTCGATCTAACCCTGTTCTTGTATCGCATGTCTGTGTTCTTAAATTCAATGAAAATGCATTCCTCCAGCTCCTCTGCAAGCTCCTCGGGGGTTCCACAAGAGTTGGGGTTCTCCCCGTCAGTCTTAAGGGCACTAGTCAGCAGTTCCCGACACTTGAGTCTCACAGCATCAGTTGTGTTTGATTGGGGTGGGAATGATGCTGGCAGCTTTTTGTCTTTTTCCTTATCATCTTTCTTGTCCTTGTCTCTGCCAGAATCTTTTTTAGATTTAGATGAACTGCCCTCCTTAGTCGTATTTGGTGCAGAAAGGAACTTCTTCCAATTCTTGATAAGTGTTTTGCACAGAGATATTACCTCCTCATCCTTACTAGACTTCCGTAAAGCATTAACTGTCATGCCTATCCTTGTTTTGGTCAGAACATCCAAGTTGATAGCCATGGTCTGAAGTGTTTTTAACAACTCCAACGCTTCTTCTTGACCCTAGAAACAAAACAGTCTTGGTTATTATAATGCTAATAAAACTCTGCGTCAGCAACCGGCGAGAACGTTGTACCATCTCTAATAAGATTTCATAGAGCTTTAAAGGATTGTTATTGAATCCAAAATGTATTTCACGACTGGTAAACGATATAAGCGGCGTTTGATTGAGGCACCCTGTGACAAGCATTGTCCAGAAATCTATACCCATTTATTACTATCTATAAAACTAACCGTGCCATCGTCTGAAGTCATTTTGGTTAATTTCTTTTGTATTTTCATAACATCTTCTTCGACGCTCATTTTTGCAGGTTTTATTTAAGAAATAATAGTTCCCGCCTTTATTCAGCACACGATTATGGGAAAAATATTGATAAATCGACCACCACACCAATTTGGGAACTGAGCCATAGACAAACAAGAAATGATGCTGTCAAAAATCAAATGACAGTTTGGCGTCTTTTGTTTCTGGATGGCGACGATGGCGTCCAATTTGTCTCTGGACAATGGAAGACAAATGTAAACTAAAAATAAACGCTACTAAAAGATAAAACTAGACTAATACAAAAGATAGCAAACTATTAAAAAAACATAAGTTTATTTTTTAAAAGGTGAATAATTCAAGTGAAAGAGCAGAGAGCAAAAACTATGCCATCTAGTGTCTTAACTTGAAAGTTCACTGAAGCTCACTCATATTTTTAATTACGCTGGTAACACTGTGAATGTGTAGCACCCTTGTAGCACCAAAAATCATAAACTACAACAAAAGCTTTCCGCTGTCTGTCCCTATGAATGCTTAGATCTTTAAAACTACGTAACGGATTTTGATGCGGTTTTTTTCAATAGATAGTGATTCAAGAGGAAGGTTTTTATGTACAATTCTACACAGACGAAGTCGCGGGCAGAAGCTAGTCCTGAATAATTTTGTCCTAACACTAACGACATCGCTGAGGCGTATGAGGCAATTAAATTAATTCTAGTGACTTTCGTAAAAAAAAAGATGTGTCGAAAATCGACCAAGAGCGTATCGGACAATGCAAAATAAAGAGTTCCGAAGCCATTTTCTGGTTGAAGTAAAACAGTCTCAATCATTACTATACGGGAGATAGAATACAGCTACTCATCAAGAGATGGCGCCACCAAACATGTCATACAATTTGTATTGATCTAAGACGGCGATTGCTGCACCACGAATACCACGTAGTCTTGGCTGGCCGAAGGTCAAGCAGGACAATAGGGTTGCAAGTAAGCAAATGTTGTGATCCATGTAGATAGCAAATTTCAATATTTCGTCATCGCACGGTAGGTATAGTGAATAAATCCCCGAGCCCGGTGGTAGGTAGGTACTCGTAAAGTTTTCACTCCGAAAAAAACAAAAGCTTTTTAAGAAAAAAAAAACCAACGAATTATTATCATAAAACAAAGTCCTTTGCCGCGTCTGTTCCCGATAAACTCGCTTACTACTGAACGGGTTGATAATGATTCACGAGGAAGTTTTACGTAATACATAATTTATCAAGGTTTTGTGTAAAATGGTTGAAATATAACGATAATTATTGGAAGTGTCGGGAAAAGTCAAGTTGCCTGGGATAGAAATTTTAATTCTGCGCAGACAATGTCGCGGGCAACAGCTAGTATAAGTATAATTCTAATAACTTTAATGGCTTTGTTTTTTAAAGTAAATAGCTTCTGCCCGCGACTTCGTCCGCGTAGAATCAGACGTAAACCTTCCTATTGAATCACTCTATTAAAAAAAAACCGCAGCAAAATCCGTTGCGTAGTTTTAAAGATCTAAGCATACATAGGCACAGAATAAATAATAGGTAGTAGGGACAGGCAGACAGCGGAAAGCGACTTTGTTGATGACTACTTAAGGGATAAAGGAAAAACTATCGCGAGAAATAAGTGCTAGTAGGTATGGTGCAATGATGCTAATGACAAATCACTAACGTATTGCAGAATTACAATAGCCCATATTATGACTCTATTAGTAATTTTTCCTTGTTAGTAATAACACAATCTGACTTAATTATTACTACCCTCTAAATAGCTTGCCTAAATCTCGATGACAAAAACGAATTTTGTGGGTAGACCAATATCAACGATCCCGACAGTGCTGACGCTAATAACTAATTCCCAAATTACAGTGTCTTAAATATACTTACGTCACAGAAAAAATAAACAGTGACTCCTTGTCATAAAATAAATACGTTATTGTGCGTCATAACATAAATTTACAGATCGATCACGAATTTGTGTTCCAAATGTCCATAGATGAAAACTTGCAACTCATCTTTATTTAATGGAGGTGTGAAGGTAATGTAAGTACCTATCTATATTTATGTAGACAAAATTAATTTACAGTGTTTACAAAGTATGGCACGAAAGAAAATAAAATGAGTTAGTAAGAAGTCTATGACGTACTTGTAGGAAAATCACTTTAGTAGGATGTCTATTTAGATGTCTAATTTTAAAGGGGTCGATTGTAAGAATCCGAACAAACGTAACGACAGTTATGTACCTACCAGGCTAGGTTTTAATCACTAAATTAATTGCTTAAAAAGCTACCCATTGGTTCTGTTTTTAGGGTTCCGTACCCAAAGGGTAAAAACGGGACTCTCTTACTAAGACTTCGCTATCCGTCCGTCCGTCCGTCAGTCCGTCCGTCCGCCTGTCACCAGGCTGTATCTCAAGAACCGTAATAGCTAGACAGTTGAAATTTTCACAGATTGTGTAATTTCTGTTGCCGATATAACAAAAAATACTAAAAACAAAATAATAAATAATAATAATAATTAAAGGGGGCTCCCATATAAAAAACATGATAATTTAGCTCTTTTTCATGGCTACCACTCGCCGAGCTAGATCTCAAGAACCGTAATAGCTAGACAGTTGAATTTTGCACAGATTATGTATTTTTATTGTGGCTACAACAACAAATACTAAAATCAAAATAATAATAATAATTAAGGGGAGCTCCCATACAACAGAGTAGTTGTTGGCGTTTTTTGCTGTATCTCATGAACCGTAATAGCAAGGAGGTTAATTTCTGGTACGGAACCCTTCGTGCGCGAGTCCGACTCGCACTTGGCCGGTTTTTTTTGTGTAGCTACGAGTAAGTGAGGCGCTACTCCGAAATTCTTTTCGATTCTCAAAGTTAGATAGATAGATAAAAACTTTATTCTCCACAAACAAAACATGACTCTTAAGACAAAAACAAAAGAAACAGAATTACAAAATTGAAAATTTTAAAATAACTATCAAAACAAGAAATTAAAAAGGTCTGCAAAATACGAACAATAAAAACACATTTGTACCAGGGAGCCATGTGATGGAGCAAAGAATAGGCGGTGACTCAGCGTAATGCTGCGGCTAAGCCGCAGCGCTGGTATTCTGCTTCTGCCAGTACCCAGTGCCCAAGTTGGTACAGGTGGCGGCAAATAAGTAAAACGTGGAGGGGATATGCGCAGTATGAAAATGATGTTTTTTTTCATACTGCGCATATCCCCTCCACGTTTTACTTATTTGCCGCCACCTGTATCATCATACCCTCCCTCTCAATTTCAAGTTAATTTATCAAAAAAATCGATTTTATTTATTCTTAGGTCTGGAGCCCGATTTTTGAAAACACGTAGGTACTTATGTGAAAATGCCACCCGAAAGTGGTGAGACATTATGCTGAATTTTAATTACGAATAGATTACAAGAAAACTACATCTCTAAATGATCTAGTCAACTGGTTGAAAAATTTATTTGAGCTGTAGTTTCGTAGCAATACCACCTTAGAGTGATGTGCTTACAAAAATCGGCCCCCTACATACGTTCGAAACGTAATTAGTTCTTACTAATAAATATTTTTTTCCACATCTTACTTAAGCGCAGCTGTTTGATGACTGTTACTCTTTCTAGCTTCCTCATACGTGGTGAATAAGGTCGTATAGTGGTTGTAAGCATAGGATGGCCTTATTTCCATTAGTCACAACAAACAACGGAGTCTAAGAAGTTGAGGGACTCATTTACTGTGGTAGTAGGTACCCGGGAATTTATGAGTAAGCTTGCACTAATTGGTGCAATGAAGTGAACTAATGCAACCTAGGTATATTGTTTGCAATTACGACTTTTGAACTAGGGCCTATTTTAACATGCATTTGTTAGTTTCACTTGAAAGTCTTGTAAGTACCGTCATGTTGCCCATAGGGGTAGGCCGAGACTAGGTACTTTGTTTCACTATAGCTACTATATCCTGACGTAGGTAGGTACCTCTTTCGCTTCATCCACAGTCATAAGCAGTCTCTTCTCTCTGTCACTCTTTGTAAATCTATGTATTACGGATTTATTCGACAAGTTTCACAAAATAATTTTTTTTTCATTAAATTTTCATTCGCTTTTTTTTTCCAAAATGCTTCTTTTTCTCACTATTGTTTTTTACTGAAATTTCGGCACAGAAACAGCGTGAACGGAGCTCCGCTGATCTATTATAATCTCGGCTCGGCAGCTAATAGTAATTTAATGAATAGAAAAACTTAGTGTTTCTTTGGTCGTGTGTTTAGTGTTTATTTCTATAGTGATGGGTTCGAGCATCTTCTGTAACACATAGAGGTTTACTTTATTCTTTCAGCCTTTTATTGACACTGATGTTTCTGCAATGAGACGAGTATCATCCGCGGCCTCTCGCCCTGCCGCACCGGGCTCCAATATAAAGCCTTAGTTAGCCGAGGTCGCGTCACTTGCAGTCGCCGCTCGCGCATACACGCTGTTGCTCTACAAAATACTCGAGGTAGGTAAACAAAAATATTAATATTTACACTATATTAAAATGGCAATATTTTTTTTTTCGGAAATTAAGGTGTGAATTGAGTAGGTATTCAAATTTGAATTCAGAATTGAAATTTTAATAATAGTAGAAAATATTTCTCAATATTCAAATATTTGGTTTTTTAGTTTGCAGCAAATATTAAAAAATTGAATACCTATCTTGATTATGTCAATATAGAAGATCAATGAAAATAAAATGTTCGATTTACAATACCCGCACGCAGTTTTACACTCCAAGTAAGAGAAATTAATAAAATAAAGATTATTGAAGCATCATTTCGTTGAAAAAAATCAAAAAACAATTTTTATTTTTACTTCGCTTTAACTTCCCAAATAGACTTAAATTAAACAACAAAATAGTAATTTTGACAATGTACAATTTGTTTATAAAGAAAGCTTTATTTCTCAGAATAATGGTATTTATAAGAAAAAAAATCAGAACGAGGGCGAAGCCGCGAGCAGCCAGCAGCTAGTTATGAAATAAATATAAAGAATTAAAATTATTATTAAACATTAATAAATAGGTCATGTTAAATAATTACCTACTTAACTTAATTTCATAATACAAGAATTCCGTTATTGCTTTATCAATATATTTAGGTATTTCTCTACCCCTAAGATAAAGACATACCTATTCAAACATTCACACTTACTTACTTCTAAAAGTTTAAGTTAGAGTTCTACTTGGCGGGTTAGGGATATTAATATAAACAAAAAAAAAATACAACCGAATTGAGAACCTCCTCTTTTTTTTTTGAAGTCGGTTAAAAATTGATTTTGAATATTTGCACAAAACTTCCTAACTGGCCTATAACAAATTGTGTCTACTTGTACTCAATGCGTTCTGAATTTAAAAATAAATAAAAACTTTCATTCGGTAATCGAATTAATACGCTTAACTGTCATTTGTTTCAATGAGCGGCCTAACAAATGATGCCTGTGCAACAGTTTGTCAATCGGTTGAAATTACAACACAACACGTATAGAACCTGTCCCCTAAACGAGTAGGTAGCTTTACGAGAACTTGAGATCTGAAGAACAGAAAAGACCGTGACCCGCTTTCGTACATATAAAATTATTGCTTATAAATTCGATTAGTAGGTATTGATAGAGCTTAGACTTCGCTATGAGTCTCTATGCCTGATTACTGCCAAGGTAAAGACTGTGGCTGTCAATATACAAACATATCGTTAGTTCCCTAACGTCTCTCAAACTACAGACAAAGAAAGAGTTAAATTAAAGCACGCTGTGTGTCTGTCAATGTTCTAAATGATCAAAGCTTAATTGTAGAGTTTGCATAAAACTATTTCTTTTGTCTTTTTGTGCTAAATGAAGAATGGACGTTTATTCATCCATTATTAAAATTAGTAAGGTATTTCAAACTGCCTTTCTGTATACGGTTGAATTTAAAATAAAAAAAACATGTCCTTAAACTTCCGGAACAAGAGATTTACAATAAAGAAAAAATAAATATAATTAATTGAGCTGTATTTAGTCAGAAAAGTTAAAATGTATCTCACAGGGGTCACTCGAAATATGTAGCTATATGTACTCATAAACGATAATCAATTTAAGTAGGTAAGTACCTATCAAGTTGTAATTTTTTTTGGTTATTTAATTACACCCAAGTTACTTTAACTTAACCATAACATAACCCACGATTTTGAGATATCATCACCAGCCTATACACGTCCCACTGCTGGGCACAGGCCTTCTCTCAGAATGAGAGGGCTTGGGCCCACGCGGGCCCAGTGCGGATTGGGAACTTCACACACACCATTGAATTGCTTCGCAGTTGTGTGCAGGTTTCCTCACGATGTTTTCCATCACCGAATAGCTCATGGTAAATTTCAAATGAGATATCGCACATAAATTCCGAAAAACTCAGAGGTGCGAGCCCGGGATTCGAACCCACGACCCTCTGCTTGAGAGGCCACAGGTAAAACCACTAGGCTACCACGGCTTTTTTCATATATTTCATAGGTTTTCTGTAAAATATACGTCAAAATCACCGACTTGTGCTTCATTCAAACTTCGAAGGACTTAACTTAAACGTGGTTCCAGGTTTATTCAAGATGTGGTTCACTTACGCGCTGGTTGCGTTGTCGGCGGTGGCGTTCGCGGACGCATTCTCCGCGGGAGCCCCCGAAAGCGTCTGCCAGGACATGATCCCGAAGCACCCCGTGCCACCGCAGAAGTCTACGCCGCCCTACACTATCACTACCAGCACTAAGGTAAGCAGAGATTGCCGTGACATACTCATTGCCGTTGATATTCATGATCATATTGATCATACTAGTCGTTGCCCGTAACTCCGTCTGCGCAGAATTTGCTTGTCTCTATCCCAAGGGAACTGCGATTTCCCAGGATAAAAACCATCCTGTTCTTTCCCGGGACTGAAATTATCTCCGTACCTAATTTCATTAAAATCGGTTCAGTGGTTTAGGCGAGAAAGTGTAACAGATAGACAGACAGAAATTCTCGTAACCGGTGTCCCACAGAATACATTGTGTTATTATATGTAAATTTAACTACCTTTATGGTAATTAACTAATTATGACTGATGGTAATTAGAGTTTATTGTAACTACAAAGGAAGTTATATTAATATTTTTACTTCATTTTTTTAGATATAGTACTTGTAAGAAGTTTTTGATGCTCTACCTTGTGTTGTAGGGCTGCCTTCCGTCGTTTCTCACTTTTCCAGGATTTGTTCTAGTTTAAAGGGCATCCAAGGGAGCCCGGACGGGGATTTTATGGAAGCGTTTGTGTACCGTACCGTACCGATGAAACCCGATTTCTTGGTACTTGTGTCAACTAGTTATCCGGAAAAAGTCGTGATTTAGTCAGTGTTTGGGAGCCTCTAGTGTTAGTATGTTTACACCTTTACACTAAGCAAACAGGCGGCGGTGACGCCCTAAACAGATCATAGTGTGAAAGAAAAAGTAGTTAAAATGTAGTTAAGTACCTAATTAATAGTTGTAGACACTCTGCGTGTAGGCATCGTGCTACAATTTCTCCCAAACCTAGAAACATTAATCAGAAAGTATCGCTTCGTTGATCAACTAACAATAGCACGGTATTAAAATTTACTCAAGCATAATAAAAAGTACCTGTTATGTACAGGCAGTTTGAAGCCTGTTACTAAGTACACGGAAAACTATATTTATCAGCTCTCGATATTTCGAAACAGTGTCCCCACCCCTCTAAGTTAGAGGCTCAAACCCTGATGGTGATGGATGCTTCCGAGTCAAAATATCGGGAGCTCTTTAAAGGTCTAAGAATTTTCATCCCGTGTAAAATAAGTCTAAGTAACTAACCAATTTTACTTCTAAGATTTTATTTTACCGAAGACTATTATATTCTACTCATGTTTTATACCGGTAGATTTATGCGTTTAAATCACGGTTACCTTAAGTTTATTGAATTTATGACTAGTTATGTAGGTAAGTAGAGTAGGCGGCAAATAAGTAAAAAGTGGAGGGGATATGCGCAGTATGAAAATGATGTTGTTTTTCATACTGCGCATATCCCCTCCACGTTTTACTTATTTGCTGCCTACTATAGCCAGTAAGTAGTACGTATAGAAAAAAGGTTGACAGCTGCCTACCTGCTCCAGAAAGCGTGACAAAAAGTCCTGACATTCAATGGCCAATTCTTATCTTCGCCTGTAGGTGGTGAAAGCCGGTACCCCCATGGAGGTGGTGATCACCGGCAATGGCGCCGACAACACGATGCGTGGGTTGCTCCTGCAGGCACGACAGGGAGACAAGATTGTTGGCAAGTTCACTCTGCCACCAAACGACAACTTCGCTCAGCTCTTGAACTGCGGCGCGCCTGGAGTAAGTCACTTGATTCACTTTGCTTTGTATAGATTTACCATAAGTACAAAGTGAGTATTGGTATTACGAGGTGTAGGATTGGCTTGTTTAAAAAAAGTGAAGTCTACACTCAATTTCACACGCATGCCGTGCTAGGGTTACTTATCGAATACTTAACTAGTATGAATACTTATCTAACTAATACACTTTTTAAAACACATCGGTCACAGTAAAAAAATAAAAATCCAAGTACATTTTTTACCCAATAAATTCGTAATGGATAGACGACGGAATGAAAAAACCGAGCGCGAGTTAAAGTAAAGCGACATAAGTATATAGGTAACTACCTAGAAACCTATATACTTATTTACTTACCTAATTATTCAGTCATGAACACTTGTTCCAAAAAGTTAGCAAAATGACTAAGTAGTGTTTTTTATTTAACAAGTTATTTTGCAAGTCATATTTTACTCACTAAAAGTTATGACGACGTTTAGCTAACTACCTATGTGTGACAATCAACGGCAAAAACTTCTATAAACGCTTAAACGATGCAGGGTAGGGTCTACTGATTTCTCGCTTAGTTTACCTACCTAATTTTCTTATAGGTCCTAATTTACATATTCTTGGTAAATATTGCGTTTTCGTACCGCCTTTTTCACTTTTTCAATGTAGGCCCTAAGGTAAGGTCGTCGATCATGTTGGTAAATGCATAAGTACTTATAGCGGTTTACAAAAGAACAAGCATTTATCCATAAAGGAACCGTAATTTAATTTTTTTCCAACTAATAGTATTGCCTTGGGCTACACAATACGCTATTTGAATGTCTTGTGCGCTTGCGCCTAATTCAGGAACTTCCATAAGAAGTGTTATTATGTTGCAAGGTGACAAAAAAAAAATACTATTATTAACAATTATTATTTCTTTAGTAGGTACCTAGAAGAAGCGTGTAATTGATCTTAATTGCCTCTAAGATTAAGATCAAACATAGTAATCGACTGTTTGTTTTGATTTGAAAATTAAATGTAAGCGTGTAATTAGTATAAAACAAAAACATATTTTAAGTACATGACCTTCTATTGTAATTATTGAGCTTAAAATTTGACACGCCTTATGAAATTTCTCGACCAAGAAATCATTTTACGAGTTTTGACAACAATACTACTTAATAAAAGTTGACATGGCTGGCATGATGTAAAGACATTGAAACTCAGTGGTACCTGGGTAGCTAAGGAGTTATTTCTTCTACAACTAATAAGATCTAAAGTAATTAGAATAAATAAGAAAATCTAAGTCATTTACATGATTTCTACGATGTTTCTTTTTACAAAATGCCACTTCTAAAACTAACTTCCGTTAAATATAGGATGTCCTAAACAAATCATTAGATGCAACACCGTTCGTAGTAGGATGATATATGATGGATTTCATAATACCAACCAGCTAGTTTACTCAAGGCTTCGCTTTGTGATGGTGCAAGAGGTCGCATCGTCTAGTCTGCGATTAATGATGGCAAATCCAAGTGCCTATAATACCTACGCTTGTAAATGTTAAAGGCTTCATGTTTGTTTTATAATGATTTTCATATTCATATTATGCTCAGATACTTATCACAAGGACTTATAAAAGTTAAATCGGTCAATGATACCTGATACCTTTGTGTGTTATCCTATACTTCATTTAATTTAGAATGAGAAACCACAATAACATTATATTGCGGCTGGTCAACTATTTCTTACCTAGCAAACAGTACAGTGCAATAGTTTGACAGCCGCAAAATAAAATTGTTTTAATGCCACTTTATTTGCGTGGCGTCAATTGTTACTGTAGTACAAATCGTAAAGAGATTACAGTTCACGAGCCGCAATATAACATAATAATAATTAATATAGGAACTCTGCCGCGGTAGTACGACTGTACGTGTACGACGCTGAACGAACATAATTCCTAGGTTCAACATGAAACTACCGTGAGACTCAATCATAATTACAAAAACGGATAACTCACGTATAAAAGCCGAGTAATGCTCGACATATGTTTCGGACTAATCCGTAGTCCTTCTTCATGGAGCGCTATAAAAATATAAACAACGCAATAAACAAAACGGCCAAGTGTGTATCGGTTCAGTCTGTTTTACAAAAGCTTGTATAAAAGTAGCTAAGTAGTTACCAAAGAGTATAGTAAGTATAGGTACGCAACGAAATAATAAACAACTATCGTCACCAGTAATCTAAGACAGTCTAGCTGGGTTGAGGTCCCATAATAACGGTTCGTGAGAACCCGTATCTACCTATTATGTATTTACAATTTATGCCTAATGCAGCATACCATAACGTAACAGCTAGTCGGAAAGCCTTGACCAAAGTAAGGAACTTATATTTGTCTGCCATTGGTACCTACCTACCACTCACTTTGCTGCTCAGCTCACTGGAACCCTTACTTACGTATAACTATAAGTCAGAGTTGATCACCCGGTAGAATGGACCAAATTATGCGATACTAAGTCCTTCAAAATTGATATCTAAGCTATCCATAGGTACAACATATTATTATAATTAAAAAAGGTTATAGCGTACGAATTTCTTCCCTTGCCTACTACATTCTCATGAATCCCTTGTTTATGTTTATGTACATAGGATAGTAACAAAAACTTATTCTAAGGCTAGTGTCATTCTATGGAACTTACTAACTATGTAAACAAACCGCCAACAAATTGTCTCTGAATGGTGAATTTACTATATAGTGATGTTGATGTTTGTTTACATAGTTAGCAAGTTCCATAGAATGACACTTTATTGTTACCACCGTGCACCGTGGCCGCGAAATTCTCGATCGCGCGTAGTCGTGGCTGGGCCGTCAGGGATTTATAGTAGGTACTTGCACTCCTACACTACTTCAAGTTTCGAGTGTCAAAAGATGACGTTTGGGGGGTGAGATCGGTGAGGTTCATGTATTGAAGGATTTTTGACACTAGCGGAGGAGCGCCAGTAGACCCGAGCGATGAAATGTCCTTGTGACGCAGATTTTAATCGTAGCCTAAATTTTACAGAACGCGGTGACCCATAAGAAGCACGATGAGAAAGACGACAAGAGAACCGTCACCTACACCTGGACGCCGCCGGCCGGCTTCAACGACGTGATCAAGTTCAGGTACGAACCATTGATTACCCACAGCCGGTGAGCTCCTTGAAAATTGAGCGGTATGGTAAGCTTGCGAAGGACTTAATGACCAAAGGGACGATAAGTCGCTTCTGTGCATTCAAGGTTAAGAAGTTTGCTGGTTGTATACCAGTAAACCTAGCAAACTTGACGACCCTTCATATTTGTATGTAGTTCTCACCTCATACGTAAAAATGTGTAGGTATGTACCTACCTACATAAATAAAATCTATGACGCAGTGGTCAGGTTCACCACGGTCACTTGAGTTCATCGATCAAAAGGATAATTATGATTCTAATTCCTGCCTACTAGCTTCCAAACAATTTACGGACAGCATTTCTAGATTACAATATGGTTTGAAACGTTCCACTTTTAAGGTCACAATCACAGAGGTCAGAATATAATAGTGTAAGTCACAGTCGTACCAAGTAGATAGGTATGTATTATTTCCGGTAGCTAAGACAAGTGGAACTGAATGACCTGGACATTACCACGTTCTTAACGCATGTGAACAAGCCGTGGACAAAGAGAAAGAGTAATTCCCGAGGTCGTACGTAATACATGCGTATAACGCCCATAGTAGGTAGGTACCTCGTGGTAGGTACCTTGCATGTCTCATATTTTTGACGTAATTTTTTTTGTGGAGCGTGGGTTTGACTGTGGCTGTCAGCGTTTCGGTTTACACTTTAGACTCCTTGAATTGTCTCACCATAAGAAACTTTTTTTTTCAGAGCCACCATCGCATACAATGGTGCCAAGTTCTGGGTGGGAGTCGAATCGGCTCCCGTTAAAGTAACTGTTTAAGTGTAAATAATTAAGTATGTTATAAGTTATTAAATAATAATTATACTCATTATAAACAGCATTAAAATAATTGGCGCAAAGAATATTGTCAAATTATGATATGAATGTTATTTTGATGTAAAGACATTAAAAATTTATTAAAACTCAGTGTACTGTATCTGCTACCTACACCAGGAGATATCTGTGAAACAAATTATGTGACTTCATTATTATATTACAGTTATTATGTTTCTATGACAATAAAGTATTCATTTAATATATTCATTTCATTTCCTTCGGTTCTAACAAAAGAAATACACTTGAATTTTTAACAAATCCTTTATTTCAAAAATGTAGCACCTAGAAATTGTGTTTTGAGATTGAGATCCGTCCTAAATGTAAATTTCGATTCAATGGAAACTATAGGAACTAAATAATGAATTTTACATGGACATTAATGGTTACAGCTACGAGTAATAATCAGCAGCTTAGCTAGTGAGGGCGTCGTCAATCAATGGATGAGGTCTAATGCAATATGCGCCTGCGCCTTGAGCGGAGTGCCGCGATCGGCAAAGTGAGGCCGGTGTTGCCCTGGCCCCGTACGCGAGCGAGTACGCAGCCTGCCGCCAGAACCTCTCTTGGCCCCCGCGATCGTCCCACCCCGCACCCCTGTGCCGCGCGGGCGAGGACTCATTTAAGCGGTCGGTCAATAGTTAGCTCGGTGAAGTTCGGTTGCACTTGCGTACGTGCAGTATACGCACAGCGAGGCGTAGTTTAACCGGCCTCACTTTGTTGTTTGCATGCGCGTTCATTCATGTGGTTTGAGGCCTACGCAGCTGCGTTCCATTGTTGCTAGTAATGTCTTACAAACCCACAGCACCTAATAGATCAGACAAATATGATAACATGAGTATGGGTTAGTCGCCTGGAGTAAATACCCCACAAATTAACAACCCATGGCGTGACGACACACCCACGAAGCCACGCCCCTGCAGACAAGATATGCAACGATATTCACCCCTACAGACATACATTAACTATCCGGACAAGCTTACACAGCACATCACTTTCAGACATTCCTAAAAAGGAAACCTACATGTTTTCGTTACAATAATTATTATTACACAGTACATTTCAAATCATTTTCTAAATGCAAGCAGTTTTAAATTCATTGCATAGACTTTGTTAAATAAAATTTGGTTGAATAACTATTATGTAGATGTTTATTTTTCACACACAGGTGTCGAGTTTCATAATGATCCAAATGAAACCATGGCCATGAGCAACTAATTTTCTGAAATATGCTTTGCTCTTTTTATTTACGTGATTTTTTGGACTTAACCCCACTACAAGAATCATAATGAGAGAGATTGGGGTTTCTCCCATAAGGAGCCAGCCACTCTATATATAGTTTCAGGAAATGTGAAACCCTGGCCCTCTGTACACAAAAAATACATAATAACTACTAGAATATGGTATTGTCTATTAACACTGGCAGTAATGATAATGGAAGATAATCCAAGATGCTACACAAATACATACATCCATATATGAACACCTAAGCATAGTGCATGCACATCTAATGAGCATTATATCCATGAAAAATGTAAGTCTACATTATATTGATTCCTTTATAGCACACACCTTAACGAAGTTTTTTGTTATACATAGTTAAAACATACTTTGAAGATGACTGCATCCCACAGTACATTATTATGAGCGACAAGGAAATCAAGTGAACACAAGGAAAATACAAAATGCATGTTTTAAAGAAAAAACATTGTCAGCCTTCTTAAATTATCATAACTCACTCAACCTGCAAAATGCAAATTTAAATAACTTTGGAAGTTAGTGCCACAATAAAGCAAAATACTTATTACACAATCATTATATTAATTGCTGTGAAATCTTGTTTCTAAACATAAGAAGTGTCAGATCATTAAAAAACAGTATGTTGGTTAACAGTATCCTATGATCATTGCAACTTCATTAATCACCAATGCTGTATCTGACAGGATGGCAGTCACCTTCAAGCAATGACTTATGGAAGTCCTGGGTAGTAGAGGTTCCCAGCAGGCACAACCTACATCAATTACATCAATTCTTAACCTATCTATTTAGGCAAATAATGGTCAAGTAATTGTGCTGAATCCATTGTTTCTCTTCAGAGAATTCTAATACAAGTACCCTATGGGTATGCAAAATATATAAATAATATAAAATAACCTAACAATAAAGGCAAGATAATAATATATACATAATAATCAAATTATAAATATGATTTGGTCTAACTTAAATGCACCTCAATTTCTGATATTATATACCTAAACATTTAACATCACAGTTAATACTGAGTAAAACATGAATAATAAATTATGTGATCAGATCAGACATAGCCACCATATCATTGGCTCTGTATGAAGTAATCCTGCCTCTTGAGCTGTCTGTACAGAGAGATGTACTTCCCTGCAGCAGAGGTCCTGGGCACTACATACTGTTTGCAGAAGAGCTTCGGGTCTCGAGCTTTCTCTGAGAGCTCTCCACAGTCAAGAGCCCTCAGGAACGCCAGCACAAACGTGAAGCAGTTGTGCCTCTCTTCATTATATCTATCTGCTTCCCAGAGTGGACTGAGGCTCACCTAGGAGAGGAAAAAAAAACATTAGTATGTTGCATCTCACAGTAAAACTAATTTATAACAATAACGAAGGACCAAAAAACTAAAATACCTTCAAAAGCACACCATCCCATATCTCATTCCACAGCTCATCAAACTGCTCTAGAAGCAAGCACTGGTCCCAGTCTGAGCTTGAATCACAATTGCTCCATTTCTTAGTCAATGTATCCACACCCTGAATACCTCCTTCACTAAATTCTATGACACACCCATGCGAGTTTGTGACCCCTATATGCAAGTCTTTGGAGTTATAATAATCGCTGAAAAATAACGGCTACGTAAGCAACGCTCAACAGAAATAAGTGACTCATTTTAACTACCCTTGAATTAAAGTTGACACTTGAATACACAAAGAAAAAATAATTCTGAACTTACTTGAGAAAGTCTCCGTGGGTAGGTTTCATTACTATTGCCCGGGGGTGTTGGGACGCTTTAACGAAGGGATATGGTACCCTGAAATAGAAAATTGGTGCTTAGCAACCGATACCAATTAGTCATCGATTTCATCAGTTACAAGAGTTTTCTCCCAACTTACCTGAATGGTAATAAATTGTAGTCATATCTATCCAATTTCTGTTCACATACCGGGCATTGTTCCGGAATAATAGTGCAAAATACTTTGTGATCACAATGGTGGAAACAAAGGATCCCCGGATCCATTTTTTAACAAAGAATGTGAGAGTATTTTCAATGAAACCCTGGCTACTTATACTGTCTAGTCAAACGTTAGTAAGTAAAGTACGCTTCGGCAGAACAAAACTATAAATTAAATCCGATTAACTAATCAAGGAAGCAAAACACTGAATGTAACACTTTCCCACAATTCACATTTTGCACTTTTCCTTTCTGTCACTATCTACCACAGAGAACCACAAAATTAACAATGAATTTGACGTTTGTTTGAATTAAATCAATAAACGAAATCTCGACAAATTCGAATAATTAAGCAAATAAGAATTATTTTGGTAAAGGTAACTCGTATGCTATGTTATGCAGCATTTATAAAATTCATTTAAAATTGAGATATCAACTCGAGAAATAAACCATACTATGCTATATAATCTGTGGTCGCCGTATAATGGGCGCCATATTGCAATTTTATTGGTGGAATAACTCAAGTATATCATGAGTATATCTGGGCGTTTATTGGCTGGAACCTCTGGAACTGTCATCGAAAAACAACTGTTTGTCGCGGGAAAATTTAAATAGGCAGTTAAAGGTTCTTATATTACTACAATCTCTTCTTCTTGTGATGGTATCTCATTGCGTATGTAATTTTACAATGAGATTCGTATATATTAGGTAGATAAGATATTTCGAGAGTAAAGTAGTTAAAAGTCATAAAACATGTATCAAATTAACATGATTTTCCAGCTTTTCCATCGCTCATCGTAACTGCTTAAAGAAAAACGATTAATAAAATTATCATTTTGTCCAAACACGTGAATACGTAATGAGATTACCGATGGTTTATGAACCGTGACACATTGTTGAAATTTTGTCAATAATTGAACTGAATGAAGGCAACAACATGGCAACAACCATTGTATGTTTACCGGTCGCTATGGCTACATCGCTACCACACCCGCGCGGACCGCGAGACCCAGTTCCGAGTTCTTGGTTTAATAAATTAAATTGCTTAATATCTTAAGTGCATTAAGTAGGTTATGTTAAGTTAATTGTTTAAGGTGAAAGGATTTTAGTTTGTGGACAATGTCGTACAACGCAGTTTGAAGAAAGAACAAAATGTTTGGGGTTTCGGGTAGGGCGTTGCAAGTTGCGTGGTTCGTGCTGGCTGCCACTCACTTGGTGACTGGTGGTATCGCCTGCCTGGGCAATCCGTGCTTGCACGGAATTTGTATTGACGATGTCAATAGGTAAGTGGGGTTTTTTGTCACGAAACAATGTTAAGAAATTAAAAATTCTATTTTATTCTAACTTGACTATCCCACCGCCTACTCTGTTTCATACGAAACTAGTGAGATGTTACATTAATATACAAAATGTACTGTATCTCGGGAGCGGATTTAGGGGGGGGGGGTTGGTGCTTTCTTAGTGTTTTCTTATACATATCTTATAACCACGCGGTAAAGTGATAAAGTCCCTCCCAAACGAAAATGTTTGGATTAACCGCTGCTGCATTTCCTTATCTGAAATATAAACGTGTGTTTTACATCCTAACCGTCAGCACATACTCGTGTTATTGCGTGGACGGCTACACGGGCGTGCAGTGCCAGACCAACTGGGACGAGTGCTGGTCTTCCCCATGTCTAAATGGCGGCACGTGCCTCGACGGCATCGCTTCTTACAACTGCTCGTGCCCTGACGGCTTCATTGGTGAGACACCATCGCGCACTTATTATAAATAAATAATAAATAGAACCAAATCGAGAACCTCCTCCTTTTTTGAAGTCGGTTAAATTAAAATTAATATACCTACGTAATTAGGTTAACAACTTGTAATATACCAAGAAATATACCAGAATGAATAAAGGTCGATCGCGTTCAACATCGCTTGAAAATTTCGAATGTTTTGATTTCGAACCGTTTGGTTTCTTGGCCAGGGTTAAACAAGACTTAAGAGCGTGTTACACTTGGCTAAATTTAGGATGCTAAATGATTTAGGAACTTAATTTAGTAAAGTGTAATCGCGTTTAGGAAGTAAGGATCCTAAAAACTATTCTAATTAGGAACAAGGATGGTTTCTGACAAGCTGAATGGTTTAGCATCTTAGTTTGTTAGAACGTGTAATAATATTTAGTGCATCAGTTAGTCGTCCTCGCCACGTACGGCGGGGATACGTGTCTGATTCAGTGAATAAATTCAGGAATAGTGTTTAATCAGAAGCGCATCCTGATTAGGATGACTAAATTTAGCCATCTGTAATAGGCGCTTACTTCCAGGTGACAATTGCGAAACCAACTACAACGAATGTGAGTCCAACCCTTGCCTCAACAACGGCACCTGCATCGACATGGACAACGGCTACATGTGCTCGTGCGTGCCTGGCTTCGCGGGCGAGCACTGCGAGCTGGACGTGGCCGTCTGCAACTCCACGGAGGAGGCTCGCTGCTACAACGGGGGACACTGTATCGAGGGACCCGGGTTCAAGTTTTACTGCAAATGCTTGGCAGGTAAGTCACTTCGTCTAGATTCATAATCAAAAATTTCGTAGAAGTACTGACTTGAATTTTCAAAATTGAAATTTGGGTTTGCATCGAGGGGCCAAGTGATTCAGGATTCATCTGGAAAGAAATGGGTGGGTGCGTTTAGAATTAGCTAAACCTTGGGCTGGTGTCTGAGTACCAATTCCCTGTGGCTGTTCCAAGTCTGCTAATAACATGCTGAAGAAACTGTTAATGAGACCAAAAATTGGCTATGTTGGACTGGGAACACTTTTTTTATGTTAGAGAGGCCAGACAAACGAACTAGTTGGTCACCTGATGTTAAATGATCACCACTGTCCATAGACACCAGCAGCGCTATACGCGATGCCAGTGCGTTGTCGGCCCTGCAGAAAATTGTACACTCGCCTCTTAAAGGCACCTACGTAACGAAAATAGAGTTTGCAATAGACGTATTATTAATTGTTTTCCTTCAGGCTGGGCGGGACCTAAATGCGAGCAGCAGATAGACGAATGCGAGTCGAACCCGTGTCAGAACGGCGGTGTGTGCATAGACGTCCACGCTGACTACATGTGCGCTTGCACTTATGGTAAGGCTGGACACAGACCTCTTCTCAAAACTAAAAATTATAACTATTTACCTAACTCATTATTCAGTATTCGATCGAAACTTGTCAGCCCTCCCAGATTTAAACTTGTGTGATTATATATCACGAGAGTTTAGTGTTAGGGCGAATAAGTTCAGTTGATTTTACGTGGACTTTATAATCACCAGGATTCACGGGTAAAAGCTGTGAAGTGCAAATAGAGTTCTGCGATGAGAACTCCTGTAGCAACAACGCTCTATGCGTCGTAGAAGATGGCTTCCGGGTGTGTTACTGTGTGCCGGATTACCATGGAGAGCGCTGCGAGCTACAGTACGATGAGTGCTTGCTTGGACCTAGGTGAGGCACTCTAAGCGTACGTAGTTAGTTGGTATTAAATTAACTACGAGCGATCATGTCCCGATACTTTCGGAAGGTGTCATGATGTCATACATATAAACACTATATATACCAATATGTAAAACGATGTGTCCAGCCCCCTATTTCACCAATTCGACAATTGGTCGGTGACAAGTGAGTCGAGTTTGTAATGTAAACAGAATTGTCATTTGTCTCCGACAGTTGTCGCTTTGTGTGAAATTGGGCCCAGGAGTTGTTAGAACTCCAACCATCCTCCAATGCAACGTGGTTACCTCTGTTTGAATGTCGGCATACTACTTGTCTACAGATAAATGTCACGAAAAGCGTGATGATCAACCTCAAACTAGGGCACGAAAATTATTGATGATTTGTTCGGTGAAGAGTACCTATTTCTAACAGTCGTTAATCAAATGAATAATTTCAGATGTATGAACGGAGGAACCTGCATCGATGGTGTAGACAACTTCACTTGCTCCTGTCCTCCGCGACTTACAGGCTCTCTATGCGAATGTCTCATCCTAGATGACGATACTTACGACTGCGAATACGTTAGCCCCACTCCACTACCTCAATCGACATTCATAACCACTACTGATGTGTTTACTGACACTACTACCGACTTTATTCCACCGACTAACTATGTTGAATATAATGTAACAAGTGTAACGTTTCCACCTGACATAACCTCTGTAGATAATGAAAGAACTACTCCAATATCTGATGTTGCCACATTGCCTAATACAGAAGAGACTACTTTTGAAACTGAATATGAGACAACAGAAACTGATATTTATATTACGGCGGCAACTGAAATTAAGGAAACTTTAGAACCTGGTGATTTGAAAACCGAAACTACAACAGCAGGACATTCTGTTGATGGCGGCACCACAAATGAAGTTACAGCAACAGTTACGGGTGATGTACTAACTTCAAAGGGAATAACAGATATAGCCACGTTTTCTGTAACTACTACAACACCATTTACTGAAACAACAACGACTCCTATTACGGATACGACCACAGGAAGAATGTTCACTGACACTCCCACTGATCATCCCGTGACTGAATTAGCGACACCGTCATCTATTTCGACTACAGAAACAATTGAGTTAACTACAATGTTTGATAACACTACGTTTGAATATACAACTGATCAATCGGAATGCAGCGACTCAGCGTGTAATAATTTTGGGACTTGTGTCAACACTCCGCAAGGTATAAAGGTAAGGCGTCACGTGGGTAGGTATCTTTTTCTTCGCCACCCATTATTAAACTTGCGGCAGCTACTTACTTCACTATTATGCTTTATAAATATGTGCGTCTGTTTTCAGTGCCATTGTCCCTTCAACTATGCGGGTAGATTTTGCGAGGAAAAAAATTCAATCACTTCAGCAGCATTCAGCGGAAAATCCTACGTAGCTCATAAATTACGCAACACAACATCAATAAACATCAAATTTAACTCTAAGACTCTCATAACTGATGGTCAGATCATGCATGTAAACATAGCGAAAGGAGTTTATGTGCAGCTGTATATGAATTCTGGTCTTATGAAATTTAAATTCTCCTGCGGGTATCAAACAATGCTGCTGAGCGAGTTGAAAACATATGTGAATAAGGGATACCCAATGAAAATAGAGGCCAGGTAATAACTAAAAAAAACCTTTTACACCGTGTTTTTATTTTATTTCTGATAACTTCGGCATATTACTGAGTGCATCTATAGAAACTAAGTGGTAGATTAGATTTTTAAATTATGCAAAAAAAATTTTTTTTCGGTATAGAACAAAATATGCCGAAGTTATCGGAAATAAAAAAAAACACTATGTATAGCGAGAGTATTTTAAGTCATTTGTCACGTTGTAAATGAATTAGACCATTTTGATGGTGTATGGTATTTAATAGGTTATAAATGAAGGCACCTAAAACAATAGGTACAATTTAAATGGTGAAAGGCACATTAAATAATAACTAGCAACAATACTACATTTGTAAAGTTAAATACTTACAAACGTGCCTTCAGGAAACAATTCACACTGTTAAATATAATTGAATTTTGGAAACTTGGTGCTTAGAACTGTAAACTGGAAACTAAACTTGAACTTGACAATAAATCAAGCAGAGCGACTACGCGCTGGTAGATGAGGAGAGCGAATGAATCAAAAAGTTTTTGGATGGATGGATCCAAAAGACAGGAAATCACTTTGAATTTAAAATAGGAGCCGAATACTAAATGTTTCTTTTAAAAAGTTAAGCCAAAAGGAAAAAGTTCGTAACGAGCCGAGGCAGCCTCGTTACACATTTGTGGCTTTAAATAGTCTTCCTATACTTGTATAAATTCCACTCCAACCAAACAAAGTAAATATTCAATATAGATATTCTTATTTTCAAAATAGAATCTCTAGAGAAGCGGTATTGTCTTGTTTTTGTAGGCTTGACTTGTTTCCACCTGAGCAGCACTGCAACGCGACACTCCGCCTCAACGATACCGTCGCCATGAGCGGGGGGCAGGTGGCCCGCATCACCACCCTCAACAACGACACTATGTTGTACTTTGGCAACATGCCCGATGTCAACGATACTGAGAACATGCCGTTCATTGGATGTATTTGGGATTTGATGGTTTGTATCAGCCTTAGATTCCGTCTAATAGTGTACTCTTTTTATATAATCAACGGTTGATGTGACCCGCTCCGTAATTTGCAGGTGAACGATGAAAAACTTGAAGTGTTTGGTGGAGCTGTTGATGCAAGCGAGGTGACAGAATGCGCGTCACTGGCTTGCTTGTCCGGGCCCTGCCTTAATGGAGGAACCTGCAGTGATCAAGGCGAAAGCTACACCTGCTCCTGTGCTAATGGGTAAGAACCATTGCAAAGTTCAATAGCACTTATTCGTTTTCTCTGATTGCATTTGAAGTGATATTTTTCTACAATCGAGTGTTCTGATGAATGGCGACTTAAATTTTCAAATCCATTGGTGTGTTTGGCTCCGACTCACTACCCCATTGTAATACAAAATACTCCAACGCTACATTAAAATTATATAAATATAGTATTAACGGTTGGATTGCAGATGGATTGGCGAGCACTGTAACACTTCGGTGTGCTCCCACAATCCGTGCCACTCCGGCGGCAGCTGCGTCAAGCATCCTGGCAGCGGGTTCCTCTGTCTCTGCCCCTACGGGAAACATGGCATCTTTTGCGAATACAGTTAGTGCCGTATACTTCGTCAATTACCGCATTAGCCTTAATTGACCATTAGCATTTTGTAAAAAAAAAATTGTAATCGCTTTTTCAATGTGGAAGGATTTTCGATAACATAATAGAAATTTAACTATTATTATTTACTAGGGAAGCACAAAGCGCATAGTGGATTGAGTAGGTACCTTAATATCTGAATACACGACATAGCCAGAAAGAAAGAAAGAAGAAAGTAATATGTATACGCGCTCCAAACATAAGGACACCTTGTCCAAGTTTGAAATTCTTTCCCCTGCTTACACTGCAACTTTACTAACAGAGTTTCAAAAAATCAAAATGTAACTTTCTTTTAACCTTTTTTTCTCAGATGTGGAGATAACCCGTCCATCCTTAGCTCCAATCAGCAGTGAAATTTCCTCGTACATAATCTACCCATTGTCGCAAATGGGAAGCGGCGACCGGTTCGACCTGCGCCTGCGCTTCCAGACCACGGACATGGACCAGATCGCGCTGCTCGCATTCGTGGGGCAGAGCGGCCGCCACGACTCTCATAGCCAACACCTGGCTTTGACCTTTGTGAAGGGATACGTCATGCTCACGTGGAATATGGGCGGTGGTAAGTTTCTTTATTGAATTGAACTGAACAAGACATGAGCTTGGGTGCCAAAATAACCGCATTTTATTCCACCCCATACAATTGTTTTGGGTCGTCGCCATAAGCGTCAACGCTTTTATGGCTTTCGCTAAAATAAAATTTCCTTGAAGTGCCCAGTGTTCATTTTGTAGACACCGTGTTATTCTTATTAGCAGCCACTAGAATTCGGACTTTCTTGTATACAATATGAAGGATGTCTCGTAATCGTACCTAAGTAATTGATATGACAAATAAACATAAGGGTGCTGAAATACGCACCTATCTATCAGGTGGTTGATACAAAATACAGAAAAATTATCTTAGCAATAAGAACAGCAAATTCTATTCCCCAAGAAAGGTAAGACCTTGAACAAAATCAAATGGAATTTTATACAATTTATATTTTGTTGACGACTTGCTCACTTAACTCCCCCTTAAGTTGGTTGTACAACTTACGGGACATCCCGTACCGCCACCAAACACCCATGCGTATGATTTTATTTTAGTTGTATGCGTATTGCACGGCAGGTCCGCGGCGCGTGTTCACGGCGCGCGCGCTGGGCGGGCGGCGCGGCGGGCACGCGGTGCGCGCGTGGCGGCGCGGCCGCAGCGCCGGCCTCAGCGTCGACGGCCGCCACAACGTGTCCGGCAACGCGCCCGCGCACGACGCCAAGATGACTGTCATGCCTTACGTTTATATCGGTAAGGTAACTGCTAAGTGTTGGCTTCCGCAACTAACCCCCTTATTCATAAACGCTTTGTAGGCTTCTACTAACTTTAGCAATCGTTTATCCTTATCTTTCACTTTGACATTTAGTTACCTTTCACAGATAAGGACAGACGATTGCTAAATTAGCAGAAGCCTATAGAGCGTTTATGAATAAGGGGGTAAGCAATTAACAGTTCAAACTGCAAGAAGCACTACCTAAATATATAAAACAAAAGCAAATGGTTAACGCGCGACCGAGAGAGACAATTTGTGCTAGATATATAGAATTTCGCAATTTTTCGTGTCTCATACAGAGCAACTGAACGAAATATTACGTAACCCCAGCTTACTTTAGATACACGCAGTCTGTTCGATCATATTTGTCCATTTGACTGGCACCGACGTTCACACGTCAACTGTCCAGGCGGGCACCCCTCCCCCGGTTTCCGCGAGCTGCCGCACGACCTGCCGCTGCACAGCGGCTGGCGCGGCTGCGTGTGGGAGGTGGGCGGCGCGGCGGTGGGCGCCGGCAAGGCGGTCGGCGGCCGCGGCGTCGGCCAGTGCGGGGTCGCGCAGTGCGCCGCCAGGTCCTGCAACGCGCCCAGGGGAGTCTGCATACACTCGCCTGCTACCTACGGGTGAGTGCTGGCTAGTGGAAAAAGGTGCTCCTTTAGCCGGATGTTTCACCATTCTCTAGATAATTTCCTTATATCTCAAGTGTCAGTTGTCTATGGCGTCTGGTAACGTAGTACCTAATAAATAAAGACGGTACCATAGACATATTTGACACTTGAGATATCAGGAACTTAACGTGTTAAAGTGGTGGAACAGGTCCTTAGTGTGGTATTAATTGGTCTGAATTGTATCAGTTACCTTCGAGACATCACAAATGCTACACACACTCAATAATGCATCATATATTAGGTAAGTCTATAATGGATTCTATCTTAAGGTCAAAAGCGGCCTATTTAAAGCCCTCCATATAATACTACTAGCGTTGCCTCAGCAACGCTACCTCTATCCAATCGTATTATGCGTATACCTATGCAGCAGGGCAGATAATAGGTACAGAGTAAGAAATCGGTACTGCATGCGTAGCATGCGTACACACAGTGCTAATACCAGTATGTCACAGCAAGCAGCGAGGGTCCTAAGTGCAGGATTTCGAGTAAGTAGGCCGCTAGTAAACTAGAGTTGTAATATATTTTTCACCTCACTTGCTCGAAAGGGCTGTCTTTCTCCTTAAAAATCTGCGTGGAAAAGTGCTTTTTCCCCTCTTGGGTGGAAAAGGTTTTTGAAATTCGAACGCCGCGCTGACCACCCCTGCACCACGACCACCACCACCTCACCACCTACTCATATAATCAAGTAATTAGAAATTTGAAATTCTTACATCCACTATTTTTCTCGCTGTAGTGAGGTGAAAAATTGTGTGTTTCGCTCGGCAGCAAAGTTTGTTTAGTGCCTCATGCCTTGAAACCCTCGCGACGCTCAGGATTCTTCTTTTGAGCCACTCGCTTCGCTCGTGGTTCAATTATAGAATCCTTCGCTTGCTCTGGTTTCAATACAGGCACTCGCGCCAAACAAAAACTTTGCAGCCTTGCATAACAAATAACTATTTTTTGCTAAACACATTTCAGCGGTTTTGTATTCAATATGTTCCTGACCTGATGGCTTCTTTATGATCTCAGTTGCATCTGTTCGGAGGGATGGTTCGGCGCGACGTGCGCGTCGGCGCGCGGGCCGTGCGACGCGGCGCTGACGCGCTGCCGCGGCAAGTGCGTCGTCACGGCGGACCGCGCGCAGTGCGACTGCCCCTACGGGAAGACTGGCCCCGACTGTGACGCAGGTCAGATTCAGTACCGTCCATATAATGCCACCATTCGTGATCTCTCTTTACTTCGGAGACTAAGAAGAGGGACCTTTTTTTTGAGCGGTGAGAAGATACGTTATAGATAGGTACTCGCGCTCCGTGCTGACGGCTTGGAGTTATGTTGGACTCTCTTCTCCCACTGTCTATCCTTCCCTAGCGGTAGGAGCGGGGTGGACATACCCGCTAAAAAGTTAAAACCTATCGGTATTCCTTCACTGTCAATTGGTGGCGCCACGGGAGCATGAAGGTCCCTCAAAAATAGTAAAAAAGTATTCCATTAGCTTACGTTCGTATTTACCATATAACACGACCATTACGATTCATTTAAATTTTTAATTTAAATTGCAAATTGGGTACCTTGTAATTTCTTGATCAAAACAGAGAAAAAAAAACATTTCGATCTGGCACAGGCACAGGTAAGTAGCTGACCTAGTGAACACCGTTGTTTATTTCCCAGACTTGTTGCCAACGGACGTGTTGTTTTCGGGCACGCGTTCGTTCGCGCGCCTGCGGCCGCAGCCCGTGTCGAGCGTCAGCCTGTCGCTGGAGGCCGAGGTCAAGCCCGAGAGGGAGCGCGGGATCATCGCATTCCTGGAAACGCCGCATTTCTACACGGCGCTGTCTCTGCAGGGAGGCGTGCTGGAGTACCGGTGGACAGGTAAGGTCTTGCCTATAGAACCGCTGTTCTCACGCACGCGCTCGAGGCCTCGCTCTGAAAAAGGTTAGATACTGCATCTGTTTTCTTTTTGTCATTGTTTGTGAATAATGTTGTTTGGGGTAGCGCGCCTCCGTAGCCAACTCGCGACGCACAGAGGTTTATTTTTATTAAATATTTTTGCAATGAGCAAGATGATCACCAACACCCATAGATCACTCACATCACAACACCAAATATGATACAAATTGTACCTACAATGGTTTTTTTTTGCCAAGATGCGTTGGCAGCTTAGCTTAAATGGCTAAGATGCAATACCTCATGTACCAATAATTTTACTGGTTATCTTACTCTCTACGCGGGAACACATGTGCGCATGCACTGCTGCGTGGCGGCATAATTAGCGAGTAAGATGAGATTTATATGGGTCTTGCCCAAGCTCTTACCACCCGCGAAACTCCTTTACTACTTATTGTTATGCTGGCAGATCGTCTATCCGGCGTCACTTCGCTGGTGAGGAGTGGCGTGGTGGTGTCTCTGGCGCAGTGGCACAGCGTGAAGGCGGGCCGCTACGGCAGCCGCTTGTACGTGTGGACCGACGGCGCGCTCAGCACTGAGGCCATGCTGGCCCACGCTTACCCCCATACCCACGGAACCGCTGCGATAGTGCTGGGTCAGTAATGTTACAGCATCAGTGTAGCAGTGTCGCTACAGCATCCGCTTGAGGATATGCTGCAGTGGCGTGGCGTCCATAGAACTCGATTCCCACCGGCTTGCCTATTTTAAGGCAGTTGGGCAATTTATTGTGCAAAATTAGAGGAAAAGGCTAGTTAAGTTCCCTTCGGCTTGCCTTCTGATATACTTGACGCCACGCCACTGATATGCTGGTATATGATGCCCACATATATATGGCTCTGCGATATTATTAAGTTAGCTAGTCGGTGTCTGCTGTTCGATGACAGCGAATACTCGGACCTCTCACACCATCTCAGTTGGATATTGAAGACAGGACAGGCGACTTGATCTTGATGACTGACTTATAAACTTGACTTGGAACCTTTTCATAATGTTGCAAATGTAAAAAGAAAGAAAGAAAGAAAGAGAAACATTTATTTACACACATTTGATACAAGTAGATATAAAATAAGGAGAAATACAATATACTAAGGAATAGTATCGACCTAAACATGACATGTGTGATGTGTATGATGTGATGTAGACATTGTGTTTTGGTACGTCATTACAGGCGGCGCTGAAGATTTATCGACGCTCCCGTTTGACGTGATGTCTGGTCCACCGGAACCATTCACTGGATGCATCAGAAACCTTCACGTCAACAACATTCTTCTGCCGCTCGAACCCCAAAATATTTTAGGTAACTAAACTCACATTCCGAATGTGGCAGTCTGTGGATGCTTTCAAATGATCACCCGATGGCGTGTTCCACCAGACGGGCAGAACCTCGGTGACTGCGACGGCACGCCGTGCGGCGCCGAGACGTGCGGCGGCGCGGCGTGCGCGGTGGAGGGCGGGCGGGCGCGATGCGCGTGCGCGGGGGCGGGAGCGGGGGCGGGCGCAGGAGCGGGGGCGGGCGCGGGCGCGGGCGCGGGGGCGCGCTGCCGCCGCCACGCCGCCTGCCGCCCGGCGCACTGCCGCGCGCCCGCCGGCCGCTGCCGCGGGAACCTCTGCGTCTGCGCCGCCGCTCATACCGGCGAAGATTGTCAGCTCAGTGAGTATTTTTTTAACGCGACTGGCCCGGATTAGACTGTCAATATATACATGTATTCACGTTAGGGTCGTGGATTTCTAAACAACGGGATTCACTGGGCTACGCATGAATATTTCGTGATATGGATCGCGATATGTGAGGATCACACGATAATATTTGCCGTCTAATCGTCTATTCCATAAAGCAAAGCGAGAGTCACCAGATCGAAAACAATCACCGCCGCCTATAAAAACCTATACTTAACATCTATAAATAACAGGGGCGTAGCGTGCCTTGGTGGGGCCCCGTATAAAAAATTATTTGGGGGCCCTTATGAAGGGTAAAGATTTCTCACATTTATCTTTGCTTACGCACGTCGGGGGCCTCCGTGGCCCGGGGGCCCCGTATAATTGATACGGCAGATACGGCGGTAGCTACGCCCCTGATAAATAACTTAACAACAGAGGGTGACTGGCCGAGCTATTCGCTCCGGGCCTGGACACAGGACATAAAGCGCAGAAAGGATGTTGATATACTCTTCGTAGGACTTTCTATATAGAAGAAATACCCCCATCTGCTAATTACCACAGGCCACAGACGTTATACATTCGCCACTATAAAGGGAATTTCACTGCAAAGGAAATGGGCCCAGTAACAACTCCGTTTAACAAAATCAAAGTTTTCTGATAGGTAACTCGGGTAGAATGCTGGATTAAACGAATTACCTACTCACGGGAGCGACCTAGCTCGCACTAAAAAACGCCTTTTAACATTGCTAGTATTATTGACGCGATGTCGAGACTTTATTTTACGACATTCCTGAAACGCATACGATATCGCCTCCATTCTACACTGTCGTTACTATATTCAACATCTTCACAATTATAACTAAATTTTTTTTCGTCAGAGGTGAACGTGACCATCCCCCAGTTCTCCGGCGACTCGCTGCTGGCTCTGGGCCGCAGGACCGCGCAGCCCGCCAGCCAGCAGAGACTGGGCACTGCCGCCGCGGCACCGGACTATATCGCGCTCAATTTCACCACCGCCGAACCGATGGGGCTGCTACTCTCTGTCGCTATGGTACTTGGTTTTATAACTGCAATTTGTTTTAGCGTGTTCAAAGACAACTTTATTAATTAACCAATAAAAACCAACAAGTTTTTTGCTCAGTCCTTTAGTTAATAGTACATTGTGTATTAAGGGCGGTAAGTAAGGAATTACGATCGAGGCTCTAGTATAAGCCCGAAGTCAAAGACTGAGGGCTTTTTGAGTCGAGGTTCGTAATTCCCGTACCGCCCGTGAAACATACAATGTTTTTCATCACATTTGCGAGTAAATAAATAAAATGAAATGGCAGAAAAAACTTATTTATTAAAATTTATAGCGACTGTACAATTATTAAAATTAAGGCATACATTGCCTTTTTAAAAATGCCGTCAACTTCACGTATTGTCTTCTTTTATGTTGACACAATCTTTAGATTGGAGAGTGGTTTTCAACATAGAGTAAGTGCTCCACAATGGTTATGGTTTGTATTTATTCGCCAATTCACCAAAATATGCCAGGAAAACATTTTCAGAAAACGAACTTGTTTTCTTTTCGCGTTTCCATGTATAAATTGGTCGTACGCAGCTAAATACCGCTCCTTAGACTTCGCCGGTAAAAGATTTTCGTTAATGGTTTTTGCTGCTTGGATAATATCCAGTGGTGTTGCATTTAAATCCTTCAGACGACGACGATATTTTTAATTACTTTTATTAGGTATTAAATAACTCAACAAGTCAACACAACAATTTGTACAAGTTCGGGAATGTTTTTTTTTTTCAAGCGGATGGCGCGCTTTCGGCCACAGATAATACAAATGTTGCGTTCAAGAACGTTAAGTCAAAAGCCATGACGTTTACAACCATGGCATATAATAAAAGAAAATTCAACGTTTTATAAAGATTTTATACAAAAAAGTATTCAAATTTTTATCATAAATATTAGTATTGTATTTATCTAGCGAGATTTCAATTAAATTCCTGTTTAGATATTTTTTTTTAGATAAAGTTTAAATTTCGAGCTAATGCACCTCTTTGGTTGTACTTGAACCTGAATTGTGAGGCAGTGCAAGAAATTAAAAAAAATTACTTACCGCCCGAGGGTTTCATGGTAATAAAAAAAGCCCGAGGGTTTTATATGGGGCGTTGCGGCCAAGTTAACGTGTATGTTTTGATACCGTTTACGAGCAAGTGTGATGAAAATTGATATACAGCTATAGATTGTGCGTATTTACTTTAACAACTGCTTTTTACACATGCCAAATTAAATAAGTCAGTGACAATCCGTTCGCGAGATGAAACTGAACAAGTAATTCTTAATTTACTGTACCTAAGGATTTTATTTTTTAACATAAGTTATAATACAATACAGTCACGCCTCTTTCCCATAGGGGTAGGGGCACAGACCACTTTGTTCTACTTGCTATGATTTTGACATAACTACCTCTTCCGCTTCTTCCACATTCATCAATCTCTTCATACATGCTCGTCGGTTCCGGGTACTCCTGACCTACCCTATTTCAAATGTGTTAAAGATGTCTTATATTTGCAGGAAAACAACTTTTTGGGTATTGGCATCGAAAACGGTTACCTAAAACTAGCCTGGTCCATCCCTCGCGGCAACATCACACAGTCAGTGACAGAAAAACAATGGGAGCTCCCCAAACCAACCCAAGTCCTGTCTAAGTTGCTGCCAAGAGCCGGGTATCTCGCTGATGCAGAATGGCACACCGTGATAATAAGGCTGCAAAAGACGAACCTGTCGGTCACTGTGGACCAGAACGTCGTGGCTGCCGAAGAGCCGGGATTGACGGCGTCCAATTATGACGACGTGGATTTATTTATAGGTACAGTAGAGTATCTCCAATATCTATGCAGCCGACCGTTCAAAAATATCTACTCATAGAACTTAATTTCAGTTAGTTACATAAGAACCGTGTTTAGATATTTTTGAACAGTTGGCTGCATAAATATTGAAGAACACGACTGCAGGTAACAAAGTGCTTCAAATTGGTCCTTCGAACCGGATGTTTATGTTGTTATTAAATGTACAATTAAATACCCATATTTTCTACACTGAAAATTGAAAAGTATGTTAACAAACTTTCTGTCTTATTACAGGTGGTATTAGCGAAGAAGATAGTGCAATAACAAAACGAGTGTTCCCGTATAATTTTAAGGGTTGCATAGACCATATAGCCACAAAGGAGGACTCATATTTCACAAACTTCAACGAAGTATACAGTGAAAACGTTAAATCGTGCCAATTATTTCCCTCTGCCTGAGCTAGACGGGGGTGATGTCAAAGTTTGTTTTTTTCTTCGACAATTCTGAACAAGACTCGTACTCTCACTGCCGTTATAAAATTTTGGATGACTTCTATCTACCTCGCTGCAGTAGGTATTTATTAATATTACTGCTCGAAAAACTATAAGAGTTCATACGTGATTGATGATAGGTAGGTACTTAGTTCGATTATATGTACATTAAAAACACCGAAGTTCATATAAGTATGTCACAGTCACACGAAAGCTCTGTACCTACAATCTACCCATAAATAGGACACGGTTGTACCTACATATGGACAGAACGGTTTTCGATCACATTCAAGAAAGCATGCTAAATGGACACAAGTTAAGTCAAGTAGGTAAGCTTCATTACGTTTTACGTAAGTATTTTAGATATCTTTTGTGTATTTACGTGAATGCATCGAGTCCCAAATTTCACAAACTGTGCCTCAAGTGTTCAGTGATACAATTGCCATAAGAAGTTCAAGGATGTGCGAAATCTGGGAACAGTTGAAAACGGGTAGGTTATAATTTTACGTCGCCCGGGCCGTAAGTAGCGATTTACCGCTAGTAGCGGAAATTTTCACTTTCTGCCCAGGGAAAGACGTAAAATTATGTACACACCTCGGGCGGTGATAAAGAAAGCCTCAGAATATCACTTTTGTTACGTGTGAGTGATTAGCAGTAGAGTAGAAATGATATTCAATTCAATACTCATTCATTATAGTACAAAACTTTCTAGTCTTCGAATAGGGCCAAGAGTGTCTTACCATTCCTTGTACCATTAAAATTAGTTATTGTATAAGCGCTAAATAAAATTAATTATGTTATTAAGGATGTCGAATAATTTAAGTAGGTACTTATGTACTTAAAAATGTGACCAAAATTTGAACTTGAGTTTTTTACCTTGGAGAAACAGAATCATTTCTTTCAGAGGTGAATTAATTAGAATAAATTAAACATTTATTGTACACAAAATATAGTTTTATTGATATATTCATGTTTAATAAATTGTATACATAACTTCATCAAATATTATATTATAAACATATACATTTCGTTATACGTTACTAATTCAAACACAAATACAATATGAGATGTTATCCCCGTTATGTCATTAAATATATTTTATTTTAAAACGTTTAGTATCAATACAGTGTAGTAATTTCCATTGGCATACATGTTCAATACCTAAACATGCCCTTACACGAAGCTCGTAATTCATAATAACATCTGATTTATTTACATTTCATTTAAAGCGAGATGTACAATCATACAAGTCGTAGAATTGATTAGGCCTATTTACACGTGGAATAAACTTGGAATGCTTGTCTGCAGTACACAATTTAGCTTGAAACCCATGTCTTGTGCATTATGTTAACTTATTTAGGAACATCGATTCCTCCCTTCGTAAGTAGACCACACTATGTCGAAACTCGATATAAATTCTAAAAATAAATATTATATTAAGCGATAAAGAATAAATAAATAGTTAATTGCACACTATTATGATAAACATTTCAAAAATTAATATTTTATAATGTAAGCTGTGCTTACACTTCCAAACAATGCCTTACAAAACGAGGCACCAGTGAATACCCTCTGACGTCGCTACATGAAGGTGCAAGTATAGTACAGGAATGTATCGGATAACAATAACGAAGATATAACAAGAAAAGATACGCTAATCACAGAAGAGGTAAATATTATATATTTACGAAATATTATATATTATATGTTTAGCCTATTGGTGCGCCACGGTACATCATACATACAACAATATGGTTGGATCGGCATATATTATGTATATGCAACACACAGACACTAACAATTGTCATGTATAAGAATAGATTAGGCAACTATCCCATAGAGAACTTTAATTTCAGATAACATCAAATATGTAGTGAACAATCATACTAAGAAACATCGAAGTATAAACTTGTAAATCCCATAAAATGCGTTTACTCTAACGTTTCTGAACGACTGAATACAATAAAAGATATATTTCGCTTATCTACAAGAAAATCATCGTAAAGAAGATATCATAGTAAAAAAGCTTTAAAATTTCTCTAATACTGTAACGTACAAGTAGCAGCAAAACACCAATATTCAGTGATGACTACACATTAATTTTCTTTGTCATATTTGGAACATAAACTCTTACAAATTAGGTCGAATAAAACAACTCCTTTGTGTTTTCACCGGGTGGTAACAATCTCAGTAATTCGTAATCTCTAAATTTAAAATTATACAAATAACTCTTATTTTACATAATAGGTATAATGATTAATAAAGTTGATGTCCTATCAATTAAAATGTTAAAATTAATTATCGTCGATACAATACGATTACGATTTACGATTACAATGAATGTCAGCTAATGTCGCGGCAGCCGGCGGGTGCCGCGGGTGCGCGGGAGCGGCGCGAGCGGCGCTCCGCGGCAACTATTGCGGAACCGTACTCAAGCATTTATTTAAAATCAGTCTCATTCGCATAAGGAAGTGATCACAGCACACACACCGGAAACATCGCGGGCGAGGGGCCACGTCCCTCTCGTTGGGAGGTTAACAATAATAGAGCACCTTGGTCGCTATACTTAAATCCGATAAAACATGCAACAGAGCGATTTATATATTATAAAAATATCAGTAAACATTTGGAAAACAGAATCAGTCAGAAGACTAGTAAATATTGGAAGTAAATTTCGTTCACTATTTAAAAGAATATTTCACTATATATCGAAACATCGTATCGACTTTTCATCATAAAAAGCTGCATTTTCCGATAGCGATAAAAGAAAATAGTAAGTTAAAAGCATAGACTAGATAAAAAGTTTCATGAGGGTCAACGTTTACAACACACAAGAGACATAACTATGATATCGTTATCATAACACGCCGCCATATTGAAATCGTACACGTCCCCGATGGCGATTCAACATTCTATACATTCGTAAAGCTGCGCACGGAGCCGAGTCAGAAACGGGCACGACACTCGTCGCGGACGGGCGCGGCCCATCGGCGCGCGGGCGCTCCGCACAGCGTCGTCTCTGGATATTCATATAGCTAACGGATAATCGCTCATCGGCTCGCCCGCTAAAGCGTGGCCAGCGCGCGCGTGACGGCCGCCGCCAGCGCGCGTCACGGCCGCGTCTCCACCAGGCCCTGCAGCAGCACGGCCACGAGCAGGCCCACGGCCAGGAAGCCGGCCGCCATCAGCAGCGCGAAGCGGTGCGGGGCCAGCAGGCGCACGGCGCGCACGCAGCGCATGGCGCGGGACCGGCGCGCGCGCGCCGCCGGCGCCGCCGCCGCCACCAACAGCCGCGCCGGCGCCGACCACGCCGAGCCCAGCCCGCCGCGCACCGCCATCACGCGCACCTGGTACTCGCCGCCGCACTCCAGCTCCTCCAGCTGGAACTGCGTCTCCGGCCCGGAGTACACCTGCCGCCAAACCGCAGCGTCAACGAGAGCGGTAACGAGAACAAGATATTTAATTAAAGACAGACGGACGAACGAACTCACAATATTTAAATGCTGCATCGAATCATACGTCACTTTGCGGAGATCCATCTCATTGAACAAAAATAGTAGATTGATAAACGAGGGTTGAAATATACCCATTTCACCTGAGATATTTCTGGTGCCCGAACGAAGTGAGGGCGCCGATAGTTCATTTCGAATATGAGGAAAGTAAAAGAAGGTATTTCACTATTCACTAACGTCGCAAGGTCGCACTTAATAATTATTTGTTACGTTTGTCATTCTCTTCCCGCTCTTTTTTCTATTACGCGATTTGCGCGCATTGCGCATTTCTTCTGCGCACCAATGGCTGCCGGCAAGTTTTTTTTTTAAACTTGCAGACACGGAGGTCGCTATCAATTAATTGTGGACTTAAATATTTCAAGCTAAAAAAATTACCGAACGTAATAATTTCTAATTCTCATTGTATAGGTACGCTTGCATAAGCTTATTTATAGCGGGAATGTTATTTTAAGATTATTTAGCCTTTTACAATTAAAAAGGAACTATTTACGATGATTATATAAAACATAGATTACATGGCTGAATAGGTATTTCCATTGCTATGTACCTCATTTGGATTAGCTAGAAAAAAAAATTACTTTCAACCCAAGGGTAGCGATGAGTCACTTTCAACCCTATATCCAGATAGTCAATGACCTACTTTCAGAGTATGAGAGATGAAAACAATTTATCTCGCTACTCCACTATTTCAGTATTTTTTTAATCTCAAATTTTTGTAACACTAGTCATAATAGACCTACAAACGGCTAACTAGCTATCGAAGCGCTACAACGGAACGTACCTCTTTAAAGACGGCGTCCTTCCCCCTGGCGCACTGCAGCACGTAGTGCACGGGGTGCGCGTCGTGCTCGGGCAGCGCGTCCCAGTGCGCGAGCGCCTGGCGCGGCGCGGGCTGCGTGAGCGCGGGCGCGCGCGGCGCGGGCGGCGGCGCGGGCGCGGTGGCGGCCTCCAGCGGCTCCGACCAGGCGCCGCGCCCGCCGCGCTCGTCGTGCGCGCGGATGCGGAACCAGTACGAGCTCGCCTCGCGCAGCTTCTTCACCTTGCAGGCGCGCGCCGAGCCGCGGTACACGGGCCGGAACTCCTTGGCGTCCGCGGTGCGCATCTCCACGCAGTAGTGCGCGCCCTCGCCGCCGCTCGCCGGCCACTCCAGCCGCAGGTGCGAGTGGTGCGCCTGCGCCAGCCGCAGCGCGGGCGGCGCGGGCGGCGGCGGGCGCGTGGCGGCGCGGGCCTCCTCGGACCAGTCGCCGGCGCCGAGCTCGCTCAGCGCGGCCACGCGCACGCGGTACGCCGTGTCCGGCGCGAGCCCCTCCAGCCGCCGCTCGGGCGTCGCGTCCTCGGTCTCCAGCTCGGCGTCGTCCAGCCGCAGCCGGTAGCGCAGCACGGGCGCGCCGTGCTCGGCGGGCGCGCGCCAGGCCAGCCGCAGCCAGTCGCAGCCGGCCTCGTGCCGCGGCGCGCCCGGCGGGCCCGGCGGCGCGCGCGGCGTCAGCGCGTCCCGCGGCGCCGACCACTGCCCGCGCCCCGCCGCGTTGCTCGCGCACACGCGGAAGAAGTACGGCGAGAACGGCGTCAGCGCCGTCACCACGTGGCGCGGGTCGCGGCCGCGGTACACCTCCGCGAACGCGTCCTCGGCGCTCGACGTGCCCATCTGCAGCCGGTAGTCGAGCAGCGGCGCGCCGTTGTCGCGCGGCGCGTCCCACTCGAGGCGCACGGAGCGCGGGCCCTCGACGCTGGCGCGGGGCGGCGCGGGCGCTTCGGGCGGCGCGGCGGCGGCCGTGAACGCGAGCGGCGCGGACGCCGGCCCGGGCCCGACCCGGTTCACGGCCGCCACGGTCAGCGAGTACGCGCAGCCGGGCCGCAGCTCGCGCACGTCGCACTCGGTGCGCGGCCCGCTGTAGGCGAGGCGCGCGGCGCCGTCGGCGTCGGTCAGCTCCACGCGGTACTCGGTGACGGGCGCGCCGCCGCAGCAGGCGGGCGGGCGCCACCGCACGGGCAGCGCCGTGGCGCGCGCGGGCCCGGCCGGCGCGGGCGCGGGCGGCGCGGCGGGGACGGCCGGCTCGGTGGCCACGCTCTCCGTAGCCGACCAGTCGCTGTCGCCGGCCTCGTTGGCGCAGCGCACGCGCGCGCGGTACGCGGTGCCGGGTCTGAGGCGGTCGCAGTGCGCCTCGCGCTCGGGCCCGCTGTAGGCGCGCTCGAAGCCCTCGCCGGCGTCGAGCTCGAGCGTGTAGGAGGTGACGGGCGCGCCGCCGTCGTCCGCGGGCGGCTCCCAGCGCAGGCGCAGCGAGCGCGGCAGCGGCTTGCCGCGCGGCGCGGGCCGCGAGGGCGGGCCGGGCCGCTCGGGCCGCGTGCGGAACGCGACCTCGGGCGACCACGGGCCCTGGCCGTCGTCGGTCTGCGCGCACAGGCGCAGCCGGTACTCGGTGGCGCGCTCGAGCCGGTCGCAGGTGTAGGCGCAGGCGTCGCCCACGTACACGGGCCGGAAGCCGTAGCTGGTGGCGGGGTCGTCCAGCTGCAGCGTGAACGTCTCGCGTGCGAGCGGCGGCTGCCAGGCCACGGCCAGCGCGCGGGCGGCGGCGCGCAGCAGCGCGGGCGGCGCGGGCGCGGGCGGGGGCGCGCCCGCGGTCCAGGCGACGCACTCGTCCGAGTACTCGCCGGCGCCGCACTCGTTGACGGCGGCCACGCGGAAGGCGTAGCGCGCCTGCGAGCGCAGGTTGCCGGCGGTGTGCTGGCGCATGCGCGGGCGCGCCAGCTCGCGGAAGCCGGCGCCGTCGCCCGCGTCCACCTCCAGCAGGTAGTGCAGCAGGCGCGCGCCGTTGTCCTCGGCGGCGCCCCAGCGCAGCAGCAGCGAGGTGCGCGCGCGCTGCGTGGCGCGCGGCGGCGGCGGCCGCTCGGGCGGCGCGGGCGGCGCGCGGAACGTCACGGCGTCGCTGGCGCCGCCCGTCTGCTGCCCGGCGCTGATCTGCAGGCACACGGAGTATTCGCATCCCGGCCGGAGGTCGCGTACCCTGCAACGGATGAACCGCTCAGTCGATCGTCCCCACCACGGAGATGTATCTTGTTGAGTCCGCGTTGACCGCGAAAAATTCACACGCAAAAAAATGCACAGAGCGAACTCGAGTAGGTACTGACCGGCAAGACAGCGATGGCCCGCTGTAAATGGCCTTGTATCGCCCCCGATCACCGAGAAGTAATTCGTATGTTAACTCTACGGCCGGGAGGGTCACGCCCTCGGGAACCTGAGAGTTCCACGATACGAGAGCGCTTGTCGGAGTCATGTCGCTAACCTGGAAATGTCAACATGTATTATGAAAATCTAGAAGAAAGGTTTACAATGATACATGTATCTCATAAAATTATTATAGTCAATCATAAAATTCTCCAATCCATTTATTTGCAAATAAATCCTATCTTAAATTTACCATATAACACGAACAACACAATTTTGTATCAAAGAGTTTTCAGATCTCGAAAACGGCTTAATTTTTTTTAATGAAGATACCGAGCGAGCGCGAGTGTCAAATCCTCGTGATTCTCTCAGCAAACTATGTTAAAAAAAATGATGCTCAAAGCATTTTTTAAAGAAAACTAAACGCATTACCGATGCCGAGTCTAGCGGTGAAAGGATAGTTCGACTAGGGATTAAACTTAAAACAAGTATACAGACCTGCGGCGTTCGCGTCGCGGACAACAGGTCGAGAATCGCCTGTGTGTCCTGTTCATCGTCGCCGTGCACCGAGGCGCCGGCGCTGGAGCCCTCGCCCTCGGACCAGGCGCCCGAGGACGCGGCGCCGCTGCCCGAGCCCGAGCCCGCGCCCGCGCCCGAGCCCGCACCGCCCAAGCGCCCGTTCTGCTCTTTCCGCGGGGAGAGAGACGGAGTGCTGGCGCCCGAACTCGCTTCTGACAACACAAAACATACCCATTATACTTTACAATAACTATAGTATAATAAAATTTAATAATAAAATTTAATAATAAAATTTATAGTAATTTTGATTATACTTTCCACCACTACATTCCACCTTTACGCCCACAATTATGTTAAAGGTGGCCTTTAGGTCTTGTTACCTTAGGCTCTGTCTACCCCGTAAGCCTTACGGGGTAGACAGAGCCTAAGGTAAGGTTACGGCGTAAGGGATAAAGACGTGATTTATGGGTGTATGGTTAAATTAAATATGAATAAAAGATATATAACTTCTGATTTGTTGATGAATTACATGTTTCTGTTACCATATTTATTTACTAAACCTGCCTATTAAGTTATCAGTGTATCTTTAGCTAAGCACATTTATTACCCTAATAATTAAGTATGGAGAAAGATATTGCGCAGCACAATTTACTAGTAGTAATAAATTAAGATTGTTGTGATTTTTATTAATAATTTGTGAAACACTGTAATTAGGGTAGTTTGGTAAATGCAAACTGCCAGGAACTATTTCAAAAAGCTAACGTCAAAGCTCCATGAAGTAACGTCTGGTTATAGTTATTTGTGATACAAGGTTGGTAAGTAAGGTTTTACAAATGAGCTGACCAGTTGTTAAACCCGAGCCGTAAGGCGAGGGTTTTCATCGTCACGAATTTGTAAAAAATTGCCAACCGTGTATCATACGACGTTTTTCAATACATTTGTGAGAAAATAGGCACTTATACACTTAGACATTAATAACACAAAATTGAAGAATAAATATCTTTCCCGAGACGGGAGAATATCGGGCGGAGTTAACTCCATATTATTGTCGACTTCATCACTTGAAGAACTCATTTTGTTTGGTTTTTGTACACTATAGTCAACAACACAAAACAACGCAGTTTTACAAAAATGGCGCGTCCACGTCCATGTACCGTGTACCGTAATGCGCATGCGTAAGTTTTGTTTTTAATTAGGTTAACTAAAATTATCAGGCAAAGGTTCGACGCGTTCAGCCACTGCGATTTTTTCGAATAAATTAAAGGTGGAAATCATTAAAATCTGAGGTAATTAAATTACAGTTTATACTAATTACAATAAATTTTGCAAATACATTACTTAGTTTTGTGTATTTAATACATTTTTCTGCGTATAAGTCGATATTTTTTATTTTGCCATTTAATACTCTTTGCTTGTAAACTTTTACAATTAAAAAAAACTGTAAAAAAATCGCACTAGTGCGGTAAAATTAACTTACGAGCCATGTATACATCCTTTGAATGTGAATTTTTCGTGCAAATGTATTGAAAAGTAAATTATTATTATTAATATCATATGTATCTCAAATATTTTATTTAACAAGGAGTCTAGTCAAGTCAGGTCCAGGTCACTAATAAGTATCCAGGTCACAAAGCATTATTTTGCATCCGTCAGGCATAAAACAACGCATAATGAGGGTATATTCAAATTAACACAAAAAAAACCGCCATACCATTATTTCTATTTGTCTGTTTGCGTTCCAATTTTTGTTTGAGCTTGGAGTATTGTCGCTGGGTTCGTTCGTCTTTCTGGTAGACGGGGGGCGGCGGCGAGTGCTGCACGTGGTGCGGCGGCGCGTGGTAGTGCGCGTAGCCCGCCGCCGCCGCCGCCGCGCCATAGAAGTGCTGCGACCCGCCCGCGCCGTTCGCTGGACCCTGCACCACAACAATGGACGAGTTCTCATGAGTTATCGCTTTTGAGACATTAAAACATCTAAAAAATCAATGTTACTAAGGACAAAACTTGGACCCTATATTATATTCTATTGATATATTATACAGAAGTTTATTATCTGGTAGGTTTTATGAGTTTCTGTAACATTATGTATGAGCCATGGCTCTCTCGCTCGTCCATCCCCAATATAATACTCCTCTCATCCTCTCAAATGTTGATCCTCTGAAAGGTTGTTCGGAAGAGATCCCTTAAAAGGATAATTCCTCTATTGTGCATGTATTTCAGAGTTTGTCAATCGTATTTGTTTTATGTTTATTTTGCATGATAAAGAGTTTACATACATAAATAACTCTAGTGAATCAGGAACTTCAATTTTTGCATCAACATAAAACTTTCAGTATAAAATCACATACCAAGAAGGTCACTCTAACAATAAATTGGCGTTATCTACACTCCCAACAGATTTTAATAAGATTTCACTCTTATCAAGTTATGCCGAATAACAAAAACCTAACATTTCATGGCATATGTTACCAAGGTGAATGAATAAAATTTAAATATGTACACAATTATACACACTGACCTTGTCTATGTCTTCTATTGGAGATTTTCTAGGTATTTCTTCAACAGGAAGATTGTTACTATTTTCTTGATTGCTCATAGTCTTTAATTATTAAAGTACTTTATTTATTGTAAGACGTGGCCGTACAGGCACCGCGTTCGGCACTCGCCGGCGATAACGTTTTAAGTACTATCGCAATCCGCAAACGGCATTATGTTGCCGCGACTAGGTTATCACCAAATAAGCTACTGAAGTAAGCAATGCACAATCAACTAAAAATAGTCGGATTACTCGTTCGTAATCGTTATGCATGTGCAGACTTCAACACAACACTAACACACCGTGGACGGTGTTTGAATTACACGTGAAACGACAAATCATCGGAAATTGTTTACACAGTAGGTGAGCACGTATTCATTTTGTGCGAGGTATGTCCAGTCTTCCAGATCATTCCACCTATTAATTGTGGAACGAGAAACGGTATTAAAAAAATAACTATGAAGGTATCTTTATCATAAAGTTCTACCTTCATGCAACAACATGATCGTGAATAATCACAAGCCGCAACCTGTGTCACAACACAATTAACTGACGACAGCCACAAATCGCACAGCGTAAAATCAAGCAATATTACAATGAAAATACCATCGCGGTGTTTTGTTCGGTTTTTAATGAATTAATGGCTAATGTTAAGTTAAATTAAATTGCAAACACAAGCTTTGAAACTTGAAACCTAAATCCTGTCATGCATGTCAAGTGTCAAATTGACAAATTCAAATTCAAAGTGGATTTTCTTTGAAGCAAATTTTATTTGAAACTTGGATTTGAATATTTATAAACGATTATAAATTACGTGACATGGAAAAGGTTCTAATATGGTTCTTAACATTAATAAAAATATCTTCTCATAGTTCTATAAAAATATTATATTTATAGTTTCTAAACGTTTTTGTTGATGTAAACATTCTAAGTTTTGAATTATGTCACCAGATGGCGCTGTTCTTAAAAAACAGAAACAAAGCTCTCACCATTGACTAAATTGACTTGCACAATCTTACATTTTTAGTTTTTTACGGTTCCGTAGTTTTTTACCTTACCCTGCGGGCAGTTAATTTGATGGTTATTGATCAAATCCCATTGTGAAAAATAAAAAACGAATTGAAAATATATAATTATGAAACTTATTAACACATTAAACAATTATCCAGGAAATGAGGAAGTAGGTACCTATTAAAACTAACCCTTCGTTCCAAACAATACTCCTATTCAAATTTTGAGCATTTTTATAAATATGGTAGGTATAGTAGATGTAGGTATATCTAACTTCGTTCGTGTATAGAAGAGAATGTAGAAGTTGAGTGGTGTTGGATAATGAAGTGGCAACCTATGTAGTTAAAATTTTAAAGTCGGTCCTTTCTTAAAATACCGCATGTTAAAATGTAGTATCTCATTACCCAGGTACCTAATAAAGGAGACTTTTAACGCCCCTATAAAACTATCTTCACAGCGTCAAAGGATATTTCTACCTGCCTCCATAAATTCAACAAAGATAATTAAGTTTAGCGGCCTTAATGCTACTGTCCTGTCATTATCGTCTATATAACATGCTGATATCTATTATAAGTACAAAGTGAATGGATTGTAAAAAAATATTCATCACATGACCTTGATAGGCCAGTGAACCCAACGAGGCATCGAGCGACGAGAATATCCGTTGCTTGCCAACTTAGATACTTAACGACGCGGGTCGCGACTAAATGACGGCTTTAGGGCTCGACTGCTGATAATTTTACTAAATTATGATAAACTAGCTTCTGCCCGCGACTTCGTCCGCGTAGAATTAGCAATTGATATGTTTATCGTTATCCCGCGGGAACTATACAATTTTCCGGGATAAAAAGTAGCCTATGTTTTAATCTAGGGTACCAGCTATCTTCGTACCAAATTTTATCTAAATCCGTCCAGTCCAGTCGTTTTAGCGTGAAGAAGGAACAAACATACACACTCACTCACTCACATCGACACATCATCACATCATCACATCGTCACATCGTCACAAACTTTCGCATTTATAATACTAGCTGTTGCCAGCGACTTCGTCTGCAAAGAATTCGTTTATAAATCGCTATCCCGCAGAAACTACGCAATTTTCCGGGATAAAATGTAGCTTATGTGCTATTCCAGACTTTTCTCTATCTATGTGCCAAATTTCATCCAGATCCGTTGGGCCGTTCTGGCGTGATTGAGTAACAAACAAATATCCATCCATCCATACTTTCGCATTTATAAAATTAAGTTAGATAGACATAGACGTGGTTAGCTAGGTACGCTAAATTACATTTATAATCGAGTTATTAAATAGCGTGATGAGTTTTAGGTATCTTACGAACAATAAAGGGTGTGCTCTTAATCTGTTTAGGCTTTCCAAGACACCATTATTGCAAGACACTTTTGTACTGAAATCGGGACCCAACATTTGAAAGCAATATCACATAATAGTCAGCAAAGGGATATGGAACGAGATTAGCTTTATGTTATTAACCGTGAATATTTGAAATCTATTATACCTAGTCATGGACGTTAACGTTATTCGATTGATTTTCTTTTGTTTTATTTCAATGTCGTACGTACCTACCTATAGGTACTCTATGATATACCATATAAAACTGCCTATGCTATGTAACTCATTTCTATATTTTGTGGCGCTTACCTCTCTCAAAGGTTTGGAATTGCAGTTCAGAGAGGCAACGCGGCCAGCGTTTTGGGGTCGATGCCTGTGGCCGAAAATTTTGACGACGTATTTATTTTATAGTTTAATAATTAGTAGTAGTTTTAGTTTTAGTATTAGTCTGTTTTCAATTGCATTTAATAATATATTAATATGTATGTACCATCCATTTTAGGAGTTTTGTGTAATAAAGTATTTTTAGAAAGAAACACGAATAATTTTGTAATGCCTAGATTTGTAAGTATCAGCATCACCGTACGGTACGGAGGAGCGATGATGAATGATGCATTTGCAAACTCGGTGCATCGAACGCGCAGAACATTCGCAGGCATACAAATTACCCATATAAGTACCTAGGCTTCCAGTCCTGTATGTAGCAAAGGTCTTTGCCAATTCTCGTTGCAATACCTAAGTACTTAGTAAGAAATAGCTTAGAAACACCAAAACGAGAGACAAATGAAACACGAATATAAATACTCGTAGTTTTTCGGTTTTTCGTTGGAAAGCAAGTCACTCTCTATATGGCTAATTTACCTAAGTAATGTTACTCGTACTGCTCATTTTCTACACGATATATAACCTTCAACAGCCACAAGAAGCCTACTTACTCTGGTGTTCTTTACTATCCTTTTCGACAAAATTGAAGAAAATATATTATGTACATATTATCATGACGAGTAACGTCGCCGCAGAGACATTGCGTCTCTACCTCTGTTCCTCGTAGAGCAGATTATTTATTTTTTATTTTGACTAGTAAAAGCCGCTTAATGCGATAAGGCCGCCTATACCTTACTTCTGTATAAACCTTTTTTCTGTTTTCATTGTTACATGTAGTGTTCAATAAAAATATTATTGTATTGTATTGTAAAAGTCTAAACTATACAGACTTTTAGTGTACTTACGTTGGAGACCCTATAGATCCCATAACGTAGATCAATCATTTGTTACTTTAACCAACTCTAACAATTTAATTTTTATCTTTGATATCAATATTGATATTTAACGTTTATTTGGTGCCAATAGTAGCTCTATAACATCGTGTTCTCTGAGTAGGGAACGGACATCACTTTTAAGATAGACACCTAAGGGCTTGTTTCTCCACTCCTTAACTGTCAATTATCTATGATTCCGTCTCTATTTATTACTACGAAACGAAACAGACAAGAGACGTCATCATAGATAACTGACAATACTGATAACTGGATGGTGAGACAGGCCCCTAGGTATATTGTAATACTCACATAATGCATGGGAGGCTGGTGGTGCGGCTGGTGGTGCTGGGGGTGGTGCGGCGGGTGGTGCGGCAGGTGGTGGTGCTGGTGCTGGTGCTGCACCAGGTAGTGGCGCATGTTCTCGTCCAGCACCGGAGGTAGCATCGGCGGCATCATCGTCGCCGACGTCACTACTGGCATGCCACCTGCAACATAACCGACCGCCATTAGAATAGGGGCCCAATCAACACTTTCTGGTAATTTCCTGATATCGTAAGTAAAATAAATAAATGGAGACAGATTAATAGATTTCGATATCCAGCCGCAAAGCCTTGTTCACACCACACTCACTCGGCATATACCTACTTACACACCAAATTTATTAGAGTAGATACCTACTCAACCGGAAGCACTATCTCGCCCATGTACATGTGTACGTGTACGTGTGATCAACGCTTGAGTGTGGTGCTTGGATCAAGTAATATCCAAGTCAGAACGAACTTTGGTTCGACGGTTGTGTGCAAAAATGAGGGTAGGCAAAGCTCAGTACAGTCTGCAATGCAGAGTGCAGTACTGTATCAAATCAAGCAATAAAATACCTATAATAACATTAATTTTATCGTGTATACATATAGAATACCTACATAGTAAAACGAGCATTGCTGTGGTTCCCGGAGTGACCGCAGCAGCGCGTCAAAAGTTAGGACACGCATGAGTAAAGTGCTTAGTGGGAATGATGGGTGGGTATTACACCTTCGCAGTTTTATAAATATGTAACTTCACTTCGTACAAGTGTTTGTTTTCCTTCAAATATTGCCGAAGTTGCTTAAATACTCAACTCATTTCTAAATTCGGATCGACTTTCAATTTGATACCTACCCACACTATCTTCATGTATCAGTTTTAGAGCTTCTTCAATAACAATCCGATAGTCAGCCTAAAAGTTTGTGTTCATTTTTTTTATTTATACTACGTGAATTTGACTTATACTGGCGACTTCATTAAGTATTTTATTATTCATTTAAATAATCTTTATCACCGACAGCCGGTTGGTGGCTTGGTGGTCGCTAACGACTAATCTTTTATGAAATGGTTCCTTATCGGCAAAGGTTAAAATGTTAAAAAGCAATGTTCTGTTCTTAACTCTACTGATTTGCTTGAACTTGACACCTGGGCGCTATCATTCACAGGATAATTATAACTAATTGCGCCGTTATCTGCTAAATGATACTAAGCTAAACGCAATCAATACCTACCAGACCAGATGGATGATTGATAGTAGGTACCTACATAACGTAACGTAATAACTAGATGTTAGTAGTAGTTAAACTTAAAGGGTTAATCAGGTAATTTCGGGTTTATTTATTATTCGATTTCGCTTTTGTGTAAGTACCTACTTATCTGAGGAAAATAAAGTTCTGTGGCATTTTCTTCGATGACGCTTCTGTGCTCCTATATAAAACAGGAACCTAGAGAACTTCGTGAGAACACGAAAGTTCTGTACTTACCTAAGTGTTGGGTATTGTTGTTAGTACCTACCTATCACATAACTTAAGTATTTAAATACAACATTTTAATAATAATCTGGGATATACGTTTTTATAAATAATCTAATACCTATGCCTTATTTTGTTTTTATTACTTAATCGGTGCCTATGAACATTATCGCTATAATCAGTGTTATGTGTATTACGTATCTCATTTGTTTTACTAAAATAGTGTTATCACTTTCGAATTTAAAATAAGATAGTAGGTACATACTACACAAACAAATGCTACTCGCGACGTGCGTGGCGGACATTTCGCGTCACGGTGGCTAGGTTTCTGGGTTCCCCGTTCGGAGTGATTTTATTTCCGTTGGATTGGAAGCGTCAGAACTCCGTCCGTTTGGCTCTCTAACAAAATACCTATCAGTGTCATACGAATATTTTTCCTCATCAAATCGGCGCCGCTTTAAGACATCTATCTAATAACGGAATCCTTTCGGATTTGCATTCATCCAATTAAGTTTTTGCTTTATTTTGACAGTGACACGGCGACGCCCCGTTCCGCCCCGCAGCGCTCTGCTTTATGAATGAACGTGTTTTGGGTGTTCGTAGAAATCTGTCTGCGGGCCTTGAATAATGCTCTCTTTGTGGGATCATCCGCTTTTGTTCGCGCCGCCGGCGCCCGCTCGGAAACGTGCCGCATAGTTTGCATCAGCAATGCAACTCAACCGCAGGCCTCTTGAGCAACAGCACTGGGAATCCCACGACAGCCTTGACGCGCTTTGTTTCCACTCAAGTAAAAGGAACTTTTTTACTCAGTCATCAATTTGAATGCGTTGTTGCGTCGCTAGTCGTCCACATAACACGGTAAGCGCCATATTCTGCGTGGCATAATTATTTTCGCCTTTTGAAGCAATCCGTCGTCCCCGCGCTAAGTTAGATTTATTTAGTATCTCAAATTATTCGATTCGTCCGAAAGGAGATCGATAGCTTTCTAATGTTTTTTTTATTGCCATTTATGAGCAAATCGTGCACGTGCGTCAATTACGTGCAGTAGATATACATCTACGTCGTAGATATAGGTACCTACATACGCACTAGATATGGAAACTGGTTTTTGTGGAATTTAACCTACTTTACAAGCTCTAGCTATAAATTAAATAAATTATATTTTCCATAAAATGTTATCTACAAATTTATTTGGTAGCTATTTCAACTTTTATGAAAGTAAATAACGTCAACCTCTACAATGGGTTGTGAAACTCATTTTAAATTAAGTTTGTATAATAATTTTAGACACCTAACTGATAGGTAAACGTAAAACGTTTAATAGTTTTGCGTATTGCGAAAGTCGTAAAACCGAACAGCGATGCAATTAGTGGAATACTTGGAAATAAATACCCGTGCCGCATTGTACAATTATGCGGCGAACAATCTGTGCGACGCAGAACTGTGTTATCTGTGTAAGCAATTATATACAAATGCATGCATTTAAAAGTAAAGCATAGGTATTTATACCCATATGTAATATGGTTGCGTGTCTAAAAAACATTTTTCAAATAAAGAAATAAATTATATTTTCACAGAATCGACATTATTTAAAATGGTACAATATTTAATTTTCATCTCAGCACTCTAGATAGAGTAGAACACCGCAAACCGCAACACAATTTTATCATCATGAAAGCTTTTCCTACCGTCGCCTCAGATTCAATTGCAAAACTAGAATAGGTACATATTAGGTTCATTCGCTTGTAGACTTCGCAATGGAAATTCCTTTAAACAAAACAGAATAACCCCCTTATTCATAAACGCTCTGTAGGCTTCTGCTAACTTAGAAGTCGTTTGTCTTACCCAGATAAGGTAACATAGTCCTTACCTTTCACAGATAAGGACAAATGATTGCTAAGTTAGCAGAAGCCTTTAGAGCGTTTATGAATAAGGGGGTAAGTGTTTTAAATAATTTATTGAATTGGAATGTTTTTTGTTGATTTAGAATAGGTATTATATTTAATTATATTATATGCGTTTTTCTGCTGTGTAGGTACAGGTCTCTATAATAGTCAGGCATTTTTTTAAAATATAGATTCGCATTGATATAGATGCTAATCGCAAAGCACTTATTTGTATCATCAACGTGGTTACAACTGTTTGGTGAAAAGGGCAGAAAACAATTAGCCTTGAACCGCCACTGGAAATGGCGTCCCCGGGTCGGATTTAAACTTGTCTAGACTCTACGGTGGTTAGATTAAGACGAAGTTAGTTAAATATACTATGCATTGGGGCACAGATAGACCGTTGATTTCGTAAGTTACCTATCTTTGAGCACAGAACATATAATAGTTGCTTTGAGTAAAGGTACTCTGCAGGTGCAGAACTTCTACTAAATAATAAGACCTTTGGGTGACCCATCAAGAATCGATACATTATGAACGCGAACTGAGTTGACGTAAATTACTTTGAAAGAGAAAAAGAAGGACAACACATTTACATATTGTGTCACGTAAGAAAACAACAGCGCAAAGTTGAAATATAAAATACAACAAAAAGAAAAATTAGTTTCAAATAACTATTCGATCTTCTTTTGTTACGTACAAGAGAATATTCCATTCTTCCGCCTGCCCAAGAGACTAAATTCTCCACCGGGTTGTGAGAACTTCACAAACCACGGTGGAGTGGACGTAGGTACCGAAAGTAGCCTAAGTAGCGCACCTCCAGTATGTATTTGTCATGGTATGTATACTACAGGATATAGACTGCGATTACGTTTGATGAGCTCTCGGTATTTCATCATCACACGGGTACCTGTGACCATGATGCATTGTAAATGCGTCGAAGTATCGGGAGCTCAACAAAGTTAGTCGCAATTTAAGTATATCCGGTGGAAACTTTTTTCCAATTTTAAAGTAACCATCGATAGAATCCATGTAGCCTGATGGAAAGGCAGTTATGCTAGAAAATGTATATGCCTATACTTCATTTAATTTAGAATGAGAAACCACAACAACATTATACTGCGGCTCGTGAACTGTAATCTCTTTACAATTTGTACTATTAGAGTAACAATTAAGGACACGCAAATAAAGTGCCATTAAAACAATTTTATTTAGCAGCTGCCAAACTATTGCACTTTACTATTTGCTAGGTAAGAAATAGTTGCCCAGACGCAATATAATGTTATTGTGGTTTCTCATTCTAAATTAAATGATGTATAGCCTATTCCCTCTAGCCTTGATTAGTCCTAGGTTTGAGATCGATCTTCAAACGCTTAGCTCCGTGAGCTCTTAGAATGCCATTCGGGTTACAGCCGTTACAGGACTTACAGGTACCGTCGGCCGACTCAAGTATCAAACCCATAAGAGTGAGTGAGACAGTACACAAACCCGAATGGCGTTTAAAGAGCTTACGGACTGTAAGTTTTTGTCAGGCATCAAACTCGACCTCAAACTTCTCAAGGTTCTCTAACCACCAAAATCATTTTTGAACTAAAACTAAATAAATTACCTAAATAGATGTGTTGTGTTCTTGTGTTAAACTAGAGCTAGAATTCCCAACAAAGCAGTTCTGGCGTCACTAACGCAGTGGCACTGACGCGGCGTTAGCAGCACGGCTGGTACCAAAACGCGCGAGAACTGTGTGTACGGTTCGTTCTACAAAAATACGGGTAACATCTCGCGCACGACACAGCTCTCCTGCTAGCCGGGCAGAGCGATAGTTATGCAGTTCATACATTTCCATACTGTATAATACCATCGCTCTGTCACCACGTCAGTGTCGCTGCGTCAGAGATGAACCACTGGTGCGTTGCGTTCAGAGCATCTTCTACGGAAATAATTGCCTTTAATGCTCTGAAGATGTACACAATGTGTTGATCCATTGAGTCGACGCAACGCACCAGTAGGGCCTCTCTCTTTGGCGCCGGAGCGGATTATTTCGGAAGTGTAACTTTAATGAGACTGACCGTAATCAGTGTGCACTGTGCACATGTGCTGGTGCTGCGGGTGCTGCGGGTGCGGGCACATCTCGGGCACGTAGTACGGCTCGGGATAGTACTCGCCGTAGTACTCCGCGGGCCCGGGGCCGCCGCCGCCCTCTGCGACGCCCACGCCCACCATCGCGCCCGCTAGCAGCGCATGTCGCGCCCGCGCCCCCGCGTCCGCCACGCGCGCGCGCGAAGGCGACACCACCAAGCTCGACCGTCCTGAAATTCAAACAGACTCACATTAACGCCCAGTTACACTGCATTTACAGACGTAATCTACGTAACTTTGAATAAACTGACCACCGCGGAAATAATCGAGTTGAATGAACAATTTACCAGCTAAAATTTTGACTTGAAATTGAATTGATTTTTCTTTACTATAAAGCCTTGTTTGACAATGTTGCAATTTGAACTCTGCTGTGTTGTCGGATTCCAGCGGTGTCTACTATGTGAAATGTTAACTGATATTAGTTAACTGTAATTTAAATAATTCTTTGTATTTTCAGTTTACTAACACTAGGAATAAGACTAAGGGAACGATTTTTTAAAGCACAACCCTCGATAGTAGGTACCATTCGAAAGTGGAAAAAGTGGTCCTAGGTTCCCAAATAGTAAATTGCGTGGAGTGTTAAGTACCTGCGCTAAAAGTTGAAATAAAAACGACAGCGTAAATATAGTGTCAACGATGAACGATATAGTACTTATGAATAAATAATCTTTTTTTTCATTCGATTTTTTTGCGAAAATGTACCATGAAGTCCAATTAGCGAAACGATTGCTTAAAAGTATGACGCACAGTCTATAATTAATAAGAGGAATGGAATAAATTTACGTCATCGTATGTATCCTTTCAGGATCTCGTTTTTTTACCGGTTTTGTTAACTTACGGTACTCACTAGGTACTCAGTTTTTGAAGTACAATCTCTGCAATTTTAATTATTTACACCAATTTTGAACAATTTTATTAAGCTCGTTACTACGAAAATAAATAAATGGCCCTTTTAGTCACTACAAATGTATAAGCGCCTCGCTTTTTTAACTCTCGTAACATTCTATTTCTCTTATTTATTAGTTCGGTGACTGAAATATTACAGAATTTTCATTCTGTCTGCTAGCCATCGACCAGCAAAGGGCTCGTTAGACCGGCCATAAATAACGGCACACAAAAAATATAGAGGTGATTTATGTACATCAATTATTTATTGGTCCTAAACTGTGCGTCTTGATGTTTTCGAGTAAGTAGGAGTACCGTTTAGTTCCAAGTAAAGCTTTGAGGATAATGTGCCTAAAAATATCTAAACACTTGAACCTTGCGTTGTGCCGTTCTACTCTTGACGCTGGAGTTTTATTCAAATACTCCATTGGTTTGGGCTGTACGTTGTCTTGTCTGTCAGTTAGTCAGTCACTCTTTCCTTATCCAAAGCTGCTTTATTGCTTAAATTGTATGTATCGAGGACGAATTTGAAAAATATTCTTGATAGTCCAAATTTAATTTATGCCATTTGACTTAGAAAATAATACTAAATGTCCACGTCTTCTCCATACTTGTAAACTTTAGACTTATTTTACTGGGATATTAACTTGACCGCGTTTACCTTTGGGGTTTCACGTGGAGCTCCTATTTCGACTTAGTTACGATTAGGTAGGGACAAACACACAAGGTGTACCGTAGCATTATGACTCCGGATGTACTGATGACATTGCGGGCGAATAAAAAAAGTATATCAGCATTGCCACATTAAACTCAAAACATAGGTAATTGCGATCAATATCCCAGCGAAAGTGTAATGAAATCAAACATGAATCTTTCAAAAGAGTAAATTTTCAACATGATAAACTTTTTGTAGGTACCTAAAGTACGCCCGACTTTATTTTATAGGTTGTAATTTCATGTCCAAGTTCTTTTAGAAAGCTTCACACTTACCTTAACTCTTTAATAACCGCACGATATCGATTCTGGTATTAATAAGACTTTGTAAGTATAAGTTTGACCTCCATTGAGCATCTATTTCGGTTTACTAAGCCGAACACTAGCGGCGTGTGTCTGGAATCCGACTCAGCAGTTCGCTGGCGAGTGTCGGTTGGATTGCAAAAAGCATGAAGGCAATATCGACATGACATATCCGCGTCAGCGCATCGTGACCGCATTTGCCTTTTAAATGGGTAGCTGTCACGGCGGCTCACGAGTTCTGCGTGGATGAGCCCACAATCCGTGCCAGTAATTCCCAAGGAGCAACCAAGAGCTTTCGTCTACTCGTTAAGAAAACTTAGCTACGTACAAAGCCGTGGCATTACGAATATGGCTGCGGCACGCACGAAAAAATGTTAATAGTCGGAGATCTAAAGGTCAGGGTCTGTCCTAGCGGCAGGATACCGGTTGCTTCGAGGAGCTAAAACCAGATACCTAATTATGTTTATTTATTCTTTTTACGCCTACGGATTCGCAGTAGCAGGGTGCGGGCAATGTGGGCACTGGACACTGCCCGGTATCCGTAGCACGGCTTCGATCTCGAGACCAAGCCAACCAAGCGCCGCATGTTGTCGGCCCGATTAAAGGTTGACGTTGACGCACACATAACAGCTCCGCGCCGGCACGGCACCGCCCGCCTTTAAAGCTAGGCGAGGCGTTGCCGTTCCGAAGCGGACAAGTGTGCTTTGTAGTTGGAGTTGGTACTATAGAAGTAATTTATTTTGTAATTTATAGCTGTTGGTTCTACGAAAATAAATAAATACAAAGAATACTGAGCGGGTCGGGTTCAGCGGGTGCCGTGCCGGCGCGGAGCGGTTATGTCTGCGTCAACCTAAGGCGTCAACCTTTAAGAATATAAACGTCTTTTCTGCCGACCGAAATAAAATGACGAAGCATTTGAACGCCGAGTGAAAGCCTTTCGCTTGATATACCTAAATGGTCACTGTACCTATATATTTTTTTATATTTTTGCTCGACATTATGTGCACTAGCAAGCAGATATACTTACTATTTTTGTGAATTCAAATTTTGTTATGACGATCTGTTGGTGATATAGTTATAATTAAATTCCTTCTAATTGTTTATAAAGTACCGGACCTGAAAAGGAAAAATGAAACCCTAATAGGATCATTCATCGTGAGGTCAAAGTCTATCTAAATCTATTTTATTTTCTAATTTGTCTCCAAAGGCGATTTCTGTATCCATAGTCTGGAAGCAATGAAAAAACATAGAATGTACCTACCAGTTGCTTCTCTTCCCGTGCAGATGGTAAAAGCCCATCGAGGAAACTGGCAAAAATCTTAGGAATCGTGTTATAGGCGATGCGATGCGGCTAGAAGCCCATCACTATTTTGATTCCCCTTTCCACCTAAACGCCCACAAGAGTAGGTACTTTAACATTTGAAATAGATTTTAGATTTTTTATTCATTAAAAACATTATCTTAATATTGCTGAAGTCTAAAATCACAGGTAAATCACTATTTATTGAATGTCTTTCGCACTATTACAGATGCAAGAGTAGGTACTTACCTACTTGTGAAATCGATAATAATTTCATAACGGACTTGTTTACGTAACTGTACTAAAATTTCCAGTTGTCTGTAAATTCATAATATCTACATAGAAATAATGATATCAATACTAATTCATTATCATTACTTAGTTGGTGTTCTTTTGTTATGGCCGGTCAACATAGCGTAGCTGTTCAATATTTTTTCTTAGAAATACTTATTCCAGTAGCAGATAAGGACTAAAGTCGTCGTAATAAAGTTTTATATATTTGTCAATGAATAGGTATAACACATGCGATAAAGAGGTATCACTTTTAATAGATGTTTGTTTGGCCTCATATCTCGGGGAATCCCCGTATCCCGTATCATCAGTCTGTAGATATTTAGGTACTAGAAAATGTTTCCAAGCGTGAAAAGAACATAAAATTATATTGGAGGTATTTGGGGGAATACCGTCTGCGGGGCAAAACTTCCCTAATTCTAATAGAAAATGCTGCCAGACTGTTTTCCCCTAAATCTGGCGGGAAACAACATCTAGGTACCGATATTTTTTATAATTGCATTAAATTGATTCGAATGATACCTACCTAGTTTTTTTTTGTTGCATGGTTTTTCACGAGCATCAAATTTAATAATATGTCAGTGTTAAATTAAAGTCGGATAAGGTAATCGGGCAGTTCTCCTCAGAAAAATTCTCCCCGAACAAATTTTGTGCCTAAAGTTATCTTAGTCCTAGGACTTCATTATGACACTTAAATGATACTTTAAGTTTAATATTAAAGTTTTATATGGGAGGCACTTCATGAAAAACATTATTTAGCTAGATATTTGAGATTAAAACAAAAGAGTAGTGACCTACAATGACGAACTGTATCCACAATGACATTTTCACTAACAGCAATGACGTGGTGTAGGCCCCAATGACGATTGTCTTAAGTCAGTAAGTAAGAAGGTCTTATGTTCATAGTAAGCACTTACCAGTAACTGTCGTTTTTAAATAACCTGAATAAAATGATAATAAAAGTTTATGATTTTGTGATTTGTTTAATAAATAATCAACCGCTATAAAATTTTACAACTGGTCTAGTTATCCTACTAATATTATAAATACGAAAGTTTGTGAAGATGTGACGATGAGATGATGTGACGATGTGACGATGTGAGTGAGTGAGTGTGTATTATGTTTGTTACTTCTTCACGCTAAAACGACTGGACAGATTTGGATAAAATTTGAAACGAAGATAGCTGGTACCCTAGATTAAAACATAGGCTACTTTTTATCCCGGAAAATTGTATAGTTCCTGCGGGATAATGATAAACATATTAATTGCTAATTAAGAAGCTAGTAGGCTTATACATTTCGAATCGTACTGGTCTAGTTATATGATTCGAAATGTATAAGCCTATTCCCACTTGTCTATGTCCCTATTTCTACACTGCGAAATATTTAATAAAAATCCGGGGTTCTCTATTGTTTGCTCGAATTTCATATGAACTAATTTCACATGCCGGAATTTCATTCGCCATAATTTTATGAAGATATATATGCCATAACAGTGTTAGCGAAAAATCAATTCGAATTGGCTATTGACGAAACTAATTCTAAACTTACTGATTGAGGATTGACGATTACTAATCGTTAATTCGAATTGATCGGTCAATCCTCAATCCTCAATCGTCAATTTGGATTGACGATTACTTTGTATGTACCTACCTAATAATGTCCTTTTTAATTAGGCCATTTTTCGAAACTGACCAAATGCGTTCAAAAGCGGTGTCTGAGTTTACCAAAGGATCCGAAACATGTTTCCGACGGCAATATGAAGAATGTCCTTCTAAACATCTTATCGATTACAAAACACGTCCAAAAAAGACCTTTTTACGTCGTAAAAACGTCAAATACCTATGTGGAACATGTTTTGGGCACCTCAGATATTGATTTTGAACTCAATTGGTTGATTTCAAGAAAAGTCACCAAAATGTCCCAAACCCAAAACAGGGGCTTAAATATTGCGTTGGAAACATGTTTCAAAACCTTTGGGCACCTCAGATATTTGAACGCAATCGGTTGGTTTCATTTCAAGAAATACTGACATCAGGAACATGTTTTCGAACCTCTGGGAAACTCAGGTATCGACTTTAAGTCCAGTAAGTAAGTCCCAAAAAAGGACACATTTGAAAAGTAATCTTAGGGAATTAATGGTTAATCTAGATTGAGAATTGATTTAATCCGAGTTGAGGATTGATGCGTTAATTCCAATTGATTCAATAGGATTGACGCGTTAATCAGAATTGAATCAATTCGAATTAATCAATTCGGATTAACGCGTCAATTCGATTGATCAATCCGGATTGATTTAGTTCAGATTGATGCCAACACTGTGCCATAATGATCATTGGTCATATTTTCATTTGCCATAATTTTTAGGTGCTATAACGATACGTTTGCCATACATTTCATTTTTCCTATTATCAAGTGTCCTAAAATCATTTGCCATAAAATTCAAACGCCATAATAATTATTTGCCATAAAAAACCCAGAATTTTGATTCTTGTAATTTTAAGTATTGCGATAATCTATTATCTAAGTACGTTTTACAGATGTTATGTCTAGAAACCAAATATTAATATGAACTGAATGACCCTGAGGCGAAGTTTTGGCGCTTCGCGCCGTGACGCCATTCTAACCTAACCTAACCTGTATATTAATTGACCAGTCGTGTGGCCTGTGATTTGATATTGCGGGGGGCTCCGCCCCCCGAGCCCCCCGAGCCCTTACGGATGCTTCTATTTCTGCTCTGAGGGTCGCAAGAAACCTAACGAACCTACCGTGTTTCGGTAGCAGTAAGTTTCAACAGTCTGTATCTGTTTTTTCCTTAATTATGGCAAATGATTGTTATGGCATGAAATATTAGTGATTTTGAACGTTATGGAAAGTGATATTATGGTATCTAATATTAAGGATGTTGAACATTATGACGTTTGAGTATTATGGCATTCAAAAATTATGGCATGTGATATTAGGGCAAATGAAGGTTATAGCCAGTGACCATTATGGCAAATGAAATTAGTACAAATGAAATTATGGGACATGGAGGGATCCCGTAAGCATCATTATAATGATATGTCATATCGAAACGTCATTGTTGGATACGAATGTCATTGTAGGTTTTGCGGTTTATCATTGGAGGCGAAACGGGTCATTGTCATCCCTCTCAATTTCGCTTACAATGACGCAGCCAACAATGACAAATTCAATGAAACCTCTTGGAACTCGTTTGTTTTTAATGCGAACTAAAAATATTTATTTCGACAGCATCAAACCTAAATTTGCTTAAACATAGTTAAGGACTCACTTAAATATCATGCATTATCATCGACAAATAGTTTAAAATAACAATGACGAAAATATTTACAAAGATGGAAGAACTTTTTTCGGTGTTTGCCTGGCCGTAACGCGGCGTGTGTTGCTCATCCGCGTGCCGTGAGCTGACGGAGGGGCGGGAGACGAACGCTGGGGGCTGTATTTTGGCCGTTTAATGCGTTTCGTTTTTAAGAAAATTCACAAACAATAGCTGCATCCAACAATGACGTATTTTTTTTACACGTTGTTTGAAGTAAATTTTATTGATGTTACATTTAATTTACAAGCGTAATTATTATTTAATACTGAGCATTTTTTATCTGTTTTTTATGTATAAAAATAATATTCAATGGTTTGTTTGTACTCTATGTTTTAATCAACTTCTAAGTCTGGTGACTAGGTTGGCCGCATGTAAAATACGGCTTGTTTTCCACTTTTTTGCCAAATATTTTGATTTATAGAGGATTAAGCTTAAAAATGGTTAGGACACCTTTTGCATTGGTTAATAACGTGCTTAAATAATGATTTTGGTGTACTGAATAATCAGTCAGTTACAACTAATGTCCAGTCATACGAAAAATGAACCTTGTGGAGAACTGCCCAATCCTTAGACAATATTTTCTCAGACTTAGGTACCTATTTAAATATTTATAAACCGGTCAAGTGGGAGTTGGACTCGCGCAATGAGCATTCAGTAGGTAGGCAGGTAAATATAATAAGTTTGTGCTGTATTTGCATCACTTACCCCCTTATTCATAAACGCACTATAGGCCTCTGTTAACTTAGTAATCGTTTGTCCTTATCTGTCACTTTGATATTTACCTTTCACAGATAAGGACAAACGATTACTAACTTAGCAGAGGCCTATAGTGCGTTTATGAATAAGGGGGTTTTTTTCTAACTTCTTTCTTAGACTTGTGCTGTGGGGTGTAACTTCTGGCTAAATTCCATTATTATATATCAACGGGAAGTACCTACCCTATGTTACCTATCTTTGGATTACTTACGTGAATTTAGAAATTAGAAATTGCGTGAATTTAGAATTTAGAAAATTATTTCTGTAGGTACGTTGCCAAAAAAAGAGTCCTGACTAACGGACAGACAGATAGGTTCCCGGACAACGAAGTAATCCTATGGGCTTCTTTTTTAAGAGACTTCAAAAAAGCGGAGGTTCTGAATGCGTCGGTATTTTTTTTCCTTTTAATTAGGTACAGAACCATAAAAAATACAAGTACTAAGTACTTAGCTAACAACACGACGTTATATTTTTGTCATTTTCGTGCGTCAGTAGCAAGAGACAATTTGCACACGAACAGTGCCCAATAAAATACCTAGTGTAAAATGAAACGCAAACGCATGCGTTATATAAGGCAAGATAGCAGCGGCTGTAACGATAATAGATCTGTAACTGCTGTAGGTAGAAAAACAGCAGCCCATGTACGGCACCGTGTCATTAAACCTGCAAAATAAATACCAAGTATGCTTACTTCGTGGAATTTGAGTTCGTTTAAAGTAGTAAAGTAGGCGCGACTCAGCCATCCTATAGGTACCTAAATAGGTGCCTTACTAGGCTAGTATTTAATTAAATGAGTCTGCGATTCATTTTTAGCAACATCAGTAGGTAGTACGAGTATCTCCTGCGGTACCTAATTTTTTTCGTTACCTACGCTAATATTATAATGATTTTTTCACACCACTTGCTCGACAATGGCTAATTATATAGCATGTAAACCTTACTCAAAGTAACTCATTATAGCCCTTGGCTCTAGCCGGGTAATAATATTGTACTGAATTTCATTATAACCCGCCGGTTAGTAATATGAATCTCACTTGTCTTAGTTCTTATTGTTATACACTTAAAGTCTAATTTCGTAAAAATCGCACGCACGGCTCCGAAAATCGAGATGGCCATGCCACCCGACCCGCCGCAGCGCCACCACCACCGAAACAAATTTCAAATAAAACAAAAGCCGCGAGCCTTTTCTGACGCTGTAATTACAGTTAGGTACGCATTAGAACTGCTAAGATTCCAAATAAAAATATTACTTATCATTACACAACTGGACCAATGTCTCAAATATAATTTTTTACTTTTAATTCTATTTTACTGTTGTTTTAATTAAATTCTTTTTCTAGTTGCCTTGGTTTTTATTGTCTCGCAAAAGGTGAGAAAAGTAGAGTATACTCCTCGGGGATAAAACTGTTTATGTCTTGGGTGCGCTTAAATTCTTCGCTCCTCTCAGGACTAATCTTAATTCCCTCGCTACGCTCAGGAATTAACTCATAACACCCTCGCTTCGCTCGGGAGTTAAATTTAGAATCCTTCGCTGCGCTCAGGATTCAATATCGCGCCCGTGACATAATACAGTGCTTTATCCCCTCGGTGTACAATCTACTATTTCACACCACTTGCTCGACAATGGCTAATTATATAGCATGTAAACCTTACTCAAAGTAACTCATTATAGCCCTTGGCTCTAGCCGGGTAATAATATTGTACTGAATTTCATTATAACCCGCCGGTTAGTAATATGAATCTCACTTGTCTTAGTTCTTATTGTTATACACTTAAAGTCTAATTTCGTAAAAATCGCACGCACGGCTCCGAAAATCGAGATGGCCATGCCACCCGACCCGCCGCAGCGCCACCACCACCGAAACAAATTTCAAATAAAACAAAAGCCGCGAGCCTTTACTGACGCTGTAATTACAGTTAGGTACGCATTAGAACTGCTAAGATTCCAAATAAAAATATTACTTATCATTACACAACTGGACCAATGTCTCAAATATAATTTTTTACTTTTAATTCTATTTTACTGTTGTTTAAATTAAATTCTTTTTCTAGTTGCCTTGGTTTTTATTGTCTCGCAAAAGGTGAGAAAAGTAGAGTATACTCCTCGGGGATAAAACTGTTTATGTCTTGGGTGCGCTTAAATTCTTCGCTCCTCTCAGGACTCATCTTAATTCCCTCGCTACGCTCAGGAATTAACTCATAACACCCTCGCTTCGCTCGGGAGTTAAATTTAGAGTCCTTCGCTGCGCTCAGGATTCAATATCGCGCCCGTGACATAATACGGTGCTTTATCCCCTCGGTGTACAATCTACTATTTTCTATTTTATAAATATTTTGTATTTAGTTTTTCAAATACTTGTGTTACACAGGTTTGCTCGGTGTTTAAAGAATACCGCGTTAGACCTACTACCTACTTCGATTTTACGCCCCAAACTATTATATGTTACCTATATGTATAACTTATAGTCAATTTCATCAATATCGTCACAGCTCTTTTCGAAATATCAACATATAAATATTTATCTACTTATACATAGAAATTGCTCGCTTAGTAATATAGCTACGCAACGCAAACAATCCTTTAAGAGCATTACCTACAGTTACTGACTAGACAAAGTACAGCGTGTAAATCCAATACGAGCAAATATTTAAATGTTGGTTAATTAGTTACGCCACTAAACCCTATGTCTGGTTTAATTCTTTGCTCGTATTGGATACCCACGCTGTAAGTATGACATTGATGAATGGACTGTGACTAATAATGACTAACGTCATCATAAATTCGCTATATCATACAGATTTTTACTTCATCTCAAAATAACAAATGTGGCTTAGGTTTACTATTAGGTACTATACATACTTAAAATAAATAGCTAAGGCAATATGAACATGAACTGGCTTCAATTTATAATATCACTGAACTTGCTGCTATATACAATACATGGCAGTTTTTCTGAGAAGCACATAGATACTTGATTGAGCAGACTTCATCTTATCCTCTTAACATTGGCACAATGACGTGATATCTATCTTCTGTTCAATTATAAGTAAACAGGTAAATAATAAACCTCCACTTTGATTCCGACGTCAACACGAAAACCATTTTAAGCTTTAGCACTTTTAGCCGTTAACATTTTTGTTTACGCTCCAACAAGTTTATTGTTAAGCAACATTCATCACGGCCGAACATTTAATATCGAACAGTAACTGCCCATGATATTTCACCCAAATGTCACCCGCGTGATAAATGAACACCACCGGCTTTGTACAAATAAAATTGATAATCTTAATTTATTATTTTAAAGTTTACCATACTACTTTAAATGATAATAAATCGTGTATTGTTCGTCTATTTACTTAATGGTAGTAGACATTTCTGATTGAATTATACTCACTTAGGTATTACAAACAAAAACATCGCAAGCTACCCAGCTTAACCAAGAAGTTTTAGGATTTCGTTTAGTTGCGACGAATCTTGGTCGTGTTCGGAGGCAGGGCATGAACAGGAATGGAATGGACCCTCGAGACGATTATTCATCGCTCTCGATCATGTTCAATTGAATAAACACGGCGATGGCGTGGAGTTTGCTATTAAAGCCGGATTCTATGTGCGTTGTTATGTAAATACGAGTCTTCTCGACTAAAATAAGTCTCGTCTTTGGAGTCGTTTCCTGATTCCCAACAACTGGGCCTCCAGACAGTTAAGTCTTCGGACTGCACCTACCTACCTACCTAATTACTACGGGATACTTACTACGTGTTCGGACTTCGGACATAATGTACATTTGCGAACATTCCTCTTTTGCCATTAGAACAATCAAATCCACCTACGTATACGTTGGGTAAAATATATTGATTAATTCTTATGTTACACGCCCACACCATTCATCTCGGCGTCATCTCGTCTTTGCCTAAACAAAATGTCCACGTCCGACGAACAAAGTCGCTGGTTTATCGATTTCACGGACCGCAGTCAATTAAACGAATATGTTTTTATGATTTTCCTATCGGTGGGTGGGTAATTGAATCGAAACATAATCTCGCCGCTGACGCACGTGCGCGAATTCACGTCAGTTCACTTTTCGATACAAACGTTAGCGCCGTAAATTATAAGTATTTATTTATAATGCTTGATAAAATAGCTTGCGTCATCACAATGCAATTTGTTGCGTTAATTTTTACTTTTTCGCTAGAGAAGGCACCTATGAGATGAAGAGATTTATCCCCAACTATATGTTATTAAATTGGAATATTCCAAGCTAAATTGAGTTGGACATCCCCTCGAGATCAGTCTCGTCGTAACCATGGGAAAACCGCGTCCGACTAATAAAACAACAAGATAAAAGCTCGGGATAAAAAAACCCTGCAAACTTTTACATGAGGCGCCTTCTTCATTACAAACGGCTTTTAAATAAATGGACTATAAAAACACAAAAACTACACGCGCAGTAAAAACCACTATGTGAATGATAGTTTATTAGATGGGTTTGGTACGTCGTCCCAAAATAGAAGATGTTTTAAGCGCATAATTTGAGCAATGAGGCCGTGTAGACAATTCCCAGTATCATGATCTGAGGTGTCATGGTTTACTACTGTGTTGTAAGTAGGTAAATCGAACGTAGTTTTATGGAATTTCGCTGTCAAAATATATATGTATACCTACCGATGTATCGAGCGTGAGAAACCTCTCAAATTGAATCCCTGTGCTGTGTGTCCTGTGCGACAATTTAGGCAATTCTGTTGCATCTTTCTATAGTAGATGGCATTCACGATGACCCCCACTTTGGTTCTTATTACTTTGACGTTAAAGGTCAATTGTGATAAATCCACGCGTCTACGTGGACGTGTATAAGTGTATAAGTTATAAGTGATTTAACTCTTTTCAGATTCTACTAACTTGTACCTATTATGTGTCTTAATATACATGTATACTTAATGTTACCTACTTATAATATAAAATTGGAAAATATTTTTAGACTAGGTACTATCTTAAGTTCGTGTTAAGGTCGATTAACCGGATCATAAAATTGTTATCAAAACAAAACATGTCATGAAAACGTCGAACGCTAGTGGAAATCCCAAGACGGATTCTGAGAAGGCAAATGGAAGATCAGTCGCGCACGGCCTGCGAGGCGTGAGGCAGCTCGGGGACTTATTTGCATAACAAATTTATAGAATCAGTTGCCAACGACAAGACACCTGTGATCCATGAATTGGCATGGCACTGCCAGTGTTGGTTTCAGGCACCAAATGCCGACATTTGGACGCTGCGCTGCTTGTGTCAGTTAACCGTCCTCCTACACTACTCCAAGTTTCAAGTGTCAAAAATGATACTTGGAACTTGCGTGTTTGGCAATGACGTACGTAGGAGGTGAGGAGGCGGGGGTGACTTTTAGACACTTGATACAGATAATCACAACTCCCCGTAGCCTGCATATAAATGTGAAACAAGGCAGCAGGCTTATTGTCTAACTCGCTCGCGATCACCATCGTCTTCATTTTGACAGTTCGTATATGGGCTGACAATTAGCATCGGAATCAGCTAGCTGTCACATTCATACAAGAACTGTCAAAATAAACACGATGGCGATTGCGAGCGAGTTACGTAATAAACTAGCTGGTTTAAATTAAGCGTGCGTGCGTGTTTGCGTGTGCCGACCACGTCGCTTGACCAGGGATCGGAACCGGTTTACAAAAACCGGTTAATATCGTTCGAAAAACCGGTTAATTACGCTCATTGGATTAACCGGTTAATGGAGGGAACTAAATCAAAAAGTATTAAAATAAAACCGGTTACCGGTTAATACAAAGAACGAAATTTTAGAGCTCGCGCTCACCGATACGAAACCGGTTTAACTCAAAACAACTCCGCCCCCATCTCACCGCACGCGCTAAGTCACGCGGCGATGCTCTTTCCATCTCTTTCTTTCTTGCATGCGCTGGCTTCAGTGTTGTGTTAGAAATTGGAATTCGTATTATAATTTTATTGAACGCTTTCCGCTGTCTAGCCCTATGTATGCTTAGAACTTTAAAACTACGCAACGGATTTTGATGCGGTTTTTTTTTAAATAGAAAGTGATTAAAGGGGAAGCTGGTTTATATTTATGTATAATACATGTTTAATATAGTAGAGAAATACTGATTGCACCCGTGCGAGCCGGGGCGGGTCGTTAAACGTTTGCCGTTCTCAAAAACATATGACACTAAAAATGTGGGTGTCGTTTTCGAGTAATTTGGTGGCTCTGAGCCCGATTTTGGCATAATTTATGGATCCAAGATGGCGGATGACATTTTGACACTATGACACAAAAAATATTTATGGGTGTCGTTTTCGAGTAATTTAGTGCTCCTGAGCCTGATTTTGACATACTTTTTTGGATCCAAGATGGTGGATAACATTTGGATACTATGACACTAAACATGTTTATAGGTGTCGTTTTCGAGTAATTTGGTGGCTCTGAGCCCGATTTTGGCATAATTTTTTGGATCCAAGATGGCGGATGACATTTTGACACTATGACACTAAAAATGTTTATGGGTGTCATTTTTGAGTAATTTGATGGCTCTGAGTCCGATTTTGGCATAATTTTTTGGATCCAAGATGGCAGATGACATTTTGACACTACTGACAAAAAATGTTTATGGGTGTCGTTTTCGAGTAATTTTGTGCTCCTGAGCCTGATTTTGACATTCTTTTTGGATCCAAGATGGCGGATGACATTTTGACAGTATGACACTAAACATGTTAATGGGTGTCGTTTTCGAGTAATTTGGTGGCTCTGAGCCTGATTTCGGCATAATTTTTTGGATCCAAGATGGCGGATGACATTTTGACACTATGACACTAAAAATGTTTATGGGTGTCGTTTTCGAGTAATTTTATGCTCCTGAGCCTGATTTTGACATACTTTTTTGGATCCAAGATGGCGGATGACATTTTGACAGTATGACACTAAACATGTTTATGGGTGTCATTTTCGAGTAATTTGATAGCTCTGAGCCCGATTTTGACATAATTTTTTGGATCCAAGATGGCAGATGACATTTTGACGTTTGACACTACTGACACAAAAAACAAAAAAGTGTAAAATGTTACTCGAAAACGACACCCATAAACATGTTTAGTGTCATAGTGTCAAAATACCATCATGCCAGATTGCTTTCAGTCGATATCCGAGGGTCCGCGAGTAGCTTTAAATATGAATCCGTTATCATAAATGAAAAAACTGGCCGTCATTATGAAATCTTCAGATTTTGGACCGATTGCTTTCAAAATCGATATCTGAGCGTCAGCGTAGTCTCCAAACAGGAATCCGTTATCAAAAACGGAAAAAGTAGCCGCCATATATTGAAATTTTTAGTATTTCGACCGATTACCTTCAAAATCGATATCTGAGCGTCAGCGTAGTCTCCAAACATGAATCCGTTATCAAAAATGGAATAAGTGGCCGCCATATTGAAATTTTTAGTATTTCTACCGATTGCCTTCAAAATCGAAGGCAGTAGTATCTGAAGTGGTCACCAATATTGAATTTGTTGTCAGAATATGAAAAAATAGGCGTAAACTAGGGCATTTTAAGTTGAACGATTAATTTCTGTATTGATATCTGAAGATCTAGAAAAGCGAACGCCGAATGACGACCGTTTTATTAGAATGATTATTTGGCATACATGTAATAGCTTACAAAAATTTCATCGCAATCGAGTCATTATAGTACCTACAGGAATTAGATTAGGCATTTCAACACTTAAACCATACTCGCGCTTGACGTTCTTTTATCAAAAAATTACTTTCTTAGTCACTATACACACAACCAGCTCACGAAAATGAAGTAAATGTAACGCTATTCACGATACATTACTAACTTACGTTGAAAAATTTTAATTTATTGTTGAATATAGTTTAATAGTCGCATAGGGCAATGTAACAGAATAGATAAAAGTAAACAAATTGCTTATTCTACGCTGACGAAGTCGCGAATAAAAGCTAGTATATTATTTTTTATATTATATATTGCAAACGTAGGTTTTTTTTGAGTCACTTTGTAAACTGAGACGTATCTAGACGTATCTAGTTTCTGGTGCAACGGAATGTACGTAATGTTTGCATAAATAAAATTGTTAAGGTGAAAGGTCACTTACTGACTAACGAACGAATCACTCACATCCTCGAAAACTATTGGAGCAATCAAGAATATCAAGATGAAATTTGGCAAAGCGGTAGCTTATCGTAGACCTGTTAGGAACGGATTTTGCGACAGGGACAGGGCCAGATATAAGTGGTTTAAAGGGCTCTTGCAAGTTTGTATTTTTTCATATTCTGACTACACATTAAACATTTGGAGACCACTCCGACCCTCAGATATCGACTTTGAAAACAATCAGTCCAAAAATTTAATATTTCAAAATGGCGGCCACTTTTTCCATTTCTGATAACGGATTCGTATTAAGAGACCACTCGGACTTTCAGATATCAATTTTGAAAACAATCGGTCCAAAAACTTAATATTTCAAAATGGCGGCCACTTTTTCCATTTCTGATAGCGGATTCATGTTCGGAGACCACTCGGACCCTCAGATTTCGATTTTGAAAACAATCGGTCCAAAAACTAACGATTTCAAAATGGCGGGCATTTTTTCCATTTCTGATAACGGATTCATGTTCGGAGACCACTCGGACCCTCAGATTTCGATTTTGAAAACAATCGGTCCAAAAACTAAAGATTTCAAAATGGCGGCCACTTTTTCCATTTCTAATAACGGATTCATGTTTAGAGACCACTCGGGCCCTCGAATATCAATTTTGAAAACAATCAGTCAAAAAATTAAATATTTCAAAATGGCGGCCACTTTTTCCATTCCTGATAACGGATTCATGTTCGGAGACCACTCGGACCCTCAGATTTCGATTTTGAAAACAATCGGTCCAAAAACTAAAGATTTCAAAATGGCGGCCACTTTTTCCATTTCTAATAACGGATTCATGTTTAGAGACCACTCGGGCCCTCGAATATCAATTTTGAAAACAATCAGTCAAAAAACCAAATATTTCAAAATGGCGGCCACTTTTTCCATTTCCGATAACGGATTCATGTTAAAAGACCACTCGGGCCTTCAGATTTCGATTTTCAAAACAATCAGTCCAAAAATTAAATATTTCAAAATGGCGGCCACTTTTTCCATTCCTGATAACGGATTCATGTTCGGAGACCACTCGGACCCTCAGATTTCGATTTTGAAAACAATCGGTCCAAAAACTAAAGATTTCAAAATGGCGGCCACTTTTTCAATTTTTGATAACGGATTCATGCTTGGGGACCACTCGGATCGCCAGATATCCATTATGAAATCAATCGGTCGATAAACTAAAAATTTCAAAATGGCAGCCACTTTTTGAATTTTTGGCAACGGATTCATGCTTGGGGACCACTTGGATCCTCAAATATCGATTTTGAAAACAATCTGCCCAAAAACTAAAGATTTCAAGATGGCGGCCACTTTTTCAATTTTTGATAACGGATTCATGCTTGGAAACCTCTCGGATCCTCAGATATCGATTTTGAAATCAATCGGTCGATAAACTAAAAATTTCAAAATGGCGGCCACTTTTTGATTTTTTGACAACGGATTCCTGTTTGGGGACCACTCGGATTCTCAGATATCGATTTTGAAAACAATCGGCCCACAAACTAAAGATTTCAAAATGGCGGCCATGTTTTCAATTTTTAACAACGGATTCATGCTTGGAAACCTCTCGGATCCTCAGATATCGATTTTGAAATCAATCGGTCGATAAACTAAAAATTTCATAATGGCGGCCACTTTTTCCATTTCTGATAACAGATTCATGTTCGGAGACCACTCGGACCATCAGATTTCGATTTTGAAAACAATCGGTCCTAAAACTAAAGATTTCAAAATGGCGGCCACTTTTTCCATTTCTGATAACGGATTCATGTTTAGAGACCACTCGGGCCCTCAGATATCAATTTTGAAAACAATCAGTCAAAAAACTAAATATTTCAAAATGGCGGCCACTTTTTCCATTTTTGATAACGTATTCGTGTTTAAAGACCACTCGGACCCTTAGATATCGATTTTGAAAATAATAGTCGAAAAACTAAAATTTTAAAATGGCGGGGTTAACCGGTTAATTTCACTCAACAAAACCTGAATTGGTGCAAAAACCGGTTTATTTAATAACCGGTTAAAAAACCGGTAACCAAACCGTTAACCGCAATCCATTTCGGTATCGTCCATTGACCCCAAACCGGTTAATTTTAAAAACCGGTTTCTGATCCCTGCGCTTGACAAAGTTACGCTATAAGGTATAGTATAAGCCGGCCTCACTTCGCCGTACGCAGAAGCAGGACTCCGTCTTGACTTTTTATTTGGTCTAAATCTTATACTAAAAGAGTAGTATTTATAGTAAACCTCAAGTCGCCATGAACAGATAACATCCGTGTGGTCGGCGAGGGAGCAACTTCATATTTCGATTTCATATAAAAAAACTGTGAAAACAATATCAGACACTAAAATGTTGCAGGTGGCTTCTTATCCATGTTTTGTTGGAGTGTTTACGCCGTTGTTCTATGTGGTAAATTTCCGCTACTGATTTTTTACCAGATATATTGAGGGAAAGCGCAAAATACAAAATTGTTACACTGTTCTTAAGTTTTCATCCAGGTAGGTGTATCATAGCATTGCCTATAGCAGTATTAAAGGTAAAAAATCTCTTGTCCGTTTATATTCATAATAAATAAAAGTCATTAATTACTTTTAATTATCTTAGCTTACAATGTTGATGTACTTTATACAATCGTGATACCGATTAGACCTCGAGGCTTACCGAGTGATCTAAATAAGAATGGTCTCTTTCAGTTCCAGCTAACCTGACGCTATAGGTACCATTGTCTAATACCATTTTTTTCTATTAGGGGTCCGTAGCCAAATGGCAAAAAACGGAACCCTTATAGATTCGTCATGTCTGTCTGTCTGTCTGTCTGTCCGTCCGTATGTCACAGCCACTTTTCTCCGAAACTATAAGAGCTATACTATTGAAACTTGGTAAGTAGATGTATTCTGTGAACCGCATTAAGATTTACACACAAAAATAAAAAATAAAACAATTAATTTTTGGGGTTCCCCATACTTAGAACTGAAACTGAAAAAAAATTTTTTCATCGAACCCATACGTGTGTGGGGTATCTATGGATAGGTCTTCAAAAATGATATTGAAGTTTCTAATATCATTTTTTTCTAAACTGAATAGTTTGCGCGAGAGACTTTTCCAAAGTGATAAAATGTGTATCCCCCCCCCCCCCTGTAACTTCTACAATAAGAGAATGATAAAACTAAAAAAAATATATGATGTACATTACCATACAAACTTCCACCCAAAATTGGTTTGAACGAGATCTAGTACCTAAGTAGTTTTTTTTAATTAATATTTGTCTGTCTATATAAGTAACCAATATAAAATGACCTCACACTGCCTACATTTTGCTTAAAAGCAGGGCTCTGCTAACACTGGATATTATAATAACTTAGCAAATTTGTACGGAACCATCAGTGCGCGAGTCCGACACGCACTTGGCAGGTTTTTAAACGGTTAAGGATGAACGTAAAAAGAGATTAATAAACGTGACTGCAAACACGCCCACGCCTGAGACAATAATTGTGGCTTCTGCGGCCCGTTTCTCAAAATTACAAGCAACAATTTTATAAGTTAAACTGGCAACATTTTTCGAATCTACCAATCAGTGGTTGAGAATTAACCAATATTGCTAATTTAGACTGTAACTGTAACTTGTAATTTCGAGAAAAGGGCGACTCTTCTTTTCTACTAAAAACAATTGAAGAATTTTTAGAAAATGCAAATAAATTTGCCTGTACTATTTCACAGTAGGTATAAGGTGCTAGAAAATTAGATGCGGATATTTTCAGGGTATGTAATTAATAACGTAAGAATCAATAAAAAACATAAATTATTTAAGTATTGTGAGGTTTTTTTTGTTTCATACAAAAATAATAATTACCATTACCCGTCCAAAGAAAATACCTAAACCTTGCATTACACACTATAATTAATCTAACTAATATTATAAATGCGAAAGTATGGATGGATGGATGGATGGATCAATGGATGGATGGATGTTTGTTTGTTACTCAATCACGCCAGAACGGCCCAACGGATCTGGATGAAATTTGGCACATAGATAGAGAATAGTCTGGAATAGCATATAGGCTACTTTTTATCCCGGAAAATTGCGTAGTTCCCACGGGATAGCGATAAACGAATTCTTTGCAGACGAAGTCGCTGGCAACAGCTAGTAAATAATAAAGTATGCTTTAAACTGACTAACAACGATGCAAACAATCGATCCTCAAAATATCTGCATTTGATTTTCTTGCAGCCTGTATAGATTGGTGAATCGGTGGTGGCGCCTCCGCGTCGAGGAATGCTGGTAGACTCGGAGAATAGAGTAGATGGCTCGTATTGGCCCCGATCCAGGAATAGGCCATCCACAGTTCAAGTGTACGCCATTTCCGGTCTCCATACTTTTATGTCGCTAGCCGGCGACGCTACGTTTGTAGTAATTGTAGATACGTGTGCATGCGTAAATATTAGTGTCTGACCGAAACACGATTTTTAGCCGAAACCGAAACCGAATATTCGGTTTTTTTCTGATTTCGGCCGAAACCGAAACCGAAACCGAAATTTTTGAAGATGTATCATATCAAACAAAATATTCAAAATTACTGTACAAATCGTAAGGAAAAGGTAATTGCAAGGATTTCTTATACGAGTATGAGAACAATTCTGTTATTTTTTTTGTTTAACAAAATAAAAAAAATTGTCGCTGGTCCCAGCTGGGCCGGCCGACTGTGCATTACCTATACCTACCCGGCCGAGCGTGCCCGAATTAAGCCGAGCGCTCCCGATGCGAGAGGCTGCGAAGTAATTTCGGTCCGGCCGAAGGTTTCGGCCGGATTCTGGCCGAAACCGAAACTTCGGCCGAAATCATTTTTTTGGCCGAAATTGGCCGAAACCGAAACTTCGGTCGGACACTAGTAAGATACTAGACATATTTCGAGCAAGTTACATTTTCGTTAATTCACTGCAGCGAGTTCTCATTATCACTGGGTTTTTGTAGCTTATACCAAACGCCAAGCTGTCCCATGGGTACCTGCAGGTGCAGTATGTTCTGAAGCCACAACATTTAGACCATTTTATTGTTAGCTACTCCTCAATCCAAAACTAAAATCACAATAAAGAAAGGGCTCTTTATATGTCTTTTGTAAAATGTTTGTCATTTACGTGTATTATTTATGAAAAGATGACGCTGCAACAAATTTTGGCAGAAAGTAATTTAAAAAAGTAATGAAAAAATTTCCTACAACACTAAAAGAAACAGAACAAGAACAATGGTTGCAAAACGGAAACTCAATGAGATTCATGGTTGTATAAATGGTCCCCAAGTTACCTAAGTTAAGTAAGTAAGTACTAACCTAAATAAATCTTCTAACGATGTCCTAAACGCCAAATATAGCTCGCTAAGTACCAGGTTTTTTTATAAATGAAACGATTTATTCAGAGCTCTGCGTCAATGCGTAGGCGCTGCCCGGGGACAGGACGGTAGCCGGGCGGAGGCTGCGCCCTCCACCCAAAGGCTAGACCCGCCGACCCCCGCCCACCTAAGTACTTTAGAAATGCCTCCACCTTCCGCTCTAGACTTCCCGTTGACATGGCAACGCTATCCAACCGACAGACTGTTGAACCCGTGGTAGAGCCCATGTTATGCCGCACTTGCCGTGCAAAAAATATAGATTAAACTGCTCGACAATGCATAAGACATTCGCAATGACATAGTATTAAGTCTGTACCGTTATATAGGCGAGCCGGTACGATATTGATTGAGCTTGTGCTACTCAAAGTTATCGATTTACTTGTTAAAAAAACATATAGTCGGCTACAATACTTTACTTAGATATTTTTTGTAAACATCAATTAGGCACACAGGTATGAAATTTTAGACCTTTCGTTCTTCGAAATGTTCGGTTTCGAACTTTGTCAAAAACGACTTTTCAACTTCCTATCCATCTAGATAAAAACCTGATATTTTACTTTAGTAAGTAGAGCTTTAATTTTTTTTTACTAAATGTCAGAATGTCACCAACTGGCCACAAAATACGCAAATGGCACGGGGCAGGCTGAAAACCAGCGCTGGCAGCTTCTGCGTAAGCGCAGCATAAGCTGAGCCTGCTCCTTTAGCCATTGTGTACTTAAAGACTATTTTGTTAACAAAACAATGTGATGTTAATTCTTAAGTTAAGTCTGTATTTCTCTTTTATATTTTTTAATGGCAATACACGTTATCTTATCTTATCTTTTTCTTATCTTATCAAACTACTTATTGGGACTTCCCCGCCGCCGTGACGCCGCTGGCGGCAAACTCACTCTGTCTGTCTGTCCCTAAGTATGCTTAAATCTTTAAAACTACGCAACGGATTTTGATGCGGTTCAAGAGGAGAGATTGCGTGACGTGAGGTGCGGTTCAAGGAGTGATTCAAGACGAAGGTTTATGTGTATAATTCTACGCAGACGAAGTCGCGGGCAGAAGCTAGTTTTATTATAAATTTCAACGTGTTAAAATTCCATTAACGCATTAAATTTCTTTGAAACCTGATGTTGTAAATGGTTTACGTAATTTCACTTGTTTTCCTTGCACAAAATTTGTGGTTCAGTGCTTCAGCTTGCCAAACAGTCATAAATTACACTAATTCAAAAATTCTGCTCGAAAACATCCTAATCTAACCTAAAATAAGTAGGTAAGGTACCAGTAACTACGTCTATAAGTAGTAAGTCTGAAACCAATGTTCTCATAACTAGGCTATAATTATTCTAATGAGGTAAACAATAAACAGATAACGACACTGTAAAACAGTGAATGAACGAATGAGTGCGCTTCGGAGGGTCAGTAGGGCATCGATAACGCACAATCTTGACCAACCTCGCACGCGGGCCTACGACATAACAGAAAACATGACTAACGAGTTGGCATCCACTGTCTAAACAACGATGAATCATATGCGGCCGGAAGTCAGGTAAGGACCATTCTTTGTTAGCGAGCACATTTCGCGATCGTCAAAAAAGTAGTACCTAAGAAGCGTGAGCTTGAGCAACGTGGGTAACAAATGTTATTGTTATGCTTAATCATATCAAAGCAGTTTGATACACTCGTCAGGAATGGGCGATGCGATAGAGAGGGGTCGTCCGTCGACCTCCGAATCGTCGCGATAGAGCCGCCGGGCGGCGCGGGCGCAAGCGTCACGTCCCGAACGCTGTGCGGAATAATAAACAAGCAAATGCCACATCAGCGAGCTCACCTTCAGACGCCGTAACGGTCGCTCCTGCGTGAATCACCTAATTAATGCATTAAATTAACTAATTATTAACCCTAGGCACTCAATTTATGAATGTTGTCACTGGCGAAATAAATATAGGTATTTTTTTACATTATTTTTATAAAAGTATCAGCAAGCTCGTTAAGGTCATAAACAACAAGCTTGTATTTTTTAAGTACCATCATGATAAAGTAAATAGAGCGAGAATTACCGCATTATATATCCACAATGCGCGGCGCGGAATGCGCGCACGCAATCACATACATAGAGTCAACTTACTATGACATTAGCATTAAACCTACTTCTAAAAATAACTAACTCGACATGGAAGTTTTGAAATCGTTTTCATATCATGTGCTTACTTAGTAGCTACATGCAGGGGCATTTTATCTAGCAGCACTATTTTCAATTAAATACTAACTGTGTAGTGTAGAGTTAACTTACAAAGTACCTTAAAACGGAAATGCTACAAGCAGGTTTTGCGTAAAAGTGTAATTGGGAAGTAAATAGATTTTAAAACATGAAAAACAGCTCATAAACATTTATCTCTAAATAAAAAACTACCGTGTGACTCAGGCATAAAAATTAATGCAAACCATAATTTTAATCCATGACTAAGGATCTCCAACAGATCCGGAAAGTTGAACGATTATATTATCCGATTTATATTACCTAAAACACCAGTTAATCAGTGCCTTAACTTAATAATAGCAACTTATATTTACTTACTAAAATATTCCACTTTAACTAAATTGCGAGTTAGAATTTCATGGCTCTACATTCTATAGTGTGTAAACTGTCATTACTTAAATGTGACATTTATGTTTGTACTGTCCGTACTGTCACATAAAATTACTTAGGAATAGATACTTTAGCGGGTGGTTGGGTTCGTTTAACTCTGAAGTTTAACTGAATAACGTTTTTCAAGATTTTTTACTTGTGGTTTTGTGGTTGTCAAAATGTTTAAATACGTAGGTACATAGATATTCACAGTCAAAGGGGTGGTTTAATTTTTAATCCAAGATTAAGATGAAAAATATTTACAGTATTCTAATAAACTAACTGAACCCGCTGAAACATCCCGGAATAATTATAAGACACCTGCAAATTTGAAAATTAGGTACCTTTCGAAGTTATTTCAAGAACAAAAGAAAAGCAACCCGGTTGTTCAGCCTTTGACTTCTGCCGTATAAAAATGGCAGGACCGAGTGAATCGCGGTGTTGCAGCAGATGAGGCTGAGCGCTTATCTTCAGGATACGGCGCCTCTTCCGCCCGATAGCGCCTACGCCCCGCGCCCCCGCGTCGGCCCCTCGAACACGCAAAAATCGAAAATATCAATATCGCATTTTGCTTTTTCATACGGAGTTATCCTTACGAAGTATATAGAATACTGACACTATGGTCAAGTTAAACGCAACTCAGCTGTTAAGTGATGCTATATCTAATTGGACTTCACGAATCTTGCTCTGCCTTGTTACAGAATAGTAGTTTGAAAAGTTCTCCTTTATTTTATGAACAACCGCTGAGATGCGTCCTGTTTTCCCAAAAAAGTTGAACTATTAATTCGACGATTCAGGCCATAATATAATTTAGCTTTTAACACATGTTTTACACGCATGACGACAGGTCGGGTAATAAATATGAACCTAAGTTTACGGCAGCAATCCGCGTCCGAGTAAGGTTCACAATAACCGTGGCGTGCGTGCCCACTCATTGTGACAACCGCTCAATTAGCAGCCCTTAATGGTGCCCATTCACGCGACCACTAGTTATGAATGGAAGCGGAATCCATGTGGCATTAATACCCACACGTTTCAGTATATGAAATTATTCTAGCCGTATATGATAGAGCTATGTGGGCGTAAGCCGTTTGCGCGTCAATAACCTGAAGTGATTTGTACCTATATACCTGATAACAATATTCAATATTTAGTAATTTTTAAGTTTACCACCCCATATTAATAATAGACGAGGAATTCAACGATAATCAAGCATTCTAATCATAGCGAAAGAATTTTTAAAATCGGTAATCGGTCCAGTAGACTTAAGTTTATTCGTTAAAACAAAACCAAAAATATTTATTTTTCTATATAATATTAGTTAATGTAAAACTAAATATAGATTGAGGCTCTATTTCGCGAATGTCAAGAATATTAAAGTAATTAATAATAAATGCTAGCCTCAGCTCAGCCCAAACGCTAGTGTAACCTACTTTACTAATCAAATACCTACTAATTCATTTAAGTACCTAAGTACCTACCGTAATCATAATCGTCGATTTTACAAACCGATATAGTCTCTATTGTTATTGTAGGGCTATATTGTTTTATATTGTTACTAAGAAATACTAAAATATACAATTATTAAGTAGCAAACAGAAACTCTACAAAGTAATGTAGTATCATGTGTGAATTGAAAACCTAAATATCCAGTAAGTATCTCGATGAATATTACCTGTTTCAACCACATAGTAACCACAGATTAATCGGCGTTAGTAATTATTGTTTCGTCAGGTTTTGCTGTGGTTTTCCTCATTACCTCATGCTGTGGTCAAAGCTACATTCGCAAATATTACTTACATATATGTAGTTACAAAAAGCTTGCAAGTTCACTAGGTATTTTCTTGACCTTTGCTTTCCTTTTGAAAATATCTCAAAAAATACACGTGAAGATATATATTTAAAGTACTAAACTAGTTGTGTTAAGACTGTGGATTACGCAGTTTTTTTTTCTTAGTTATATATATATATATATATATATATATATATATATATATATATATGTGTACATATAGAGTGAATTTAATATTGAAGATGTTTCAGTTTAGATTGAAAAAATATGCTTGCAACAACATCTGTCAGATTGCCTTCGTTTTTCCGCATTTGCCACCAAGCAACGTGTAGGAAGTAGGTAATCACAATCACATTTAGTTCAATCACAATCGCTTCCTCGAAGAATTAAATGCAGAAAAGGAGCTTTTGTAGAGTTAAAACAATGAGTAGAACAGTAGAACAGTACGGGTCACTTATTCACACTTGATATTAAGGAGCAATCAGAGAGCTAATTATAACAAGTAAAAACGGAGGGTCGCGCCCGCACCGCCAGGGAACCGACAATGACCTTCGCTACACTCGCGCCTGGGGTTACCATTTCAAAATTGTAAAGTTCTATAAAATAAAGCTAGACAGTCTAAAAGTTATACGGATATTTTCGGCCATAGAGAGGGGGTGCAACTACATTGAATTTAGAACGATAGAATAACTTCAAAAACCCGTCAAATTGAAAAACTTGACAAACCCGGGTAAATCAGACGCGTGGTTTTACCCACAAGCTAGGTTAATTTACTTGCGCCGCTTAACTTTTCACTTCTTATTAATTAAGGTTAAATAATCTCTCCGAGGCTTTAATCGATTCTTTGTCTGAATCTGCAAATATTCTAGTAACTAAGAGCTGATTATAAATTTTATTACTTACGAAAATAATCCAACGCATCCTCAATTTAGACCATCCTCCATTTTTTATTTTCCATTTTTTCCTCCATTTTTTTTTTATTTTATTTTTTTATTTTTTTAGCAGCAGATAAACCATATGTGGTTTTCGCTCGCTGTTCACACAAAATCTGGTATTTTTTGTAATTGATTTGAATAAATAATAAAAAAAAAAAAAAAAAACTACATTAACCTAACTTTGAAGTACCTATCTTTTAATCAATGGAACTATACTTATTAGATCTACACTTAAATACCTAGTGCATTTGAAAGATAATATTTGGGTACAAGTGTTCTTAGATGTAAAATTCATAATTCTCGCACAATTTTTTTTTGTTGTGCTGATTACTGGGTAACGAACGGTGATACAAATGGAGCGTATCAGTAGAAATCTGGTTACTTAATGTGGCATGATAATTCAATAAAGTATGTACATATAGCGCAAGCTACCAGAGCGAAGGAATTAAGATTCATTTCGGTCGGTTACTAGTCACACTGAATGTCAATAAACCAGTTGGCGCAGAGAGTCGGGCTTCCCGGCCAGTTTGATTTAAAGCGACATAAAGACAATTAATGGTGTCTCCACCTAAAACGTACGATTTCATTGCTATATCTGTATGAAATCATACGGAAGTATTTTGTAACTGATTTGAATTGAATGAACTTTTCATTGCCGTTTAATTTTATAGCGTTGCATTGCATTGCAAGCGTGAATAAAATTTATGATGAAAATTTTGAAGACATGACATAATTATTTAAATATTAAGTAAATATATGAATAGTTGAAATTCGTTGAACCTTAACTTTTTTTAATAGTTAATAACAATATAAGATGGCAGCTACATGAAAAGACATTGTTAATCACAATGCCGTTGGCGTAGTCATTGTTTTTGGAATAATGAGATTAATGGGTCAAATAAGTCTTCATTAAGAATACAAAAATATCACGATTGATATGACGGGAGAACATCTCAGGCATTTGCCATTCCTTTATATATTCAGTATGAGATGAGGGGGTAAAAAGAGATATTATGGTAAATGCGATTGCGAGTGCTCGTGCGTTAGACAAAATTGGTCTCAGCTCAGGATACATATTGCAGCCATGCTGCCAAGCCAAGTTAATTTCATTACTTGGATTGATCTTGAAGATCACTGATCATGCCATCTAATGCCAGATATTTTCAAACTAAAACATATTTTGGTATGAGTATATAGGTACCTAAATATTTATGCCTTTTACTCAATTCACTTTTACACATTAGCTAATTTGCTTAATGATAACAAACGGAGAACCAAATAAGCAATGGAGGCCACTCATCCGGCAATAACTTAACCACTTTAGAAATACATGGAAATACGTAATAGCAAACAAGAGTTAATCTTCGTGAACTTCTTTAAAATGAAGGTATTTGACATTATTTATTGATTATATTTATCTATAGGTATTAATATGAGCAAAAATTGATAAAAAATAAGTTTTTAATTTTGTCACGGTATCCTATTTTTAACCGACTTCAAAAAAAAGGAGGAGGTTCTCAATTCGGTTGTATTTTTTTTTATGTTTGTTACTTCAGAACTCCGTCAGTAGTGGACCGATTTGGAAAATTCTTTTTTTGTTGGAAAGGGAATACTTCCAGTTTGGTCCCATTGCCACCAAATCAAGATCTGATAATGGGATCCTGGAGAAATCGAGGGCAACCTTCAAATTTTATAAGCACACCTAAAGCGATTTTAAAAATTTTGACACCAATCAAGTATTTATTCAGAAAGTATAATTTGGTGGACTGGACCTAATGAAGAAGACTGCTGATGGCCAACGGAACTCGCAAAAACTAAGTAATGCTCGCGCGGCTATAAGTGATCTCGATTTATATAGATAAGCAACTAAGAAGAAGAGGCTTTAAGCTGATGATTTTTTCGAACTGATCTGATGCTGAAGCCAACGGAACTCTGTTATAAAACAATGTAACTAAGCCGTGTTTGGGCTTAATGGAATCGTTGTGAGATATACTTTGGCTACAACCACTAAAAAGTGAGAAATAAAGTGAGCACGTATACCGTGTTTTGCATATTTTTTAGAAACTACTAACGGTTAGGAATATTTAGACGATACTTTCAAGTACCTAATATTTAGTAAATAGTGATGAACAGATTGCATTAGAGCTTAGAGCGTATTAATCGTGGTCCCACTGTTTTAAAAATACTCACTAGAAATAATAAAATTAGGTTAGGTTCGTTAGGTATCTTCTAATGCCCGAAGGGCAAACCACATAGAAATAGGTTCCGTCGACCTTATGGTGGAGTGTAATTCGACATTTTTATAACAGTGGGACCACAAGTCCCTAGCGGGTATTAGGTGTTATACATAATACATACATTCATACATACATACCGTCACGCCTCTTTCCCACAGGTGTAGGTAGAGACTACTTTGTTCCACTTGCTACGATCCTGACATACCTCTTTCGCTTCATCTACATAAATTGGTGTTAAAAATTGGATAAATTACAAAACGATTCACTAAAAAGCGTGAAAAAAAAATTTTAAATAAAAAATAGAACCGCCTTCAATTCGCTACTTTAAAAATGTCAAATTAAAATTATTTTTCGGTAAGTGCTACCTAATTATTTATATAGTGTGAAGTCGGTGCCTCAGCTCAAATAGTTCCAAGCCGAAAATACTTATAGGTACTATAATAGGCAGATAGACTAGGTCCACTTCTGCCACGCTTATCACACATAAATATAACAGTGGCGCGGACTGAGGCACCGACTTCAACATATAAATAAGTAGGTAGCACTTACCGAAAAATGATCTTAATTTGACATTTTTAAAGTAGCGAATTGAAGGCGGTTCTATTTTTTAATTTAAGTTTTTTAAGTAAAGTAGGTAATAAATTAATAAATAACTGGGGAAATAGAGATTAATTCAAAAAATTCAAAACAAATGGCAAAAACATGTCACTATCACTACATAGTATAAAACAAAGTCGCTTTGCGCTGTCTGTCTCTATGTATGTACTACGCAACGGATTTTGATGTGGTTTTTTTAACAGATAGAATTCAAGAGGAAGGTTTATACGTATAAGGTTGCGACCAAACCGCCGCGTATACGCAATGACGTGCCGTGTGCGTCACGTTTTCTCACCGTTTCTTCATACATTTTGTTGCGATTCCGTAACGTCACAGTGTTTTAAGCGGCGGTGTGGTCGCACCCTAATTCTAAGCAGACGAAATCGTGGGTAGAAGCTAGTAATACATAAATAACGTCTCTATCCCTTACGGGGTGAACGATTGTGGGTGTACTTATATAGCCTATAGCATATAGGTGAAATATCAAAATCATGATAGTGATGATGGATTGGTAGGCGCATCGCCTGTAACATGATTTCTAAGATTTTCCACTTTACCTACCCTCAATGGGCTTTCCCACTAAGGCATCGTAAATTGGTTGAAACTAACAAACGCACTACTAGTAGGTACTCGTACCTAAACAATAGATAAACCACGATCTGATGCTGTCTGCGCCGCATTGTTGCATCATTGTACTTTCTAACAGCGACGTGCTACAGGATTTATATCGACGTCGGCTCTAATTAAAGTGTCCGTCGAACGGGATTTGATATCGCTCGAGCGTTGTTGATGAATAACATGCTGCCATTACCATCACCACTCATGTGGGAGCCAGTATCCACGGTGAGGACAATGGCATTGTGAAATACGCAACATCGCCTTACTTTCCATTTCATTTTATACGGTTATATTAGACATTACAATCATAAAACAATATGTACCAATTCTAGTCAGTTAGGTATGTAGGGGAGCCGTGGTAGCCTAGTGGTTTAACCTGTGGCCTCTCAAGCAGAGCGTCGTGGGTTCAAATCCCGGGCTCGCACCTCTGAGTTTTTCGGAATTTATGTGCGAAAATTACATTTGTAATTTGCCATGAGCTTTTCGGTGAAGGAAAACATCGTGAGGAGACCTGCACACGTCTGCGAAGAAATTCAATGGTGTGTGTTAAGTTCCCAATCCGCACTGGGCGCGCGTGGGAACTATAGCCCAAACCCTCCAATACACGGAGGAGGCCTATGCCATGAGGCGCGCCGAATTTCGCGACAATTTAATAAATAAATAAAAAAATAAAAACGACAATAACAACAACAACATGTACTTACTGAAATTGTAGCGAATTCGGAATAAAAAGGCTTATAAATAAAAAAATGTAGGGGTTATCTTCTTCGGTCTCTTTGTATAGTGATCACGCTGAGCACAAGTAGCACAACACATCTATTGAGTTCTTATACGTACAAACTCATCGAAATACAATCGCAGCTGACGCACCACCATCGGAATGTTGATGTAAAATGCAGTCGCAGCGCACATCAGTTCTAGATAATTAGACCGCGTAGGAAGGGTTGAACATCCGCGTAGAAAACAGAAACACTTTCTGTGTTAGCAGAGTAAGAGATAGTCAAAGCTTTGTGAACGGAACCTGAGAACGTCTTAAGTAAAGCGTGAAGGAGAAATGAGGAGATGAAACGATATATTAAATTGAGATAGGTATAGAAAGTACATTAGAAAGGAATCGAAGGTGCGCGTGACCCGCAGACGCGAGGTGAGCGGCCGCGCGGCGCGGGCGCTGCTTGCGAAACCACACGGAACTGGCGGCCTTCGTTGTCAACCTTTTAATTACCTACTCGCTTTTTCGCATGCGTCACTCACATACCGACATAGTCTAGTGCTGCATTTCATAATTATTCTCTGCACAAATACTCCATCCACATACGTGACCCCAAATCCGTATTTGGGAATGTCAGAAGTTATGAAGGCTCGAAGTGAATAGTTAAAGCAAAATTACATTGTAGTTGCCTAATATTCCGACGGCACATTACGTAATTAATTTGATACAAAATATCGAATAAGAACGCGTAATACATTACTAGTTTTATTCAGTAGCGTGAACGAGTATATTTATTACGCTAACTAATACTTCTGATATATGAAAATGTATGTTCCCACGGTCTGTCGGATAACCGCGTCCTGCGAGTGCAGAAATGGGTACTTAGATCTAGACTAGAACTCATTGTTTTAAATGAATTTATCTAAGTATGCCTATCTTTACATAACGTGGAAATTTTTAAATACCTAAATACCAAAATGATGATTGATGTGAGATGTGATATGATAAATAAATGTTTGTATCGGAATAGACAGTAAGTAGGTACCTATACCTATAATTTTTAACATATAACATCGATTTATTATTACTAAAATATATTTAAAAAAAAACTACATAAAATACTTAAGTACCTACCCAAAATATTTATATATAACGTCTAAGTACCTGATATTTAGAACTGAGACGCTAAACTTTGAAGCTTGTCGAACATCTAGATTAATCCAGTCAAAAAGAGTTTGATTAGGTTATGCGCAATAATAAACGTTGTAAAGGTGATCTTCAATCGGTGTGGCCCCTCAATTGTCGTGCGCCAGCGCACGTCTCGGCTGTGGCGCGGCAGCCCGGGAAGCTTCAATGGCCCGCGATAGTGCGCGTTGCACTGTGCTCTACTGTTCGGATCGTTTAGGCGATGAACTCAACGCGACGTGACGATATCTATATAGCCGCCAGCTGACGCTCAGCTGTTACGTTCATCAACGCAACCTCGTGTTTTGACAACCACATGAACTATACTTCACAATGAGCGCGACATTGTGGCTTAATAATAACACAGACGATGCAAAACGGTTCCCAAGTCAAAGCTGACAGTCGTTGCGCTAGTTAGACGTACATTGCCCACAATGATTACTGTAACGACATTGTCTCTATTATTTATGTATAGGTAGTCTTAGCTCATAAAAGTCATCACTCTGCTACTATAAGTGTGAACTAAGGTCAATGGACTCTAGTAGACGCTTAGATCATTTTACTCAGAAAACGTTCATGCGTCGTTACAGCAGGGAACGGCCATGATCAATAAATAACAAACGCGGAGCGAGATGGCATAAAAGAAAGTTTCATCCTTCAATGTCGATCCATTAATTAAAATTGTCTGAGAACTGAATGACAGTTTAATAAGAACAGCCTACCAAGTACAAGTGATGACTACCAAATAGTTTAAATTGAGCAAATGAGATGAAATGAAATTGAATAAATGAACCATGATAATAAGAGTAAAGGCAGCACATATGCCTGAGGGGCAAGTACCTATACCTAGTTAGGTACCGACCGCCATCGACGAGTCACGATACTCTTTGAATAAGTCCAATAATACCGTGCCTGCTTGCAACAATAAGTATACGTTAATTTTACAATTTTATCTAATAATGCAATCTGCATTTAGCCATTTTGATTGAGCCCTTTAATGGGATAAAACATCAAATAGTATACGAGGTTCCTGCAAATATAAACTCAAGTAGCCAGGTAAAGCATACCGTACAAAACTCTTATGCAGCGAGAAGGAAAGTGGTGAGAAAAATTCTAGGCAACGCCAATCTAACTTAACGGCAATTCCACAATTTTCCAGAGAGTACCGGTTGCGAATTAGAAACTGCTGAGCGCAGAGCGATGCAGCGCCGCGAATGTTCAACGAATCTTCATCAACAGTCACGCGTTCATTCAATGGCTCGGCTCTGGCTCGATACAATACGTCCTAGTACTTAAACCGCCCACGCGCCAGAACACTTCAACGCTGATAATACTGAATGGTTTTCACAGCGACACTGAAATTCATATCAGATATATTCGGTTCTTTGTAAAACATCTGATTTTTGTTCTTAGGACAAATATTTTTCTGATATCTCGGATCTGGTATCCCAAGCAAGTATGTAAAGTCAGTGTTTTGCATTATTTATAGTCATAATGTGATGTGTACATCATGATGATAATGCGTCGCAACACGTGGCCTACACATGCCCACTATCAGCCGCTATGGAAGTATGTTACAACAATGTCGTTTTTATAAAACGTTAGTGTGTCGAGATGATTCATTATTTAGCTTGTACTTTGTTTAGGTAAAACTTTTAAAAATATCAGCCAGTGATGGGATACAATATCGCTATTAGATACATCGGCGCTGTCTAGGGGCTCTAAAATATTGAAGAATGAAAAGAGAAGATTTTGAGCGTTTATAGATTCGATGATCAGAGTAGGCTTATTGTCTAATTCGCTCGCAATCGCCATCGTGTTCATTTTGATAGTTCATGTATGGGCTGACAATTGGCATCGGAATTAGCTAGCTGTCACATTCATACAAGAACTGTCAAAATGAACACGATGGCGATTGCGAGCGAGTTAGACAATAAGCTGTATGCTTAGTGTAAGTTTTCGGTCACAAAATACGTCTCGAACGCGTTTGCGTTAAAATGTCAAATACTATGAGAACCGTTTGTTGCCGTTTCGATCCGCAAGTGGCGCTGCCAATTTTTCCATAGTTAATTAAGATATTTACGTGAACGCGTTCGAGACGTTTTTATATGCGAAAACTACACTAGAGGCTCTGCGGCCTTAGCACGGTAAAATGTAGACAAATATATGTATGTGGATAAAATATTTTGTCACGACATATTTTATCGCGGGCCCTAACACGCTATGGACGAAACATAAAATTAACCCTAGGTTTAAATTTTATCACACGACATAAAGCAGTGTTGCCAACGATTTAAAAAAAATGCATTTCATTCATTGTATTCGTTCAAAACGCTCAGTTTAATTGAGTCTTATTTTAATGTTCTACCTATTAAAGATGTCAAAGAATCTCAGCGGCAGACTCGTTAATAGTGTTTATCGTGATTTGGTCGGATTATCGCATTTGTCGTGATTGGCGGATTGGTTTAGGCATGTCACATATGAGTGGTTGTGGTTCATTTTTTTTTAATGTTTGCCGGACAAGTAGGTTAGATGGCCTACTTACGGCTTAGTTAGTTTCCAGCTTCTACTGTAATATACTATTGATTACAATAGCACAATAATTAAACAAAACATAAAATTAAACATCATTTCACACAGTTTATTCAAATCAAAACAATTCATTATTTAATTCTAGTTTATCATATTATTTCTTTTGTAACTGTATATGCGTCGGAAATCACTGAGTCCACCGCAACACGTTTGGGCACAAACAGAGGTTACGATTCTCGCCTTTTGTACGATTAATATCGACATAACTGCCTCTTTTTAAATTTATAATATCATTGGCCATAGTATTAAAATTTGTCGCAGTCCTCAAGCCACCTACATAAATTTATCCCAACTGACTGTCAAAAGGGTATTAATTATATCTACATTTGCATTACCGTGTTAGAGCAATAGACAAATTGTCTACTCAGTCGTCAAGTGTGGATAAAATACCGCGACATAATTCAGCGTGCTAGTAGTCACCGCGACAAAATATCGTTTGTCGCTCATTTGTAGATAAAATGGGTAGATAAACGTTACCGTGCTAGCCAGGCTGGTCGCGACTGCACTCGACGTAGTCGCATTACACAATTGTCCAAAATTTTGCAAAATCCGTAATTGTACGTTTATATGTATATTTTCGGACAGTACAGTCAGCGTCAAATAATTCGTGACATCCAAAGTGGCCAAAAAAGTTAGCAACATGACCTTATTTCAACTGTAACAGACGTGTTGCGAACTATTGGCTACTTGGGTGTCACGAACTATTTAACGGCAAAGAATAATGAGCTCATACAAAGCAACAATAATTAAATTTAAAATGTATAACTACTTTACAACTACAAATACTACTCCAAATCTACTTTATAACTGCAAATTTTGTGTGACAGCAAATTCGCGGAGATCATGCAACACGATGATTCAACTCGACGCTCAAGCCTCGAGGTGCATCGCGCGAGTTGTTGACATGTCACATTGTGAGACAGGAAAACATGAACGGTGTACGATGCGCCCGCGGACGGTAACAATGACATTTTTTTAAACAGCACAACCAAGACGTTTCAATTGTACCTACATTACCATACAACGATATGGCCTTTAATACACATTCATTTTATTTCCATACCTAATATATCTTAAGTGCATGTGTGAATTTAAAATGAATTGCGCTTATTATTTTTGATAGTTATATACTTAAATATCTATAACAAATGTAGGTATCGTGTTAATTATTGTCAAATTCATAAAACTTATACCACAAGTATTTTTTTACAAAAAAAATATATTTTTAAGGTAGCTACTCTACTATATTCTTTTTGTTGCTGCCTACTTCATTCGTCTCAAATTTCAAGACAATCTGACCAATGGAATTAGGTGAAATGCGACATGCAACGTTGGTCACTAACTCACATAATTATTAATATACCTACCTACCGGTGAAGTTTAATTAAAGCTTGTAATAATTAGGACCAAAATTACTTGATCACAATAATTTCAACATGACAATGCCAATGTTTAGTAATCCTTCGCCTAACGCAGGACAATGGATATTATGAGGTAGACAGAAGACCAGGCCAGCTGACGTGGGCGGGCGCCCGCCCACAGCCCTCCCTTATTGATCGCCATATTCAAGACGCATTTTCCAATTCTTTATGCACTTGTAACGCAAATTTTCAGATTAAGACGCATATTACACGTGCCTATGCATTAAAATATGATAGAGATTAATAGATACTAGGTACCTAAGCCACAAACGTGGTATCTACTATTAATAATATTTATATGAATTAGTTGATTATTAACATAATCATAAACACGCAATTTTTGAAATTACGTATGAATATGAAATAAGTACCTGGATAAGAAATAAGAAAATTTTATTGTTTAAAACCGTGTGTAGGATGACAGAGCTTTGCTCGGTTTGTTTTTTTTTTTTGGTTCATGTTCTAAAATTGAAAACTAGCTAGATTGATTTACCGCCCCCAAAACACCCTGCATGCTAAATTTCAGGAAAATCTTTGAAGCCGTTTTCGAGATTTAGATTACATATATGAAGAATACATACATATATACAAGGTACTTGTACCATGCAGAGCGTTAAAATTTGGATGATCTGTAAAAGAAGTACAGTAGGTATCAGTGGCGTGGCGTCCTTAGAACTCGATTCCCACCGGCTTGCCTATTTTAAGGCAGTTGGGTACTTTATTGTGCAGAATTATAGGAAATGGCAAGTTAAATTCCCTTTGGCTTGCCTTCTGATATACTTCACGCCGCGCCACTGGTAGGTATATACACCTACCGTCAATAACCAGATAAATGGACAATAATGCGTGGAACCAAGGGTGCAGCTTTTACAAATAACGCTAATAAACAATAAAGGTTTCTTATTTCTTCTTGTATACTAAAAAACTTTCCACGATTAAAAATAGATTCTTTATTCATATTCATATTCATTTATTGTCTTCTTGAAGCTGAAACGTTTTAAATAAATAATTTCCGCCGTGCTTCTTGGCGATCTGCAAGGTTTCAATAAGGCAATCTACGGGTCGCTAAACTTTGTTGCCAATGGCATCGTTTGATTTGATAAACGAAAGTGGTTGGAGTAATCTGATGGCGTCCAGCTTATCTTTCGATAACGAACGGGGCGCCGGCCGCAAGGAATATGTACTTAAGTAGTGACTATAAAATATAGGTAGCCGTCCTGCACTGCAACTAGTTTTATTGCCAATAAGTACTGCCATCCTACAGATTTTACATTTAGCTATATGAATCTGCTAAGGCTGCTAGTGAGGGAAAATTACATTTTATTGGCGTGTTCAGTATTCACACTATCCAGATAATACATTTCTAGAATAGTTATCTTAAAATGTCGTCGTAAAAAGGAAGATAGGTAGCTTGCAATTTATTTATTAGAAACGGGCGCCAAGAACAACCAAAAAATATACCCCGATACATTCTAAATATCAGTCACCTAAGAATTACATTTTCTTTAATACGTAGGTAAAATTCAATTCGCTAAAATTTATATTTTAAGGTACTGTCAATCATTTTCTTGCCGATACAAGATGAATCGTTTTAATGTGACCAACATTTGAAGGACCTGCAGGCTTATTGTCTAACTCGCTCGCAATCGCCATCGTGTTCATTTTGACAGTTCATGTATGGGCTGACAATTGGCATCGTAATCAGCTAGCTGTCACATTCATACAAGAACTGTCAAAATGAACACGATGGCGATGGCGAGCGAGTTAGACAATAAGCATACAGGGGCATTCAATTCCGAACCACCAAAGTTGGATCGCTCGCTGACGGGTACAACGTGCTTAAGAAATGTCAAAAATGATAGCTAAAGAATCGTAATTGAAAAGCATTAAGACGTCATAGTAAGGCCCCAGAACCACGAGACTGCCGTCCGCGCAAACCATCGCCCGGCCGAGTTTACTTTACACTTCGCACGTAAATTGCGTAATGTTGATTGTTTGCAAGAGCGAGGTCGTGTTGAAAACATTGATAAAGAAAAGGGTCGCGCGCGATAACAGTCATGATTTTGTGAGTGCGCCCGATATTAACCTGTAACGTAAGTAAATATAACAAAAACTGTAGAAAATCATCTTCTGCCTTTAAAGTAGGTAGGTACTGATGGAATTTAGGTAGAATAAGTTTTAAAAAATTAAGGTGTGATTTCAAAAATCGACCCTACGACGGTAAAAAATCTACAAAATCGGAATTTGAACCACACAAACCTACGTAAAGTCAGTTAGTAACTCTCCTAATGCATAAGTATAAGTACAGTCGCCATCAGATATATCGTAGCGGGCGAGGTCCTCAAATATTTCGGAGCAGCAATAAATTTCAATAAATTCGTTACACTAAATATGGTTAATAACATCGGAACACGCAATCCGTCATAAATATAAGAGCAGCGACTTTTCAATAAATTCGGGACGTTCAATGAGCTAAAAATATCAGGAAGCACATACCGTCAAAGGTATCGACGCAGTCAGGTTGATCATAAATATCGGAACATATGTGGAAAATAAACCTTACGTATATAATAATGGATTCGAATTCCAAACAAAATACAAATAAGGCTCAAACGTCATGCCAAAATGAAAGATTATGTCACCTATAAGTGTACGCGTCTGCATGCATAATTCACTGTGTTAGTAACATAAAACCTTTTTTGTTGTATAAAGTGTAAAATTGTTACTGGCCACTAAATTGCCATTACACTTTTTTTAAGAATAAAATTTTTCTTCTTCTGCTGTTATAAGTCAAAGCATGTAGTTCTATTTTAGAAAACTAGTTTTATTATAAACACACTGTAATTTAAACTGTTTGTCACAAAGTTAAGGTATATTTTCCAAAAATGTTCCGATCTTTATGGTCAGCCTGTCTGCATCGATATCTTTGACGATCTGTGACGTCCCGATTTTATTGAAAAGTCGCTGCTATTATATTTATGACTAATTGCGTGTTCTGAAGTTATTAACCTTACAGTTGTAATGAATTTATTGAAATTTAAGGCTGCTCCGAAGTATTTGAGGACCTCGCCCGCTACGATATATCTGATGGCGACTGTACCAACTTCAAATTTGTTACGCATGCGATGTTGCGCAAGCTAGCCAAGTAGCCTAATTATTCCTGGCAAGCATAAACAAATACTGGTAGGTAGTTTACAAAATGTTACTAAGTATGACAAAGCTTCATCTCAGTTTACCAGATACACAGCAGAGATAATAAAACTGTCGGTGCATGCCGTCTGTACGACTTACTTGATATCTCTTCATTAAAGTTGTTAGATTTGATTGCGACTGCGGAGAGAAAGTGCTCTTAGATAAACTGCGAATAGTGCATTGCGTGACAATATGGTAGGTATCTATATTTATATAACCGCGGCACAAGTATCTAAGACGACCATTTATTTTGTCTAAATGTGGTTTAAACGCATTAAATTGACGTAGCAGGTACCTACGGATATTGAAATTATGCTGTTAAGTATCATCATCGTCATCATCATCATCAGCCTGAAGACATCCACTGTTGAACGAAGGCCTCCCCATGGCTGACGGATGGTTTCTGTTAAGTATACGCTGTGGTTGTTGTTGTTTTTAAAATTCATTCCGCAAGGGATTAGGCGAATGTTTTGCACCATACAGCCAGTGAAGTCTTGAAGGCTTTTTAGCTTCGTCTTTAGTGGTAAAATCCGAGTGGAGTCAATTCAGGGTATAAAGTACTACAAATCCGAGAATTTTGTCATTTACAAAGTGATTGATGTGTCAATTCCGGTTTCATTCAAATCCATTTGGAATTGTTCGTATAGTTGAACAAATACATTATAGTCATCATAAATATAAATGTAAGTTTCAGTATTCTTGAGAAGCTCTTGAGTGCCGCGCGGGATCGGACTCTATTGGTAAATAGTCAATAGCCCGTCAATTAAGGCTAGGTGTTGAATGTTTATAAATGGGACATTCAAAAATTATGTGATCCACTGTTTGATCCAAGTTTAGGTTGCATTCCTTGCATTTAGGTGACAGGGCTATTTTCATTCTATGTAAATGTGCGTTAACGCGACAGTGGCCAAAAAAACGTTGTGGGAAAAATGTAGTTTTTAGTCAGATAGGAACAATGTCATTTTTGAAAATATGTCAGAAAAAACAATCCCGCAAAATTTTTAATTCTTCGTTCGCTATTTCCGGTATCATTTCCGGATTGCGATTGTTTACGTTACGATGACTACACCGAATGCACAATCTATCTCCAATCAATTATTCAGCCACCTAAATTGTTCGATTTGTGATCTAATTTAAAAAACATTTTAGAATTTTAAATCAATAATTATATGATACTAAACCCGTTAGGTAGGAACCCTAGCAGGTGTAGCGTTACACAAGCACGGTTACGTAGGTACCTAAGCCCATAAATTATACATAAATATGTTTTTACTCATTCTTCGTTATTGATTTTGTAGATTTGCTTGACGACAGACGAGACTGGCCAGACGTGCAGACACTGCTTTAATTTATAAATAAGTAAGTACACGTATTTTACCACATTCAACTGTATTCATTTTTATCGCGTGACTGCATTGGTACTAGACTTGAGAGCAACAAACACATTTAAATATTTTGCTAATAAAGAAGACAAAAATAACCACAAACGCAAGACACGTATCGCCTAGAAGCTAGATACGTCTGTCCATTAATTTATGGACGTAGTGTCAGAATCATTTTATGTGCACCTTTCGTTGAAATTATCGATAAAGCTTGTAGTTGAAAACCGTCAAAATATCGATTCAGGTTTCTGAACGAAACACGTCTATGGTTCCCAAACGAAATGTTCACTTTGACAGATTCGTATTTTTCGAAACGATAACGATGCGTACTTTACTCTCGGTGGTGATAAAAGTTTGATAAAAAGTACTTTTGATTGATAAGTGTACCTAATTGTTTTGTAAATGAAGGTGAAGCTTTTATCAGTGTGTTGTCAGTGCTGCAACCCGACAAGGAAACTCCTTAACACATCTTTTTGCATCCTCGGCACCTTTGCAACCTTATGATACGCAAAAAAACAACAAATAGGTATTCGAATATACCTAAGTACACGTACACACGATGTTGTTTACAGCAGCGTGACGTCATGCGTTTATTTATTCGGAATTGCGGGTAGTAGTAACTCTCACGTGCACTTGAGAACCAAAATATTATTTTGCAAGCTATGTGCAACATTTCGTTGACATTGTATATTTTAGTGTACATGACGTAGTAGTATACGGTACGGGCTACACGGTCATTGCTCGCTTGGCGCCCGCCGCCCGGGCCGGGCCTCAGGTACCAGCTATCGCGAAAATAAATAATGTTGGCATAACCGGCAACAGTCGTTTGTTTTGAGAATTTTAAAAGTAATTATCCTCGTTCAGAGCTTTTAAGGCAGCCCATTGCTTAAAATAGCCGTCCAATTCGGAAAGTAAAGGAAAGACGTTTAAATGCTAACACCCACCAGTGGAATTAACCCAACTTCTACTTCTTTACATGGATAAACATGTAGGTTCAAAAAAACATCAAATAAATCGAAATACCTATGTACTACCTACCAGCTATTGATTACCTAGCTTGTTTATTCGTTCCAAAAGCAGCGCCCAACATATACGCAATTTAAAGATAAAAGAGGTGTAGGAGGTTAGCATTAAATCTGCAATAACCCACAAATCAGTTATTCGGATTGAATCATCTGCTAGAGAACCGATACATTTAAAACAAAGAGCGTGGCTCTGAGAATGCGCTTATATCCATTTCAATTAAGAATTATCGAGACGCAAACGAGTTGAGGTGGCGAGTATGGTGGAAAGAGTAGGGGGTGGCGGGGACGCGGGGTACGTTCAATGAACGTCCGCAGTCGGCGCAGGCCCAAGGTCGCCACGTTCACTCGCCAGCGGCCACTGCACCACCGCCGACAACACAACTATGGGTATCACTAAACTAACTTAATGCGTTATTCAAATCAAAACCCGTTTAATCACTATGAATAACATATTTAACAGCTGAGATTCAATGAGCACAAAATATTCTCATGCGCGACACAGCGTGAAACTTGGCTTTAGCACTGTAGTTGTCACTTGATACCACCATTGAAAGTGCCGAAATGCTGATCGTCATCTTCAACTTCATTGGTCTTTCGAACCGGATGTTTGTGCAACGTGCAACTCACGCGGTGTCGAAATTATGAAAGTGAACGCTCTGTGACGCAACCTTTTATTATAAGTAAAACATAATAGTTAAAAGCATAACTATTAAATCTCCAATCAGCTGTAGGTACGTAATAAATCATAACTTAATGCATTTTAGTTAAGTCGCCTTATACGAATGTTTGTTTGATTTTTACAAAGCAATCTCGCATCAATAGTAGAAGACCCACAAGTTTAGTATATTACCTACCTACTGAAACTTTATTACAAATAATTTACACTTGAAGCATATTTTATGGAAAAAAAGTGATCTGCAAGTATAATTCAGTTCGTGGGTGTGAATTAACACGTTCACGTCGGTGACTCACTGATTAGGATAACAAGGGAAGATGGCGTGATAAAGATATAAAAAAATTACGTCAGCACAACGCACGTGTCGATTTGTCCGAGATTGGTAACAGCAGAACGCGCCCCAGACTGGTATGCGGCCACTGCGAGATTATTCGCACACGTGCCTGCGACAAATCACCTCTCACAAGCACTACTCTAACAAAAGGCTCGAGGTCACTAAACAAGATTTGTTTTAGATTTAACAGTCATTTGCTTAATACTGATCACCCAACGGCATCATAATACAGCATTCACTCATCTTCGGGAGGTCTGACACTTCTCCAACAGCCGTAATTTCCTTCTTCGCTTACAAACGACGCGAGCATTGGAGAAATTCCTCAAGTATTCGGTTCAACGGCCGAGCTATGGCGTGAGCGCTTTGCGTCTGTGTTTGGGCGTGAGTGGCGCACACGCACACACTGGTCTACCTACACCAGTGCCTCTGCAAACACGAGGGAACCGTTACCCCGCCATGCTTTATAGTTACTTCACCAACCGCCCTACTACCACCAAATATAAAAGACCACGAACGATATCGCAAACTAATTCAATGAACCCATGAGGAAAACAGGGAAAATAAAATAAAATAGCACAAATCACGGTTATTATTTAAGGGATAAGTACCTACACTGAGATTTGTCATCGAAATGCGGATTGCATTTAAAAAAAACTATCTTGCTGCATCAGTGAAGGTAAGTGTAAAACCCACTTAAAGCAATTCGGCCAAGCGGCAGCATCGGCTTGCAATAGACGCCACAAGAAAGAGGGGAGCCTTACCGCGGAATGCGATTATATCTCTTTGAAATTTCATCATTAGAACAGACGAGACTCTCGTCATTCACTTTACAAAATGTCTAACGCAATGCCTATTAGCAAATTGTCTGATGTAATAATCTCGAGACACCTATTCATCACAAGAACTCTCGATTTTAATTAAAATTTTCATGAATGATACTTAAATGGTTAGCACCAAGTTAGCAAGGTAATCAAAGTATGAGATGATGGTATAGCAAGCTTTGCTTTGTTTACATTCGTATGGTGGCATTGACATGAACAATAAAGCTGGTATTTGTAAAATAAAAACAACCTACCCACCAATATTGGGTTCATGATAATTCTAACCTTTGTACTTAAGTATTTTTGATGTGATAACGTCTTATAAATCGATAAACTCCGGCCGCACTCACGAAAAAGCATGACTCATTGCGTAACGTTACAGACGTCAGCAGAGTGTGTTGCAAATAGCGACATCTGTTGCTTATTGTCGCAACTACTTTGCGTACCTCACTTTGAGGGTCGACAGATTGATTTGATAGATACTAAGCGATTTAACCAAGTACCGATAGATGGCGTAACTTAGCCTACCCCCAAAAGCGACCATTTATCGTTATCACGTAAAACTATCGTCCGTAAACCGAATTTATAGACAACAGGTTTTTTCAAAGCACTCTCCACTCTGGTTTTATTGTTGTTTTTATCACCTACTGTACCATAGTTTATGTGAATTAAGAATTTTGAATTTGAATTTGAACTATTAGATATGAGCTAAAAATAAAGTTATTGTTTTTCCTTATTTTTGAAATAATGACGAGCAGATTCGCTAAAAAAGAATGAATAAATCTCAAATCTTCTAATTAAAATATCCGTAAGTATTCGAATTTAAGTAGGGATTACGGATTAAGATATTTTTATCCAAAATTCAAAAATATTTGTTTAATTTCCGAAATCACAAGATTAAGAAAAATTCTACTGTTTTCGTTGTTTCTGTTGTTTGTTTTGTTTGTGTGTGTTCCGCGATTTTCACTCATCTACGCAATTGAGAGCGTCGAGAGTCGAGATGTGTCTTCGCCTCTTCGGATAAATCGTCGGACTTAGTGAGCGATGTGTGTCGGCGGTCTGATATGGTGCCGTTGCAAAATAATGACAATGTATGTATGTATGTAAAACTCTTTATTAGCCAAGTGCGGGTAGTTCGAAAAACTCGCGCAGCTAAACAAAAGTGATACCCTACATGGCAGTCTGCTCGGGATCACATAAATACTTTAAATAAATATTAAGAAAAAAATATATAAATTTAAAATGTACTCGTAATTCGTAATCTACCTGCAGAATGTAATGTTATCAGCATTCATACAGTAAATAGCCACAAGAGCACAAGCAACATCCTGAATTAGGTATAGATAGACCTAACCGGTAATTGAATGTGATTCAATTTACAGCGAATGTTCATCGCAATTGATAGAAGTTCGTCTTTTGATGCAAGGAAGCAATAGCACAGGCAATAGTAGGTCCGTCACGCTCGTCTTTCAATGAGAGAGCAAACCATTTAACTCGATATTTTTTAACCGAGCCATTAAATATATCCTGCTTTTGCTTTTGATAATCAAATCCGTTCTAGTTGGTAACCACGTCCGTCCAACAAATGGTGCGACAAAATGATTACAGTTGACAGTTATCAAGGCAGTGAAACAAACAATGAGATATGATTCTAGTTCTTAGAATTAATACAAAGGAATATCTGAAACAAGATTGTAAGGTCGCTGAGATTGTGTAAGTTTGACCTAACACCCGGATCCCAATAGATAAAAAGTTAAAACAAGAACGTGCCTTCGAATTCACGATAAGCACATTTTTAGATTAAGTATAGAATTCATAAATTAGGCAGCATTAGTGTAAAAATCAACAATATATTATATACTAATTTATGCTCTTAATAAACATTGACGGTAGACGTAGACGGCGACTGGTGAGTGTAGATTCAAACATCACTTTGGTATATTCATTGTACCCACACTTTGTAACTAAGTTATACTTACACTACTCGTAAGTAACATAATATTTGTTATTGCAATATTTTGACGTAAATCTTTTGAAAATCAGAATATTTTAAAAGGGTATAGGTATGAACAGTGTGTCGCTGGTTTGCAAGCTAGATAGTTTGTGCACAAGCACAATGAACTCATACTTTAAGGATATACCCGTAGAGGGTTCGAAACGCGTCAGTGTTTTGTGTGCTGTAGGTAGGGGATAATTAGGTTGGTGGGATTTATGTGTTTTATGTGAGGCTGAGGGTAGGTTTGCATAACACACATATATATATATATATATATAGAAATTATATTATTATTATTTTATTTGTATATATTTCGCACAGGCTTGGCTAACTGGCACGTGTGGTTGCGGAACAGCAAGGTAAAGGTTTTCGTTCATTGATATTGACCTCCGCAAAGTAATGTCTGATTTAATAAATTATTTAAAGGGTAGGTTCGTTCGTACTTACTTTTAAGAGATTTGCAAACTTGCCTACTCTCTGAAGAAAAATACGTAAACGTACAATAAATAATCATGGCCAAACTTGTGTACGACATAACTAAGCAGTTTTCTTTCTTACCATCTTTCAATAAAGTTTATTAGCCCCCTTGCTTTATTAGTCCCTTGTAAGACGTCTATAAACCAGTCTTTAATAAGAGCCAATATGACTGGTATAACCTATAAAGGTATTAAAGTCATCACAAATCCTTCCAGCGAATCTAGCTTATAAGCTACATAACATGATCATTAAATCATCGTAAGGTCTTTTAAGGAGTTTAGCAGCAAAGCCAATTCGAAGAAGTGCATGATGTAAACTGATGTTTTCATCTTAATGCGCTTAAACAAGAGATCAAAAATGAACATAAACCATCAAAGCATAAACCTTAAAGTAGTTACCTAACCGGGAAACATTTTAAAGATTACACAAATACGCTCGGTCGGATATCAACGTCTTTACGCGGATGGATAATGGAATGGCCATAGGTACTTAGTATCTTGAAAATTTGATTTCAAAATTTTGATATTCGTTACATTGCATAGGTACGAAGTAAATAGATTATCAATCATCGAAGATTGAAAGTTTTAAAATAATTCATAGTTTCAGACATGACACGAGACTTCATAAAAATGTGGTAACTTCAAAATCTTAATCAAATAAGTACAGAAGTAATAGGAGTTATTGCATGAATACTTTCTACTTTTGCCTAGAAGTGACTAAAAATTGTACGTTAAATTTCTAATCTTAAAAAAGAAGGTGTTTATCAAACTAAAATTGAGCACTGATTGGTTACTTACAATTCTGTACTTGGCTAATGTTTTGCGACTCTCGAATGTTCTGAACGGTTAAATAGAAGAGATCCCTTTGAATCTGTTTTTTTTCTTACAACAAAATCTTAGTTTTTTTTCAGTTTAGGCTAAGACTGGTAAGATTTTATGGCCAAGACTTTTTTCTAACAAAAAAAAGAAATGTTAGAAATAAAACATTACATTTTGGTTACTACAAGGGTATACAGTAGTTGCGCAGCCAACTCACTGAAATTTAAGACGAAAACGTATCTAAATAGGTGGCCAATGATCACCAATCGTCATACATTGTTGCAAATTCGCGATGGCCAGTTGCAGTGCATGCCACGGGCCGTGGTAAACTCCGTCACACTGACATTGCGTTTAATCCGGCATTCCATATGGAATGCGGTCGCCGGCCGCGCACCTCCCCGCGCCGATGCCGCCTCTCTCCTCCATATTTTCTTATCCATTCGCTTCCGGCCACCATATGGGATAGTGGGATAGGACCGAATCTAATAAGATTCTTATCAGAACGAAGTATTTTTGGCCCGAAACTCATATGTATCTTTTGTTGCTACATCCCAATCAATTGATTGGATGACGTCATAATGTATACAACTTCAGTAAAAAATGATTTGGTGATTAAATAGCCAAAAGAGCAATAGGTACAGACCATAAAAAGGTTTTGAATCAGAAAACACAATTATTTGCAAAATGTAGGTAAGTTTAACGAAGTTTGCTTAGATTTAATCATCGCTTCGTAACGTTTCCATTGCCACGTCGCGGCGAATTTTTCGTTATGTGGGCAGAAGTAAACAAGTTTTACTCACCTTCGTGAAAATGCCACCGGTCGTTAAAAATATCCACAAACTATAGCACAGACAATACGGTTTTCGTCCGTACAACACAATATTCACCACACCAAAACGACAACATAAATAAACGCAGGGGCCACAAATCCGAGAGTCGATCGGTTTCAAGCAGTGCACTCTTTCGTGTTTGTAATGCACTGCGTCTCGGGAAAATGCACAGACACGGGGCGGGGTTGTCGAATGTCATAAACGGTCTGTTGCCGTGGTCAGACTTGCAGTGCGAATGTGGATAGGTGTGGGCAGCACTGGCGCTCTCTACGGCGCCGCGGACGGGACTGAGCTCCGGCCGGCGGCGCGGGGGCGGGCGGTGTCGCGCTATATCGGCGGCTTCGGCGGATCGGCGGCGCGCCGCGCCACATACTGCCTCTGGACCACGGCCACCACTTAGCAACTACTCTACCAATACTTTAACATGAACATTGACAAACAACACTTCCAAAATTTGCATCTCTAACAAAATTAATCGAGACTAAACTTATACAACTTGATCGCTGAACCCGATTGTATTGTGAAAGTACGAAAGGTATGGAAAAATGCAAAACTTCTACAGACATTGAGTCAGACGAAGTTATCCGATTCTCTGATACGGTAGGTCCGGAGCGTAAACGCGATGGAATCAACAGTTTTGATTTAGTTATAATAACTCCACTGTAAAGCTCGTTATCCAAAGTAGCGAATGGTAATCTTGTGATTGACGAACTTTCCATCTCATTGTTACTAGTTAAATCAGTAAAACAATCTACTGTATCGTGCGAGATTGGCGAGTGCAGGAGGGAGGTATGTGGGTGCGGGGAGCGCGGGGCTCGTTAGCCTGCACTTGCCGCGCCGGTACTTTCACCTGTGCAGGTACACACTTCGCTGTCAGTCTTGCACATGCAAACATGCAATTCATTCATATGCGTCGCAGTACCACTCATCAGCCAGCCCTTTACGCGCGTTGCAGAGGATGTTAAATGAAACAGCACAACCTTTATTCACATATTTATTGCTCTTGAATACAAGAGAATATTTCATCGTCACCATTTTTGTCACATAAGATTTTGTAATTTAAACAAAACTAAATAAGTCTGAGTTCATTGAATAATCCTAGTTTCGTTGGATTTTTCTTAAATTTATGAGAACTTCTTATTAATAATTAATTACGATTAGCACCCGATTCGCTGAATTCCAGTTTCGCCGGATTCTTGTTTCGACAGTTTTTTTTTTTATCGAATCGGGAACTAATCGTAATATAAAGATCATTTCAGTACGGTAAGTACCACAATTCAACTTTTAAACTAATTAATACACTAAAAATAATACGCATATCAAGCTAACGTAGACTGTCGAATTACTTAAACAGCAATAAAGAGCAAATACTCTTTCGAAATAAACCCTGTCAAGTCACAAGACTGTTATTTAAAACAAGCAACTGTTTTAGAAAATAGCATTGATAAACAATTTTTATACACTAATTAATACCTCTATCTACTCGTAATTTACCTATAAAAATCGTATTGTACTTACTCGTTTTTATATTTTACAACATCAAATATAAAAATGAAGATTGCGTATAATCAACTGATTTCATTCAATCTAACTAAGCACGGATTTTTATCCGGCTCGAAGGACCAAATATCGTTATCTTAAAAATAGATCATCAAAATACTCTCAACAACCAAGGAACCAGATCGTGTGAAACCAATTAATTTCACCCAATCCACTAGAATGCGGCTCGAAGGACCAACAATGTTTGGTTTACAACCATGGATGCCACGCTGGGTCCATGCGACACAAGTTGTCGTGACTATTGGCAGCCGTGACCAGAGTCGCCACTCGGCTGTCGGGGCCGTCAAACTGTGCCAGTGCGGTGAGGCGGGTGGTGATAACTGTCACCGCTTTCGTCACCATGTTAATTATTGTCTCATTATCCATTTCCATTGGTTTATTTTCACTAGAAGTTCCAGCTGACGAGAGGCCGGATTTGTCTTCCAATCGCTTCCTGTAGCCGGTCACCATTTCGTCTTTCAGGATGGTACGAAGGATGGATTGAATCTGAAAAAATTGTTTATTTGAAATGATGTTGCAATGTACAAGTACAAAGGCGGTCTCACATTTTTATGACGTCTCCTACGTTTAGCAGTGAAAAATAACATTATTAAAATTTATAACTTAAATATTTACTTTGAAGTTGGGTGTGACGAGGCAACGCGCTACGGAAATGGCGGAGGCGGTCAGGGGTCCGGTGATGCCGATGTTCGTGAGCAGCTCCGAGATGTTGGGCGTCAGTCGGAACGGCACCGGCCGGTTGCCGTCCAGCTCGCCTGCATTATCACGTCATTAATTAATACATATTGAAATAGATCATTTACACAGCCAAAACATTATTAACCTACATGGTACTTTGCAAGCAGGTGTTTATAAAGCTGCGTGCACAGCGACGAAAGTTCGAAGTAAAAAAAAGTATGCAAGCTAATGTTAATACGAAGCAGTAAAAAACAAACCTTATACCAGCCAAGCGTATTTTAAAACACTGCACGTATGCGAACAAACACAATTAAAACAATCATGCACTTGTTAAAGCAAACAGGGGCCTTACCATGACGTCTTAATGCGATTCAGTGTTAGCTCGCTGTCAGATTCATACTAAAAGTGACAGCTAAAACTTGAACTGAGTCGGAATTAGGACGGCCCTAGTCAATAGCGAAAGAAAGTGTCAATAAAATAGTTAGTTACCCACAACACAAAAAGTTGCAAGTTATCCGAGCCATGCGTAAAAAAAATATGGCATCACCTGTTGCGTCGTCGACATCGAATTTGAAGTAGGATACGTTGAGAAGGCCGGAGTCCTGGTGGACATACATCATGTCCGGGTTGAGTCTCGTGAGGTGGAGCACGTACTCGGCGAACCCGGCCAGCGACAGCTGAAGTGTGAGCATCTTCCTGAAGGTCCAGTAGTCGGTGGGCGCGGCGAACGTGGCCGCCGCCCACTCGCGGAGCATGTCTTTCGGCACCATCGTAGACTGCACCTAAACACGTTTATGGAGACCATTAGTTTCACTTTAATTTGAAGTATCCATGACTTTTCTTGGAATCAAATTGTAACGCTGAAATTCTTAATTTTTACATTTTACTGCATCAAAAACTTGACGTAATTTTTGGCGCCAGGCCCCTATTTCATCAATACAATTGTCGGTGACAAGTGACAATTCTCTTTACATTACAAACTCGACGGGAATCTACGTCGAATGGCTTCATATTGAATACGCATTGCATTTCGAATTGTCAATGTCACCGACAATTGTCGAGTTGGTGAAATTGGGGCCAGGAAGTTATGAACCTTACAAAGTATCACCAAAACAAATGTAGGGCAAAAGTGGTCAAACAAAACTGGTTTCGACTGGTCCAGTCAAATATAGATTTAACGTGTTGACATCGCTAGCGTGTTGTGCTCCAAGAAATCTAGCACAGCATACTCACCTCTCGTAGAATGTCGCGCAGCACTTGCTGCGAGGCCTGCGAGCCTCGCGCCTGCACGGCCGCCAGCCGCTCGTAGTAGCGCGCGACCGGCGCGTCGTACTCCACGCCTCTGCGGCAATGTTACGGCTTGATTTAGTCGAGTTAACACTTCAGTCAGTTTTCAACTTTGACGTCATACAAATAAAGGCATTTTTAGTATACCGCTCCCACGTTTACGGATTATGTAAAAACTATTTTATTTGTATGACGTCAAAGTTGAAAATTGACTGAAGGCACGCCCATCTGTCAAGTGATAACTCCAAGTAATCGTACTGTACGATACGTTAAGCCCAGTTTAGACTTGCAAGAGGAGTTCTGCAAGTCTCATTCCATTGCGGCACTGGATAAACGAATTTCTAACCCGTTCGCATCACAGCCTGGCAATGTAATGAAACTTGCAGAATTTTTCAAGCAAAATGGAGGCCGTACTCAGTGAAACCACAGAATTTCCTACAACTCGTCGTAGAAGTACTCGGTGACAAAAAATCTCATACATTTCACTCCTCCATTGAGACGTGACTGTCCCATAGAGAAATATAAAGGCGTGTAAATAATATCTCAAACGGTAACGTCGTCGAACCATTTCGTAGGTGGTCGTAGTCTTAGTTTAAGTGGTATTGAAAAAAAAAAAGTCAAATGTACGTTGCCATTAACAACCAAGACGCATTATTACAAAACTTATAGAAATATTACAAGCAATCACCTGTTCGCGCACTCAGTGCGATAAATGTCCAGCAGCGATATCGAGCTGGGATTGTCCTCTACGAGACGCATCTGCGGTGACACCGAAACGACGCGCGGTACTGTGAAGTGCAGGAATCTTCTGGATGTTTCCTTCTGTTTGCCGAGATAGTGGTTGAGCATGCGGAGCAGTTGGAGTACGCGTTCCTCGCGCCGCGCGTCCCCGAGCCCCGAGTCGTTCACAACTAGGTAGGGATATATCTTCCCGTTGTGCCCGCGAATATAAAGGCGACGCGCTGAAGTATTGTGCTTCTGTACTATCTCGACGCGCGGCATGAAACGCGCGATCCGCACGTGGTAGTGCGTGTGCTTGGGCAGCAGGAACTCTCCTGGCAACTCCACCTCGGCCGTCTTCAGACTGAAGTTGGAGAGGAATCTGCACTTCTCCTCTATCAAGAACGACCTGCGAATTGAAGTTGGATTAATTAGTTTGGGGGTCGACTTTGAATTGGATAGTCGATGGATGATGTTATGTTCCTGCTCTATGTTAGTATTGTTGATGAGTAATGAGTGTTTAGAATCTAACTACTGAGACATGAAATATGGACGATACAATAATAGTCATGTGCTTTACCTCGTGTTTGGCCAGGCGCTGTTTCCCTATTTAGCGTAATTTTAAACTTTTGTTATTAGTATTTTCATTTGATTGTAAGTTAAAGAGATTCGCACCGAAATGACACAGGTACATAACATAAGCGAAGCATTGAGAAGTCGTCAAGGTATACATTTACCGTTTAAATATTTCGCTTTCACATTAGGCGGCTTAGCCAGATATCAGCACCACTGCAACTGGGTCCAGACCAAATCTGGATTTAGTGCTTTGCCGCCTAGTAAGAAAGCGGCCTAGTACAGTGCAAGAACGCTACTTACTTGGGCAGCACCTTGGTCTTGGCCTCTAAAATCTTGACCCACTTCCTGAGTTTCTGTATGAGGTTTTGCAGGCGCATGGCGTTGGGCTGCGAGAAGTCAAAGTCGGCTGTGAACTGGGTCTTCATCTTCTGGAACACCGGGTCCTGCACAGTGGCCTGCGCGCGGCGAGCCAGGCTCTCCGATGCGGCTGAAGAGAATGCACCACTTACACTACCTGATACACTTTCTGTAGACATACAAAATAGTGTACTTGTATAAAATATGCTTTCGCATTAGGCAGATGTCATTGTATTATTAGCTAGTTACAATACGTTTAGCAACTGGTACCTGGAATAAATGTTATGTTACACATTTAGGACTGTCGCATTGCAATGCTGTTAATTTAGTGTTATAGAGACTGCGTTTGAATCTAGGGTTGCCATCCCGTCCGCGTTTACCACGATTTGTCCTAATTTGGAAAGCATCCGGGGGCATCCAGGCAGGTTTTTTTAGGTGATATCCTTGTGATATCTGACATATCGTTAAGTAATACATGAATGTTCGGGCGTTTTACAGTCTTGGTCCGGCGAGGACAATACTGCAGATGGCAACCCTACTCGAAGCAGATGAGCAGATGAACTGATAAAGTAAAAAGTAAGTTAAAAAAAAATGATCTGACACTCGTCTTTGACCATGAATTGTGAATATGAATAATGTGGAGGAAACTATAACAAATCAAAAACAAAATAAGTCTAACAGCAGTGAATGAAGAGAGAAGACAATAATAGTCCTGTAATCACACGAACATCCAATAGTAGCGAGCTAATTGTTTCTGGTACAAAACAAAATGCGAGGGACTGTGCTGATAACAGCGCGCACTAGGTTACATCCGCACTGAGTGAACGATCGACACGAAAGATATACTAAAATAGAGCGGGCGCTTGATGGAAGTGTGCAAAAGACCGAGATAATTTATATAAATAACGATCCAAGCTAGGAACATCGATGACATCCCGCGATTCATATCAGCATCACTTGGCGAATTACGATCGTGTAGCTAAGAAGTTTCCTTTTTGTTAGGTCACCAGAATAAATATCAGATAGAACAGTCTCTCAAAAACATCTGATACGTTCTATTCTAACGGCTATACAAACAATCATCCTCTTATTCATAGACGCTTGTAACTCATAGATATAGGATATAGTAATAGACCGCCAATGCAAGAGAAAGAGCGATGTAATACGCGTATGTAAGGAAAGATATTTAGGTGACGCCATTTTTCTTACACACTGTGAGTAAGTGAATCAGGAGTAATGAATGCTTATTTTTCTTTGACACGCGCCAGCAGCTGCAAATTTTGTTGTCTCGTCTCTTATGTAGGTAGTGACTTAGAGGAGTAGTCGCGTGTGATGTTTTTGAGTACGTTTTTCTACCCGATTTCATTGCCAGCGACCTCACCTTTAGCTTTCGAAAACTGCAAAAGCTTGTGCTTCTAAATACAAAAGATAGATCGGTAAAGAATTACACTGCGGCGTTTGATTAATCACTTTTGAAGAGTTAGGTTATCGGCCGAGCAATGTAATGCTAATTGCACGAAATTAGTTGCATAATGTAAATTCGGCTTAAGAGCGTTTAACCCTACTGAGCTGGCAATGTCGCATTTTTGTTTTTTTTTTTTACGATTATTTCATTCAATATCTGTGAAATAATCGTAAAAAAACACCAAAAATGCGACGTTGCCAGCTCAGTAGGAATGCACCCTCTTAATGATACGTCAAGGGTCTCGATAAACAAAAGATAAATATGAGCGGTACGCGCGCGATCTAAATCGACGCGAGGCCCGCTGTCGACAAATCTCGCCTCGCCCGCTTCGCACCGCGACCGCATTCATATCGCGCGCGTATTGTAATAATAATAATAATAGAAATAAGATAGTGCGAGAGATACTCACTGATGCCGATGCCGATACCGAATGTGGAGACGACCTTCTTGACGAAGTTGAGCGTGTGCGGCGTGACGGTGGCGGTGGCGACGGCGGCGCGGTGGTGGAAGGCCACCACGTGGCACTTGGCGAGCCCGGCGCGCAGCTGACGGAGCACCTCCTCGTACCAGTTCTCGCGGAACCACACCATCTGCAAACGCATCACTGACTATGATCGCGGTGTACAATTTTCAGATTATCCGATAACGCGTCGGTGTCCGACGCGAGAGGTGTACGGCCCGATACAGCAAAAACACAAAAACGACGAAAAGACAACTAATAAGTCGTCTATTTTTTGTGATAGATCGAAAACAATTTCGTTATTACCGTATAACTAATATAATAAATGCGAAAGAATGAATGAATATTTATTTGTTACTCGATCACGCCAAAACGGCCCGACGAATCTGGATGAAATTCGGCACATACATAGAGAAAAGTCTGAAATAGCACATAGACTACTATTATTAATTACATCTTTACACAAAAGATCCACAAATGGGTCGAAGTGTATCCGTAAGGACCCCTAGTTAGTAAGATAAGATTATTAATTACATAGCACCCGACCGCATCCGATAGTAGTCTTTTGACGTAAGAACTGTAATTCTTCTCTATTTACAAGTAGAATATATGGCTAAGTTTTTTCAGAACGAGTCACCTGTCACTTCAAATAAAATACTATGTGATACAAATATGCCGATAAGTGAAAAGGAAAGTTACCTTGTGTTTTATTTGTGTTTCGATTCGTTTGTATGAGATGGATAATTTGTATGTGAAAACATCTCGTAGAAAATAATCAACAATCTAATTGCCACGGAACAGGATACATGTGTACCTACTTATTAATGTAATGCGATACAGTAGCTTCTTATATTATATTTTATACATCTAGTAGTGTAGGTGTACTGACCTGGTCGACGATGCCTTCGAGCGAGGAGAGCACCGTGGGGTGTATTTCGCGCTGCAGCTGCATGATCTTGGAGCAGCGCCACATGGGCAACGTGGCCTTGATGGGGCCGGTCTCGCCGCTCGGCCCGCTCGCCGCCGCCGCGCCCTCGCCCGCCGCCCTGCCCGCCTGCTGTAACAGCTACTCATATTAGAACGCATACACATCGATTGTCATTTAAAGCCTGGGACCTTACCAATGAAGCTAGATAAGTTATATAAGTTTGAAGAAGAATCAAAAGCCGGAGCAAGTAAGGATGGTTGTTGTCGTAACAAGATTCATTCATTTTTAAAACCCCCTTGGCGTGATGTTTGTTATTCGTGATTCGTTTATATTTAGCTATAGACACAGTAGATGGGTATGTGTGTTGTTTTATAAAAATGTAAGTTTCGCACAGACATAGTCACGGTGCAGCAAGATACTTACTCAAATGGGTGAAAAGAGGGTGCATCCCTACTGAGCTGGCAACGTCGCATTTTTGGTGACTTTTTGCGATGGCGCACTACAGATGGATATTTGAAACTTTCATTCAATTACTGTGAAATAATCGCAAAAAATCATCAAAAATGCGACGTTGCCAGCTCAGTAGGGATGCACCCTCTTAAAAACAAAATATATGATAGAACCGCCGCCAGTACTGACCGCAGCAGCCCCGGCCTGGTGCGGCAGATGCGCGGCCAAACTCTCCGCACTCTTGTGCCTCTCGCGCTGCTCTATCTTCAGCGTCAAGTACAGCGTCCGGATCGGGAAGTACACCGCTTGAGGATACAGACGCCCTACCTGCAGGAGACATGGAAGGACATTATTATTATTATTAACAGAAAACATTCAAACACTTCTAAAGTGATGACGATATTAACTTTTTACCCCCTTATTCATAAACGCTCTCTAGGCATCTGCTAACTTAACAAACGTTTGTCCTTATCTGTCACTTTGACATTTACCTTTCACAGATAAGGACATACGATTACTAAGTTAGCAGAAGCCTATAGAGCGTTTATGAATAAGGGGGTTAGAGTCTACACAATAGGAGTATTTTCCAAATCGTGCCACAAATTCTTTGCTGACGAAGTTATCAACGAACACTCCAAATATAGAGATAGGAAAAGAGAACCGCCTCTTTGTTTAGTTAACAAAAAATATTAACCTTCCTATTCCTCTACTTACGTACAAGATAGTAGTGTATTTGGTGTGGTGTAGGGGATAGTTAAATTTGTGGGATTTATGTGTGTTTTATGTGGCAGTAGTCGAGGGAGGGATGCATGTAATTAAAAACATATATATTTCGCACATGCTTGGCTATCTTGTACGTAAGTAGCGGAGTAGCAAGGTAAATATTTTTTGTTCATTGAAATGGACAGCAAAGTAACGCCTGATTCAATAACTTATATTATAAGAAATTATCCTTTATCATCTTGGTTCATGAACACGGCATCGTGACGAAATTGATGTAGACGTTGAAACATAAAATCCATCTAAAGTTGAAATCCTTATTAAAAGCAATAAAAAATTAATTATATTCTACAAATTCTGACCTGAACACTACAAGTAGGTACTGTGAAGAAGCTCTTAGAGCTTCCTAAACGGGTCGGTGTAAATGTACGGTTCTCGAGTGCCTAATCAAACTTTGGTTGCTTAAGGCCCTTATACTGAATGGAAACACTAATATAACGTTATAACGCTGCTTTATTTTATGCTTAGAGAAAAATGTTATAAATGTTTCAATCCGGGATGTTATCATAAGCCCGGTTCAAGCAGATCTGAGGCCGCTCTCGAGTTTAAAAACAAAATATTTAAAATAATCGAACTAGTGTTCCATTCATGAAACTTGGAGCAAACCGCAAAGCAGCCAAAACGTAAAGCTGTCAGTTCGTAAACTAGCATAACTCTAACTCTATAGTACTCACATGGCTCAGCAAGTTGAGTATAACGTTCCCGTCGTACTGCACGAGGCAGGCGAGCAGCTGCGGGATCCAGGGCAGCCACTGCACCGGCGGCACGCCCACCGAGTACTTGTCCAGAGCATCAGCGAGGCTGTTTTTCTCATCGTCGTAACTCAGCATCCATAGAACCTTCAAGAAAGATATTTGGAATTCTATATACTACAACTCTAGTCAGCTACGACCTTTGACATGTTTATCGCTATCCCGCGGGAAACATGTAATTTTCCGGGATAAAAAGTAGCCTATGTTTTGTATGTATGTATGTATGTATGTATGTAAAACTCTTTATTGTACATAAAACACATGAAAAAGATGAATACAGGAAAATACGAATGCACAAAGGCGAACTGTGGCTGTTTTAATCTGAGGTACCAGCTATGTCCGTTCCAAAATTGATCCAAATCCGACCGCTCGTTTCAGCGTGAAGAAGAAACAAACATACACGCTCACTCACATCGTCACAAACTTTTGCATTTATAATAATTAGTAGGATTGTATGTATATAGAGTACTCCTTACCTTCGCACAATACTTCCGCGACTTGGACTCGTTCTGGTGCCGGCACGCGTGGAGGAAGCAGGTCATTGCGGACACCCCGACAGCGATCTGCCGCGGGTCCCTAATGAATATCTGCTCCAAGTAATCTCCCCACAGCGCCCACGCCTTAACGAGAGTGTCATGTAGCTGCACAGCGGCAGCGAAAGCCTTGTTCGCGTCCTCCGAACGCCCCAACTGGGCCAACAACAACCCTTTAAACGCGTAGAACTCCGCTGTCATTTCTTTAGTAAAATATTTGAAGTTCGTAGACTCTATCATGTCTAGACCCTCCTGCAGTTCGTCCTTTCCGTCGGTCCAGGACATTTGTATGTGGCATTTGACTTGCTGCCTTATCTTCTGAAAACAGTCGACGATAGGGACGCTTGGGATTGTGTAGATACGATGTAGAGAATCGAGACATACGCCTGATAGGCTGTGCTTTCTTGCTATTTTGGCGAAGTGGATTATAGCCTGTTGAAACAAAGAAACATTAGTGCTGCAATATTTATACTCATACACAGTATACAATATTGAATAAAAGTTATTTTTCCCGGCTGTCCTTTTTTTTACTGTACTTACTTACAAAGTCATCCCTGCTACATTATTTATACTAAGTCAAACTGACCACCAGAAATGAGTTAAATTTGACCCAAATGAACATACATACTAGCATTCATCACAACACCGTCACCACCACAGGCCTATCTGTTACAGATGATTATCAAACATTGGCTTAACGGCACTTTGGCACTTTGGTGTTTTCGCAAGCCGATACGAAAGCGAAACGCCCGACCACAACATTACATGTATATTATTTAATATAAGTATGAGTATTTATAAAGGTATCAGATTCCTCCAAAGGAACTCTTTGGGTCGCTGGTTCAGTTGGATGTCGGTGATTGCTTACCACCAGGTGACCCGCTAGCTCGTTTTCCTTTATCTACGCATAAAAAAGAGTAAATGTTAAATAAAAGCTTGCATAAAATTATCCAAAAATAGGCTATGGTTTTTACCTGCGCGCTGGCATGCACGCCTAACATGCTATGGTTAGAGGCGTGGTCAGTCTGCGAGTCGTAGTGTGAGGCGATGAACTGGTAGTGGTGCTGCCGCCAGGTGAAGATGGCGCCCCAGTGGGACAGCGGGTCGGCGACCACGGGCAGCCGGTTGCGCCACGTCTTCACGATCGCCTTCATGTCGTGCAGCGACGTCGGCCGGCTGTGCAGCAGACCCTAAACGATAAAAATTTTGTGTAACTTCTATTTTTTGTACTAATACGCAACGCTAACATGACGTGAGAAAGCGTTAACGCTGGACGGACGACGCGATCACGCGTAAGGCGCGAGTGGTATAGTATTTTGAAGTGAAGCTTCTTTAGCGGCGTTGAACAGTTTTTGGGATGGGTAAAAAATGTTAAACTCGCGTCAGGCGTAAGACGGATGGAGAGTTTAAGTAGGTACTAGGATATCAGATCCTCTAAAAAGTTATTTTGAATACTAACGGTGTGTATCTGCGCGGCCTCGCTGAGCTCCATCAGCTGCTGCGCGGCCCTGAGCAGCGGCAGGTGCGCGTGCGACACGACGCGCGGCAGCCGCCGCCACTCGCGCAGGCACTGCGCCGCCGCCGCCTCCGCGTGCCGCTCCACGCCGCTCAGCTGCTGCTCGCCGCCCGCGCAGATGCACAGGTAACCCCGGTACAGGTTCACCAGCCACGCTAAAATAAATCGACCGTAACCCTTTAATCCCTCTATTTGGAGACAAGGGGCTTGTAATATTTATAGACCGACCGCTTAACCGACTCCTCGCCCGCGCGGCACAGGGGCACGGGGTTGGCGACAAAGGGGGCCGAGAGGTGCGGGCGGCAGGCGCACTACCCGCCCGCACCGCTCTCGCTTCCCTTTGTCGTCCTACCCTGCGCCCCTGTATCCGCACGGGCGAGGACTCAGTTATGCTTAAGCGGGCAGTCTATACCTACTCAATAGTCGGACTGCATTGCTCCTAAATACAAAAAAAAACATGAATAATAAACGTTTGAACACATTTCAATTTACATGGTCTCTGTTGTTTGCTTTTTGCTTGCCATATCAATATCACAAATACATTCTTACCTCACACTCACCTCACATTTACAATCTGAACTCACCTAATTCTTTAGGACAATTATATTCCACTTCGGCAAGAGCGTCCTTCATAGTCGGCCAATTGGGATTCCTCCATGAGCTTTCCAGTATGAGGAAGGGATCACGAACGTTCCGAGTGAGACCCAGTTCCAACAACGAGTCCCATTGGTTCAACTCCTTGGAGCATTTGATCCAATGTTGGGTCCACAGTGCGCACTCCTTATGCATATTATACGTCGAAGGATTAGCTGCGTATTCTTGTTTCAACTTAACCATCGCGACGTCATATGCAGCCTATAAAACAAAAGAACAACAATGAAGAATACTATACGTCAATCGAGGTAGTTCCGTAAACGTAGGAAATATTTCTCACCTGAGCTTGTTCGTAAAATCCTTGCTGTTCGTAAGCAATAGCGAGATTGGTGTCGCGGTATCGAGCATGTTTCTGCCACAAGCCGGACCACATGTCTTCCTCTTGCAAGAGCTCGTACATGTCACTCAGGGAATCCAAGATATCCTAAACCATTACACACATTTAACATTAATTTTAGCCAATTATAAAATTACTGATCAACTGATCCTACTAGCCCTACCAGTATTATAAATGCGAAAGTTTGTGAGGATGGATGGATAGATGTGACGATGTGAGTGTATGTTTGTTCCTTCTTCACGCTAAAACGACTAGATGGATTTGGATAAAATTTGGAACGGAGATAGCTGGTACCCTAGATTAACATATATGCTACATTTCATCCCGCAAAATTGCATAGTTCCCGCGGGATAGCTATAAATAAGTCAAAGGTCGTAGCTGCCGCTGTAAGTCTAATTCTACGCGGACGAAGTCGGGGGGAGGAGCTAGTTAATTATAATTTTGGAAGCTTACCGTAGGTGTGGTGGTTTCGACATCATAATCGTAGATATCTAGTTCTTTCGGTACACGGCCGCACGCCTGGTCTATGGCCATCTGTTCCAAGTTTAGAGTCATTCGGTGCCACAGATTGTGCGTCTTGCCAAGATATTTCATCATGGGCCTGTTAACACAAGGAACGATCATGTATAATACAATTTTATAACTATACAATTGTCCAAGGTGTTGTCGTTACTTACGGTTTGATGCTGACTGGCGGATTGCACCTCGCCAGCGCTTCTATGAAAGTGTTGAGAGCGCTCAAAGGCTGATCCCTTTGTATGACGTGTACGCCCGATATTATGAATGGAACGATTTCATTCATTATCGTCTGAAATATTAAAACGAAGTAAGCTTTATTGTTCGAGACTGAGCGCTGACAATATAATACAATGACTTTATTGAACACTACATAATAAATAATATAGAAAACCGGTACATAGAGAAAATTAAAAGATAAGTGATAAACCTCAGGGAAGTTGACTCGTTCGTAAGTTGTCTAGGATCATTGTAAGTCAGAGGATTAATTAAAGACTGTAGCTGTGTATATTAGCACCATTATTGTTTTTACACAAAATATTCACAAATCGGTCGAAGTGTATCCGTAAGGGCCCCTAATTAGTAAGATAAGATAAGACCATTATTGTTTTTAGCTTTTGCCTTTTTATTTATTTAATTTTTTATGAGTACAGAGTGAGTCAAGCGGGAGCACTCACGGGCAGCTGCGCCGAGTCGAGCGAGCCCCAGAGCGCGGGGAAGAGCCGCAGCCAGGTGTGGTGCGCGAGCGCGTCGTCCATGTGGCACAGCTGCGCGCACGCCACCACCAGCTGCTCGGTGCGCACGCGCCGCGCCAACTCCAGGAACTCGGATTGCTTGGCCACTATTTGGTTTAGAGCGCGTTGTCTGAAATAAAGATGGGAGTTAGTAAGTCATCGTCTAAATGTAAACCAGTGCAATTTTTCTCACTCATCTCACGGTTATACATAGACCGACCGCTTAAATGAGTCCTCGCCCGTGCGGCTGCGGGGTGCGGGGAAGACTCATTAAAACGGTCGGTCTATATAGTGGCAAAGATATCTTCACAGATGAAAAAAATATCATTCAGAAAATGAGAGCTTGCATAGACATGTTTCACTATAAAAATATCAACCGAGTAGATATTCGCTGCTGTCTTAGCCTTTGGTCTCATAAACAATCTAACTAATATTATAAATGCGAAAGTATGGATGGATGTATAGATGGATGGATGGATGGATGGATGGATGGATGGATGGATGGATGGATGGATGGATGGATGGATGGATGGATGGATGGATGGATGGATGTTTGTTTGTTACTCAATCACGCCAGAACGGCCCAACGGATCTGGATGAAATTCGGCACATAGATATGGAAAAATCTGGAATAGCACATATGCTACTGTTTATCCCGGAAAATTGCTTAGTTCCCGCGGGATAGCGATAAACGAGTTCTTTGCAGACGAAGTCGCTGGCAACAGCTAGTAAATAGTTTGAAAATGAAAAGGCGAGTTAAATTTATTTCCATGGCACTGAATAGCACTTTAAACTAACCTCGAAACAACGTTACAAATAAAATTCCAACAGCACACAAGCAAAACCCCTCACTCGCTTACCTATTCGGCACGTTCTTGGTTATATCCTCTTTTGGATTGGAGCTGGAGTCCAGGTCCATGTCCAGTACGTCTTCCTTGTCAGGGTCGAGCGAGCTGTCCCCGTAGCCGTCAGTGGTCTCCTCTTTCACAGCGCTGAGGGTCACGAAAGATTTGCGCTCCTCGCTGTCTGCCCAGTTGATCACCGCCGATATACTCGGCAGTAGATATTTTGTGTTCGAAAGGTGGATTTGTGTGCCTAGAAAAGAAATGCACCTATATGTTAAGATTCTGATTATGGTTGAATAGCCGATGGCAGATGAAAATTGAGAGAAAAAAAAAAGTAAAGAGCGAGCCAAATTGCTGTCTAAAGCGCTGAATAACGCTGTATCCAAATATGACGGCGAAAGGTGTGAGCTTACATATTTACACTTTCCTTCAAAAACACTAGTTAACTTAACATTTTGACAATTCCTTTGCCAGAATCAACAAATTGTAACGTCGGTAACAACTGATGAAAGAAGCAACAATATAATAGAGAAATCTCTCTCAAAGCAAGTTTTATGAATGGGGACCAATCCGAAAGAACAGAGTTGAAAATTTGACACGTCCGCGTCTAGAAACTTCTATAACTTTATGTAGAGCTAAAATTACTTCAAAAGCACAAGCGCGAGCTCCTGTATCGTAGCACTATATCCAGTATATGACCAGGTGGCCTTGGAGTTACTCCAACAGACCGTTCTAACACTCAAACAAGAACTTACTTGGAACGCAAGTAACAAGCAACAGTTCGAGGCACTGCTTGATCCAGTAGTGCTGTCCGATGTGTTCCCAGTTCTGCGAGCATATGATGTACAGCAGGCGGTCGAACACGCGCCGGCGCACGCTCTGGTCGTACACTTCGAAGAACTTGGCGCGAATGTTGGGCTGAGGGCAGCGTAGGCCCGCTAGGAAGGCTGGCTCTAGTTTCATTGACAGCTCTGTCATTTTGAGCTGGTCGTCTCTGTGAGATGAAAAGTTTGGTTCGGTTAGTTTTTATATTTCTTTTTTTTTACTGTATACTTTGTGATGGAGAAAATAAATACTTTTTATTTATTATATACATTTTTGTTGCGCGCTGAGAGGGTTCAAAATGTGATGCATTATATTTGCCATTAACATATTAATTCCTAATCAGTTGATACTATACTGTATTTTTGGTTACTACTTTATCGTATTGAGCATTGCCTGTAATGATAATGTCGTATTTTTTTGCGTACACTTAAAAAAATACAATTACAAAAGAGCCTAGAATATAAGGAGTTGGTCTATATCCGTGAAACTATGAAAATTTGATAAATTAACGCATGCACGCTACACACAACATAGTACAACGAAATTTATTTCAATTTTCCGTAAATTAAATCCGACCGTTTCGTTATCGACTTTTTTTTCCAAACGCGCAAACAGTACGAGTACCTACTTTTAAATTGTAAAGTTTGTAATTTGCTGTGAAACCGATCTAACCTGTACACATAGTTGATGATGTCCAGGAAGTGCGCGTTCAGCTCCAGGTCCTCGGGGAACCTCTTCTCGACGTACTGCATGAGCTTAACGAGCAGTATCGACTTCTCGCGCAGCGATGGCACGGCGCCGGCCTCGCTCACGCCGGCGGCCGGCGCGCGCCACTTCACCCACTCTTCCACCATCCGGGTTATTGCTTTCATGACCTACGCAAAACATGAAGTTTTAAGGAATTTATCGGTCGAAAATAGCATTCGAAAGTGATACAAATCTGTATATTACTACAACTAGGTACTACTATTGTATGTTTGATGTGCTTTTGAAAAAAAGCCCCAGTTTCGTAAAATCGTAAAAAAGACTGATTGATTCATGATTTTACGGTCCTACCTTGGCATCGGTGGTTTTTTCAATGAGTCCAACCAAAACGGTTCCGATGAATGTTTTTCTAGTTTCGACGGTCATCATCGAAACACGCGCCTTGAGTAGATCTAACGCCAAAATCTGTAACGAAATTACATGTTCCCAAATAGATCGTAAGTCACAAGTTCAGAAGTACAAAAGTGTATACACATAAACGAAGTGGCTTCAAATCATGAAATCAGAAGTTTAGATCAGTGTTTCCCAACCTGTGGTCCGCGGACTCCTGGGGGTCCGCGAGTATATGTATGGGGGTCCGCGGCGTCATCTCTGGACCATACATAAATGCTAATAACTCTCTTAATTTTGTATCTGTAATAACTAAAATAAATACCTAATCCGATTTTTTTTGCTGTTTATTTTATTAAGGGGGTCCATGAAAACTGTGCTTGATTTCCTAGGGGTCCGTGGCTGAAAAAGGTTGGGAAACGCCGGTTTAGATAATAGTGGAGACCAAACTCCCTACACCTTCATAAAGCAACCTACCTCGTTCTATCTCGCTCACCTTCACTGTGACCTAGATTCCCGTCCAAGTACCTGTTAAGCTTCCAGCACACGAAGGTTTGAACTCCACTTTGACTGCACTTAAAACAATTGCCAAGTTACCTATTAGGGCCAGTTGCACGGACCAGGGTTAGCGACTTAACCCCGTGTTAGATGCTAACCTGGAGCTAAGTAGTGTCAAAATGTATGGAACTGTAAAACCTAACCCCGAGTTAGCGATTTAATTTTTTAACTCTGGACTGTGCAAGTGGGCCTTAGAGGAATATAAAGAACCCTTTAAATCGAACTCACCAAGAGGTCAGACGTGGAGGCATCAGGATTAGGAGCGACGTGGTCCCTTGCCATCTTCTGCAGCACGCGCATGAGCGGCAGCACCAGCTTGTCGATATAGGACGGGTTGGAGACGCACGCCGCCTTCAGCATCATGAGAGGTCCGAGCAGCGAGGCCGACCCGCCCGCCGCGGACTTCTCATAATTAGCGAGACCCTCGAACGCGTATTTACTCACGCCAGAGTACAGGCTCTCTAGTTCATCGTACTGTGGAGAAAAAAAGTATCTGGTGAAGGACTAAGAACTGTCATTTTTTTATGGAAAAATTGCCAACAAACTTGTTTTCGGGTACATATTAAAATACATAAAGTTAAAATACCTAATGGTTCAAAATACCTAAATGCAATTTTCTCAGAATTAACAGAATTATTATAAACTTAACCTAACCTAAACTATAGATTGGTCTAAAGTTTAGGTTAACCTAAGTTCTATCTATATATTTAGGTTAGGTTAGGCATAGAATAAGTAAGAACATTTTTTTTTTTTATTTATAAGCCTTTTTATTCCGAATTCGCTACAATTTCAGTAAGTACATGTTGTTGTTGTTATTGTAGTTTATTTTTTATTTATTTATTAAATTGTCGCGAAATTCGGCGTGCCTCATGGCATAGGCCTCCTCCGTGTATGAAGGGTTTGGGCTATAGTTCCCACGCGCGCCCAGTGCGGATTGGGAACTTAACACACACCATTGAATTTCTTCGCAGATGTGTGCAGGTTTCCTCACGATGTTTTCCTTCACCGAAAAGCTCATGGCAAATTACAAATGTAACTTTCGCACATAAATTCCGAAAAACTCAGAGGTGCGAGCCCGGGATTTGAACCCACGACGCTCTGCTTGAGAGGCCACAGGTCAAACCACTAGGCTACCACGGCTTTTTTTTTAGTAAGAACATAGTAGAACGGAATCTCCCGCTCCGGCCGGACTCGAAGGTCACGATTTACAGTACTTGTTAAACGAGCGGCTCAGTCAGGCTGCCACGGCCGGCGTCGCCGCACGCGCGTTTGGCATTTTTGCGCGTTCCGCCCCGTAGGTACTCATCTAGTTTTACGTGAGCCTGTATGTATTTTAGTTTATATTTGTCGGTAAATAATACTTACTTAAATCATCTTAAATGGCTTCTTTTGGTATGGCACTTGTAATAACTTCTTCCTTAATATAATATGTAGGTACGTACTTAATGATTTATAAATTTCATATTTTGTAAAACTAGAATAAAATAATGATTTCAAAGTAAATAAAAACTTATATTTTAGCGATATATATTGCACCAAATAAACCTTTTCCTTTCTTTCTTTTATATCATCTTTAGACGTAAGTATAGTATTTAACGGTAAGCAACCCTAGCAATACGCCTGGACGACAGAGGGGCGTAACGACGTGAAGGGGGAAGTAGGTATATAAATGGCGGCGTTTTGGACGCGGTCAAAAGAGATTCCCTTCTACCCTGTTATTATCTATTCTATGGGTTAGGTTAGGTTGAGATTATAAAATTCTGAGAAAATTGCATTTAGGTATTTTGAACCATTAGGTATATTAACTTTATGTATTTTAATACGTACCCGTTTTCAATGTGAACTCACTCACATTGAAAACAAGTTTGTTGGCAAAGATTTTACATTAGGAACTTGATTAATAGCAGTCATCGGACTTGCCCACGTGTACCAAATGTCAAGTCAATCCAACCACTTTAAGCGGAACAAAATTCTGTGGTATAACTTGAAGCAAATGCACGGAAAAGGTAAATAAAGTTAAATAAATGTTTGTAAGGAAACAAATGTTTCTGTAAAAACTAGTGCCTACGCCAAATCTTGGGATTAGGTTATCAAAGCGGACCCCAGGCTCACAGAGCCGTGGCAAATGCCGGGAAAAACGCTAGGAAGATGATGATGAAATGTTTGCAAGAAACCTGGTGCTCAGTAGCGTACTGTAGATGTTGAAAAAACTCACTTTGGATGCTTGAGCCGATCCCGACGGTTCGGTAGGGAACAGAGCAGTCAGCTTAGCCAGCAGATTATGCGTGAGTCTAACGATCTTCGCGTTAGTGGAGGACACACACGTGGACAGTCCTCGTTGCAGCGGCTTGAGGCACGCGAGGCTCTGTTCCCTCCGCAGGACACCGAGCAGGAAGGTGAGTAGTTCCAGTGCGGTGCATGCGTTAGCACACGCCGCTGCGTTGCTGTCTGTTGCTGCGAACACCTGGAAAGATTGAAATCGGTGAGGTATTTCAGTCAAAAATTTGTCAAAAAGTTGTTTAACTGGTTTGTATCTAAAAATAGCCAATCGTCCTTGTCTCCTTTTCCATTTCCACGACAACTTGCAGTCACGATAAGAACTGCATCGAGTGGACATTACTCCATCGCCCCCTTGTCACTACTACCAGTTAGCCTACAGTGTTTAATGTTAAGGTGTGTCAGGTACCTTGTCGAGCCAGATGAGCTTGGGCTCGCATAGGTGCGGCCAGACGTCAGGCTTGAGCGCCGCCTTGAGCAGCTGCACGCAGCGCCGCGACAGCTGTTCACCCGGGGACGCGCCCGCCGCGCCCGCCGCCACGCTTCCTTCGTTAACCTGCACATACAGTATATAAATTAAATGTATAATCATTTAAGACACCCTGTGTCAATTTCAATTACAAGACTTCGAGACGACTCGTGTTTTATTCTTGGTCACCATTCTGCAACCACTTTCGGCCACCACTTCAAAAAAAATACAAATAAATGCGACGAAGCAACGACATTATAGCTTCTCTCGCTGGGCCGGGCCGTGTGACATAGCCTTCTCTATTGTCTTCTACAAGTCATGCTATTAGGTTTGGCAACGTCGCTCGTGAACCTAAGCGTAAAATGCGACGTTGCCAAACCTAATAGCACGGCTTGTAGAAGAGAATAGAGCAGGCTGTGCGTGTGAGCGTCGCTGTGTACCTGGCACGCGAGCCGCAGCAGCAGGTTGACGACGACGTCCACGTGCTGGCGATCGAGCGGCTTGGCGGCGTCCGGCTCGAGCCGCGCGCTGGCCTGCGGGCTCGCCCAGCCCGTGTTCAGCGCCTTGCGCGCCTCGTTGCCCGACTCCTCGGAAGATACGCGCTTCACGGCCCCACTCGGCGACGTGGCGACCTACACAAACGTAACAACGCTTATTTAGAACGGTAAACAATCGTAGCCGAGTACATAACTGAAGCTAAAGCACCGTCTACCATGTTTTACTGGGGTACACTACATAAATACGAAAAAGTAAACTCCGATCATTGATAATACGAATTTCATAATCCCGAATATCAAATTTCGGATTAGTAATAAGTTTCGGAAAATTAATAATCGGAATTTTGTTTTTCGGGCCAATGACACTTCGGGCTTTTCATTATTCGGAGTTATAAAAATTGGAATTTTGAAATTAGGCAAAATAAATTTCGTGTTTTAAGTACCTAATCGGAATTTTATTTCTATAAAATTATGAAATTCGGAGTTTTAAAAATCGGAATTAGTAAATTCGGAATAAAATATTTCGGAATACTTGGGTGAAACGAGAGTGTATTTACCACGTCGTCGTGCGTGTGGTCGCGAATCCGCTGCAGCTCCCACTTGAGCGCCACCTCGGCCAGGTCCACGGCCAGCCGCCGGTGCTCCAGCGACGCGGTCGCTGAGAACCCGAGCCGTTGCATCGCGCCCACCATGTGCACTACTAGCGCGTGACGGACGGGATAGTATACCTGAGGGAGAACAGTACTCTCATGTCATTTTATTAGTTTTTTTTTCTCTTTTTTATCACATACATATTTTGTTTCGCTTTGACCAGTAGAGATTTTATACATCTCTACTATAGACTATTATAATTTAAGGTACGAATTTAACTTGGGACCTTATACATCCCTTTATAAAATGTATTAATTGTATTATAGGTAAGTTAAGTAGAATTTAAGTACTGTTATAAATCTATTTTATTCTGAAAAAATTACTTTCTGCCGAGTTTCTTGCGGCGCATTCTTCTTGGCAATTATGGTCTTTTCGAATGCGCTGGTAGTTAAAAAAAAGACATGTAAAAGAGCCCTTGGCGGCCTATTTGCAAAATAAACTTTTGAGTTGACTTTGATGATGATGAATGAGCCTAATCGTGTATCACTACTGGTATTAACCGCACTTCAAGATCTTGTCTGTGGTATGATCCGGTTAGTCGGATATGTGTAACCAAACCAATATTAGGTTTACGGTCTACATGTGAACAGTATAGAGGATATTTCTTAAGCGCTGGGCGACGAAGTTGGGGATAAATTTGAACCTGTACTTCAATTGCAGACGTTAAATTCACTTTTATGAATTCAAGGTCTGTCTAGGTTTCTCGCACTTAGGAAGTCAGTTTTCCGGGACTTAGGAAGACGACCTCATGAATCATAACGTTTATGCGATACATAACCTAGCTTTAATACTAAATTGATTAGATTATACTTATATTTAAAATGAATTTATGACAGCTTAGGACCAAGTATTCTTTCCAAGCGTGATGGTAAACTCAAAAGGCCAGAAGCAGAACTACAATTGATTTACATTTTGTAAATATCGACGCGGCTAGTGTCATCGATGTGATTTGTTTATGTTTAATATGTTTATTTTTTATGTTGTGTCGAATTTTTTGTCAATAAATGTTTTTCTTGTTCTTCTATTTCAACCTGGCAGCAACATACCTTGTAATGTCTCACAACCAGCTGCAGTATGTGGAACAGCTGTTGCACGGAGTGTCCGTCTTCGACTATGATCTTCTTCGTCCAGTGTGTTAGCATAGTGTTCCCGTCCTCCATGCGCTGAGGCATAGCGGGGGTCAGTATCTCTAGCGCTTGCCGCACGACTGACCGCGCTTCTACGGCGTGGGCTTTCAGTAGACTGTGGAACACTGGAACAATAAATTAAGATTATACAACAAATTGTATGATAATGTGGAAACTAGAAGATCAACAATCAACATGCTTTCGTGTCTAGACCAACACTTGCTCAGGATCAGGACGAGTGAGGAAATGAAGCCCGTTCAGGCGGGGCATTACCCCCGCTAACCTAGCCTCCGATTTTTCAGACTGTAGCTAAACGCAATCTGCACAGGATCTGCGTGGAAACTATAGCACGTGCCACGTCATTCTAAAAGGAGACCTGTGCTCAGCATAATATACGACCAATCTTTGATTTTTCAATACAGGGGCCTTACCATGACGTTCTAATTCCGACTCAGTTCAAGTTTTAGCTGTCACTTTTAGTATGAATCTGACAGCGAGCGAACCTAAACTGAAACGCATTAAGACGTCATGGTAAGGCCCCAGGACATATGTATGTTATGGTATGTACGTTAAAGAATGTATTTGGTTACAGTTTGGTTATCACTTACCTTGTAGTACAATACGCTTGTGGATTGCGAATTTGGCAATGATGTGGCTAAGCAACAGGTGACCATGGTACCTGCAAGATAAAACTTCATTAAAAACCATTAAACAAAATTTTGTGTTACTGACAACCAATTACAGTATCTGCAAACTAATCTAATTCTCTCCACAACTTTTGTTCCTTGCATGCTCTTTTAGCCGGCCCTCAAACTCGTTCTCGGACCAATTAAGACTCTTTATTGTACATAAAACACATGAAAAAGATGAATACAAAACAACGCAAACAAAGGATGTCCCGAAACTCGCTTTGTGACGATATTTTGACTTCGGCTTAAGTATACTCGAATGCATTATCGCATTCGCCTTACTTTGTCCCCAAAGTGTAAGTTTACCTAGTGGCAGGGTCGACATAGTTCTTCCCAAGCAGACAAGGCCAGGCGAAAGTCATGAGCCGGCGCAGCTTGTTGCCCTGCTTCTTGTTGTTGGCGTCGTGGATGTGCGCCGACGCCTGCTCCAACAACAGGCAAGCAAACTGCAACAGCGATATGCGCACCGCGTCCGAACACGCGAACGGGTTCTCTGGGTCTATCACCTGGAAAAATACACAGTGTTACACTAAACACAGAAATATTAACAGACTTGAAATGTAAATAAAATAATTACTGAAACAGTATTGATGCCGAATAAAATAATAACTTATTGTTAACCCGTGCAGCTAGATGTTGATACCCGCCACTTCAGTCCTCTCGAGACAATGGATGCAAAGTCGCGTCCGAAACGTCGAGGTATTTACAAAAATCACTTATCAATTTAGTTTTTGCTACAAACTTTTTTGCTGTTTTTACTTTTAGTTGACTGTACCTGCATTGTCATCCATACTAGATAAGTATATTCCAAATTTCAAACGATTGCAAAGTGCTACAGTACAGTCACGGAACTTTTACTATGTTGACAATATTAACATTTCTTCCTAAAAACTATAAAAATGTTCTACTTCCATGACTGTACCACAGATCAAAAAAAAATGTGTTCATATAAACTTACCAACAACCTAACCTAGGGATATCAAAACAAAAGAATGTAAAGCTTAACATAAAATAAAACCGATTCCCATTTTATACTTACGTTATTTATAAACACGGACACAACGTTGTCCGGATTATCTTGGTAGGGTGCTGGCGGGCCGCCAACTATCTTCTGTCCTTTATCGAAGCTGACCGCGAAGCACGGGATGAGAATCATCTGCAGCACCTTCGCCTTTAACTCCTGCGACATGGCGTCGCTGGAGAAGTGTTCAACGAAGCGGAAGAACGCTGAGCGCTTCCATTCCAACGTGTAGGTCTGAGCGACCGTGTTCTCGAGGAAATCACGGAGGAACTGTGAGAGTAAACATCGTTATCAATGCTAAATTCTTATTATTCGTCATCATCTGTGTTTATTTCATGTTCACTAGAGCTCCGAAGGTGGAAATTCGATATTCCTATTCAACCGTTCCGCTCACATTAGTAGTCAAAACAAGAGTAACAGTGATGGTATGACACAAAGTTAGAATTTCTATAAAAAAAAAACCGGTTGTCTATAAAGTCGGTTTACGGACGATAGTTTTACGTGATAACGATAAATGTATCACAAGCGGACGCTTGAGCCGATCGTGCCTCTGTATCGCTTGTTCCGCGCTCTTGCTTGTAACGCAATGAGTCATGCTTTTTCGTGAGTGCAGCCGGCGTTCATCGATTTATAAGACGACGTCTTATAAACGCGTCCGCTTGTGATACATTTATCGTTATCACGTAAAACTATCGTCCGTAAACCGACTTTATAGACAACCGGTTTTTTTATCACGTCAACATTTAGAGTGTTCGAATAACCCAGTATTTTTTATGTGTTCATAATGATACTGCAGTAATGGATACAGTTACGAGTTATAAGAGGATCTAGATGACAATGCGATGAGATATATGACCAGTGTTGCGATTTCAGCTAGCAATCATAATTACAATGTATATTCACTAAATTAAAATAGCGTGGTTAAGTTCTGGCTGTCTCAAATTCACACAAGTTTTATAGTTATTTTAACAGTATTTATAAACTTTAATAAATTTACCTGGAAGTCTGGTATGAAACGATCACACAGTGCTCTCAGAAGCTGGAACAGCAGGTCGATGTTAGAGGGATGGTGGCAGAAATAGTGAAGCAATATCTTCACAATGAGCTTCGGTTCTTTCCAGTGAGTGCAATCCACATTCTCTACTTTCTTGTGGATTTCCTACAACACACCAATAAATCAATAAGAACTACATACTATTCCATGTTGCGACTGCGTGTTACAATGTATAGATAAATAAACTGTAGTCAAGTAACGAGAAGCAAATGAGCAAATGGATCACATGTAAGTGAGCACTACCGTGGACACCATGAACATATTTATGTGAATAGGAAGGCAGAGGATTGCAGATCGTTGGTAGTCTAGAGGGCTAATATAGAATACTTCATGTATCAGAAATTTTCGGGCTGTCTTACTCTATTCAATTGATCACAGCAGAGCAAGCACTGTTACTTGGTAGCCGGATTAGCGATCTGAACGAATTTGGGACAAGATCCTGCCCCGTCATATTGTTTTGGTGGATAATGGCGATAGCAATGAAGCCTCAGGGCTACAAAGCTCAAAAATTTCTAGGACGCATATATTTACATTACACACTCTTGATACACATGACGACCGAATGGCCTAGTGGTTAGAGAACCTGACTATGAAGCTCGAGGTCCCGGGTTCGATCCCCGGTCGGGGCAGATATTTGTATGAAAAATACGAATGTTTTTTCTGGAGTCTTGGATGTTTAATATGTATTTAAGTAAGTATTTATCTATATAAGCATGTTTATCCGTTGTCTAGTGCCCATATCAGAAGCTTTGTTTAGTTTGGGACCAGATCAATTGGTGTCACTTGTCCCAAGATATTTATTATTTATTTTATTTATTTACATATTCAGCTATAGACCGACCGCTTAACTGAGTCCTCGCACGCGCGGCACAGGGGCGCGGGGTAGGCGACAAAGGGGGCCGAGAGGTGCGGGCGGCAGGCGCACTACCCGCCCGCACTTTCCCCTTTCCCCCTCTGTTTTTTTTTGTGGCAATAAATTGTTTTTTCTTTCTTTCTTTCTTTTCTTTGTCATCCTACCCTGCGCCCCTGTACCCACGCGGACGAGCACTCAGTTAACCGGTCGATCTATAACTTGTTTACGACTTACATGGTATTGATCGCTGCACCAGATCCTCTTGAGCAGCTCAATCAAGTCGTGTTGCGTCGCGAGCCACTGGTCATCATATTTAATCAGTATCGAGATGACCCTGATGGCTTGGAACTGCATTTCGGCCTTGTCGGCTTGTTGCATCGTCGCAGCCGCACCCCCCGTGTTGGCGGCCAAAAGCTGCATGAGACGGGTCTTCTTTGTGGTCTGGAGGGCCTCCCGGTACGCCGCGCCGGCCTCCGGGTGTCTCACGAGGTATATGAAGAAGCGGCTCCATTGCTGGTCTTTAATGTTGTTGTCGCTCATAACTAAGTCGAGGGTTTCTTTAGGATACCTGTGGTGAAAGCAAGTTCAAACATTAATAGCAGAAGCAGGTGCTCGCGATTTATTTTTAGCCTTTAGAATTTAGTATAGTGGTCTTGTTTGCACTATCAATGCTATATGTAAAATGTCAAAGCAGAATTCATGGAATTGTAACGCGTTTCTACAACCTCAAACTAAAGTTCATGCAATTTGCATTGGCATATTTTTGAAGTGAAAACATCTTTAGCGGCGTTAAGCACTTTTTGGGATGGTTAAAAAATGTTGAACTCGCGTCAGGCGTAAGTACCAGGTTTTGATATCATTGGTACCAGGATATCAGATCCTCTAAGAGCTTATTAAGCGGCCAGTACGGTACGCGTCTTGTTTTCACTTCTGCCGGCACTCCCGTCGCCTTTTTCATTTCACAATTGTCAATACACTGCACATAAAGAGCCACGTGGAACGATTACAAACCAGTACTCTTAACAACCTCACCCCAATCAACAACTTTTTATGAATGGGTGAGGTAAAATGGTAGCAGAGCGTACCTCAAAAGGAACTTAACGAGCGGCTCCCGGAAGGGCGATCCGGCCTCGATCATGAGCGACTTCTCGGTGTGGAAGATCAGCCGGCAAAGCACGTCGATAAACCGCGGCGACGCGGCCGGGATTTGGTGAAAGATGCCGATCAGAATTATTATCTTCTGTTCATTCTCCATGTTTTTGGATACGCTTTGGAGGAAGTTGCCACCTGGGGAAGGAAACTTGCATTATCGCTAGTCTACTTACATAGATAATTTGAAATGTTAACAGACAAAATGATGCGACTAATGGAGCCATTTGTAAGGTCATTTCATCCTTACGTGTCTTATCATGTAAACAAAGCCCATTCTCAAAGACGTTGTGACACTTTACACAGACAGTTATGTTGTTGTAGGCTTAAATAAACTCCCCCGTACCCATGGCATTCCCGGCCAAAGCTTTACTTTTCTGATTTTTCAGTGTTCTAATTTTCAGTGTCATTTAGAAATTAAAGAAACTAATAAAGTATTAAAATTGACCAAGTAAACACTGCAAAATATCATTTTTAATAAGATTTTCTTAAATAATCGGAAGAACGAATGAATCAACTCGAGAATCGTTTTCAAATTACATAGTTGTCTATTATCTCTTTTGATGTTACGTTTGTTTACATGATAAAGACACGTAAGGACGAATGGACCATAGTTCAGTTGACGGAGGTGCCCCATTCATTAACATAACTAGCCTGTGTAAGAGCAACTTGCATACATATAAACAAAGCGTACCTCGATTGGTCTGAATAGAATAATCCAGCAACTTCTTCAACAATTGCAGCAGTTGCTCGCACAGCTTCTCGCTGAACGTGGAAGGGAACAGCTGCGTGAGATAGGAGAGTCGCTTGGCACCATTCACGCTCAGGTTGCGGTGGTCTCCTAGCGTGAGCAGGAGCGGTCTCATCACAGGGTGGACCATCTCCATATCAATTTGGAATCCGGACAGGAACTTCTGCATGCACTCGAAACCGGCCTGGGGCATAAATAACATCACAACGATATCGTTTAGAAAAACAAGAGCGAGATTCGTCAAACGCTTGAACCAGTTAATATTTAATATAAGTGCCGGCACTTAAGTCTAATCTGACCTTGTATGCGCAGAAGTATAAAATACGGTATCCGTGGGTGCGCAAATCCCCTCCACGTGACTTGTCATCGTTAGACTTACGTGCTGGCACGTATACCACACTGCACATTTTTTCTTAAAGCTGCTATTTCTTTAGTTGACCAAAGGCCTCCCTCTTAGCACACCAATAATGAACGATGCACTGAACGATGAACCAATAATGAATGCTGCATCCACCGGTTTCCCGCAATTTGCACGATGTCGTGGGTCCACCTAGTGGGAGGCCTGCCAACACTGCGTCTTCCGAATCCGGTTTCAGCTTACTCGACGCCAAATGCCAAACAAAGATCCAGAAACAATTTCACCCGCGACAGCCAAAACTTACACGACAATCGAAACAATTCCGCTTGCAGTACAATACTCACAAAAGAGAGAGTGAGAGAGAAAGAGAGAAAAGAAGAAGAAAAGAGAAGAGAAAAGAAGAGAAGAAAGAAAAGGATGTTAAGGAAGGAAAGGGAGGGGAGGGAGGGAGAGAAAGGGAAGAGAGAAGAGTTGTTGTATTGTATTGTACTCACTTGTTGCAGTTCTTGATCGTTCTTCTCTAGCGATTTGTACAGCACTTGGAAGATTTTCTCACGACAGTGCTTTTCCTGTATATAGTGACAGGCAGCCAGCGCTCTGAGTGCGGAGGCCCGCAGCGGGACCAAGTTGACGCCCTTGTAGCACGGCAACTTGCCTAACACCGCGTCTTCCGCCTCGCACAGAGATAGCAGCTCGCGGAAGAACACCTTGTGCTCGTTGATGTTCAGGTCTAGATAGAAATAGGATATTGATTTATGCAGAATAAGTAGCCTTGAACGCGATTCGGTTTATGGTTAATTATTGAGTTTCTAAACCTCATTGTGCTCTAAAATACTGGTTAAATTTCCGGTTCTATTTCGATAAAGCTTTAATTGCTTTAATAAACTCAGAGTATGTTTGCCCGGTTGTAATTGAGCTACAGCATAATTTTGAAAGGACGAAGCAAGAAAAGTAGAAAGCACAGATAGACCTTCTTATATGCGGAAACAAGTACATGAAAAATGCTTTTGCGAGTTATTGGAGCAAAGCAAGTACCGAACTAACAATCGTGGCAAAGGCAGCTTACCTATAGTAAATAGTCTCGGTTTCAAAGTGGTGCAGAATGTAGTCCCGTCCATAAGGCCCATCTGGGCGTTGGCCGGTTGATGTCTGAGCAGATGCTTCTTCGGAGGTATGATGTCAGCCAAGACCTCTCTGTGAGGATCCATCACTTCTGTGACAGTTTTACTTTGCAATTCGGCTATCAATTCTAACGATTTCATAGCCTAAAACAAACAAACATAACATAGCCACTCGCAAAGTCGCAACTTTATAATTTTACCAATACATGCTACAAGATTCTCGAGCGGCCGGCATGCATGGTGAGGATTACTAAGTGAATGGAAACCAAATGGACACGCTCGAGAACCGTGTCGGGGCATGTTGACCTTCAACATACCTGCTGCCTCACAAGCAAGTGCGGGCTGGTGACTTGGAGCACTAGTTCCTGCAGCACGTCGTGCAGCGCGCGCGCCTTGGCCGCGGCCAGGTCGGCGGCGGGGCCCGCGCCCGCGCCCGGCCCGCACACGCACACGCGCACGAGCCGCTCCAGGTTCATGGTGGCCATGTCCACGGCGCCGGACGACACCTCGCCGGTCAGGTCCATCATCACGAACAGCACCGCTTTCAGGAACGTGAACACGTGCTTGTACACCCACTCGGCCGCCATCTTCTCGAACATGAACTTGACGGCGATGCAGCCGCCGAGCTTCGCGTACCACGCTCGTTCGTAGCACAGAGCGGACATGCGCTCCGCCAAGTATTCCATGAGGGGCAGGCGGCACGCGCGCTCCTTGCTGCCGAGCACGGTGGCCGCGGTCTCGATCATCAGCACGAGAGCCAGGTGTCCCGGCTTGCAGAGCTCTTTCTCCTCGTGTCCCATCACGACCGCGATGGCGTCGACGAGGACGAGCGCGTCGAGCCCCTCCTTGGGGTGCGCGGAGCCGGCGAAGGGCCCGGCCTCCTGCGCGATGGCCACCAGCGTGTAGTGGCGCACGAGCGACACCATCGTCGGCAGCACGTGGTGGCGCAGCTCCTTGATGGCCGCCGCCACGAACATCCCCGTTAGCGCCGTGCGGTGCGTGTTCCTCACCAGAGAGTTGCCGCATTTGTAGTAGGGCCCGTTCTGACTCTGTATTTTACCTTCGATGAAGCTGGGATGGTTGAACAACTTTTGCAAAGTCGCTCGGTCGTCGTCCAGGTTGAGTGAAGCCGCCAGATAGCATCGCAGTACTTCCCAGCACTGGCGTCGGTAGAAGGGGTCCGTGGTGCTCGATTTCAAAGCGGCAAAGGCCGTCTCGATCACTTTGTCGACCTCGAAATCGATCGGTTTGGGCTGGTCCTGGAAGTAGGCCTGTACGGCGGGCGGCGGCGCCTCGGTCTCGCGGTACTCGAGCCGCTGCGGCTCGATCATCATCTTGCGGTTGCCGCCGCCGAACTTGCCGAGCACTCTGAAGGCTATCCTGGCGACCTCGTTGTTCTGCAGCGTGCGCCACAGCGCTTGCATCAGGTCGGCCCTGACCGGCTGAATGTGTTCGTATAAAAAGTCAGGCTGCAAATTGTCCACGCAGAGCTCTAGTGTGCGCAGGCCCTGGGATATCAGCGTGTGTGAACCGTTGAGTGCGGAGACCAAAGGATCCATCAACATCGGTAAATAAGGCAAGAGGCTGCTCAACCTCACGGGAACAGTTAAACACAATTCTACGAAGAGATCTTTCATGTGTTGCTTGTGGAGACCGCTTTGAAGGCGATTCAGGCCTTCGAGTAAATTGGGGAGCAAGGGAAGAAACTCCTGGTAGAGCAGGTCGTGACTGCCGCCGCCGATGGAGCGGAACAGGGCTCGCAACAGCAGGAAGTAGTTGTAGGGCTCCTTCGCTGTCATCGCGTAGTCCATTGCCTTATTGACAATACTATGAAGATGTGGTCGCAACATTTGTTCATTCTCTGTTGGGAATAAGCTGACCGAGCCGAATACCAGCTTAAACAACCTCAGATACAAGTTAGATCTCTCGATGTTGGTCCCCATTTCTTCCATACGTTTTAAAAGATACTCGACGAGTACCGTCGCGAATATCGGCGACGTGGCCGGATTAGAGAGGAAAGTGTTTGCTATTATTTGCAATGTCATATTTTTATTGATTCTCTCAACCATGTGGGAGATTGTCGCCGTGAATATTTCTTGGAAAGTTTGCGGATTCATCATTGAAAACTGTAAAAGACAAAAATATTTTCAATTGAGCGAGTTTAACAATACGAAACTGCATGTCAGTCGATTGAATGACCTTACTTTGCAGGGGTCCATAGCCATTGAACTAAAACCAACTTGCATGATTATGATTAACGATTCGTTGGGGTAAGGAACAGTTGCTGTGAATTTTTATACAGCTTGTACCACGTTGTCTATCAAAGCTATTGGTGATGTGATAATTGGGTCTACCTACAAATTATCTAGGTTAAATAATGTGAAAGCGGTAGGTAATAGTACCTAATAGGTTTATGTTTGGATAAAAATATTCACGTGAAATTAAAATGCAGCTGTCCTACGCAAAGCAGCAAGGTCTGTTTCATTTCAGTGGCAATGTAAAAAACTCACCACTCCACTAAAGTGCTCTAAAACTTCCTTCTCCTCTTTGGAGCGCACATGGGGCTGCGCGGGCGGCTGCGCCGGCGCGCGCGGCGCCGCCAGCGTGTAGATGTCCAGAGACTGGAGCCCCCAGCGGACCAGCCGGATGAACACAAGCGTCTCGCGGGCCGTGAACTGCTTCTGGCCAGCGATCGATGTTGATGCGGCTCCTTCCGTCGTCGTTGTCGTCTGTGTAATAATAATTCCAGTTTAGACTTGATGAAATCCTGCGTATACGTGCCGGCACATAAGTCTAGCGATAACGAGTCACGTGGAGGGGATCTGCGCACCCACGGATACCGTATTTTATACTTCTGCGCATACAAGGTCATCGCTAGACTTACGTGCCGGCACTTATATAACCCGATCGTATCACGGCCTGGTAATGTAGTGAAACTATTAGACCGCGCGGGCGAGGCCTCGTTTAAGCGGTCGGTGTATAGCAGGATTTTTCTTGCAAGACTAAACTGGACTTTACGCATGACAACAGATGAGTGAACTTTGAACTGCTAAGTCAATTTTAAAAAGTACTTTTACAACGAATTCACTAAATTTAAATTGCAATTTCTAATACCGGTCAGTAGCGCAATCTCCTTTTCAATATACTAGCAATTTTTAGTCAATGTCGCGCCAATTTTATCAAATTCAATCTGTTTTATGGTACCTTACAATACAATACAATACAATAACTCTTTATTGAACACCACATATAACAATCAAAACAGAAAAAAGGTATACAGAAGTAATAAGGTAACAATATGGCCTTATCGCCTACCTTGCCTTACCTTAATTCAAATATTGCAACTAATAATGTACAAACCCATTCATTCTTTGATACAGGCGAAATTTAGATGAATATATTACTTTTTAGTAATCTGTCAAAGTAACTTGAAAAAGGTTCTTTTTTTTGTTTTTGTATTTTAACTATGCTATAGGTATATATCACGAATAAATGTTTTCTTTCTTTCTTTCAAAGTTAGAAACAAATGTACACTCACTTTGCAAGACGCGCACCCCCACGTAATAGTCTTCACACCACACACCAACGTCTTCACCAAAGTCCGGTAATCTCCAACATTAAGGTTATTCATCTGAGAGGCGGGAAAGCCAATCTTGGACTTCTCTTCAGGCTTTGACAGGCTGTCGAGGAAGTCCGGTACTGGCTTCTCGTCTTCCACTTTGACGTCTGTGGACGAGGCGGGCGCTGCTGAGGTAGGAGTGTTCGGGCTCGTGCCGTTAGCCCCGTTAACTGGTGTAACTTGTTTACTGGATAAACAAAAAAGACAACACAAACATACAAATTGTATTCATGATAAAATAAAAATAAAGAAACACTATTGAGAAACATTATTGTTAAATGACTTTCTGCCAAGTTTCTTACGGCACATTCTTCTTGACAATGATGGTCTTTCCGAATGCGCTGGTAAATTAAAAAAAAGACATATATGAGCCCTTGGCGGCCTATTTGCAAAATAAAGATTTTCATTTTCATTAGGATACATATACAAAGGCGAACTTGTTCCTAAGGGATCTGTTCTCGTCAACCTTTGAGTGGGTGAGAGGGATACAACTATTTATCGATAATTTCTTGTCAAACTACTAAAACCAGATTATTTCAGGTAACTAAAAACAAACATTTGACAAACGCAGTCTTTCATTCCGTACCTTCGATCAAGAATACAACTAGATTTAAGGTCCCATACAAAATCAAAGCGAAAAAGTGGCCGTGTCGCTTATACTTATAGCGATATCTGTTTTACCTTCTAAATTAACTTAAATTAAACCTGAAGTCTAAGCAACAAAGATCCAAATAGATAAAACGAGACGACCGTAAGCGTTCGATAAACAAAAGTACTACCTTCATTTTAAAAAGATGTAATTGGCATTGTTCATTTTTTTTAGTATGCTCTAATTCGAAAACCATCAAATAACCGATTTTTCTTGTCCGATTTCAAAAATACTTTACGATTGCAGATATTTTTGTAAAAGTACTTTTGACCTTTGTTTGATCTAACGACCGGGTTTTTAGTCAGAATCGGGTATTCAATGTTTGCCACAAAAATGGAAAAAAAAAAGTTTATCTACGCCACTACGGTATCTGTCATGCTGTCACTGTCACATCTAACTTAACCTGCAAACATTACAAATAAAAGCAAATTCAAAGTATAAAACTGTAACAAACAATGGATATTTATAAAAAATGTTTTGTTCCGGGATGCAACAATGACTCGAACTATAGCCCCAACAAAATCATTGTGAAAATCAGAGAAAATTTGCGGAACGAATGGTGTATGCAAGCTAATGTGGAATATTTCAATGTTTACACGATGTATTGTTGCGAAGACCCTTTGATAAACAATAACTGTAGATACACAGTCCCATACAAAATCCCCTTCAAAAAATGTCCGAACTATTTATTTGTTTGCGTAACAAATAAAATCATCACCTACACAAAGTAATTAAGAGAACAAGTGACCAAATTTGATCCTAGTCTTTACTTAATTACAGTTGAATTTCGCTACTCCACAGTTAAAAATATATTTACGTGTGCGTAGAGAAAAGTAATCCCACCACACAGACGAATTGAAAGAATACGTGACGAAATTTGAACCTAGTCTTTACTTCATTACAGTCGAATTTCGGTAGCGGCAAAACTCCAAAACGCTTGACACCTTGACAGATAAACTTGACAATTTCACACACGTTTGGTTTAAACTCGGATATGAATGTAAGCCTTATCAGAAACGCCAGAGGGATTAATTTCACTTGTTACATTGAAGGCGACGCTTTGACGAGTTTGAAGTTGCTTTGACGGACGAAATTATGTTTGTTGAACAAAGAATGCATTCGGACTTTCGGAGAGGACTTTATTTTTTAAAAGTTTTTGACAATTAATGCAATTAAAAACAGGGTGAAATTAATGTTAACGCCAATACTTAACAGAATGAATGGGGAAGTCATTTAGATAATCTTAAAGCTAATTTTCTTTACTCCAAAGCTCCAAACCAAATGTTTACCGTTTTCGAGATACGTATCTATATCCTACTAATATTATAAATGCGAAAGTTTATGAGGATGGATGGATGTGACGATGTGAGTGTGTATGTTTGTTCCTTCTTCGCGCTGAAACGACTGGACGGATTTTGATAAAATTTGGAACGGATATAGCTGATACCCTAGATTAACACATAGGCTACTTTGTATCCCGGAAAGTTGCATAATTCCCGAGGGATAGCGGTAAACATGACAAATGTCGTAGCTGCCTAAAGTGGCAACGTATATAATTATTGCAGAATAATAATATATCAAAACCGTTGTCAGAGACGTCAGTTAATATTATGATTATTAGAACTTAATCGACGTCTCTGAGTATGAAAGTTAACTTTAATTACCTACCCAGTCGGTTGTATTGACTGACAGTGGAAATTTAGAATTGTTTTACCATGTTCATGGATCAAGTTCAAGTTTCAATTAATCATCCCTGCAGCACTCAGAGTTCTTATTATGTTAATTGGCGTTTCTGAGTGTGAAAATTAAGTTTTAAAGCTGGCCGCCATTTTGAAATTCTTAGTTTTTGGACCGATTGCTATCAAAATCGATATCTGAAGGTCCGAGTGGTCACCAAACATGAAACCGTTATCAAAAATGGAAAATTGACCGCCATTTTTAAATCTTTACTTTTTGGACCGATTGTCTTAAAAATAGATATCTGAGGGTCCGAGCGGTTCTCAAACAGTCAAACTATCGCACACGTTTCCCAGTAACACATACACAAGATAAATTTTATTCAAATGTTATTAGAATTATAAAATTGACAGAATTTTTTACAAAACTTATTATTTTTGACATTGTATTTTATTTTATTGTTTTAGTGTTTATAATTTATTATGCTCTTATTATTATTAATTTTTGACGATCTCAACAGAAATACTTATATTTGTGACATGCATGTTTTTATATTATGATGTAATTTTTGTTGATGAATAAATAAGTCTAAAACTAAATCACACATACATGACTTACGTATACACATCCAGGAAATCAAAGCTTCACACAAAAACACATGATTCTAGAAATAAAAAATAGGGTGATGGCAACTCCACTACACTTTTGTTCTAGGTTCTGTTGTTTATCTGTTTCGTTTTACTGATAAGCTTTCCTGTGCGTGTGACAAAGACAAGGCATTATGTCAATGTTGTCGAATTCTGGCAAAAATTAGCAATTTAGAAATGGGTTTAAAATTAATTTAAATCAATATTTCTCTCCGATTCTTAGAATTTAATAGAAAAAACAACAGATATTCACTGAAAGTATGATATTCCATCAGATTTGTTCCGTTTTTGCGAGGGATTTTTGCACTATTTGAAGACACACGTGAGCATCGTTACGCTGGCATTGACAACAACGTACTGAGAAAAAAGTAAGCCAATTTTATTAAATTGGCTTAATTTTGGTTCGGAAATTTTCGGGAGCGCGACTGTGTATCTACAGTTATTGTTTATCAAAGCGAAGACCACTTTAATGTAAGTAGGAGCCAGGAAAGATGTGCAGGGGTGACACCAAAAAGCAAAAACCTAATATTTTAAATAATTACTAATTGTAAAATCTTTAAACCAATTATCTTATTACAATAGATTATGTAGATAATTATTTTGTTTAATTATTAAATAGAATTAATTACTCTAAATTATATAAATTATACAGATTAAATTATTACATTTTAAATTATTGTATTTTATATTATTACAATATAATAACGGGTTCAGGATGCTGCTGGGGCTGCCGCGCTCGTGCAGTGCATCTGGTATGTTCGCAGATGCGCGCGTTGACAGCTTTCATGCCACTGTTCGAAAGCGCGCCGCAGCGATGCTCCGCAGAGTGCGCGCCAGTGCCAACAGCATCCTGAGCGTGATAGCGGGCAGATTGGACAGTCGCTATGTACAGCACTGGGCTAATCTGCACCGTTCTTTGACAGTTTATGAGCCTAATTAACTAACATAGTGTTTAAGGTGTATTACTAACCCGATATGGATCCCGATGTCCGAAATAAATGTTTTTTTTTTTTTTTTATTATTATTGAATTATTAATTATTTCATTTTAATTATTAAAATGAAATTAATCCTATAAATTATTGATGCCTAATTGTAATTTTAAATTATTTATCCCAAAATTAAAATTAACTTATTGTTATCAAATTTACTTTTTATTTGTCTCCGTATTAGGCTACCTGCCTTTTTTCTCTCTCCGATTACGGGACAAATTGGCCACAGTGTGTGTGTGTGTGTGTGTGTGTGTGTGTGTGTGTGTGTGTGTGTGTGTGTGTGTGTGTGTGTGTGATATGGTATTGATTGGATTGATTGATTGATTGGATTTCAAATTTTTAACACTCACTATGCTATGATCTGATTAAACCATTGTAAGTATTCCCTGTGAAAAAAGGTAGACGCCAATATTTATGTATTTTAGCTAGGATTAGTATTTACTTATTTTATTGTTGGTTTTATGGTTGGATTGGGGACGTTTTGGAAAAAGGCCAGGTCAAGAGTAGCCGAAACCGACGAGCATGTATGAAGAGATTGATGAATGTGGATGAAGCGAAAGAGGTATGTCAGGATCGTAGCAAGTGGAACAAAGTAGTCTCTGCCTACCCCTGTGGGAAAGAGGCGTGACGATATGTATGTATGTATGTATGTATGTGTATGTATTGTTGGTATTGTTTAGACAAGACAGGACATTTATTAGCTTTGATACAAGATACCAGGATACAAGATCAAACCCTGTAAGGGCACTGCTAATATTATATTCGTGTTTGACGTGAATCTGCAATTAACGGCAATATTGTTGATCGAAGGCAGTGTTATAGCATTTTTTAGTTCTGTTAATATGATATAAAAAATTAAAATTCTTACTATAAAAATCTAAAATGAACACAAAATATTTACCTTGCTACTCCGCTACTTACGTGCAAGTTAACCAAGCCTGTGCGAAATATGTACGTTTTGCATGCAAGCCCTCCCACCACTACTACCACACAAAACGCACACAAATCCCACAAACTTAATTAATCCTAACACCACACAAACACTGACGCGCGTTTCGATCCCTCTACGGGATCATTCTCAAAGTTAGAGCACAACCGATGCACATGCGAACCAACGTCGTACTAATTTGTAAAACTATAAATAAACTAAATGTACCCACATTCGTATATTACCAAACTACCCTCTTATTTATAATTTTAATTTGCCATCCACAACTACCTTCATAAATTTTTCCGACTACAACAAAAACAAAGAGGGTTATGTATTTAACAAAACTATTTTACTATTCATCAAAATGGACACGCAACAAAGGTGACGACACCAAGTTCACCTGTTCGTTAATTATTGAAGCACTATTGTTGTACCTAATTATTTCCAACCGCTCTAAAACATCCAACCGTAAACCCTTTTCACAAAATTGCAAAACATCAAATGCTTCTGAATCTGACAATGAATGATTTGATTCTAATAAGTGTTTTGCAAAATTTGATCTATCTGGATGATTAAGCCTAAACGAGGCAACATGTTCCTTAAATCTTGTACTAAAACTACGACCCGTTTGCCCCACATACACACTATTGCAATCACTACATGTTAGCTTGTAGACCCCAGATCTACTTCCTTTATCTACCCTCTCTTTGTTATTACATAGCCTCGCACGCAAAGAATTATTTGTCTTAAAGGCAACATTAATGTTTTTTGACTTCATAACACTATAGATCTTATCTGACAAATAACCTACATAAGTAATACTAGATCTGTAATTGTCAGTAATCTGCGTGGGTTCTGCGGCGTAAAGCAAGCTATCCGCTATCCGCTTCCGCTTCTTTCTAACTAAACCGTTAACCATTGCTACACTGTAACCATTTGAAACTGCAATTTGATAAATATTACTTAATTCCGAACTGTAATGTTCTTCAGAAAGAGGAACTGTTAATAATCTATGTACATAGCAATGGAAAGCAGCCAATTTATGCTGCCAAGGGTGAGTGGAAGCAGCCGGGATCACAGCATCTGTCTGCGTAGGCTTACGGTAAATTTGAAAAATATGCTTGTTATCTACTCTAGTTATTGTCAAATCCAAAAAATTTAATGAATTGTTCTCCTCTAATTCTCTCTTGAAGTTTATCCTTGGATGCTTACCATTCAAGCCATTAACAAATGAATCGAGCTGTCTCATACTTCCCTTCCAGCACATAATCAAATCATCAACATACCTATAATAATAAATAATATTATTATTACCAACAATGTACCGAGTTTCAAAATTATCCATAAAAATATCTGCCATTAGTGGACTAAGAGGAGAACCCATTGCCAATCCATCATTCTGTAAATAAAACTGCCCATCAAATCTAAAGTAGTTCTGTTTCATGCAACATTTCATGGTACATTTAGTTTATTTATAGTTTTACAAATTAGTACGACGTTGGTTCGCATGTGCATCGGTTGTGCTCTAACTTTGAGAATGATCCCGTAGAGGGATCGAAACGCGCGTCAGTGTTTGTGTGGTGTTAGGATTAATTAAGTTTGTGGGATTTGTGTGCGTTTTGTGTGGTAGTAGTGGTGGGAGGGCTTGCATGCAAAACGTACATATTTCGCACAGGCTTGGTTAACTTGCACGTAAGTAGCGGAGTAGCAAGGTAAATATTTTGTGTTCATTGAAATGGACCTCCGCAAAGTAACGCCTGATTCAATAAAATATTTAAAATCGGCATGCGTAGCCGTACAGGCACGATTATATAACAAATTAATGAAACAGCACCGTTTAGCTGTACAGAATATCTGGTTTAATCAACGTTGTAAAAGTTTGAATGTTGTACCGAGTTATATTCAATTGCGATGTAATAACAATAGTAGGGCGGCTAGAATTGCGATAAATAGGGCTAAACGTATTTGGCTATGTGAGGAATCCCGTTATTGGTTTTGGGTGAGAGATAATTTAAAATTACATTTAAGAGTTTTACAATCAGAGTTGTCGTATAAATTACATTACATAGAATTTGATAGTTTAGATCAGAGATAATAGTAATATTTCGCTTTACGTGAGGCCCATAAGAAGTACATAATTCAATGCGGTAAATTGCGTAGGCTAATGCGACAGGCTGTTGAATCTTTTTCTCAATTGAACAGTTATAATTTGGAATCTGCTAACGTCCATTCTTTCTACCCTCGAGTAAAAAATTTAAGTAATGTAGATTTTGATGAGCAAGAAGTTCGTTTGTTAGAAAAGGGTTTGAAATACAATCTACCCTCCAAAATTAATCAAAAGTTGGTGGAAGGTTTGGCGGTAGATTCTGAGGTTGCTATTGTTCGTAATGGGGGTGACTTTGGAACTAAGGTATTGGTAGCTGATGCACTTAAGAATGTGGGTGATACAGGGAGGGTTGTGGATACGGGGGATTATTGTGCAGTGCGTTCCATTCAGCAAAAAGTCTGTGACAATGATTTGGTAGTTTCAAAGGCCGATAAGGGTAATTGCGTTGTAATTTTGGAAAGAGATCAATATAAACAAAAAGTGTTAGATATAATTCAAGGAGATGGTTTTTCTATATTGCGTAAGGACCCTACCGCAGGGTTTCATAAAGATGTAAAAAACATTGTTAAAAATACTTCGTTTAACTTTGAAACGGACCAAAGAAAGAGCTATGTTATACCTATGAATCCGCAGGCACCAATTCTTTATGGCCTACCAAAAATTTACAAGGATAACATTCCGGTACGCCCAGTTGTCTCATACTTGGGGGCTCCAGCATACAAATTAGCAAAGAAACTTAATGAAATTGTTAGGGTAAAATCTTCTTTTAAGCCACGTTATTCATTGAGAAATAGTTCCGATTTAATAGATAAAATCAAAGACATCAACGTGCCACCTAATGCAACTTTGCTTTCCTTGGATGTGGATAGTTTGTTTACTAATGTACCTTACACTGAAACTTTAAATTTTCTTAGAGATCATTTGGAAAGGAAGCGCTTACATCCGGGGGAGGTAGTGGAATTAATAGATTTAATAACTGTTTGCATGAAACAGAACTACTTTAGATTTGATGGGCAGTTTTATTTACAGAATGATGGATTGGCAATGGGTTCTCCTCTTAGTCCACTAATGGCAGATATTTTTATGGATAATTTTGAAACTCGGTACATTGTTGGTAATAATAATATTATTTATTATTATAGGTATGTTGATGATTTGATTATGTGCTGGAAGGGAAGTATGAGACAGCTCGATTCATTTGTTAATGGCTTGAATGGTAAGCATCCAAGGATAAAGTTCAAGAGAGAATTAGAGGAGAACAATTCATTAATTTTTTTGGATTTGACAATAACTAGAGTAGATAACAAGCATATTTTTCAAATTTACCGTAAGCCTACGCAGACAGATGCTGTGATCCCGGCTGCTTCCACTCACCCTTGGCAGCATAAATTGGCTGCTTTCCATTGCTATGTACATAGATTATTAACAGTTCCTCTTTCTGAAGAACATTACAGTTCGGAATTAAGTAATATTTATCAAATTGCAGTTTCAAATGGTTACAGTGTAGCAATGGTTAACGGTTTAGTTAGAAAGAAGCGGAAGCGGATAGCGGATAGCTTGCTTTACGCCGCAGAACCCACGCAGATTACTGACAATTACAGATCTAGTATTACTTATGTAGGTTATTTGTCAGATAAGATCTATAGTGTTATGAAGTCAAAAAACATTAATGTTGCCTTTAAGACAAATAATTCTTTGCGTGCGAGGCTATGTAATAACAAAGAGAGGGTAGATAAAGGAAGTAGATCTGGGGTCTACAAGCTAACATGTAGTGATTGCAATAGTGTGTATGTGGGGCAAACGGGTCGTAGTTTTAGTACAAGATTTAAGGAACATGTTGCCTCGTTTAGGCTTAATCATCCAGATAGATCAAATTTTGCAAAACACTTATTAGAATCAAATCATTCATTGTCAGATTCAGCAGCATTTGATGTTTTGCATTTTTGTGAAAAGGGTTTACGGTTGGATGTTTTAGAGCGGTTGGAAATAATTAGGTACAACAATAGTGCTTCAATAATTAACGAACAGGTGAACTTGGTGTCGTCACCTTTGTTGCGTGTCCATTTTGATGAATAGTAAAATTGTTTTGTTAAATACATAACCCTCTTTGTTTTTGTTGTAGTCGGAAAAATTTATGAAGGTAGTTGTGGATGGCTAATTAAAATTATAAATAAGAGGGTAGTTTGGTAATATACGAATGCGGGTACATTTAGTTTATTTATAGTTTTACAAATTAGTACGACGTTGGTTCGCATGTGCATCGGTTGTGCTCTAACTTTGAGAATGATCCCGTAGAGGGATCGAAACGCGCGTCAGTGTTTGTGTGGTGTTAGGATTAATTAAGTTTGTGGGATTTGTGTGCGTTTTGTGTGGTAGTAGTGGTGGGAGGGCTTGCATGCAAAACGTACATATTTCGCACAGGCTTGGTTAACTTGCACGTAAGTAGCGGAGTAGCAAGGTAAATATTTTGTGTTCATTGAAATGGACCTCCGCAAAGTAACGCCTGATTCAATAAAATATATAAAAATCTACTCCATGCATCTACTGTTCTGTTAAACATAAGTTGGCGCGTGTGTATTGGCCCAACCTTGGCCAAACACGCGCGTACTTTTCGTAGTGTACTTTTAGAATGGGTCATTTTGCTCGAATTTTCATATTGTTTGTTGTTTTAAAGCTTAAAGTATGCATTACTCTGCCGAAAGTGAGACACGTCAAGATAAATTGCTTTTACGGTAATTATTTTTGCAGTTTATGAACGCACGCTGCGGGATTCTCAAATGTGTTTACATTGGCGGTGTTTGGATGGGACTAAACAAAATAGAGGCTCACCCCACAAGTGAGGCGTTATTTGTCGAGACGTAGTTTTTACGTCGACCTGACATCTAGTTGTATTCTCTGTATCGAAGTTCCGAACACAGGTTCCTTTCTTGTAAAAAGTATGACTTCATTTTTGCCATATTCCACAGACTGTAAAGCTGTTCAAAGGGCTTATTCAAAAGTACGTTAGTACAGTATTATCTACTCAAGCAGAGTTTCTACAGACGTTTTTGTTGTTCTAATAGGTTCGGTCTAATAGTTGTCTAATTGAAGTTATATTGAAACCATCGCCTTTTTGTGAAAATTTATGACACAAAGCTAATTTAACCTATTCTAACTAGCCCTCATATTTCCCAAAATATTTATGACAACTGGACAAAAATATACATACATACAGTCACGCCTCGTCTCCCGTAGGGGTAGGCAGATACTACTTTGTTCCACTTGTTACGATTCTAACATACTTCTTTCGCTTCATCCACATTCATCAATCTCTTCACACATTTTGGTTTTCGGTACTCCTGACCTGCCCTTTTTTCAAAACATCTCCTATTTGGTCCCGGAACGTCCGTCTAGGCCTTCCCCTCCCCCTCCCAATGTAGTTAGGATTAGGACAAAAAAATAGTGTACTGACCACTTAGCAACGAGCGCCGGCAACTGAAGTTTAGAGATGGTCTTAAACTTGAGCACGAACACTTCCAATATGCGCATGAGCAGCTGCCGGCCTTGCGGCTGCGCGCCCGCGCCAGGCGCCGCCTCGCTCTCCGACCGCTGTCGGATGCAGTCAACCAAGTTAAGGAGGAGCTTGCAGGACATTGTCTGAATGCTGCAACAAACGTATAAACATTTAACTTTAAAAACTAAAAAAAAAGTCGGTTTACTGACGATAGTTTTACGTGATAACGTCATAAAGAAACAGATTAAAACTGTTATAGACCGACCGCTTAAATGTGTCCTCGCCCTCGCGCCACAGGAGCGTAGGGTAGGACGACAAAGGGGACCTCTCTTGGCCCCCGCGGTCGCCGCACCCCGCGCCCTTGCACTGCGCGGGCACTCATTTAATCGGTCTATAATCCTTTACGTCGCGCAGTCGGGTAAATAACGTTACGTTATCTCCGTTCAGACTCACCTAGTGGGTAGGGATTCATCGTGGACGTTCTTAGAGAACAGATGCGCGGCGATCGCGAGGTCGGCTAGAGGCAGATGCTGGCGTACATGATGCACCAGGTCGGCCAGCGTGGAGTACGCCAGCGGACGCAGGGACTCGTGTACTGTCCAGCCGCCTCCGAGTAACACTTCCTCGTCGAAGAGGCGCTCCATGTACGGTACGAATTCTGAACAATAAAAACATCATTGGCGCCAGGGCCGGATTTAAGGGCGGGCAACCGGGGCTACAGCCCCGGGGCCTCCATAAAAGAGGGGCCCCCGCAATACTTAGAAAAAAAAATCAGACTAGTAAACACTAGTAAACTTACAACAGAACTTGGACAGGAAAATAATTTGGGGCCAGATTGATTGGCGCCACCTACGATCCAAATAATCATTAACTATTCCAATAACCGGTGATTATCATTTGTTTGAGACGTTGATACACTGAGGGCTTGTTTGACCACTCTCGGTTAATTTCCAGTTATCTTAAGTGTCGGTTATCTATTATTCCGTCTCTATTTATTACTACGAAACAGACAGAGACGTCATCAATTGGTCAACAAAGTGCAAGCACAATGTTCTCACTGATCATTAATAGTTTGTTTTATCTCCATCCTTGTTGAGTTGGGACAAAGGGGGCGTAGTGTTTTAGGGTAAACTTGAGGGAGGCGCATAGGGTAATAGGTTGGGAACCCCTGATTTAGTGGAACGTATTTGAAGCGAAGATGCCTGCCAGTTAAGCTGTTAGGGTTTTTCGAACGAGCAAATTGCATAATGTTTTTTATTTATAAGTAAGACAAGGATTAAAAAATCACTAAATTTTATCCCTGCTAGCGCGACCAAGAAACTTATTATTTCATTTACTTTTAAGTACGTTTTTCTCGTATATGTCGAACGTAAGTTTTGTATAAAATCTATTTAAATAATGTTTTGTATTTACCGTAATCACAACCCAAAAAATTACGCAAAGGCCGAGTTCTTTAGCAATGCCATGGCCACAAAAATAAAGTAACAAATTAATTATTTCGACGGAATGCAATAGACGATACGAAATTAACTTCGTCAAACTATAACACAAACATAATCAAATCAAAACTAATTAACTCCTCGGAAAGTCATTAGTAAACGAGTTATTAAACAACTATGTGAACAATGTAGTTCAATAGATTACTTTATCAGATTCTATTTTTATGACACTTACTCTGCCTTAGATCAGTAGCGAGTATGTGCCTTGTCGCAATGACCAATTCCTTTCGAAGGTGCGCGACCTCAGGAGGGCACAGAGTCAACAGCCCAATTATGCCTTTGACCATCTGATTGGCATGGTTCGCTATCGTATCTTGATAGATTCTGATGATATAGGCAAGAAAGGCTAGGGTCTTGATCTGGGCTCCCATGAAATCAACAAAGACCTCTTTGTTGAATGATGCTGATTGCCTGCAAGAATGATAATGAAACAAAAAAACTTAAACTTAGGGCCATACATAAAATGTACAAATAAAGCAATGGCGTGGCTACGGCACGTCTTCTTCATTCAATAAAGTAAGAAGCACCGCCTTATGTATCTTCATAAATGCTACTTGAAGCTTAATCATCTTCTTAGCAAAATTAAGGTCGATTTAGACGAGGACTATTTTTAGCCGCCTACATCTGGGCGCTTAAAAAATGCACCGTATAAACACTTTCGGCGCCATTTTTTCGCGGCATGGCGCCTAAAGTGTAAACGGTGCCTTTTTTAGGCGCCGAAATTTAGGCGGCCGAAAATAGTCCTCGTCTAAATCGACCTTTAGATATATGTACCATTTTAAAATAGAAACAGTGATATAAAACAATGTGACGTAATGTACCTGTGTGTGGCAGCAGGTTGCAACGTTATGGTCTCCATTATAAGCGGTATGAAGTTACTAACTTCCTGGTGCACATTCTGCTTGTACAATTGGTACATCAGGACAACTATAATTGGCAACTCTTGAATGACTTTGAGTGATAACACAGACCTAGGTATCAGGTTGTACTGAAAAAAAAAGGATATAAATGAAACAAATTCTTAATTTGGATTGGAAATAGACTTATGGCCTGTTTCAGCACTCTCTGTTAAGTTCCAATAATCTTAACTGTCAGTCATCTATGATTCCGTCTCTATTTATTACTATGAAACAGACAGAGACGACATTATAGATAACTGACAGTTAACAGAAAGTGGTGATGCAGGCCCTTAATAGGAGCACGGACAAAACTTATAGGTAATGTATAAAGTTGTTCTAATACTGCTATTTGCATAAAAAAATATGGAAAATATCAAATGAAGGTAGGTGCGTTATAAATCCTTTTTTTTTTTTGATTCGACTGCACTTATCCCAGCTATAGGTATACTGCCGCAATCAACAAGAATACTACCTCCCCTTCTATTATTTGTAATGGCACTTGTTTTGGTTTGTTTTGTCTTACCGTGACAACACTGCCATCAAGTAATTTCTTTTCAGTGTGTATCGGTGTGGTCGTGTAGGTTTCCTGTAACAGCTGCTCAATATTGACCTCAGACAAATCCTTCACTCGTATCGTGGGCTTGGGCTCAAATATCTTGGGCAGGTGATTAGGTAAGTCGGAATAAATACCTTTCACCCACTGAAGAAATTTATGGATCTGAAAACACACATCAATTATTTCTTAAACACAGAATAGGTCTTGTTACATAACCCGGGACCTTGGGCTTCATAGTCAGGTTCTCTAACCAGTAGGCCATCCAGTCGTCAGAATTCGGAATCAATTTAATGAGATTATATATCCTACCATACTTACATCAACTTCTGTGCTATATGCTGGTCTATATTGTTTATGTAACTCCATAAATATCTTCAAGCAAACCAAGACATTCTCCTCATTTTCTATTTCCATCAATTTCAACATGAGTATCAGGATGCTTTTGACATATTGCCTGAGCGTTTCACTTATTGGCAGCCGGTGTATCATCTCAAGAATCAGTTTTCTGACTTGCTGAATGTTGTATTCCGCAATGAAGTGCGGCTCTCCCTCTTGTAAGATCTTGAGGAATATCTTCAATGAATGGTCGAGGAACTGCGGATACTGCGGTGAACTCAGTATCACCTAAATGGTAGAAAAAAACAAACTAGTATAAAGCAGTAACAGAATACCTGCTTTGTAGCGGCAGCTTAACTACAGTACTGATACGATCTTTCAGCACTATGTTTATGTTGATAGTAGACTGTTACTTCTCATGTTTTCCCCATTCATGTGTCTCAAAAACTTACTGCACTACCCGTTCGTTGGAAAGGGATGCATAGCATAGCTAACGCCTCATGGAGGCAATTGCAGTTTAAAATTAGTGAAAATGATTTTTACTATTACTCAAACTTTTCCCTGGTTAGTTATAGTTTGTAAACCTATTTATACTAATATTATAAATTCGAAGGTAAATCAGGCTATCTATTTGCTACCACTTCATGGTAAAACTGTTGAACCAATCTTCCACCAACCAGTGTTCCAGAAAATAGTATGGTTTGCTCAGGACAGGGATAAACTAATTCTTTGCAGACTGTAATGAGGGAAATAACTAGTCACTTACAAATTAACTAGCTTCTGCCCGCGACTTCGTCTGCGTAGAATTATATATTATAAACCTTCCTCTTGAATCACTCTATCTATTAAAAAAAAACGGCATCAAAATCCGTTGCATAGTTTTAAAGATATAAGCTAAGCATACATAATAACAGACAGCGGAAAGCGACTTTGTTTTATACTATGTAGTGATGGTGTGTAATATGATTTTCCAATACTATTTTGGATACTGTTAGTTAATTACTCTTTGAAAATATACAACCCTGCAATAATAATACATTGATTTATAACAATTGATACAGCAGTCGGTCTGATGACTTGTGTAATTAACTGGCTGATAAAGGAATTCTATTAATATACTATCAATCACATCAAGACAATAAATTACCAATTTACTAGATTTACTAGAACAAAGTCAATCAAAAAAAAATTCTGACTACCTGCACTGCAACTTAATCTGCATTCTGCACAAACTTTGGAAAAAGTGCCTTGTTAATCAGAGATAGTGTAGCTTTCTGTTCATGGCAAAATTTATAAAAATTGGTTCAGAAGTTTTAATGTGTTAAACCATTTGATAAAGTAAACGGGCAAAATATGATTCTAAACAGTTCCCAGCCTAAACATATGACCTGAGAACAAGTTGTGATTTGACCTGTATCAGACCTGTGATAGAATTCATATTATTTCTAGATTTTTTATGCAGTTGAAACCTTTTCATTCATATAGTCTTTCACAAAATTTTGAGGTACAATATCCACCAGACATATAACAAAAAGAAAGTAGATACCTAATAATGTAACTATTCTTAAAAAACAGATAATGTGTGACATAAAATTGGCAGTCATATTCACTAAGAAGCGACTTCAAAATCACCACAGGATAAGGAACTAGCATATATATTTTAATTCTTCAATGGGGGTGAAACCGCAGGCATAACCTAGTATCATAAAGTAAATTTTACAATGACCTTCAATTGTTGAAATCTTGAAACTACCTACATAAAAAATATAAGGAAAACTTCAAGAAATATTACAAGTATGATGAACAGTGCCATAAAGATAGAAGTACTATTGCAGAGAATTATGCAATTCAGCACTCAAGCTACTCAAGTTGATAAAAAGTGAACACAAAAGGAGAAGTAGCGCCTTTAACATATTATTAAACTAGCTGTTGTCAGCGACTTCGTCTGCAAAGAATTCGTTTATCGCTATCCCGCGGGAACTATGCAATAAGACTTTTCTCTATCTATGTGCCGAATTTCATCCAGATCCGTTGGGCCGTTCGGGCATGATTGAGTAACAAACAAACATCCATCCATCCATACTTTTGCATTTAAAATATTAGTTAGATATGAATAAGATGAACTCTGCTTCACCTCACCCCATTTCCAGTTTCAATGGTTTAAAGCCGTACTGATTGATCTATTGGCTGAGAAAATAAAGAATGTCACACATTTATGGGGGTCTGGTGATTTGTAACACACAAACAAAATAATTGCCGTTTTCATAGTAAACCATATGACAAATGGGGGACGGGGGAGAGGTCTAAAATTAAATTATCAAACTGCAATAGTCCGAAAGTGGTTGTTCTTAAAAGTACCATGGCTGGCTTGACTGACTGACATTTACTGGAGGTAGACTCTCGTAATTTGGCAGAAATATACCGTCAGGAATCACAAATCAGCACTAAGATGGTTATATAGTAATTGTCAATCACACTTCTAGAACAATATAAAGAACAAACCTCAAAGTTCTCGCTAAGCTCCTGCGCAGCTTTTAGCTTTATCTCGTCCTTGGCGCCGGGGTCCGCCAGCATGGTCACATAGCTCCTGTACGTGTTCATTTGAGTGTGCGGATCCCCCGGCCCACCAGAAGACATAGAAGCCATCATATTGAGGGTTTTTAGGTGCACAAGAACAGACAGAGATCTTCCAAAAAACTATATCATCGGCATGGTGTTTACCGCACGAGCGCGGCTCTAAGCTATTTACTAATTTTCAAACGTCTACATATTACGTACGGCTTTAAACGTACTCTCTCGTCAATGTATGATTATTTGATCAGTCTTATCTGTATTTTAATTTAATTTTAATTACTAAATAAAAACAACACACTTCCCGAGGCTACTGTACAATACAATGTTTTTTTTTTTAATGCCAAAACAATGTTGCCAGGCTGCTCAATCAAAAAGCGTCTAAAAATGAGCGATTGATTGATCAATATCATAAAGTCCATGACATTACAGAAAAAACAATTTTTAAATTAAAACGATGACAATTTATTTTCAATAAAATTTTGAATGTTTTGATTCTGTAGGCTTATTGTCTAACTCGCTCGCAATCGCCATCGTGTTCATTTTGACAGTTCATGTATGGGCTGACCGTGACAATTGGCATCGGAATCAGCTAGCTGTCACATTAATACAAGAACTGTCAAAATGAAAACGATGGCGATTGCGAGCGAGCTAGACAATAAGCCTACTGGCCTATATTGCAATAACAGACATTGAGGAAAAAAAATTGATAGAAGAGAAAAAATATACATAATACATTTGTATTTTTTTTCTTAATCCAGTTTTGCTTTAAAAATCAAAATGTAAAAATTAAGTTACATTGATAAATTACTGTTAAATAATTAGTAATTGTCGTTCATGTTTAAACTTTAATAGTCACTAAAACTAGCTAAAAAGGATTTACTTAGCAACCCTGCATCAATGTTGCTAGTTGCAAATTAAATTTTTACCATATTCTATCTTAACATAGGTTTGCATAAGGTTTGCGTATGGGTTTCATTTTCACTGATTAATGAATTGAATGATGTGCGTTTGGGTAAAATGTAATTTTCATTTTTTTTATAAACTGAAGATGACTCGTATTCGCATATTCGCTTCAATATTAGTGCGAACATGTAATACAGCACAAAGCGTCTGTCACATAGCTTCACCAAGATGACTGACTTTGTTTTGTAGTTCATAGCTACTGATAAGTTTCGAAATGTTTTTGAAATCGCGTAAAACCCTTTCATTCACCACAAAAATGCGCAAGTATTATCTTGTTTTGATGGTTGTGGAATGGTTGTGGATGTAATGTGATGTGAAAGACGCTTAAGAACGTTTTCGGCATTTCTCAGTTTACTGAAAGGTTAGCAACATTGCACTCTCTTGTTTATGAGAAGTTCTTTTCTTTCATTCTATATTGTTTATTCCATGTCATCGGCATCGATGGATGCTTTACATTATTTTTGTAAAATAAATAAAATGGGTTGAAGATGAAATAAAAACAACGTAGTGTTTGTGATAAAGTGCAATATATTTATAAGAAAGGAGCATAAAATGTAATCATGGCTGCTTTCAGGACAGTATTAGTCATAATATTCTGGCTCTGGAGCACAATAGTTTACGGATACGATTTCATATCACAATACCCGAACCAACAGAATGAGACATTCCACTTCTACCACCTCGCTATCGACAAAGTCAGCGGGCAGGTGTACGCGGGATCGCTGAATGCGCTCCATCAGCTAAGTCCCGACTTGAAGCCCATACACATAATACGAACTGGGCCGAAGCTCGATAATCCTATGTGCCATGCGAGCGGTTGTCCCTCCGCCGAAATAATCAAAACAACGAAGATTGACAATGTGAATAAAATACTAGTGATCGATCAAGAGTCCAGATTAGTGATTACGTGTGGTTCCGTGGCGCAGGGTTCATGCTACAAGTACAAGCTGGGTGACATCGCCGCTGAGCCAGAGTTCCTGCCCGAGAGTGTTGCAGCCAACGACGCGGAAGCCTCCACTTACGCCTTCATCGGGCCCGAACGGTACAACTCCTGGGACAGGTCCAATGTGCTGTATGTTGGCACCACATTCACTAACATAGGGGACTACAGGCACGATGTTCCTGCAATTTCCAGCCGCGATCTCATGACGCTCAGACTGGCCCAGTCTACATTCTCCAAGCAAAGCTCCATTCAAATAGATGTGAAATATAGAGACAACTTTTTGGTGCAATATGTGTATGGTTTTAATGCCAGTGACTATTCTTACTTCTTAATAATTCAGAAACATTCCCATCTTGCGGGTAATGAAGAACTGGGATATGTGTCGCGTCTCGCTCGGACATGTGTCAATGATGACAACTACAACAGCTATACAGAAGTCACCCTTGAGTGTAATGTGCGAGAGGACATTAATGGTAAGAGTGAAGATGTCAATTACAACTTAGTTCAAGATGCTAAAATAGCTAAGGCTGGTACCACACTGGCCACCCAGCTTGGTATTGAAGCAGGAGACCCCATACTTGTCACATCCTTCAGTCCATCAAAAGGTATTACTAATGAACCTGTAGCTAAGTCAGCGATATGTGTGTTTTCTTTACAAGAAATAGATATTAAGTTTAATGAAAATGTTCATATGTGTTTCAACGGTAGTACTAAATCTCGCAATATGGGCTACATATCAGGGATGATATCAGATGGCAAATGTCCCAGTGTGGGATCTACAGGCAATATACTTAATTTTTGTGAAGTTGGTCTTAAGATAAGTGGTCTATATCCTATAAGAACTACACCTGTTATCTCCTGGACTGATGCTCTAGTGACTTCTGTTACAATGTCTGTAACTGGTTTACACACAGTAGCTTTTTTGGGCACTAATGATGGTAAGCTCAAAAAAGTTCTAATTGATGCAGATAAAGCGTTGCAGTATGCAAGCGATGAGCTTTTGCCAGGGCAAAGACTGTTGCCAGATACAACATTATCACCATATCAAAGAACACTGTATGTATTAGCAAGAAACTCAATAGTTCAAATCCCTACAGAAAAGTGTGCTGAACATAGTGACTGTTCCTCATGCCTCGAGTCTAATGATCCTCACTGTGGCTGGTGTTCACTGGAGAAACGCTGCACTGTACAAAGTTTGTGCCAAAAAGGCACACAAAGTGCACCCAGATGGCTGTCTCAATACACAGGCCAGCAGTGCATTGATTTTGAACAAATTATGCCAGATAGAATATCAGTAAATGAGATAACTACAGTACAACTTGTTATTAGGACTCTACCAGAACTTCCTTTTGGTGCCACATACAAATGTGTATTTGGCAATGCTCCCCCCATTGATGCTGCAGTCACTTCAAACGGTCTAGCTTGTCCTACCCCAGATATTAAACATAGACCTAAAATCTCTCAGAACCTAGATCATGCATATGTGCCCCTCTCAGTTCATTCATCAGAAACCAACAAAGATTTTGTTTCTAGGAACTTTGCTTTCTATGATTGTTCTAAGCATGCAACATGTCATTCCTGCATAATGAGTGAGTGGGCATGTAATTGGTGTATTTATGATAATAGGTGCACACATGACACCTCTGTGTGTCAAAGAACCATCATTAGTGGGGAAAACAACCCCTCTAAATTACTCAACCATGGCATTGGACATTGCCCCCGAATAAGGCAGTATAAACATCAAATTCTTTTACCCAATAATGTTCCAAAGGAGTTAGAGCTAGAGGTTGAAAACTTACCACATTTGCAACCTGGACATACAGGATTCCAATGCATTGTGAGTATTGAGCTGGCTAATATGATTTTACCTGCAAGAGTTGAATCAAACCACTTTATTGTTTGTGACAAAACCACTTATTCTTATGAAGAAGATGTTGGGGAATATAATGTCAGTGTTAAAGTGGTTTGGAATCATAAACACTACATAGATACCATAAATATAACTCTGTACAAATGTGAAATTCTTGGGTCACACAGAGAGCATGCTGATTGTTCCCTTTGTATCACACGCAACTCGGTTTACCAGTGCACATGGTGTGGAAATTCTTGCTCTTACAGTGAATCATGCCTCGAAAACCCAGTAACTGAATGTCCCAAACCTCGCATAGATATGATTAAACCATTAAGTGGGCCCATAGAGGGTGGAACAATTGTGACAATAGAGGGTAGTAATCTTGGGTTAAGGGTTGAAGAAGTTACTGGAAAAGTCCGGATTGGTGAAGTACCCTGTGAAATCGTGGATTTTGAGGTATCTGTCAGCATAACATGCCGCACTGGAGCCTCGAATGGATCGTCAGTAGCACCCGTAATTGTAGAAAATGACGCTGGATATACAGAATCGTCAGTCTTGTTCAGCTATAAAAATATAAAACTTCAAGGTATTTACCCTACACTTGGCCCCGTGTCAGGTGGAACTCAACTGGCAATTGGAGGGCAACACTTAAATACTGGATCAGCAATTTCAGCATACTTAGATGAACTGCCATGTTCTGTAAATAAAACTCAAACATCAAATAGTAGACTAATATGCATAACTCCCAAAGCTAATATGCCTCGCGTAATTCACACGATAACCGTCGCTATCGATAATGCTAATCGCACGCTGAACGGCGACCTATATAATTATACAGCAGACCCAACTATAATGGAAATTAAGCCGTTAAAAAGTTTCGTGTCTGGGGGGAGGATGATAACTGTTCATGGTACTAATTTAAACACTATCCAAAAACCATTAATGAAATTATACTATGGTAATGAAGAAGTTCCTGTTAATTATACATCATGTGTCGTACTTAATTCAAATCAAATGGAATGCCCAAGTCCTGCTATTAACAAAAAGTATTTCGAGATTTTGCAGGCAACTGCATCTCAAACAAGTACACCGCAAATAGCTATGAAAGTTGGATTTGTCATGGACAATGTAGAAACTATGCATGATTTGGAAAAATACTTCAATCCTCCAAGGACTCACATGGTTTTTGTAGAGGATCCTCACGTTTATCAATTTCCGAACAGAATTAAATCTTATAAAGGTGATCCTCTCGTCATAGAAGGAGAAAATCTAATAAGAGCTAGTGATGAAACAGACGTGGTCGTTACAATTGGAACTCAGCCATGCAATGTTACGAGCCTGACCATGCAACAGCTTCTTTGCACTCCACCCGAAATTCAACCGCTAAATACTGATGAAAATGGTGTTCAAATAAGCGACATTACTTTACCCATGGTGGTGGTGAAAGTTGGGAAAAATTTAAGGTTTCCTATTGGATATCTTCATTATGAATTACTAAGAAATTACAATTTTCCACCTGAAGCAATCGCAGGAATCGCAGCCGGTACTTTTTTCTTGGTGCTCATCTTCATGATAGTATTAGTCGTTTATCGACGCAGAAGTACAAAAGCTGAAAGAGAATATAAACGAATACAAATACAAATGGATACATTGGAAAGTAATGTAAGACTGGAATGTAAGTTAGCTTTCGCAGAATTACAGACCGATATGTCAGACTTGGCAGCTGATTTGGAACATTCGGGCATCCCAACGCTTGATCATGTAAATTACGTAATGAAAGTATTTTTCCCAGGTGTATCAGACCATCCGATTTTAAATGTCCAACGACAATTTATAAACACACCTCGGACTAATTACGATGCAGCCATGATTCAATTCGAACAACTTTTGAACAACAAATGTTTCCTTTTGTCATTTATAGACACTTTAGAAGCACAAAAATCTTTCAACATCCGAGATAAAGTCAATGTAGCTTCCTTGTTGATGATAATTTTGATGGGGAAAATGGAATACGCCACCGATATCCTCAAGTCGCTTCTACTGCGCCTTATTGACAAATCCGTCTGTAACAAACATCCCCAACTTATGCTGAGGAGAACTGAAAGTGTTGTCGAGAAAATGCTTACCAATTGGATGGCATTGTGTATGTATTATTACCTGAAAGATTACGCTGGTTCGTCACTTTTCTTGCTATTTAAAGCAATCAAACATCAAATCGAAAAGGGTGTGGTTGATGCTATTACTCACGAAGCTCGTTATTCTTTGTCAGAAGAAAAACTTTTGAAAGAGCAGATTGATTATCAAATCGTGACATTGCATATTGTACAAGATGATTTCGATGAAAAGGTCCAATGTAAAGTTTTAGACTGCGATAGTATATCGCAAGTGAAATCTAAAATACTTGATGCGTTGTTTAAAAACACCCCGTTTTCATTGCGACCATCCGTCCACGAAGTTGATCTCGAATGGCGACATGGGAGAGGAGGGCATGTGACACTTCAAGACGAAGATGTTACTACGAAAACAGTCAACAGCTGGCGGAAGCTGAATACACTGGCACATTACGGTGTTAAGGAATCCGCGATTATGTCGTTGATATCACGACAAAACGATAGTTTTAATACTTCTTATAAAATTCCTTGCAAAAATTGCACCGGAATTTATTGTTCAAACTCCCATATAAGAGTGTACAACAGTGACGTCAACGATCAAAATGTACATTTCTACCACTTGGTGAGGCCTATTGAATACCAACATATTATTAACAAATCATCGGAACACAGTCACAAAGCTATACCGGAAATATTTCTTACGAGGCTTTTGTCAACAAAAGGCACAGTCCACAAATTTGTTGACGATTTCTTCAGCACAATACTTACAGTGAATGAAGTACTGCCGCCTGCTGTTAAATGGCTGTTTGACCTCTTTGATGAGGCTGCTAGGACCCACGGTATTTTGAATCCCGAAGTGGTCCACGCTTGGAAATCCAATAGTTTACCTCTGCGATTTTGGGTCAACTTGATCAAGAATCCCGATTTCATTTTCGATATCAACAAAACGGCAACTGTGGATTCGTCTCTGTCTGTGATCGCTCAGACCTTTATGGACGCTTGTTCGTTAACAGAACACCGATTGTGTAAAGACTCTCCATCAAACAAGCTATTATTTGCTAAGGATCTTCCTACATACAGGGATATGGTGATACAGTTCTATCAAGCCGTTTCGCAATTACCTCAGGTGACAGATCAGGAACTTAGCACATCGATGCAACAACTTTCTGTGCAGCAATTAAATGAATTCGATACACTTTCTGCCCTAAAAGAACTATACATATATGTGAGTAAATATAGAGAACAAATAATATTAGGGTTAGAAATGGACCCACTTTGTAACAAAATGCACTTAGCTCATAAACTAGATAACGTAGCGTGCACAATGGAAGGTGACCCTACGTCTATATGCTGACTATATGACAATTCGCATAACGATTTAATTGCATTTACATAATTTTATTTATACATACCTATTTTGTAAAAAAGCTTTAATTTATTCTGAAAATACTCAGATCTAAAACAGATGTTTAAAAAGACTGTAAGATATCAGTTCGATTAATCTAGTTAGGAAGGTTTATATGAAAATATTTTTTTCAGTGGATAATATGGAATAATTAGTAAATCTTAAGAATATCTATAAATAATAATTACCTTTTAAATGTTTTTGTAAAGTCGGAATCTCATTTTCGTTATCGTATACCAGTATTTGCTCTCCTAGTGGCCATATTTAAGTGTCCATCTATTTTTTATTAAGGTACTACTTAATACTAGGTCAAAATTATATACATTCATTGCTCTCTATAATGAAAAATCATCTATTATTGTTTCTTTAAGTACGTAGATCTGGCTTTGTACCTCGAATAATTTTATATAACTGAGTGTATATGTATCTCAAAATATTTGATGTATTACGCTTAGGTGTATGTGTAAAGAGAGTTAAGTTTTAAGTTAGGGAAATGTTGTGATATTTGTATTTGGAATATTCATAACACAGTATCAGTTACCTCTTTGTAAAGTGTGTTAACATTTCTACTGTTTCTTGATTGACAGGCACCTTTGAACTACGATAAAATAATAATGAAGCAGAGATTGATATTCCGGGTCCTAAATACGAGGAGAGTACATTTTTTCTGTCTCCCTTGCACTACGAGTACTTATATATTTGTAATACGCAGGAGTTATTACTCAGATCGGCTTTAGTTCAGTATGCTTAGTGTAGATTTTCGGTCACAAAATACGTCTCTAACGCGTTTGCGTTAAAATGTCAAATACTATGGGAACAGTTTGTTGCCGTTTCGATCCGCAAGTGGCGCTGCCAATTATTCCATAGTAATTGAGACGTTTACGTGAACGCATTCGAGACGTTTTTATATGCGAAAACTTACACTAAGAGGCTCAGCTTCTTCACCATAAATTTTACACTTTCGAATGTCCAGGGACCCGATTTTTGAAAGAACATCAGTCGAAAGCACGATTCCAGTGGTGAAAGATTGTACTGAATATTTACTAGCATAAATTAAAAAATTGCAGCTCTATCTTGTTCCTAGAATATTCTGTAGCAGTTTAAATACTATAAGAATTTTGGATAGGTATGTAGCGAAAAACTGCAATATGTAGGTACAGGTCAGTAATGATAATAATTTATTCTTTTACGCACTACAAAATGCAAGTTTTAACGTCTCATTATCATTTTGCTGTTAGAGTTACAAATATACTATGACCTCCATACATAGATACTGCTTGATCTCATTTTGTTTCTTGCTCAATTAAATAAGTATCTTCGCGAAATCACTTCACAGAAAGATGCAGTCATTCGAAAACACTGAGACGACGCGACGCGATTATAATATTCCATTTACAAAATATTTTAAGATAGAAGTATTATCTAGATGTAACTTTTTAGAAACTTAAGGCAGCGTAAATTCACCCGTCTCTTAAAATTTTATATTATTGACCTAGAAATATACTTATTTATCAAATTATTGGCCTTTATTTCTGTACAAGCCTCAAGTAATTGTAGAATATTTAATATTCTGTCAAAAATATTTTAATAGCTATTCAACTTTTATGCCGCTTTACCTTACCTTACCCACTCCTTCGAATATGGACTGTTCATCCGATTTAATTGGGAGCGTGAATTCCCGAAAAGCACCTAAAAATTTTAAGTTTGCAAACTATAAATAAAACAGCAAAATATTGTTAAGTATATCGCTTTATTGACATTCAACACACGAATAAATAAACTATTAAATTAAACCATTTGCGCAATTAACACAATAAGCTCCTTCCATCAGTAACTTGTAGTATTAAATATATATCACATGCGCAGGTTGTACACTTCTTGCTATTATATTTATCACTCGTGTATTGGCATTTGTACTTTCTAGTTACTAGAATCTAGTAGATTGATAGCATTTGTCAATTTTTAAAACCTTTGTATCGCCGCCTCGTGCACAAATGCCTGGGCACGGTACAGCGGTTTCAATCAATTTTGGGTATTGCAAATCACTACACCATGTTCACTACACAGTATTTTCATCTCTTCCGTCCGTAAACGTCAGAGCGACAAAGTAGCAGTATAACATAAGTGTCACAATCTTACAAAACAACGATATTTTACAAAATCCCGGGTCGAAGTGTCCACCGTCCGTTACGCGGACAATAAATGGCTATTGCTTGTTCCTGTTCAGGGATACACAATGAGTTCGACAATGAGTGATAATTAATTAATGAGTGATGGGAATTAACTAAGGTAGGTACGTTCCAAAATACATATTCAGTTAAATTGACAGGTGAGATTTTCCATTTTTTTTTCTTTTGTTTATGAGTAGGTATATTCACGGTAGGTATAGATTGTAGAAATTAATACTGTTCTTCAGACATAATAGGTAAAAACAAAAGTTACTGCAAATTACAAACAATAAATTTATGACAAAGACAATGTTTTGGCCCGAAATTATACCTAAATGCAATAACAGAATTACATACACAAATATCAATCGTATATACGTAAAATTCTGTTACAGAAACTTTTACATTTAAACTTGCATTCACACATCTGATTGTATTGTACTTTGGACTCTGACTTTTCCATCATCAACTTCTTTCACAAAAAGGAGGTAAGGTCCAGTTAATTTCACCACGTACGAAATTTATACAATCTAACCCTTTTTAAGGCTACTGAGATCAAGTTTTGGTCCAAACTACTTTGATATTTATCCACAACTTTCACAGACCGCTGCAACATTCGTCTATTATCAGATAAGGTATGAGTTGCCTTAGTAGCATCGTAAATCATAATACACCAGTAGTGATAAATATAATCTCATAAGCCAAAATAACATTTACTTCGTATAATAATTAAAACTAGAACTCACTTCAATAGTCAAATTACTGAATGTCCAGCTTTGTAAAACTAAGTAGAATTTTACTGACGTTCAAATTCAAATACATTTTAAAGTAGGTACACTTTAATTTTCACTGGGTATACTGTACTGTATTGAAAATGCAGTCGTTCGCCTCGTCGGCAATAACGTGACTAAATGGCATGTTCATAAAACAAACAGCATTTAAAACGCAAACACATTTCCTGAAAGCGAGTTCCTAGTCTTTGTGCAGATTCTTAAGACTAGGTATATGTGCGAATTGGTTATCTTATTGTTTCTTCTATGGTTATCGTATCGGACAACTGGCAGTCCCGTAACCTAATACAGATCGAATATTTGTTTTCATCACACTTGTCCGTAAACGGTATATAAACATACAAGTTCACTTGGCCGCAATGCCCCATATAAAACCCTCGGGCTTTTTCTTACCATTAAATCGATCGGTAAGTAACAGGCCTCCGGCACGCAGTTTTTCTATCATATAGTTTTATACATTTACTCGCAAATGTGATGAAAAACATTGTATGTTACACGGGCGGTACGGGAATTACGAACCTCGTCTCAAAAAGCCCTCATTTTTTGACTTCAGGCTTCTGCTAGAGCAACGGTCGTAATTCCTTACTTACCGCCCTTAATACACAATTCACTATAAACGCATTTATTTCTCTATTGTCTTTGTAAGTACAGATTGCGAACATTTGTTCTCAACACACACTTAAAATTCGACAAAAACCGTTTGCACACTACATTGACTTCAAACAGATATAAAAATTGCGCATATTTATTTCTTCATTCCAATAACACCGTAGCAAAATTTCAACATCTAAATCTACATATAAAATATCACAATGTGGAAAACAAGCGAGCCACAGTTATTCGTTTTACAATGGAATGGGCATCTGAGATATTTCTGCAGCACGCTGCAACATGGAATTAATTTATAATTTGGACAATAACCCGGCAAAATTCTAGCACTCACCTGTTCACGCTATTAGTATGTCACATCATAACCACTAACCATTGACTATCTTATTACGTTTGCGTTGCCATATTAATTACAGCCAGACTTATTCTAGTAAAGGCTCGGCATTGCGGGCCACGCCGCGTATACAATACACTGATCTAATTCAGAGCGTATTTTTCATGAGCTTGCTTTTTGTGGTTTTTTATCTAAAGGATCCCGGTAGACGATGGTGGCCGACTTGATGAGGTCGGGTTCATCCTCGGAGGCGTATTCTACGCCGGCCATGTCTTTGGACGCGCACTTGTCGTGTGCCATGAGCAAGCCGCCGGCCAGGCCGACCAATGCGCGATCCAGCCAATTCACCGGGTTCGCGTATATCAGCCCGCCTTCGTAGAAGCCCAAGTGCCCTCCATGAGCGATCTCCAAGAACATTGTCTTGTCGTGGGAACCTTTCGAATAAAGATATCGTTTTAATACAAACTGATTAAATTTACGGTGTCAACGCTATGAAATCTTATCGGTTCCTGTACCTAAGCAAAGTAATAATACTAATAAATGAGTTGCTGATTAATAAGAAATACATAAGTGTTTGCGGATGCATTGAAATTTTATAAGTGCTTGCCATTTCAAACGACAATTTGAATAAAATAATAATCGATCAACCGATTTTGAAAAAGAACACCTTGAAGTCGGTTAGATAAGAACTTCAAGGGCTCAAACATATTTAAGTAACTAAGCTATAGAATAAGTTGGATCCCACGCATTTTATAATTAAATAACGTTAGCATTTTGTAACAAGCTACAAGCTCGTCATATTATGCTTATTAAGCGAACAATTCTAGGTAATCATCAAAATACTAAAGTGGGTAACGGGTTTGAGTGCTCGATGTCGATGACTAATCATTGAGTCATCCGTGTATTGTTGTATATCGGAAAGATTACGGCACACTTACTAGCAAATTCTCTAATAAGAGGTAACAGCGGTTCAGGGACGATGGGGTCGTCGCGCGCGTTTACGAAGACCATCGGGGTCTTTATGTTGTGCAAGTAGAAGGCCGACGAGCTCCATTTGTAGAGATCTGCCACGGACTCGAATCCGTGAACTTTCCTGTAAAGAAATAAATCACCTATAGTTAAACGAGTTTAACTCATAAAATTCTAAGATAGGAACATAGGACCACTTGAAACTCGGGTATTATGGGTCGTACAAGTAAAAAGATTTCGCTTTAAAAATTTAGAAAACAAAATAAGTATAATTTTACGACAGCTCTGGGTTATGTAGGTAGGAACTAACCATAAAAAATGTTAAAATAACACAATTTAACCAAGGTTGACTGGAAGAGATGATACGAAAGTATTTAATCTTGATCTTAATGATATTTATTTATTTACTAGCTGTTGCCAGCGACTTCGTCTGCAAAGAATTCGTTTATCGCTATCCCGCGGGAACTACGCAATTTTCCGGGATAAAAAGTAGCCTATGTGCTATTCCAGACTTTTCTCTATCTGTGTGCCGAATTTCATCCAGATCCTTTGGGCCGTTCTGGCGTGATTGAGTAACAAACAAACATTCATCCATCCATCCATCCATACTTTCGCATTTATAATACTAGCCGTTGCCAGCGACTTCGTCTGCAAAGAGTTCGTTTATCGCTATCCCGCGGGAACTACGCAATTTTCAGGGATAATAAGTAGCCTATGTGCTATTCCGGACTTTTCTCTATCTATGTGCCGAATTTCATCCAGATCCGTTGGGCCGTTCAGGCGTGATTGAGTAACAAACAAACATCCATCCATCCATACTTTCGCATTTATAATATTAGTTAGATTAACTTTGGCACACAAAACAGATTGTAAACATGTGATATAGTTTCAGTTTCAGCGTGATATGATCTCGCATTTATAAGTTTGTATCGATATCGATAGCGTCTAGGGAGGTAGTTATAGTCAGTGGTTTTTGTAGTTAATTAGCGAAAAAAAGGGTAAACTTCAAAGAAAATAATGGTGAGCTGATATTGTTCCTACATCCACTAAAAATCTTCAGCAAAAACCTGACGCCATCAGCGAAAGAGTAGGTACTATTTGTAGTGAATTTCGTCAATATTAGATCAAATAAGACAATTAATCTAACAAGTTTTGTTGTTATACTGTCTATGTAAACATGGCGGGGTGTATGTACACAGTTACGTCAAACCATACTAGGTATCTGATACGTTAGTTTACGTTACATTTCATCCGCTCAGTCACTCACCCATTACGCTATGCAGGGCCGGATTTAAGGGAGGGCAACCGGGGCCCCGGGGCCTCCACAAAAGAGGGGCCCCCACAATAGACTTCGAAAAAAAAATCAAATTGAGACTAATAAACAACTTGGACAGGAAAATTATTTGGGGCCCATGGCCTCCACTCCTTTCTTGCCCAGAGGCCTCCAGGCTTCTAAATCCGGCATTGACGCTATGCGTTTATAATTTACGCAAACTGCGAACAAATTGCCATGTCGATGTTACCTATACTTTAGTGCAGAAAAACCTGCACAGCGAATTACCGGCATGGAAAATCTGATGCGTTTGTGATACGACCACTTTCACCCGCAGGTACTCTTAGGTCCCGAGTAAGCGAGTTAACCAGATTCTTTGCCTCCCTTTCTCTCCAAAGGTTTGTTAAGTGGGATAGAGATAGACAAAGTTAAACATGGGAAACGACGTGACTGGCCTGATTTGAAAAGTGTTGCACTAATAGGTACGTAAGGGAAAGGCTAGACTTGATTCTGGCGAACGATTAGTATACTTACCTCGACTACATGCACCTAAACGTATGTTTTTCACACACACACATACCTACACGGGTAATAGGAAGTCAATAATGATGCACGCAAGCAAAGAGCCCGAATAAATCACGATGTAAATAACCCTTTGCTTTTAAAGTGAGAATAAGAGTAATTACTTTAAAAGCTAATTAGAACAATACCTTTAGCGATTAGTATCGGACACGTGTTGCAGTAAATGAATTCGAATAAATTAGTCACAATTCAATTACCTTAACGATTTTGAAAGAATTTTAAACTGTATGTAAATTGATTTTTAAAGAATGGATAAGTAAATGAAAGCGCGGCCGGTATCGTGTTTTTATCTACACCTACGTAAAGCAGATTTTTTTTACAACATTGTTTGGTACAGTCCTTCAATCTGTTCAGCATTTTGAATTGGCTCCTAGACACTATATAACGTGGGTGGCCCTGGTTTAGAGTGCTGGTCTGTGGTGGGCTATTGATAAATCTCGACGTCGATCAGTGTTTATGGAAGCTAATAGTTACACCACACACCTGGAAGCCGCGTCCGAAAATAGAAATCCACATCAAATAATAAGAGCGAGCAATGTGTTTAAAAAAATCTGACACGCACGCCTAAGCCTCGGCGATAGTTTTCATACTTCATTTTTTTTCAAAGGCACTCACAATTTCGTCAGATCTGTTTGTTTCGTCCGGTTTGTGTTAGCTATTTGAAAATAGTCGAAAACTCATAAAAATAGAATTAACGCTTACTACAAATAATGGTGGATTCGCTTCTCTTCGGTTTCTGCGCGTACCTACAGGTTTCAATAACTAAATTGCTCACCTAGAGTAGGCCTCATCCAGATCCGGCAGGGTGCCGGCAGAGACGATCATGTTTTCATCGAGGCCATGTTTGGCTTTGAGGTCCGGACTCAGCAGCATGCGTTTGTGCCGCGTGATGATGTTGCGATAGTTGTCAGTCATTATGTAGAGGTAGAACCGGCGGAAGTTCTGCCATTGGAGCAGGTATACTAGAGTGCTGGAAATTGAAAGGTGGGTGCTATTAGTTAAAAACCCTTTTACCAAGGACCGGCAGAAGCAGATGCAGCACAAGACGCTCCCTGATAGATAAACGTATGGATAACTATAAATATACACGGCACGGCATTCAGATATGTCAATGGATCCCAACCTATTTCATCCAAGGACCTCATGAAGCATTGTTCTATTGTTATTAACAGGGGCCACAAGGTCCAAGAATAGGATTATCTTCATTAGTAACGTTAAAAGTAATAAAATGCCATCTTATTACATAAACTCGTAATTAACTGTTTCACGGACGACATAAATGTTAATTAAGTACCATATGTAATTAGATAAAATGATAGGTTGTACTCAGTTCGAAGTATTTCTAGCATTCGAGAAATCGAAATCTTTTTGAAGGAACCTTACCTATCTCGTAATTCTCGCAGCTATCGGGTGATTGCTTCATCCATAAAAAATGTGAAAAAAATATAAAATCTTAAAAATTTATTGTGATGGCGCTTTAACTTAACAAAGCAGAATATTTGTACGCTGCATTCAAAATCAAAATTTACTTATTCAAATTTTCTGTGTGCTGCAGGAATAAATAATGACGATACGTGAATTCAATCTAGGGCATTTGTTCAGCTTTCGCGCCATTGCAATTGTCTTGAAAGTTATGGGAATCATCATTGACGCACATACTTTAGATTGTCATACTAGGTGCTTGACACGTTCACGTGTATAAACCTGACTTGTCATTATAATTTCATTCATCTTCAAGACCTTATTCGAAAATAGCGAAAATATGTATAAAAACACAACTTTTTCAGCAGGGTTTTAATAAAATGATTATCGATTTTCACTGTGTAAAATGAGACGCAGTCCTATACGTAGATATTTTAGATAGAGAGCGTAATCATTAAATCAATCGCACATACAGGTGCATAATGTGAATATATTATATATTTTTATCTCTGTTTTAGCAAAAAGTAAAATCATCCAGTAAAAATGAGCTATTTGAAATCTCAAACAAGGAAACTTTATGTTACCCATAGCAAACCTATCAAAATGACATCATTTACTTATTTAAAAATTCAGTTAAAATTGCAGCATCTTCTTTTTTAGGGTTCAGTACCCAAAGGGTAAAAACCCTATTACTAAGACTTCGCTGTCCGTCCGTCCGTCCGTCCGTCGGTCCGTCTGTCACCAGACTGTATCTCAAGAACCGTAATAGCTAGACAGTTGAAATTTTCACAGATTGTGTATTTCCGTTGCCGCTATAACAACAAATACTTAAAACAAAATAATAATAATAATAATTAAGGGGGGCTCCCATACAAAAAACGTGATATTTTAGCCCTTTTTCATGGCTACCACTCGCCGAGCTAGATCTCAAGAACCGTAATAGCTAGACAGTTGAAATTTGCACAGATTATGTATTTTTATTGTGGCTACAACAACAAATACTGAAATCAAAATAATAATAATAATAAGAAATAAGAGCCCCTTAGGGGCTCCCATACAACAGTAGTTGTTGGCGTTTTTGCTGTATCTCATAAACCGTAATAGCAAGGAGGTTAAAGCTTTTTTCTGGTACGGAACCCTTCGTGTGCGAGTCCGACTCGCACTTGTTTATTATAGTGGTTAAAAAAATGGCAGCCAGGTATACGTTAGTATGATTGCGATGTTAATAACAGATGCAGATTGTCCCAAGGACTCAGTTTATAATCGAATCACAAATCAATACTACGAGCCACCTGGCAGGTCACAGGTGATTAATATCATTCCATTTTTATTAACATGTTTAATATTTAAATATAATAATATATCATCGTGTTGCAATCACATTGATTATCATTGATAGTCGATAAGTTTTCATAACAAAACCAAGTTGTGCTTGTGATATTATTTTAATACAAAAAATAGCAGTTGTACGTGTGATCTCCTTCAAAAATTCTTTTGGTGCTCCAAAAATGTAGATATTGTAAATGTTTTGTTCAATTATTATTATTAATAATAATTATTAATATTAATAATAATAATAGAAGATATTTATTCAACAGTTTGTAATTAATACATAATAATAATTTAATAATTGCATTCTGGTAACCATTTCAAAATGTCTAGGTAAGACGGCGGGGATAGGCTCATATGGAACGTCGCGCCATATTTAAGCAAACATTGAAACTGATAAGACTCCATAAACGCCAAATCATTCGACGTCAGACGAACTTGAATTAAATAAAACAACCAGTTTCCACCCGCGCGCCGCGGTCAATGTCGTCTTAATTGTATGGAATCTATGGATACTTACTCAATAGCATTGTATCCCTGACATATGGATATTCCTCCTATTATGTTAGAGGGCCTCTTCCGCTCCTCGCCCAAGTATTTGGTAATCAGGTTCCCGCCGAGGCTGAATCCGACCAGTATAAGCTTAGAATTAGGATAGCGCTCCGTCAAATTGTCTATCATGTAAGCATAGTCGTCAGTGTGGCCTGAAACAAGAGAAATAAAAAATAATCTCACAAGTGCATGGTGCTGAAGTCTGATTGTAATTATATAGTTATTTGAATAAAATTGTTTCCGTGTATTTTTGTCCACCGATAACTTCGTCAATTCAGCTATCCAAGTATATTAATTTCATCGATATTTAAAGTCGGTTGATGTACAAAAAAAACATAACGCGCGTTCGCTTGACTAGATTATAATATTGCCCAAAAATACGTTACTTGCAGCACCAAAAGTCCTTATGTTACGATTTAGAAATAACTGTTTTCCCCAAATCTTTAAAACACTCAAATTCTAATGTTTTTAGAAACTAGAATAGAAGAACGTTTGAAGAGATTGATGAATGTGGATGAAGCGAAAGAGGTATGTCAGGATCGTAGCAAGTGGAACAAAGTAGTCTCTGCCTACCCCTGCGGGAAAGAGGCGTGACGGTATGTATGTATATATAGAAACTTTAAGAAATTAGATTTTCAAAGTGCGCTGTCGAATGTTCAATTTCATATCATCTCGTTTTAAAATAATAATTGCAAATAGTATGTTTTACGACCTTAGAGATAACTTTTGTGATAGTGTCTTGACGCGAACTATGTCTGGAAAAAAATCGCAAAGTAGTTTACAAGAGCGGTTTTATCGCTCCTAGCTGATAAAGAAATCCAACGTTTTTATTATTTTCTAAAAGTTTCAGGCACACTTACCAATATGTATATTTATTATTATTATTACAGCTATACAAAGAGAAACTAAATAAGCTTTGTCATGCAAATTTATTCATTAACATACACGTCAACGCGTTAAATAATATGTACACGATGACAGATTGACACTGCCAAAACATCTGCATATGAATATTCAGATTCTTTCTTTTGCTATTTTAGGCTATTTTGTATTGTTTTGATGGTTAATTAATTTAAACATGACCCTAAGTAAATGTCTTATTTTCTTTAAGATGACGTCAATACTTGAAGTTTCATCGACTGTTTTGCATAATAGTGAGACGCCGGTCGATGACTAATGCGTGCGACCTTGTGCCTACATTTTGGTTGGTCACTCAGACATTCATATTATCTAGTTAACTCTTTAATAAAATCGGAACCATATTTGACAGAGTTAGACAAAACGTTCTAAATGTTAGCAACAAGTTTTATTATACATAATAGAGTATCAAGACATCCACGAAAATAAAGTCATAAGCCAATAATGGTATAATGACTACGAGATTACCCAACAAAACACTGTATATAAGTAGATAAACAATATAAAGCGACCTGTTTGTTTTGAAAAACAGTCGACCTTTGTCTCCAATAATTAGTTCTCATTACAAATTTATTGCACACTTAACAGCTCGGGTTGAGAGATTTATTTAGATCGGTTAACTCATGAAATCCAAATTTCAGTATAATTAGTAGGTAGAGTTTGACGACAGCCGAGCGTCGATATAACGAAACTTTGTTTGTAAATGGGATTCTAGTCGGGACTCTCGGGACTAGCGCTCAATTAATAAAATGCACCATCAAATAAATAGATTCCTGATCCTGACTCACTGTGGAACCTTTTCACAGTAAATATAACGTCGAATTGACGTTACATTTACCTGACAAGAAAAATCCTGGTGACTTGTGACTTTTACAGTAAGAATGTTCTACGGTGGATCAAACTCAAACTAACGACTATTATTGAGAGAGAGGAACGGTACGAAACGAACTCCGAAAATCTAATTTCGGAGTATAATTTCAGGAACCATTTGTTCCAATAATATACCAACCGTGCTAGCATAACCCTCCCCAAGTTTAAGTTTACTTAACGTGGATCGATAGCGCTTCTGTCTCTGTCCTCTTTTCTAACAAATGCATAGTTCTTTCACTTATGCTAGACGCGCTGGCGGGAAAGTACCAACTGACCGTGCGAGAAAATTCTAGAGCCGCAACCGGTACGCTTTAGAAGGCACCAGCTTTATATTTTCCCATTGGGTTGGGAAGGTCTTGCATTGTGAGTAAATTGCGATCTTCATTTCTTATGAAACCACGTAGCTTTCCACCGCTGAAATCTAACTAAGTATCACTTACCGTGCATAAACACTCCGCTTTGACAGAAGAGTCGTTTGTCTGATAAATTTGCCACGGACCTTAAACGTTACACAGTGCTCTCTATTTTATAAACCTGCAAGCTACAATTTACAAGCGGAAGTCTCTTTCTGACCCTATGTGTTAGATAGAGACTTCCGCTGGTAAATTGTAACTTGTAGCTTTATAAAATAGGGCCCTGTTATGCTACTGCCTGTTAGTGGTGGTCGTTATTACAACAGCAGATAACGTAATGCATTTTTTCACGCAACGAACAACACATTATCGAATCGTCAACTATCCTGTTATCATTATTCGTTGTCTGTTGTCAACGTTGTTCATACGCGCACTGTTGCCGCACTTGGCATAGAAGCGCAAACGAGTGCGCAACAAATCAAGTAGGTGTGTGCGAGAGATAGCGCTATACGCGCGAGCTCGCATCGCAATCGCTATTCAAATAACTGACTTTTGGTATCATTATTAGCTGTTGCTGTTTGTTGTCAGTCAGTACAATAACAAACAAGGTAACAGAGCGTTGTTTTGCTTTTGTTCCCGTACATTTTTATTACGCTACGATCGCGACGAAATAAGTATAACAATTATTTAATAATAAATACATTATCGTTTTGTAAAACAGCAATATAACAGGATAACAGACAACAGTTTACAATAACAGCTATTTAAGAATAACACAACACTGTTATTCATTATTGCAAAACAGCCGTTAGGGGCCGTCCATAAAGTACGTCACACCAATTTCATGATTTCTAGAGGCCCCCCCCCCTTGTCACAAGGTTTACTATGAAGACTGCAATTATTTTGTTCGCGAGTCACAAATTTCCAGACCCCCCCCCCCCCTCCCCCTAAATGTGTGACGTACTTTATGGATGACCCCTTATTGCCACCACTACTGCCTGTACTGTATTGGGCCATTGTGTACTGGGGCGTTCAGGCGGACGCTGGAACATCGACTCACCATAGGAGAATATTCTTGCGCCTGTAACAGGCACGCTATTGAGTGCGCCGATGTGATTGAGCACGGCGCAGCGGTAACCGTGACACTGCGAGTAGTGGACGTAGGTCCTAATGTACACGCTCTCGGAAGTGTTCCCGATGCCAGGGCATATAGCGACTGTCACGTCGTCTGCGAACAAAATAATAAGAATAAGCCAAATTCAAAAATTCCAAAATAAAACTAGGGAGAGCGATTCGTCAGGATCAATTAAAAACGATACACACGCACAAATCAACGCAAGTAAAAAGAGCTCCTAGCGATATACCTGCGCATGAGCAAAATACGGACCAAATTGGCGGGAGCGGTGGGGGACGATACTATACCAGATGCGCAAACATATCCCCTCCACTAGCCACCCAGAGCTCTTTTTACGTTCGTTGACTTATAGGTACATAAATCACGTCTTTATCCATTATGGGGTAGACAGAGCTTAAGGTAACAAGACCTAAAGGCCACATTTAGCGTGATTGTGGACGTATAGGTGGAAAAGGGAATCAAAATAGAGATGGGTTGGTAGTCGGACTACATGATTCCTAAGATATTCACCCATTCCCTCGAAGGGCTTTTACCATCTGCGCGAGAAGAGAAGCAACTGGTACATACTATGTTTTTTCTTTACTCCCAGACCAGCATGGAAGCATTAAAAACGATGGGATGATAATATTGTCAATTATGAGGATCTATAAGAAATAAAACTAAATTAAGTACTCCTAGAAAGAAATATTACCCTACTGTGATCTAGATCCAGAATAAGAAAGTTAGATATACACAAACACCTATAGAAATTTACAAATTTGATGACTAAATTCGAATGATATTTGTGTATGTTTATCTAAGACGTACAACGTATCGATTTATCAACAATGTAACATAATCCTAGACTTACAACCGGATATAATAATCTACCTATGAAATATGTACGGTAAAGAAAATGTATTCACATTCACGTACCACCGTAGAACCCTATCGCAATAAGGTGACATGTCACTCGAGTTTGAGTGACGACAGCCTGTCAATTGCGATAGGGTTCTACGGTGGTATATGGATACATTTCTCTTACTGTACATACAGGGTGCCTCAGACCATGAAGCTGTAAATGCAAGGTTCGATTCTACTCCCAAAACTGAGCATCTTTTCTTCTGCAACTTTAAAAAAAAAAACAGTCTTAATTTTTTTTTTCGTATCCATTCCATTATAGTTACATTGCGAAGTTTCACTGATCGGTTGAATTCGGTTTACGCCGGCAAACCGCAATGTAATGAAACTTGCATGCAATTCTTGCATGTGTCTAAATGGGTCTTAAATGTCATTTTCAATGTATGCAATAGCTACCGACTAAATTGACAGCACATTGATTAATGTCACAGAACTATATCAAGATAGAAGGAAAGAGTGTATGTACCTCGCGTGGCGAAAAGTTGTCCCGTGGGCTCACTTGCTCGCCGCGAACTTCAATCTGCTCCCGACCGCGGTCTGCATGTGACGTCAGTGGACGACAGATTTTAAAAACAAAATTGTTTGTTGCTCAATAGTTAATTGTTTGAACACTACCAAAAAGGTTGCGAGCTGTTAATCGAGGTATTTCCTTTCATCGGGAAGTACTATTTGTCCTTAAATATCTGTTATTAATTAAAAAACTATTTATTTTATTATTTTCATCAAAACAGTAGCGGGCGATTGTGTGCCAACGCTAGTTTTCCATTGCGGCTTTAACACAGTACATGCTTTAATTTGACGAGCCAGACTTGGCGTGCATTCAAAACCAGCGATGTAAAAATATGCTATTCAAACTGTCGAGTCGTGTTCAAGGTCGATTTCTCATTTTTTCTGTCAAAAGTAAGAATAGTGCTGTACCACAGTGCTGCACACTGCGATTGTCTTACTCGATTAAAATCGATTTTGAAAACAGAGGAAATGATAATTACGTTTTTATATTATTAATTATGCAGCTATATAATGTACCTACGTAGAGCAAAGCAAATATTATTAACAAACCGGTTATGGTTCCTTCTATATTGCGATTTTATTCCAATTTTCCGATTGATCCTGATATGAAAAATAAATGGATTCAAGCAACTGGTCGTAAAAAATGAATTCTGTTTTTTAGCATTTGTTGTTATAGCGGCATCAGAAATACATTATCTGTGGAAATTTTAACTGTCTATTACGGTCTTCAATAGGTAAGTAAAGCCTGACCAGAAATATAAAGACCCTGTCAAGGAGTCGCCACTAGTCGATTTTTAATCTGTGTTACGTAATTTCTAATTGCAAAAATAGTTCCTTAATTTTCCGCAATATGGCGAGGGTTTTTATATTTCTGGTCAGGCTTTACAGCCGTTAAAAACTTATAAATTTTAACAAAATTTACAACATTAAGGAGAAAAAAATAAAAAATCAGTTATTCAGGTCCGTCTACAACCAACGCCCAGCCAGGAATCCCCCTCTGTTGTTTCGCCGTAGAATGTCAAGCGAAACTCAAATTCTAAAATTGTTTTTTTTTTAGCGTAATATGCGTTCGTGCCAGTTTTTACATACATACGTCACGTCTCTTTCCCATAGGGGTAGGCAGAGACTACTTTGTTCCACTTGCTACGATCCTGACATACCTCTTTCGCTTCATCCACATTTATCAATCTCTTCATACATGTTCGTCAGTTTCAGGTACTCCTGACCTGCCCTTTTTTCAAAACGTCTCCTATTTTGTCCGGTTTGTACTATTAAATAAAGTAAAAAAGGTTTAAAAAAGGAAGTAATATGTATAAATGTAACGCAATTTATTGGTTACATTTATATTTTTAGATTTAAAATTATGAGCTTTCTCATTTCCTCTGTCGAAAATAATTATCATTTCCTCTGTCGGTTCTTATCGATATTTAAAATCGATAAAAATGCACCTACAATAACTGGCGTAATATAATTGAGTGATAATTATGTACGAGTAAATATTTTGTCATCACACAAATAAAGATGTAATTATTTCTTTTCACAACGAAGACGAACGTCCGTTGTCAGATATATTTCTGTGGTCGCGGCGCGGTGCATAGAATCGGTGCCGTGTTCTAATCGATCTGTGAATCGATGCTTTTGAATTGTTTTCGCGCGGTTTATGTTTCCCATCACTAAATTACGCTCGTGACGTCAAATGTCACACGCAAAATGTTACACGCTCGGTCTCGAACAAATCGCTGAACTCTTTCATTCTATCTTGATATAGTTCTGTGATTAATGTTTATCATACAAAGTTGTCAAATGAATAAAATCACTTTAACACAAAACATTCACATAACACATCAGCAGAACCTGGCGTATTTTGAGAATTCACCATTTCCGGCATTCTCCGTAACGTATGAGATGCGAAAACGTAATACCCTAATACCATACACATACATACTACATATGCCGTTCGTAATAACACATACATATTATGTATACCTACGTATGACGCGTAAGGCATGCCTGCATCGACTCATGTTATGATGTCATCAGCTTCTTACAGTACAAGGCCACCGAACCCGGAATTCCCGGAATACCTCCATGTACCGGTAAATTAGGATCTAATCTACTGTGTTATGAGAGGGTTTTTGCAGTATAGACGAAAAGAAGACCGTTGACTAGCAATTTAATTCGTCCTGAGACTTGCTTATAGTTATTAAGTTACGTACATATGTATAAAATATTACCTATAGACTCCGACTCCCCTTGTATGCAATACATGTCATGGGGGTCTTTTTAACAAAATCGATTCAGAATATCTAATTCTGTGTCTGATTCACCGAACAAAGTGTGGTAGAGGTATGATACCTAAGGAGTAGAGTCATCTTCCAATAATAATACAAAGTTTATGTAGGTAAGGTGAATAGGTAGAATTTTTACTGAGCATAACTCGAGTATTCTATATTTTTATAGGTTTGAAAGGAACTTGTAAGGGATTTCCTGGTAAGGCCTGATTAAATTTACAAATCCGAGGTTTTGGTATTTTCTTCAAATGTATGTTGTGTCAAAAAAAGTGAAGTCCTGCCTGATGAGTACGGACTAAACCATTTTCAGTAGCTAGTTTAACATGAGTGCGTGTTTAGATATTTTTGAACGGTTGGCTGCTTAGATATTGGAGAACTCGACTCAATGTATTTCCCGCATACATTTTTGTATATACCTATAGGCTTCAGTCTAAAAGTTCGTTAATTTACGTAGTACTCAAGGGGCTGGTTGCCTGATTCATCTAGCTAAGTCGACTAAGTTACTGTCGTAAGAGTTTTATAGGTTCTAGTAAAAATTACCGTGTGAGTGTGACGAAGAGTAGATTTAGTTATTGTTACCTAGGAGGATTACTCATACCCTGATGATTCGAGCGTGATATTATGCAATGGGTGCAGAACAATTACTATCTCAGTGTGAAAACCTGTTTCGTCGATGAAAAATTGTAAATAGAGTCACGTAATTCAAATACCTACTTCTTGTGGACAATATTTTATTCATTTTTCTTCAGCTGATTTATTACACTACAGACCTGAGACTGAATTACTTATGTACTAGCAGCCAGACTGGTTATTATCACAATAGATATAGATTTATATCGAATTGTTGACCCATGCTCGCCGCGATTTAACCCGTTTAATAGCCACGTACCTAGTGCCTTAGCTACCTATACGTCAAGCGGAATCAATATATGGCTATATTTCGGTCACAATGTATATTTTACCATCTTTACACAAACCGGAAAAAAACTTTGCAGCCTTTCCCACAACTGTATATTGAATTGACATACAATATACCTACATATAATAATGTACGTGCATGCAAGAGACCTTTGATTGGACGCAGTAATAATATGAGATATCATTTTGTAAGTATGTCATAGCTACTCTAAACTTCTTTTTATCTGGCATTTGTAATATGTATGTATTTATGGAGAAAATCATTAGGTGAAAGTGTTGCTTGTGTGGGTTAATGAATTGATGTTGACCTTGCCCGACAGATTTAATTGTAATTGTAATTCTTAATTTTAATTTAATTTAATATAGGTATAATTAATTTTAATTTAATTTAAGTAATATAGTGTATTCGGGTAATTCCGGAAGTCGTGTAATTCCGAATATTATTAAAATCAGTCATATTCTGTCGTAATAAGAGTACCATTTCGGAGGTAATCGAAATCGAGCATTATTGTAGTATAACGGAATATGACTGATTTCAACGAGTTTCGGAACTATCCGAAATTCGAAATTATCCGATTTCCGGAATTGACAACATTTCATTTTTATAACACCTGAAAATTTATATATGGTTCGAAAGCATTTTGCCTCCTGATCACTAAAATAATATATTGCTTATTATAAAAAATAAAAATTTATTAAAAATATGTCCTAATTTTACCAAAACTACCACAGGATAGGTGAAACGCCTTTGCTTTTTTCACGAGAAAAAATAAGCGATCATAGTTTAGTACTTTTGACAACTTCAAAGTACAAGGGGAGCAATTCTGAAATTCTATTTTCGAAGTTCGTTGCATACCTTCTCTCTCACTCTCAAGATAATGACTATTATTAGTATGAGCAGAACAGCACGAAGCGAACCTCGAAAATCGAATATTGGAGAATAGGACCTGACATTGTCAATTTGAAATTAACGTCAGTTTTTTTTTCTATAGAGAAAAGACAAAGGGATAAGTGTGTATTCTGTGATAGTACCAGAGTTACGCCCTTTTAGAATAAGCACAAATTAATAAATTAATTATAAATTAAATTCAAGCCCTAGCGAAAAAATTAAACTGTCAGCATGTTCATCTTTTCAAACAAAATACAGAGAACCATTAAAATTATAGGCTTAGAAATTATGAAATGTTGTCAATTATCCGATTTCCGGAATTACCCGAATACACTTATTTTGATATCATTGAACAAATTTTACTTTTGATTTTAATCACCAATGAGATACTGCCGTGAGAAACTACAGTATAGGTGACGAATTTTTTAATTAAGATATTTAGCATGCAGAGCCACTGACTTGTGGACATTACAACTTACAACCATAATGCCCGTTGTGTGACCCAACAACAAGATAGTGGGTATAGAGTCTTGTTAGAGCCCGTATTGGCAAAAAATCAATTCGAATTGACGATTGACGATTGAGGATTGACCGATCAATTCGAATTAACGATTGACGATTGACGAAACTAATTCTAAATTTGCTGATTGAAGATTGACGATTACTAATCGTTAATTCGAATTGATCGGTCAATCCTCAATCCTCAATCGTTAATTCGGATTGACGATTACTTTTTGTGTACCTACCTAATGTCCTTTTTATTTAGGCCATTTTTCGAAACTGACCAAATGCGTTCAAAAGCGGTGTCTGAGTTTACCAAAGGTTCCGAAACATGTTTCCGACGGCAATATGAAGGATGTCCTTATTGGAACATTTTCGGACCTTCCTTGAAATTAACCGATAGCGTTCAAAATCGATATCTGAGGTGCCCAAAGGTTTCGAAACTTGTTTCCGAGGGAAATATTGAGAGATGTCCTTTTTTGGAACATTTCTAGAAATAACCCGATTGCGTCTAAAATCGATATCTGAGGTAACCAGAGATTTCTAAACATCTTTTCGACTACAAAACACGTCCAAAAAGGCCCTTTTTACGTCGTGAAAATACGTCAAATATGTGAAACATTTTTCGGAACCTTTGGGCACCTCAGATATTGATTTTGAACTCAATCGGTTGACTTCAAGAAAAGTCACCAAAATGTTCCAAACCCAATACAGAGCCTTAAATATTGCGTTGGAAACATGTTTTAGAACCTTTGGGCACCTCAGATATAAATTTTGAACGCAATCGGTTGGTTTCATTTCAAGAAATACTGACATCAGGAACATGTTTTCGAACATCTGGGAACCTCAGGTATCGACTTTAAGTCCAGTAAGTAAGTCCCAAAAAAGGACACCTTTGAAAAGTAATCTTAGGGAATGGTTAATCTAGATTGAGAATTGATTTAATCCGAATTGAGGATTGATGCGTTAATTCTAAATTATTCAATTGGATTGACGCGTCAATCAGAATTGAATCAATTCGAATTGATCAATTCGGATTGATCAATTCGGATTGACGCGTCAATTCGATTGATCAATCTGGATTGATTTAGTTCAGATTGATGCCAACACTGGTTAGAGCCAGACCCTGGTTAGAACCAGACCTTTAAAACGTAAAGGTTATGAAAAAAAACGATATTATACCGGTATATGTATATCGTTTGTGTTTAAAATTTCGTTCAAACAAATTCTATATTCCTTCATAACGTTATATCATATCATAACAGAAAGAAATCCATAACGTTACAAACTACGCCACACGGGTACAGGGGTGCGGGGTAGGAAAACAAAGGGGATCGGAGATCGCGAGCGTTATGCAAAAATAACGGTTATTAAAGGTCTGGCCCCATGTAAGACCCTGTATATCGTATATCATTATCAAAATCAGTTTTTTAGCAAAATGGTTAAATCAATTAGTCAGGCGTCAAGATTTTTTGTACAGATCAAGCTTACTTTTTGCATATTCAGATTTATAAATCAGACAAAATAATAACTAGAACATAATAATCGTCAGCATATCAACATACCTTCATGCTCTGATCCCACAGGTTCATAGAGATCATAGGTGAGTGTCGACCTATCTGGCAAGACTAGCGATATGCGGGCTCCAATAGGCCAAGGACATCGGACCCGGCCTATGAGACTATGCAAGATTGTCTGGACATGGCCGCTGAAGCCCCACAAACGGGTTGGAATGTAGCTGCAATAAAACAATAAATTTAATACAATGTTGGTAGTAAAAATAAAAAATATATTAATTTGCATCTTCACTCTCATTCATCAGTCTTATCACATTCTTTTATATTTTATTACCATTTGTTTGAATAGTGTTAGAATTTGTATGGAATTCCCCTATTGTGTCTTTGATACTGTCAAGAATTCCATAACAAAAAGTTAAAAATAACAATGCTACTAGTTTAAAACACAAGCATAGTTTTTATAATCTTAATAATAATAGGTATAGCCTTTTTATTCTGAATTCGCTACAATTTCAGTAAGTACATGTTGTTGTTGTTTTTTTTTCTTATTAAATTGTCGTGTAATTCCGGCGTGCCTCATGGCATTGGCCTCCTCCGTGTATTGGAGGGTTTGGGCTATAGTTCCCACGCGCGCCCAGTGCGGTTTGGGAACTTAACACACACCATTGAATTTCCTCGCAAATGTGTGCAAGTTTCCTCACAATGTTTTCCTTCACCGAAAACCTCATGGCAAGTTTCAAATATAATTTTCGCACATAAATTCCGAAAAACTCAAAGGTGCGAGTTTATAATCTTGAAAACACTAAATTTATACACACAATCATGAGAACATAATAATTGTAACAGCAGCTAATAATTTGAGACCAAAAGCTAGTCACCAAAAGAATTGTATTTATTTATTATTTGGTTAAGACAGTCATGCTAAAGAGCAAAACTCTAGTAACAAACTACATTTTTCCTAATGAATATCTTCAAAATAGGTGGATTAAACTGTTTGGCTTGTTGTGGTGGGAATAAGTTCACTTCTACAGCTGTCTGTTCAAGATTAATAAATATCTGGACCTGCCATTTTAATTCAGTCTCTGTATTTATTTACAGTCTAATATAAGACAAGTCAAAATAAATTTCAGATGTTTTGAACTATATCAATTAAAATTTTACTTGTCTCTGTCGATGATTAGCTAATTATTTCATAAACATGGTATATTGCAGTAGACTTCACAGAAAATTTATTTGACAATTTAAGAAGTTACCTATGAGAGATTTATTTTGAGTTTTACCTTTTAAGTACTTAAGGGAAATAAAGTTTAGTGTAAGTTGTTTTGTTATGAATAGATAAATACTTAACCAACTCAATAGGTTCATTGGCATTATGATAGGTACTTCACAAAGGTAGGTATGAGACAGATTAATTTGATGAGAATTCTCAACATAAACATTAAGATAGCATAAAATAAAGAAATCAATGAGCGCACAGTAACATTTAATAGGTTTTATAATAAGTACTTATTTGATTTTCATACACACATTTAGTTTAGATAACATTTCGGAAGACTTCTGTTAAAACAAAATAATTGGGGTAACCTTATTGGGTACATTATACAAATAACTTTAGTAATACTCTGCAGTTGAGGCCGAGTTGTACAACAAACCGAAAAATAAACAAAAACTACTTTGACCCTGAAAGTGTTTGAAGCTCTTTCTAGATGAATCATTAACATTGAGTGTCTTGATTCCTATTTTTCTAAGACCATAAGTAGGTAATCCAGCTCAATTACGCACTTTATCAATTTATGGGACATTGATAATTTAATATTTCACAGAATGTACCAAATTTTTAATCACAAGTAAAATAATATTAGTTGGCTCACTACGTAGGTGCCATTACCGCATGATTTACGCACTGTTGGTTAAATTAAAAAAATAGTACATCATCGATATAATAAGCGTCCGATTATCACTAACTTGTCGCCAGAAATTCACAACAATTATATTATTTTGCTTATCATTTCTCATCACATCTTTACGGTCCACTTTAAAAATATTATGACATCACCACGCACGCTTGAAACTCGTGAAAGCGTAACCACACATTTTAAAGAGGATAAAATAAAAATAAAGATTTTGCACTTACGGTTCATGAAGGAAGGGCGAAACAAATAAGATATTCTCAATAAAATTCCGATCCCTCCCATATATCACGGGTTTCTGTGGCTGGCTGTTAACGTTAAGTATACGGAAAAGTACACACAATATCACAGCCACGACGGCTAAAAGAACTGTAGACATTTTTCAGGTCGTCTGATCTTCAGTTCTTTTCAATTTAAAACATATTTAAATAAACTAGTAAACCACACCGATTAAGAATAATGAAAACAGTTCTAATCGGCCATGTAGACACCTCACTTGTGCGACGTTAAAATGACAACTAACATTTTTTTTAAATTTTGAATCCTATCCTATTTATTCTATCCCTGATTGGTTGGGCTGACTGACCTGTCAGTGTCAGGCTGACAGTCCCAAACACCAACGACCACAGACTCTCATCCTGATATATTTCTGTGAAAATGAGTTTTGAAGTGCTTATGTTGGTATTCTTTTTTAATCGGAAATCTGTGCAGTCTGAGTTTCCGATCAGACTGATCAGGAAACGGTAATCTATGTAATGTAGGGATAAGGCGTAGAAAGAAGAAAGAGAATATTATTCTTACTTCGGTCACTCACACGTGCACATATATTCGCACATTGTATAGAAGTTCGCACACATCTGTACCATGGACGTAATACAAATACATTAAACAGGACTGAGTATTCTGAAAATTTTTATTTACGAAAATAAACCATATTACAAGGGGAGAAAGTATCTTTTTGTGTTGCGCCGTACATAGAGGCTAATCTGCGCCGAGAGGGATAGCGACAAGGGAGGTGTGTCTCGTTCTTTCATCTTGCCAGCCTAAAAAAATGCTTATGATCAAAAAGTTTGACTTAAAAAAACACCATTAAAATACTATTTTCATGTTATTTTAACAGTTTTAAGTTAGCGTAGTATAAATTCATTAGTTGCGTTGTATTAAATAAATAATAAAAGGTATATTTTTGTATAGTCTGCTTTTTGGAACAAAGTAGTCTCTGCCTACCCCAATGGGAAAGAGGCGTGACGATATGTATGTATGTATGTCTGCTTTTTATTTCTAATGGTAACCCATCTAACAACTACGTTGACCATGAATCCGTGTATTGTGTCCTTGTGAGGATCGAATTTTGTCCCACATAGCAAAAATCTTATTGTCACCCTGTTAGAAAGGGACACACTCCTCCCTACGAACTATCTCTCTCTGCTCGTTTTTCAGCTGCGAGTGAACTTCTATACAATGTCACAGTATATATATAAGCTAAAGCAGTAGGGAAGATAGGCCTACTTTTTGAAATAAGTACCTACGCTCCAATAAAGCGTTAGGGTTGTCGATTTAATTTTTGTTAAATTGAATAGTTTTTTTAACCAAAGTTTGCCCTACCTATAGGTATTAGACAAGTTATCCTTCAAGTGTAGTTTTCTATAATATATTAGTACATATGCTATAGATGCAAGATGATAACAATGAAAGTCCGTAGAATTTTTTTTCACCAAAAACACGGTCTATAATATACGGCAACTACTTACTTATCATCTAAACAGCCAAACGTTTTATTTAACAGAAAAAGCATTTGTCGGAGAAGTGACATCTGACATTTCTCGTAATAAAAATAATACATACATTTTATTTCATAATAATAAGTATCATTCTTACCTTTCAACATCAGCAGGGAGTTTAAAAAACGAAAGCTCCGGTTTTGAAGAAGCCGAGTTCAAGCAGCCGTACACTGCGCAATACGCTCTTGGCATGTTTAAAACGAACACGGCCGCTCGTCTCAATGCGCCACGCGCGACTGACAGCACCGCGAGATCCGCTTAGGGGCCGTGTAAAAGCGCGTGTCTATGTGTGCGTTCGTTTCGACCGATTTGTTCGTAGATTCCCTACTGCTTGTGCTTATATGTACTGTGACAATGTGCAAATATATGTGCACGTGTGAGTAGCCGGCATAAGAATTAAGGTAGTGGATTAGGTACAATTTAAAAATCAACATAGATTTAGAACATAATTTTTATTCGAGAAGAACGTTCATGTCTAAAAGAATCATATTTTACCAATATAAAAACAATGTGAATGCTTCGCAGCATAGCTATCAAAAACATAAAATGAATTAGACAAATAGCAATTCAAAAGAAAATTATCATTATAACAATGGAGTAAAGTTCACTATATCAAGTTGTGGTTAACCTAAATGTTAAATATCATTCCCAGTCCAAGATGTTTTACAAAATGGTTTCATTTCCATAACCACAGAAAACATTTCCGCAACATCTGCTCGCTACACTGCATCTAAATGGATTTTATCCTTTTAACCGCCTGGAGCGCCTGCATCATACATTTTGAACCTTTGCGCATACATAGGAGGTCGCTATTGCACTGTGAGGTATTTATTTCAAGACATTGGCGGTTAAAAGCTTCAATTTATTAATAAAGAAATAAATATTTTGAAAATAAAGTCTTGCGGTTGGACCCAGTGTAGTCGACAAAGCTCCTAGCTGCCACATCTGACTTATAGGTGTTGTTGGAAAACGCCACTTCTTTGAAAAAAGCTCATATCTCAATTCGATACGTGAACTAAACTGAACACAGCAAAGTTCACTCAGATTGTCGATCGAATCTCAACTAGCTTTTTTCAAAGTAAATAGACAAAATAATGCACAATCGAAATAAATAGTATAAGCCCACTCGCTTAAAACAAACATGTATGAAACATTCATATAGAGGGACTAATACAAATGGACTACAAATGGACTCTCATTAAAGGGTTTAAGGGTGATTCTTTACAATAAAAGTCTTCAAGAATTTCTAATCCCATTGTGGACATTCCGTATTGATATTGGTTTTGGAAATCAGTCGTTATATAATTGAGAAGAGCTGGGAACCCGCATACGTTTATACCATGTTTACAGCTGTCTGATATCGCAGGCTAAGACAATAATGAGACATTTTTCTTCATATCTCAATACTGTCGATATACATTAGCGCGGAGGTGTTCAAAGCTTAATATAATTTTAAGCACCTTTCTGCAATATAATTGACGGTATATATTTGTGATGTTATGTATTAAATGTACACCGCAAAAGAGGGTCTGTGGATCGCTCCCCCTAAATACTTTTTACACAAGGCAAGGCATGTCTATCACCTAATAAGTTCATCAGTCTGACGTCCAAGACAATAACCATCACAACCACCGCTCTTTTGCGACAAAGGCTTCCTAAATTTACGGATATACCATCAAATCAAACCTTTTGAGCGTGACCTGACCTGCTATAGAACACTTCCAAAATAAATGTCGTAACGGTTTTGGTTGTTAGGCGCTGTTATTACACTATGATATATCGTGAGAGGTTCCATGGTGGGACACGATTAATAGGTCCTGTGGCACCGACAGCCAAATGTGCTCTATCACCCTAAAGTTAAAAATCCTTTGCATATCATAAAACTTGGCTGTCAAATTGAAAGTTCGACTTTAGCGACATACTCATTTGACAGGAAGTTGGATGAAAAGTGAGACCATTTATTTGACCGACAGTACCTATGGATGGACATGGCAGAGGCATGTTTTCTAGATTGAGACCGAGCATTGGTAGATTTTTTAAGTCACAGAATGTGGAAATCAACTTTTACCCACATTGATTAAAGTTCGGATAATGGTTAGAGTGAGAATCCAAATTACACAGAATATCAATAAGTTACTGAAGGGTAATTTTATAACATCTAAATAATAGTACTTTGTGACACTATGTATACATGTAAAACAATGTCAACAGTATTAATGTGTGATATATATATTTCCGATCGAAACAGAGTGAGCAATACTTAAATGCCTATACAATATACGTTAAGATTGCTTATTATTATAATTTAACATCTGTTGATGTGATAGAGCGTCTAGAAATCATCACTTAAGGCATTGCTATGTGAACAAACGAGGCATTGCCATTATATGGTTGCTATCTAATTAACATAATTATATTGAATCAGTTATTTTGTCATAAATCAGTATTTCGTTATTGTAATCATTATCGAGCTACACGGTCTATCGGCACGGTACGCCGTCTGCTGCAGCCGCAGCCCGCCGCGGAGCAAGCCATGTAAAACCAAGAGATCGGTTGGAGATTACATGGATCATTATAATTTCAATCAAGTCTTAAATTGGCAAAAGCAATATTCAATTGTAAAATGTCCTTACAAAAATATGATAGACAGCTATAAATATATTGCATAACTAAGTATCGTATTAGTGTACACGCCATAAAGAAAAACTTAAATATAACAAGTAATTATCTATAGTAAATACTTATACAAATGTATAGAACCCTCCATTGCAATATTACAACCCAACCCGATGTTTAACCACCAGCCTTCATGTCAATAAATATCTGTACACACCCTTAACTACGGAATACAACTACAAGGGAATTGTGACGGTGCACACTAGCGAGCGAGCCCGCCGACACTATACGAACAAAAACAATACTATCTTGTGATGATATCCAGAAATTAAAAGTATAATGGCAAAAACAAATATAATCTAGCTTACACACTAATTTTCCATGTATGTACTCTTATTAACAACTATGATACTTACTCTCAACGTAAATGTTAAATTACAGCGTAAGACATTTTAAGTTTTTAAGTAATAATGATGAACAAATGAAAATCAAAGTGCGTCTTAATGCTACAAAATAAATAATGTATTAAGCCTTCACGGGCTTGCGTGACTGTAGGATAATGACATGAAAATTCAAACTGAAAATGTGCATACCTGCAATCTTGTTTTACTCACAAGTAAAAAATATTTCCTACCCAAAAGGTATCTATTTGATAATAGGAATTCTTTCAACGAAAAACATAATATATCAGTACGACGATAAAGCTGCACCGACGTCCGCTAACGATCCCGATTACATTACGCAAATTAAATTAACGTTCATTACCAAGTCGTACATTAAGCTATTTTATAAAGTGTACATATACTGTATACAATGCTCTTCGCAGTCCGAGTACCTACCGGCGTTAATCCTAAACGTGCTAAACCCACAATAAATTCTTCAAACAGATAGCACCACTCCAAGAAACTTCACATTCCATAGTTCACTTCACAAGCACATCGAGACTGAGAGTTTGGGGCCGGTGGTTTGAGCTAGCCGGCAGCCGGGGACAACGTCGCGGCGTCAGCGGATGAGGCAGGTGAGGCAGAGCTCGGCGGAACCGATGCAGTCATCATGGCAGAACGCGCCGCACTTCTTGCACAGGATCATGGCGCGCAGGTTGCACACGCATGCGTCGTCCGCGCCCACGCTGCGGCACCGAGTCACACTCTGCAAAACATGTGCAACAGTTTAAACCTATGCCCTGTAGGCTTATTGTCTAACTCGCTCGCAATCGCCATCGTGTTCATTTTGACAGTTCACGTATGGACTGACAATTGGCATCGGAATCAGCTAACTGTCACATTCATACATGAACTGTCAAAATGAACACGATGGCGATTGCGAGCGAGTTAGACAATAAGCCTACTGGTTGACGTCTCGCTTCTATTAGCAGCTGTTATGATTTGTCAAGACACGACCCAGTTCGGTCGTGGCATGGTAGATATGTAATAGATACGCATGGCAATGCGGAGGTTGTCGTGTCGTTGTCTTCATTACATAGTATAAAACAAAGTCGCTTTCCGACATCTGTTCTGTCCCTATGTATGCTTAAATCTTTAAAACTACGCAAAAGATTTTGATGCGGTTTTTTTAATAGATAGATTGATTCAAGAGGAAGGTATGTATAATGCTACGCAGATGAAGTCGCGGGCAGAAGCTACTTTTATATATGGCATTATAAAAACACAGAATATGTTAGGAGCAAATACGTACCACGTTAGTGTTTTGGTTAGCCGGTGGAGCGCTAGACGCTCTCGGGGCTACGCTAGGCGGCCGTTGCACCAGAATGTATTGTCCCACATTGTTGCTCCTATTCTCGTTTAACTGAAGAGTCTGCAAATGAAATTTTACATACAAATTTAGACCTCGTAGGTGTAATCCATAAAATTGACACGTTAACAAAGGATCTAAATGAAAAAGCTTATCGTCAGGTCGCAGAAAAATAAGATAATGTGATGAATGATTATACATTTTACTAAAAGGGGGAATGACTAGCGCAATAAATACAAATACATACCGTTACGTCTCTCTCCCATGGTGGACAGAGACTATTTTCATCCAATCGTTACGAACTTGACATACGTTTTTCGCTTCATACACATTCATGCCTTTTTATAAAAAAACAATATGTATACCTCATTATGTGGCATAACTGAGACCGGCATCTGCCTGAGCAGCATGGGCGGCGGCGGCAGCGGGGGCGGGGGCGGCGGCACGCGCGGCGCGCGCGCAGGCCGCGTCAGCAGCGCCGGCGGCGGCCGCAGCTGGCCGCGCAGCGCGTCCCGGTTCGGACTGTTCTGGATCACCGCCTGGCAGATCTGATAGCTGCGCTCGAGGTTCACTGCGCCTGGTGGCACTTTGTTTGAGCTGCGGCTTCTGAAATATAAAAAATTACGTTCATTCAATATCAGGCGGATTTCAGAGTAGCATTCTAAAGGTTGTCGCAGATATAACCGCTCGGCACCGGAACGGCTCGCCGTCAACCAAGCGTCAAACATAAGCAAGCTAGTAACGGAAGCGGCTCGGCGCCTTCGAGGCATCCGCGCGGCTACAGCGCGCTTACCGCGAGCCAGCGACTACTACTACTATGTCAACCGCTATTTCCTATGTAACAAAACATAACGTAAATAAAGACTATGGTGTTAGTTTTGGGAACTCCTATGGTATTTTTTAACTGTCAAAAATATTTTAATAAAATCTCTAATTTCACGAGAGCAAGCCTCCCAGCTGGCCCAAGTTACATATGTACCATAAATTAAATCTCCTGTGTTTACTATGCATGAATTCTATTAAAAATTTCAATGTGTAGTTACATATACTTGCAGCTTCTTTTAATTAAATATTAATCAGAATTATTTTAGGCAAAATAAAACCTCCATGATAAAGCTACTGAAAATATTTATATGTATATAACATCAACAGCTCACTTTACCTGTTTGAGTCTTTCCCAGATTTCGATTTTTTTCCTGATGGCCTGACGATTTGAGTCATAGTGGTAGAATTAACAGATGTGTTTGTAATTGTAGTACTAGACACTAGACTAGTTGCAGGATCGAGTTCTTGTTTCACAGAAGCATCCTTCATAGACTGGCAGCTTTCCGAAGAGTTAGAAGACTCCATATTAAAGTTTGCGTCTCTATCCTCTTTATACATGCAGTTGTCATCATTCATGTTTGTGTCTTCCAAGCTGGTCTTTGAATCTTCGCTAAGATACTTTGTGGTCTCCATATTTGCATTTGAAAAGTTGTGTAATGTTATAATGTCATTTGTTAAGTTATTCTCAGCTTTCCATGATACTGCCGATGTTTTAGGTTTTGCTGGATCCTGCATGTTATCATCTGGGTAAGACACCATCTGAAAATACACATTTGATTTATAAAAAAATAAGAGGATCAACAAAACAACACTGAACCATTAAAAACTGACTTACAGATGTGTTAGTTACTTCCATTATCGGTATTGATGAATTCTGAGGCATAGGCATGGTGACAACTGCAGTAACATCTGAAAACAAGGAAAATAGTTGTAATTTTGTTGATTGTACATTAATTAAATTTGACAACTCCCTAACTAAATAAAATAACAAATTATAAGTCATACATTTTAAGGAAAACATATTTGAATAATATTTTTGGCGCGAGCGCTTCCGATGCGCTACCACCCGCTGTGGTGCCTGTGGTGATTAAAGTAGAAAATACAATACATACAATGACCAATGGCAATACATTGCAACGCCTGGTAAAATGCCACGTGATGGATGGTTTTATGCAACATTTTAACAAGACCAACGACGCGAAGTGAGATTTTTTTCAAAAATGTACACGAATGTTTATTTGCCTAAAAAATAATATTACTCTTTAAAAATACATACTTAGGTAGGTATAATTGAAATCCCGAAGTTAGATAAGTGATTATTGAAACTAGAATTGACCCCTAAACAATGATTTAAAATAAGACATGTGAAAGAAACCTTGGCGGTACATTTGCAGAATATAAATAAACTTTTTATTTTGACGATTTTTGTTAAGTTTTGTTTTTCATAAAAATATTTTTGCTTAGTTAAAAAAATATGCTATTTGTTTGCATTTTATAACAAAATGAACAATTATTGGGTATTAATCATCAATAATTATTATTGATCTAGAATTGTTGCAAAATTAAATTATGAATTGTTGTAAAATTTGCTAACGTTACTAGTGTGTTGTCAATTGATTTTTATTTATTTTACAATTTATAATGTGGTTGCGACCGATGCCGCCAGGGCTATGATTTTTTAAATTATTTTATCATACCCTTTAGTTCACACTGTTTGCAATACCTATAGCCCTGAAAAAGCGACATTAGGGATTTGAGTTTTTTTACAGATACAACACAGGTAACTTGGAGGAGGACCAGGCGATTTTTCGCGATCCTTACTCACTGAGAAAGCGCTACAGATTTTTTTAGTACGACCGACGGACAATTTATTCCAAGAATTTACAAGGTTGTTTTGTTTTGACTCTTGTTTTCACTATTAACAATAATATAGTTTTATAACGTGTTTTATAAATAGGGGTTGAATAGGGAGGCGTAAAAGCCAGAGTCACGTATTTAAGGATTAGTCACAAAGAAAGTAAATCCTGCACGTCTAGCACGACAGCGCACAAGAGTCGCGTCGCGCTCGCGCGCGAGATAGATTGCCCGTCTTTTTCTAACAGTTCGTTCTAGAAAGAGACGGACAATCTATCTCGCGCGCGACGCGACTCTTGTGCGCTGTCGTGCTAGGCAGGCTGAATTAGGTAACTGATAAACAGTAAATCCTTTGTTTTTATATGTGAAAAGTATTAAACTAACATACACATTACCCATAAGCATACACACTCAAACCCGCACACACATAGAGGGAGCCACAAAAAATATTGCTTTTATAATAAGGTATTACAACCAACAAAACTGACTACCAGGCTAACTGATCATAAAACACTAATTTCAGTTTCAATTCTGTTATTTCTAACAAAGGCTTTTGGGTTTAGGATTAACGGTTCTTGATTACCTGGAAGGACGACATAGCTACTTGTTGCATTCTTTAGATAAGATGGCAGGGGCGTAGCGTGCCTTGGTGGGGCCCCGTATAAAAAATCATTTGGGGGCCCTTATGAAGGGTAAAAAATTCTCACATTTATTTTTGCTTACGCACGTCGGGGGCCCCCGTGACCCGGGGGCCCCGTATAATTGATACGGCAGATACGGCGGTAGCTACGCCCCTGTAAGATGGCTTGGTTTGCAGTCAGCTTAGTTACAAACTTATTTCATTATTATAACTAACAGTACTTTGGCATGAAATACGGATTTCTTAACACTTGAGTAAAAATACTTTTAGTAGGTTATAGTGGTCACTTGTGTTGGGACAGTGGTGGGCAAAGTACGGCCCGCGGGCCAACTCCGGCCCGCGAAAGTATTTAATCCGGCCCGCCGAGGGTCCATCGACATGGATAGTATATGGCCCGCTATAATTACGTTTTGACGGTCGAGAAGTATAAAGTAGATTCTACTTAGTAGAATAATAGATGCATAACCTATAGGTGAAGCTAAACTAGCCGCGTAGTTCATGTGTTGCGTAATACGGGGCGCAACTCCTCTACAATTTCTTAAACTTTGTGGCCCCCCGGGAACGAGTGAACTTTCTTTCTATAATTCTGGCCCTCCTCTAGAATTTTTTAAGCTTTGTGGCCCTCCATTAAAAAAGTTTGTCCACCACTGTGTTGGGAGAATGGGTTGTGGTCGGTACTTCGGTAGCGGTCAGATAACTGTCGCAGAATCCCTTACTAGAAAAGTAACGAACCTCTGGCAATACAACCGAGAAAATGGCGGTAACGATTTCCTAACTAGGCGACCTATTGGAGGAGGTTTTAACGTTTTGAAGTAGGCACCTACCCAGGGCCGGATTTACCATAGAGGCTAAAAAAGCTGAAGCCTAAGGCGGCAAAATTGGCGCAAATAGAAAATTACAGAAAAAAAAGTAAGGCTGCGGACACGAGTGGGGCGGCAAAAATTGAATAGTTTTGGGGCGGCAAATGTGTAAATCCAGGACTGCACCTACCCCTCAAAAAGTACTGATGATGGAAAGCTAAGAGGAAGCTACCGACCACTGATTACCATCCCTAGTTGGTTAGCTCTGACAGTATCACCATGATAAAGAATCTAAACGGCACGATCCCGAGTTTTTTTTTGATAATTTATTCATTGTATAGTCATGTACATTATTTACAGATGTTATAGGAATTTTGATTAGTCCATGACGCCCTTTTAGGGCACACAATAGTAATACAGTTACAATTTAGATTAGTCAACTCTTAAAGACTAAATTAAATTTCATTTCATGCATTCTATGTCTATTTTAAATTAATAATAATGCTAAGTTGTCAAATGATTTTGGTCATGTCATGAATAGTTTTTAGCATCCTTAAATGGGTTAGCTGTTCTTAAATCTCTGGCAGTATGTTAACACAGCAAAAAATTATTTAGTAGTCGGTCAACAAACTTGACGAAAAAAACATCCTAATCCTAACTTTTTAACTTTTAATATTATAAATGCGAATGTGAATTTGTTTGTTTGTCTGTTACACTTTCACGCGTAAACTACTCAACCGATCGCTATAGGATAGTTTTCCGGGAAATTGTATAGTTTCCTTGGGTGCGCAACAACTGAATTCTTCGCAGACGAAGTCGCGGGCAACAACTCGTTTATCTCATAAAATCCACTAGTATCTCAGTAAGTAATGAATGTAATAAATTTGGGACAGGCGACTACATAAATTAATTGACTGCAAATAAAATTAAGTAACAAATTGTAATAATTTAATATTACTAAAACATGTAACAATTAAGCGCATAATAAGTAATATCAAACCAGCTTTTTAATGTGTGAACCATGTCCACAGAGAAATCAGCTATAACTTAAACTACTATGAAGCAACTATTAAATAATCTGTATTACTGGTTACATTTTGTATTAAGCCAACTTACTTGTTTCACTCATGTAAGATGAAAGTTCCATTAGGTTTGGATGTGATGCATATTTTACATCTTCATTTTCTGTAAAATGTAAAAAAAAATGTCAGATTCATATTGGTGTGATAAAAAAATTTGGTGACTCGGTGGACCCAGTCACCATCTGTATAAAGTATTTTTCAATGTCCAAGCTAACACATTCTCTACTGGTTGTCAAACCTGAGATTTCTGCAGGTGCCACAAGTGCTGTATGTTCAAATGGCTGTAAAATTAAGACAGCAGCCCTGGGCGAAAGGCTGGCAGTGAATGTGTTATTTATGATGTATGTTTATTACCATTTACGCAAGTTTTTCATTGAATAATTTCATTTGGAAAGAGAATAATATGAGAATAATATATTTAAAACAAATGCTGTTCTGTATTTTTTATTAACTTTGCTTTTAAAATACTTACGAGACGTCAGTATTGAAAGTCCTCCTGTCTCCAAAATGAATGACTCCGCATCTTTAAAATGTTCATCATAGTAATTATGAACAATATTTTCCGTGGGCCTAATCTTGTCAAATTTGACACAACTTTCTTCATCTTCCTTGATGTTTGAAGGATCAGCAGCCTGAACATTTTGACTTTCTATTTCTTGATCAGTGTTAGGATATGGTGTTTCTTTCTTCACATGTATAGTCAAAGTGTTTTGGGGAGAAGTGATATTAAAGTTGGAAACACTTTTCACATCTGCTGGAAACTCCTCTGATTCATATTCATGTGGTGAAGCAGGGGCAGAAGAATTTTTATCATCCTCTTTATTATCATTTGGACTTTCATCCATTTCTGTCACTGAATTATCACATGGTAAAGTATCACTATTAACTATAGCTTCTTGTACAGCAGCAATACTATTCAGACTGTTGTCAATTTTCAAACTTGACAATGAAGAGACACTTCTTTCATCATACTCATATACTGATGCTGTTGCCTTGCTGTCTTCACTATTGGTGTCCCCTTGGTCTTGTTCTGGGTAAGTGTGTTCATCACTGGGACAAATCTGATCATTAGGATCATTTGTCTCAACATCAGAACAGTTGTTGCTTCCTGATCCCTCACCACTCTGAGCTAAAAAACCTAAGTAACCTAACACTTCATCCTCTTCAAACCTAATTCTCTTTGCTATGCTACAATTCTCATTGTCTTCACTTAGTCTTTTAGCACTCTCAGAGAAAAATCTTTCAGTATCTGTTTTACTCGTTTCACTTTCTTTTAAGGCATTTGACTCTTCAATTGTTACCACATTAATATCTAATTCTTGCTTCATTTCACTCCTCTCTGATTCCGCATCTGGCAGAAGTAGAGGGTCAACAGGTGTTGTTGGAATTGAGTCATCTAACCTCTGTGTTGAAGAAGAATCAGAAAAATTTAAGTCAACCTGACATTCCACATAGCCCCTGTTGTGGTTCTTACCATGTTTCAAGGGTAGCAAGTCAGGAACTGGTGCTGATGATTTCGAGTTCAAAACTGCTGCCTCCTCTACAACCTCATCTGCTTTAGCTGAAGACCTGGTGACTGCTCCAACAGAACGCAATCTTTTGCTATTGCTTGATGATTTACTCTTTTTTATCTTTGGAACAGTACTAGTGCTGGTAATAGAAGCTGTAGGCCTTAGCTTGATAGTTGTTTTTAATGATGGCCTTTCCGAGTTTAAATTGAGAGCTGTTTTTTCTCGTCTAGACTTCTCTCCCCAAAAAGGTTCAAAATGCTTTAACTTCCAAGGATCAATTCTGCTTTTTTCTTTCTCAGCTTCAGACTTCATTTTTTGTTGATTTTCTGGAGTGAATTCCCCTCCTGAGAGGCTCTCTTGCCACTCTAAGCAGGCTCGGGCAAAGAATTCATTGTTAAGACTAGAAGAACTCAAGCGCCCTGAAGGGCTAGGGCGGTCTACGCTAGGAAGCAGCTGCCCCAGCTTGTACTGGTACAAGGGTGGAAGAAGGGAGAATGTGTGTTTGTTCAGCAGAGCTCTTATGTTAGTGTTAACTAGAATTGAGTCAGGGGTTTCTAAATCTATACAGCCTTCTCTAGTTTGCTGCAGTTGAGCAGCAGTGGAAAGTTTCTTCCCGCTGCGTTTTCGAGGCTTGAGACAAAATCCTGGTATACTAGCCAGCACCTCACGCATTGTAGACAGTTTAGTGGAGTTTGTGTTAGTTTCTGTGTAAGATGAAGCTGCCGTCCATTCTCGAGTCTCGGGAGGTGGTGGAGGAGGTAAGGGTTTTACTATTATCCTTGGCAAGGACCTTGAATGACTTGAGCTTTTTTTTCTCCTTTTAGATTGCTTTCTCGAGGAGTGCTTGCTAGATTTCGTTTCAGTTACCTCGCCTTCTTCTGGAATGCGTACTACGGAATATTGCTCGTTGATACTACACGACAGGTATTTACTCTCTGATGAATTGTCGGAGTACTCCATGTCGTTGTCGACGACATTTGGAGGAGACACGTCTAGTTCCATAGTGGTGATGTTTATGTTGTCTTTACCTTTATATATAAGATAAAGAGTGAGCAAACTTGAATTAAAATAATGTATTTAAGCCGACAACAGGCCAGTCACTATTTCAACCCATCGTGCATTCGGTCACTTTAGAGCACAGTTCTCATTTCCCCGTTAAAGTAATATATTTCAAATCGATCATCACACATTTACGGTTAGTATAATAGGAAGATTAAGACCCTACACGATAGAATGTATTTCTTTTCTTAGGCGCAGAACAGAAGAGCAAAATGTCACAACAACTCCAAGGAAAATGGATTCCGACCAATAAGTTGCGTTCACATTTCCGTGTGATAGGTGCCTTTGATTGCATTCCAAATTAACTATTCCGACATTTCAATGTTCAATATTTTATTATTTACTATGAACTGAGAAGAATGAAATTAATAATGCTGTAAGAAAACTTGTGATATAAATTTATTAAATAGATGGCATGGTATTTTTAATGCAGACAAGAAATTAACTTAGTAATTTCTATCAGAAATCCCCACTAAGGACAACCTTTTGAACTATGCTAGGCTTGCAGGATTTGCTAGCAAATGCCAGTGTTACCAGATCAAGAAACTGTAGCCATTTAGGCTATATTAAAGATTGTAATTGCGGTCTGTTTCAACAAGGAAGGGTTTTGTGACAGATCCATAGAATGTAACTGTTAGCGTTCACGAAATTTTTGACAGCAAAATAAATACAAAATTGAATTGCTTAGAAATAAAACAACACTTGGTACTGTATATTAATAAAGTTCTAAAAAGAATCACGGCGATGTTTTTTGCGTTTACATAATTTTCACGAACAAATTTTCAATATACATACATACATACATATCGTCACGCCTCTTTCCCACAGGGGTAGGCAGAATATATGTCTGCTTAAATCTTTAAAACTACGCAACGGATTTTGATGCGGTTTTTTTTAATAGATAGAGTGAATCAAGAGGAAGGTTTATATGTATAATACATGCATAATATACCGTGCGAAGCCGGGGCGGGTCGCTAGTATCGTATAATCGAAAATCCAAAACAACCTAGAAAAATATGAAGTGAGTATTTTACATTCTTTCACACTCACTATACAATACCAATCGATTTTATTGGTAACTAACTTTTGCCCGCGACTCCGTCCACGTAGACTCATTTATTGACAAATAGCTTTTGCCCGTGGCTTTACCAGGAGTATTTCAATCCCGTTTTTTCCCGTTAGCGTAAGAATTTCGGGAAATGCTCTCTTAATGTTCCTCTACACTCTTCAAGCAACCTACATACCAAATTTCAGCTTGCTACAATCAGTAAAACGAAAAACCCCTTTTTCCCGTTCCCATGGGAATTTTGGGAAATCATCTCTTATAGCTTCTCTATACTCCCCAAGGAACCAACTTGCCAAATTTCAGCTTTTTACGACCAGTAAAACGAAAAATCCCGTTTTTTCCCGTTCCCATGGGAAACGAAAAGCCTCTTTTTCCCGTTCCCGTGGGAATTTTGGGAAATTATCTCTTATAGCTTCTCTATACTCCCTAAGGAACCAACTTGCCAAATTTCAGCTTTTTACGACCAGTAAAACGAAAAATCCCGTTTTTTCCCGTTCCCGTGGGAATTTTTTATTAATATTCGAATTCTTCTCGCCGTAAAAACCATCTTTGAACTTCAACGAACATTTTTAAAAAAGAATTGGCCAAATTGGTCCAGACGTTGTTGAGTTATACGCTTACCAACACATTTCCCGATTCATTTTTATATTATAGAAGATAAATTTATTCCTTAGAACTTCAATTACAAAATGAACTTAAATAATATTTTATACAACCTATATTGTTGAAAAAACACAATTTGACAAAAAGCGTAAAATAGAAATTATAATTATTACATTTCAGGAGATTGACTTGAGTAGCATTATATCTAAATAGCATTTATTTAATAAATTAAAATGCAGGCGTTATTTTTATGGAACCGATTGTTATTAGTACTAAGATATAATCGATAATCGTTTTATGTGAAAGGTGTCACAAGGAAGCCTTACCTCTAGATTTGTCAATGTTAATGTCACATACAACCCTACCTATTGAAACAGACCGTAGAGAGAGAATTCAAATAATTATTTTATTGAATCAGGTTTTACTTTGCGGAGGTCCATTTCAATGAACCAAAAATCTTTACCTTGCTACTCCACTACTCACGTGCATGATAACCAAGCAAGCCTGTGCGAAATATATATGTTTTTCATGCAATCCCTCCCTCCACTACTACCACATAAAACACCATATAAATAAATCCCACAAACTCAATTATCCCTTAAACCACACTTGAATTTTATTTTATCTTTACTCCAAAAAATATACGTTCATCATTTAGAAAAGTGAAAATTTACTGATTTACAAAACTGTTTCATTATCATTATGTTTGTTACTCTATTTGGCTATTTAAACAAAAAAATATTTGGCAGCACTTGTGATTGTGCCCCCCGCCCCTTACCCATCATTCGCCATTTTGCCATCGGCATCAGTGTTGCCAACCCTACTGTTTTATCAGTAGTTTAATTTTGTGGCAATCGTAGAATTAGAGCAAAACTCATATACCCTACCCATGAAATTTCAAGACTAGTGCATTCTTAGCGAGTGCTCCCCGAGTTTGGTTTTTGCTTTTTATCTCAGCAAAAGCACGTACCTACTATTATGGGTACTAGGCAACGGATAAACATACTTATATAATGTAGATAAATACATACTTAAATACATACAACATCCATGACTCGGGCACAAACATTCGTATTCATCATACAAATGTCTGTCCCTACCGGGATTCGAACCCGGGACCTCTAGCTTCATAGGGTCACTATAACCACTAGGCTATCCGGTTTTCAAAATATGTATTATTTTAAAAAGGAGAACGAGTCTGAAAATACTTAAGATGAGGCATGAAGATGAAAGTGGAAAATAATTTATAAAAAAGTTTATAAAGAATAAAATAAAAAACTACTTTGCTTTTTAGGGTTCCGTACCCAAAGGGTAAAATTGGAAACTAAATTCTTGTTACTGACTGTCCGTCCGTCTGTCACCAGGCTGTATCTCATGAACCGTGATAAGTAGACAGTTGAAATTTTCACAGATGATGTGTTCCTGTTGCCGCTATAAGCTATAACAACAAATACTAAAAACCAGAATAATGTATGTATGTCTGTATATATTAGTGATCAATATTATATTAAGTGACCCCACACTGCGTACAGTTTGCTTTGGAGTAGGGCTCTGCTTACACTGGTTTTTATATTTTTAAATTTTTATAGATAATGGTACGAAACCCTTCGTGCGCGAGTCTGACTCGCACTTGGCCGGTTTTTTTCATTTTTTTATGTTATGATCAATCTATACATATATTCTCTCTCTCGTCGTTTGGTTCAGCGTGTCCAGAATGCTTGTTGTCGTTTTTGTTTTGTGGTCCCACCGAGGAGTCATATAACACCATATCTAAGCGGGGCTTCTATGTTAAACATGTCCTCGCGAAGACACTTGCACCTCGCAAGTCTTTTATTTGACGTCATAAATTTCAAAAGGCCAAGTTATCTTTTCGCTAAGACAGGTATTTCGCCTTTTCACAGCAGATATGGGACTAGATCCACCCGGCATTGTCTGTTGGAGTGCCACCCCCACAGGACTGTAGCTTTTACCGGTAGTTTTCGATATTTAGCCACCAAATGCTGGAACAACATACCCCCACCGATCAGACGTTTGCCTTCTAAAAATTCATTTAAGAGACATCTTAAGACAGTACTCCTGCAGAAGCAAAGTGGTTGCTCGGTGATCGACTTTAAAGTTTAAGATAGGGTGTGGGGTGTGGCGTGGACGCATGCTTGTGGCAGGTGCTCAAGGGATGGAGAGGCTTCTGCAATTTCTTTCGTTTTTTTTTTTTTTTTTAATGTTCTTTTCTATTACTACGAGTATATATATAAAGCTGATTTTTTAATATACATTTAATTAGGTACAACTTCACCTCATGATGCTCACTGTGCATGTTTTAATTAGTTTTTGCGCCGTTTATTTTAATTTCTTATTTTAAGTAAATATGTAAGTAAACAACTACTTTATTATTAAATAAGTGTTCATTTGTTTGTTCCGTGGGTTGTGGCAGAAAACCAGTGTTTTGCTCCTACGAGCAATGTTGACCACTGAGCCATGGCCCTTTTGTGCTACTGTAGCGCACACAAACTAAGGAAATGTTCTAGGTTTAAGTTTTGGCTTGTTATGTTTATATTTTATGTAACCTTGATTGTGTGTGTTGGCAGTACCAAATAAACGTTTTATCTATCTATCTATCATATTAACCCTTAAACGGGCAAAGTGTGTTTCGCTTGTTGTTTTTTTACAAAATGATGATTATACTTTGGTATTTGGGATGGAAAAGAAATATGATTTTGAAATTTTCAGTTATGTATATATTTTATATGGTTTTCAGTATGTCACTTATAAGTGACATTGCCTATTTATGTGTATACCCAGACCTGTCACACAGAACGGACATTGCCCCCTTAACGTAATAAAATATTCTTAGGACAAAAAACAATCACAACATATTTATAAACATAAACTTCCTTATTTTATAAATGATTACATAAGTATTGTCATCTTTACCCACTATCGGGTTTCCGCCGCGCGCCGGCATACTTGTACGGCATTGGGGGGTACAACGAAGCCATGGTGTCGGCGCAAGTAGCGTCCCACACCAGCGCACGTCCGTAGGTACCTTCGCGGAATCAATGACATCTCATCCGGATGCATGCCATCGTTCCGTGAGATCTGGGGCTCCAGAGCAGCAGAAACGTTGGCACTGACGAGCGCCCTTCTGAGGATGTCATTCAGGGCAGCATGACGGGACAGGAGGCGGGCACCCGAGGAGCAAGCGAGTCCGTGGTGGCCGAGGCGATCTACCGGGGCCCCACAAGAGGCACAATTGTGGTCCACGCAAACCTCAGCATCAAGTTTAGTCTTAGACCGACGGCTATGCGGAGGGTAATTGGGTCTAAGCATGTGGGTGCCTGGGTTCGGTGAGGAATAGGCATGAAGCCAGTGGCCTGATTCTGGTTTGGAAACCGCCAAAAGTCTGGCGCGGTCTCTACCTGTCGTGGTGTCAATGAGGAAATGAATGCTGTTTTCTGAAGCTATGGAATCCCAGGCCCGTTGAATTTTAGGTCGAGATAGAAAATTTGGGCAGGCATTTGAGGCTTCAACCAAGCACGCAGTCTCACAGTTTGTAGCCGGTGAGGCGTTAAGGATTTTGTCAGAGGTGGTCAGAGGTCAGAGGTGAGGATTGATGCCAAAAACGCCGGTATAGAAATACTTGAAATTTTGCGTGTTCCCAAACCACCACATCTTATTAGATATAGAAGACTCATGTCTTGAGTCCATGCCTGCTCGCTAAAACGGATATTCAAAATCGATTCAATTTGGGATTTTAAGATTAGATCAATAGGTTTTATCAGATGGGGAATTTCCAAACGGGACAGCAGCGGAGCAGGTAAATAAATTTAGGAACAAGTAGGCAGAACTTCAAAACAAACAAAGCAGAGTGACTGCTAATTTTAGTGAGGCGGTCCGAATAATTTTTAAATTTAGTAATTGGTTTTCTCAAAAGTGGAGGAATGGCCTCATCGAAAATGGGTGACTCGAGGAGATGAAGACTGTCTTTATTTAGGATCTTAATGTTCGGGCGATGTTGCTTGTCTAAGGGTGGTACAAGCGTAAGAATTTTACTAGATCTCCACCCTTTTACGGCCATTATACTAAAACAATAACATTAATACGAAGTAAAATGTTGTTTACTAGCACTGGACTTTGTCCATTATAAGTGACAACTAACTTTTAAGGCATCACAGGTAAAGTCCGTTATGAATGACAAACGTTAAAATTACAACTTTTAGGGAATATGGGCAAAGTCCGTTATAAATGACAAACAGTAAAATCACAACTCTAAGGTATAACGGGAAAAGTCCGTTTTAAGTGACACTCTGATTATTTCAAACATCAACAAGAAAATACAAGTATTTCTTGAAAAATAACTACTTTATACTATTATTTAACTGTTATTACTTCTCATTTACGCAAAAAAGTAACGTAAAACATAGTAATAGTTACGAATACAACTATTTGATTTTGAGCCCGACACCGTTTCAGCCGTTGCATTTTAACGACTGCTCGCTTTTTGACAACCGTCGCATGCGCACTGCTTCTTGATACGCAAGAAGGAAAAAGATAGCCTAACTAACGTCACGTGGTACTTAAACTGCGCGAGAGTTCGCTCAAATTTGAATTGCGTGAGTTTCATTGGTGTGTCTTTTGAAACGGACAAAATCTATTTAAGGGTTAAAATAAAACAATATACGTGTGAGTTCTGGTAACTAATTAAAGTAGGTGATCGATTTAATTATATGAGGAAAAGTGTGAAATCAGCCCTTTTTTACTTAACTACTGTTTGCTACTGTTTTTTTAGGTGAGGTGATTTTTGGGGCTGGCAACACTGATCGCCATTGCCTTGCCTATGCTATGCCTGCCTTGTCTTGTCTGCCCTTTGCGTTGCGTTGCGTTGCGTTTCGTGCAGCCGCCATCTTTCTTTTCTTCGATCAAAAGCATTGGCGTTTGGCGTTCATTTTGTGGTGTGATTTTTTATGATTGAAGTGCAAAAGTGAAACGATATACTTTAAGACTAGTCGTAGTCGATTTTTGTCAAGTGTGTGTTCATTTAAATAAACATACTTGGTGTTGTATCAGCGTACTGGTAAAACTAAAATGGGCCGAGGAAGGTAAGGAGCATGGTCATTTTGAATCAGATGCGTCTTGGATGCGTCACGATAAGATCCAATTAATTTACCTTTGTTTTTGTTTTAGGGATCGTAGTCGTGATAGGCGTCGGAGTAGATCTAGGAGCAAGAGCAGAAGTCGTAGTAGGAGTCCTCGTTATGGATTAGGTGGCGGCGGCGGAGGCGGTTATGGCGGAGGTGGCGGTGGCTACGGTGGAGGCGGCGGCGGTTACGGCGGCGGCGGCGGCGGCGGCGGACGCCGAAACAACCCCGGCGCTAACTTGCGAAAACCAAAATGGGATTTAAATCGACTGAAACCCTTCAAGAAGGACTTTTACGTTCCACATAATGACGTTGAAAACCGATCGGACTCTGAGGTCGAGGCATGGAGGAGCGAAAATGAGATTACACTGAAAGGTCGTAATATTCCGAAACCAACGCTGACGTTCGATGAAGCCGGTTTCCCAGACTATGTTATGGATGAAATAGACAAAATGGGCTTCTCTAAACCGACACCCATTCAAGCTCAGGGGTGGCCCATTGCTCTAAGTGGTCATGATATGGTTGGGATTGCTTCAACTGGTTCAGGAAAGACACTGTCCTATATTTTACCTGCTATTGTTCACATCAATAATCAACCTAAATCTAGCAGAGGTGATGGCCCCATGGCTCTAGTACTAGCCCCTACTCGAGAATTAGCGCAACAGATACAAGAGGTCTGTGATAAATTTGCGAACACATCGAAAATCCACAATACTTGCTTATTTGGTGGAGCTCCTAAAGGGCCCCAGGCCCGTGACCTAGATGCTGGTGTTGAAATTGTCATTGCTACTCCGGGACGCTTGCTTGACTTCCTTGAGAGTGGAAGAACTAATTTAAAGAGGTGCACTTATTTAGTCCTTGATGAAGCAGACAGAATGTTGGACATGGGTTTCGAGCCTCAAATAAGAAAAATAATTGAACAGATCAGACCTGACAGACAAACACTCATGTGGTCTGCTACCTGGCCCAGGGAAGTACAAACTTTAGCATCTGAGTTCTTAAAAGATTATCTTCAGATCAATGTTGGGTCACTATCATTGGCAGCTAACCACAATATACTTCAAATTATTGATGTCTGCATGGAATATGAAAAGGAGACTAAATTAAGTACTCTGCTTAAAGAAATAATGGCAGAAAAAGAAAATAAAACCATAATTTTCATAGAGACTAAGCGAAGGGTTGATGATATCACAAGAAAAATGAAACGTGACGGGTAAGTTGCAATATATCAGATAGAGTTGACTTGATTTAACAATTTCTTTACTATCTAATTCTGTTTCGAAATAACTATGAATTTGTTTATACAGGTGGCCCGCAGTATGTATCCATGGTGACAAGTCTCAAAGCGAGAGAGACTGGGTTCTGCAAGGTAAGATCCAAACAAAAATTCGTAACTACTGAATGAATATTAATTTTCTTTTATTTAACTGTCAATTCAAAAGCAGCCCATATTGAGACTTCTTATCGACACTGTATTTACAACTATTCAACAAGTAATTTAAAAGCGATTTATGACTATGATATCTATGATAAAAGATAAAATGGAGTCGAGAAGCGGTGTCGGATCTCGATCGGCACTCGGCAGTGGCATCGCTCACGGCGCGGGGTGGGGCCGTATGGTCGGAGGCTCGGCGTTGTCTGAACCCGTGTCTGCATGTGCAGGCTGGGCGCTGCGGCCGGGCGGCGAGGCGGCGGCACGCGTGTCGCCGACCCCGCGACCCGGCGCCTGCCCGCTAGTTGTCGGGGCTAGTAGCTAGCCCTACGCGGTAGCCTGAGGGTGACCACCTGACTCGCGCCGCCGCGCTGCCGCGGCATTCTGAGCCGCTTCTCGAGCGTCCGGCGAGGCTCGTGGCCCGCGCCGCCACTCGAGCGCTCCCGAGCGGCGCCGAGTGGCGCTAAGGCCTCGCGAGGCCCGACCGGCGCCGCCCCTCGGCCGCCAGCCGTCTGGCGCCCTGGAGCCCGGCCTTACCGCCGGTCCGCCTCGCGTTCTCTTTTATTCTTTTGTGTATTGTCCACCATGATATACGACGGAGACAGTACCATTAGTAAGTTTATTTGAGAAGTTGTGAAATATTTACCTGACCCTTGTTAATCCCGATATTCCCGATATGTTCATTCACAGATCTTGTGTTTTTAGTTCTCTGATGTATCATTACAGTAATATATTGTTTATTATTTATTTTGTTCAGATAAATATATATATCTATATGTATCATTAGTATAAACATCATTAATTTGGGCTCCTGTCGATATTGTATCACTTTATTATGTTATGTAATTATTTCTATGTAATGGTGAACATAACATTATGTATCTTTCATATCAAATTGGCATCACAAATCCAGTAAAAATTAAGAAACTTGTTGAAAATTTTCATGTCACAAAGATTGAGTGTTTTCAGAGCAATGTCAGTAGGCACGAGTCACATTCTGATTGAATATGTTTTCATGATGATTTGTTGTTATTTATACTTAGGTTTACTTTGTGTGCTGGCTCGGCAGTCGGTGGGTATTGTGATGTGTTATTGGAGCTTACACATGAAGTATTGTTATTTCTGTGTTTAACATTACCTAAAATTTTTTACAGATTTTCGAAGTGGTAAAGCTCCTATACTAGTAGCTACAGATGTTGCTGCGCGAGGTTTAGGTGTGTATTTGATAAATTAATTGATTGATTGCAACATATTCTAAGGATCTAACTAAGTAATTTGTAGTTGATGGATGTAACAGTAAAATAATATGTATTCTTCACACATACTAACAATAACAAGCAACTTTGACTAACCTATGCTAAAAAGAAATGCCTTTATAAAATTTAGTTTTATTTTTTCAGATGTTGATGATGTTAAGTTCGTTATAAACTTCGACTATCCCAGCAACTCCGAAGACTATGTACATCGAATAGGGCGAACTGGTCGAACAAATAAGACTGGAACCGCTTATACATTCTTCACACCATCAAACGCGGCGAAAGCGGGGGATCTAGTCTCCGTGCTGAAGGAAGCCAAACAAGTCGTCAATCCGAAGCTGCAAGAGCTATCAGAACGCGGGGGCGGAGGTGGCCGACGTAAGTGTTTCCGATTTTTCAAGTATCATATTTTGTGATGTTTTCTATTTCTGTGATTTAACACTACGAATATTTGTTAGGTCACCGTGGGCGCGGAGGCAGATACCGGCGTGGAGGGCGGCGCTCCCGCTCCCGCTCCCGCTCGCGCTCCCGCTCCCGCGACCGCCGCCGCCGCTCGCGCTCGCGCTCCCGCGACCGCCGCCGCCGCCGCCACAGTTCATCGCGCTCGTCGCGCAGCAAGTCCTCAAGATCGTCCCGAAGCCGTTCGCGCTCCCGCTCCCGAAGCCGTTCTCGCTCAGGCAAGTGCAGCCCACACAAGGACGCCGCTGGCGCTGGCCCGCAGCCCGCGCCTCAAGCTCTGCTGCCGACGCCGAAACCCCTCCTTCCCACTCCCATCGGTCCGCAGCTCCCGCCTCAGCACGCTGACAAACCCAACGGCAAGGGCCCGTCCACTCCGCCCGTTCGCAAAAATGAATCTCAGACTACTACTGAATTTAATAATTCGAATAATGATAGTAACGCCGATTACATGCAGCAGATGCAGATGCAGTCCAACCAAGTGCCACCATTGATGGGCATCAATCCAATGAATATGTGTCTTCCTCCTATGAACGGTCAAGGGTTTGTCATGCCCCCCTTCTTCCCTGGCGAGCAGTACGGCATGATGATGCCGCAGTTCCCTCCCGGCTCCATGGTCCCGGGCGGCTGGGGCGCGCCGCCGCCCCCGCCGCCTCCGCCCCCTCCCTCTAGCGGCCCGTCGGGTGGCGTCGCTTACGACAACTTTAATTACGCACAACGTGGCTCGGGAGAAAGCAGCCTCGAGTCAGATTCCAGGAAGCGAGGGGGTCGCAAAGGCGGCCTCGCCGGCTCGGAGCCGCCCGGCGCGCGCGCCGGTCCCGGCTCGGGCGCCGGCGGCCTGGGCTCGGGCGGCGGCCTGGGCTCCGACGGCGCCGGCGCCGGCGACGCGCGCGCCCGGGGAGGCCGCGATAGGCCGCGGCGTCGCGGAAGAGGACGAGATAACGACGATTATAATTCTGAGTCTTCGGGCTTCGGCGGTCTCGGTTCTGCTGACGCCGAATACGCGGGATCTGGCGGCCTCGGCGGTGGCCCGGGTCCCGACCTCGGCTACGGTCACGCCTCTGGCGGTCTCGAAGTGCCCCATGGGAGCCTGTTGCCGCGCATGCTTCCTCAGAATGGCGGCGAGTTCATCGGGCCTCAGGCTAACTTTACAGCGTTTGGGTCGTATGGACAAAAATCGAATAGAAGACAACAGAACAACCAAAATGATAATGCATACAATGAAGGTGGTTATAATAATGGTCTAGAATACGGCCCTCAAAATATGGGTCCCGGTAGGCCACAAGGTTTTGGTATGTTACAAAATCAGAATGGTGTAAGCAATGCGCTGGCAGGTGGCTCCATGGGGTACAATAACGACCGCCAGAGGAATCGCCAACGACGATGAAACTTGAGGTTTGTCATATTCAAACCAAATGCAAACTCACCTCCATAACAATCACAATCAATATTCTTGATATACTACCTGTAATGGACCCTGTATATAAAATTTTGTGGTTTCTTAAGCATTATATTTTCGTATTATTTAAAAGATTCAATATCTTTTAAAAAATGCTACAAGCAAGATCACTTATTTGGTGCAACACTGTAAAGTTTACAGTGTTTGTAAAGAGTCAATTTAATCGTTTGATTAATATGTCCAAATTAAAAAAGCTTCAATGGCTAAGGCTACATTCGACCAAAGTATTTATGCCAGGAATAACACTTACACTCGGATACTAATGTCAAAATAGTATGGCGTTTTGACATTAGTATAGGAGAGTAAAGGTGGAAACACATTTTTAACACGCGACGCGACCCGATGCAAAGAATGTATGCGCATGGCGTCGCGTCGGATGTTCATAGTGTGGTTCTGGTCATAGAAAATAATACAATTTGATTCGACTCAACACGCGTCGCGTTGCATCGGGTCGCGTCGCATGTTAATAATGTGTTTCCACCTTAAGTGTTATTCTTGGAATAAAAACTTTGGTCGAATCCAGCCTTAAACAAATGTTTTATAGTTAGTATATCTTTACACCTCTCTACCTATATGTCTTTGCGCTTGTATGTTTACAAGCATTAATAAATAATATTAATTGATATTCTATTATTACAGAAAACGGGCACAATGGGGACTCCCGGCGACGCAGAAGAAGATAAACTGCTGTCATCTCATCAGATACACAAGAACATAAAAAGGTTTAATAATGACTGATTTTGTCAGTGACTAACTTTATCTTATTGGTATAGATATTCTTAGAATTATTAGATTAACTTAAGACCTAAGAACAAAATTACTTATGTATATTGATGTGAAAGAAAAAGTTTCATTGTATGTGTAGAAATCCATTCCATGTTAATATAAATCAAAAAATATCAATAACTTTAATTAACTTTGGTCACCATTTTAACTGGATAAAATGCTACTATTCATTAGTTTTTCACAGATGGGGTAAACAAACGTTTCGATTACAATTATAAGCTCCCAGTTTTTGACAAATTTGCCCTTTGCCTTGACAATAAGATTGAAGATGACCATCATGAGGGGCATGGGTGGTAGCCCTATACATAGTATTTTTGCAATTTATCCTTTAAAGGTATTTAATTTGTAACCCAATGAGTAATGGACATGTGTGTTATGTAATCGTATTCACAAAGATAATTTAAATTTGCCTTGTTACATATAGAAAAACGATATTAATTGGATCCACTTGTGTATTTTGTAGATAGGTAGAGTACCTAATAACTTTATTATGGGTCTGAATTAAATTCCGATTGCAAAATGTTACGAGCAATATTTTAGAATATCTTGAATACTACTTGTTTCTTCGTATTATAATTTAGTTTTTTTACATAAATATGTAGCAATAATTGGTAGTCTGTAAGACATTCGGGGGAACCCCTACAAATGTACTTTTTAAAAACAACAGTAGTCTTAAAACAAGGTATTCTCCTTGACGCAGTAAATGCAGTGAATGAGTTGAGGATATTAAGGTATAACTGATACAGGATGGGTACAAGTATGTTTTGAGTTATTCTGAGTACATTATTATTAAGTACCTATACTATAGCTAATGTATAATCTAAGCTAAATCATTGGTTCATTGTGTAATTCCAGTTTGAATAAAAAAATAAACACTTAAAAATGTTTATTATGTGTGAGTTAATAAAACATGTGCACTAGACATTAGCGTTTTATTTCTAAAACTAGTTTGTCCGCGCCTAATTAAACATAGCTCTTATTATGTTAATAGTTTTTCGTTTCGAACAAACACAAAAATACAAATATTTATTTAGGTAGTATACAGTAGTTTATGACAATAAACTACTAGTAGTAGTAGGCTTTAGGGGATTATGTATTATATTCGGTAAAGTTGTGTATTGTAGTGTATTGTGGTTGTGGCTCTCAGTATTTGTAATTTTTGAACTCGCTCGTCTGTCTAATATAATACTCTCACCCACTCAAAGGTTGACTGGAAGAGATCCCTTTTAAGGGAGGGAGGGACTTATCCCTTTGGGGATAAGTCCGACTTTGTGCACCAACCGCTCAGCCTGGCTTTACCGGACTGCAGCGAAGCCCAAAAGGAGGGCTATGTGTTTGCCGCGTATAGTAGGCAGGCGGCAAATAAGTAAAACGTGGAGGGCATATGCGCAGTGTGAAAAACAACATCATTTTCATACTGCGCTTATCCCCTCCACGTTTTACTTATTTGCTGCCTATTATATATGTATGTCCGGCTCTAACTACTCAATGGTTCAGTCGATTTTGATAAATTATGTCATTAGATTTGCTTAATGACGCAAACGTCACTAGTAATAAGTAAAATAAGATTCGTAAGAGCGTGCATCCCTACTGAGCTGGCAACGTCGCTCTTTTGATGATTTTTTGCGATTATTTCACAGAAAATGAATGAAAGTTTCAAATGTCCGTCTGTAGTGCACATCGTTTTGAGTGTATTAATGTGTCTAATGCAATGATTAGGTAATCGTGGTGGACTTTTATTTTCGTATTAAAGGGATAAAATACTATAGCTCGTTTAATAAGAAAATAAAAGGCCATCACGATCAATTAAATAATCGCAAAAAATCACCAAAAATGCGACGTTGCCAGCTCAGTAGGGATGCACCCTCTTAAAAAATATAAATTGCGAAAACAAACCCGCAACTGCAGAAGTATTCAACTGACAAGCCGTTAACTCCAGCAACTGACTTTTGAATATTTAATATTGTTTGTACTTAATAAATTAGGTTTGTCCCTGGTCCCTGTTGCTGTATTAATTAAAAAGTAAATTTGTTGCTGGAGTTTCAGGGCTTGTTTATCTTCTTTTCAGTTAAATCTTGTAGCCTTGTAGTGTAGCATTGTAGCATACAGTTGGATTTTTCTTTTTAAATAATTTAATTTGGTTATTATATTCTCTTTGGGCGTAGTCATAGTAAGAAAAGATAGGGAACCTGAGATGTGGTCGGCATTGTAGATATAATAACTTGTCAGGCAGTGGTTCGATGTTTCGAAGACGCCTAGCCCCATCCCAGCCCAGCCCAGCAACACAGAAAGACAGAGTTGCTATGGTAATAAAATAAAACTTTGTTGTCAGTAAGTACTTGTCACACACATGCCTATTAAATAATGTCCATTGTTATCAAAATTTCTTATTTTTTAGTGTGATTGAACCATATAATGAGTTTTTGTGTTGATCTAGTATCTGAAGATTCTTTTTATGAAAACATAACATTGGGTGTAACTAAGCTATTAGGTTAGTGAAAAAATATATACTTTATAAATCATATTTTATTTACATAGAAATATATAGCTATACAGTTAAGTATACAAAAAAAAAATCAATAAGAGTTAGTTTTGTGCTTTGGTAAGAAGTTAAATCCATCTGGTACAGGGCCAAGTAGCATTTCACTAATCTTAATCCAATCCAAGCAGTTGCCAGACGCCATCAAAGTTTCCAAGTCATTTCTGCCAAAATAAGTTGGTGGCCTCTCATTGATTTTTTGCGGAGGTCTTTCCAGCAGACCCACAGGGACATAACGGTATAGGAACGAAAGCCATTCTAGTAGAAAGCGTCGCGTATTTTCTACACCTTGTGTATCGGAGCCCCAGTGTTCCAATCCATAGTTAGCATACTTCTTTATAATCTCAAACCTTTCACTACTGCTAATGTCCCAAAGTTTCTGTTCTTTAATCTCAGTGAACACCCAGGGTTTAATGAGGGCTCCCCGGCCAATCATAACGCCCTTCACAGTGGGTGCCATTTCTCTTCTTTGCACATAGTCTTCATAGCTAAGAATATCACCATTCCCAAATACTGGGCAAGGTGATGCAGCTTGTGCACAGGTCTCAATGTACTCCCAGTCAGCTGATCTTGTGTACCTTGCCTCTCTGGACCTTCCATGCAGTGTGATGAGGGAGGCACCCCACTCACCCATTTTGGGTACAATAGTATGAGCAATTTTTTTATCTTGGTACACTCCAGTCCTCATTTTTACGGTAAATGGAACACTCAACAACTTTGACGCACATCTCACTGAAGCCTCCAGTGCAGACAACCTGTGCATCATTCCGCTGCCTCCACCCTTCTTGTAAATTAAATCGATTGGACATCCCAAGTTTAAATCAATAAAATCAAGGTCTGTATTCTCCTGTAGTAACTGTGCTACCTTTGTGATTTGATAAACATTGGTTCCACAAATTTGAGCCCCAAACAAATCTTCAGATTCATGTCTTTTGACTAAAGCCCACTCCTGTTTCATACCTTTGAGTAATGATTCACAGAGAGCCATCTCTCCACAAGTCACATCTGCACCATATTCTTTACATATTCTTCTAAAAGGTAGGTTGCCTACTGTTGTAAGTGGGCTTAGGTACAGCTTATCTTGCCAATCTATGGTCTTCCTTTCCCTTGGTAAAAGTTTAATTAAATATTCATCAGTTATTGCCCCACTATTTGTAACTTCTTTTTTGTTATCATCTTTACATTCTTCGTCTGGATTTAAGGGAGGTTGGGTTTCTGATCGATCTTTTCTTCTATCCATTGCTTTAACCAATTTTTCAGAAAAATCAAAATTATACTTTTTCTTTTGTAAGTCAAATTGAAGTTCAAATTTAAGAGTATTTTTGGTATTCTCCTTCCATTGTTTTATCTTACTTTCATTTACTACATTGTAGCCTTCGGGTGTAATATGACTTGAGCCAAACCTGCAGGCAATGCCCCTGGGGCACTCCCCGCGCTGCTCAAACAAGTGACAGTGCTCTGCTATATCCTGAGGTTTTATCTTCAAATAATCAAGCGGATTGTGAATATATTTGCAGTTATCAAATTTACACGGTTGCAGGTCAGATGCTGATTTCACATTGTTGATAGTAGGGCACGGTTTGTTTTGTTTCTCGTCCTTAAACGTCTTTGGTCTAGCTTTATTTTGCCCACGTTTTCTTTCCCTGGGTTTAGAAGTTCCTTCAACATTGCTATCGGTTTTTGCTTTCTTATTTCCGGGCTCGTTACTGCCGTTTAAACTTTCATCAAGTTTGCGTTTTTCATGGACGGAAACGTCTTCAGTTTTTTCCGTTTTTTTCACAACAAATTCTTCTTTGATAGCACAAACCCCTGCTGACGCATTAGTCATGTTTAGTATTTTGTCGATTACCTTTGTTCATAAAGGTTTTTTGCGTTTCTAAATTAATTAGTCACAAATTAATAAACATAGGTTAGGTTAGGAAACATCGAATCGAGCGAGAGCGAGCCGCCAAAGAAAGAAATGTCAATGTCAAACCCACGTGTTTTTTTGCGTTTTTGAAGTAAGCTATTTGAAATTGATTAATTGCAGAGAAAGCGTTTTTTTTTGCTATAGTCGGCATCAAATAAATAATTATATCAGAGCTGACATGGTGCTCAAATTTATCTTAACATAGTTAACTTACGATATAATCAAGCATCAGCAAGCATGCTAAGCATGCCTTTGGGTCTTGTCACCCTCGGCTCTGTCTACCCCGTAAGGGTTATCCCTTAGGGACGAGATTTATGTACTTATGTTATGTGAAGCATGAGCATTTTGCATGTTTGCTTTGCCGACTACTTTAAAGGAATTGAAATAGTATAGTTATTGTCTTGAGTTAAAGTTGAAATGAGCGTTTTATTTTTCAGAGTCTGATCCTCGAATATGCAATGTAAATGTGGAACGCAGGACCCCTTGCGACCGTGTGGCTCTTTCAACTTGGGAACAACGGCATTCCGCCATACTACCCGAAGATCTTCGAAATTTTTACTCCTCTAGTGATGGATTTTGGCTTACATGGCACTACAAATATTCTGGTAGTAGTAACTTATGTTCAAAACGTTTGTTCTTTCATATAAAACAAAATTTTGTAGATTTTTTTATTACAGCTGACCAAATACTGCCAGTTGGCTCGATCCGAGTAAACTCACTGAATGAATTGTTCCTTTCACCTGCTTTGAAGGATCTGTTGGATTTTTCATTTACCAGACAAAACACAGGACCTCGACCGGTACTTAACACTAAAAGCAAAGTGTTCGAACTGGATTCTTGCAGAACAATTGGCAAAGTAAGAAGAACTTAAGTACCTTCAAAATATTTCTTTGTTGCATGGGTACACCTATACTTAGCCTCTTGCACGCATATACGCGCACTCGTATTAGAGATATTTTTTTCATGAAACATTGTTTTTTTAAATACATCAAGGAACGCAAACCTCCTTTACCTTACCTGAAATTAAGTACCTAACCACTGCCTTAGATATCTCTCAACCACCAACACCGGAGCATTGCAGACCTTATACCTACTAAAAAAATCGAATTTTGCTTATTGCCGTTCCGCTCACACAAGTAAGTCATTAATATGCGACTGAGGGAGACGGTATGGGTACGAATTTCAGATTAGCACCTCAAATGCGTTGCAAGCCGGGCTAAGATGAACTACCTCAAATACCAGATATTTCACCGGCAACCGACTCTATATCCGATAAACAGCACCGCAAGCACTGCTGCTTGGCGGCAGGGTTAGCGAGTAAAGTAATGCTAGTAAACCTCCATCCAGCATGCTGAAGAATTTGCCGGCAACAGTGGGTGTCTAAGTACACATGTTGAACTTGTAACCCCATTTTGCATTGGTGGTTAATTAGCGTCCTCCACGGTTAGTGGTTAGTTGGTTAGAAAGGGCTAACTATAATATAGGTACTTAATGTCCGTGACAAAGGATGCATCTGCTTGTAGGTTTGTCTGGTGTACACAAACGGAGCTTGGTCGATATGGCTGGCGACGCGCGACGGCGCCTGGGGCTGGCTGGCAGATTCCTTCACGCACTACTTTAGAATGTCGCTGGTCCACCTGGGCCTGCCCGGTTGGCAGGCGGCCTTCGCTAACCTGCCGCTCATTCCGTGGGCTGAGGTAACTTCCATACATACATACACAAATCGCGTCTCTATCCCTAACGGGGTAGACAGAGCCTAAGGTAACAAAACCTAAACGTTTAGCATGATTGTGGGCCAAGTTGTGATTGTAGGTGGAAAAGGGAATCAAAATAGTGATGGGTTGTTATTTAGCCACATCGAATATAAGATGATACTCAACATAATAATAACTAATCATAATATTTATAATAACTTGGCGAATTTGTACGGAACCCTCGGTGCGCGAGTCCGACTCGCACTTGGCCGGTGTTTTTCTATTTTTGTGTGGAAATCTTAATGCAGTTCACAAAATACATCTTACTTACCAAGTTTTAACAGTATAGGTTCTATAGTTTCTGAAAAAAGTGGCTGTGACATACGGAGGGACAGAGACAGACAGATGGACATGACGAAATCTATAAGGATTCCGTTTTTTTTCATTTGGCTATGGATCCCTAAAAATGGGCACGCATGGCTATCAGGCGCCTCTATCGGTCAAATTCGGCAATACAAGCGTCATTCATTCGTTCATTTCATTTTGTTTGACTGGTAATGTTGACTAAACTTAATCAAAAAGTATTTTGCATTTTGAAATGAATATTAAAAATGCAAAATACATCTCAAAAGGTATTTCAAATAAAATACAAAATGCTTTTTACTAAAAGGTATTTAAATGCAAAATACAAAATAGGTATTTTGCATTTTGTATTTGCATTTTAAATAGAAGTATTTCAAATAAATCGCATCTCTGACTATTTACCGCACGGCACCGCGGCGCGGCGCGAAAAACAGATTCAGACAAGTATGAAACGACAAGAACCGGGCGGCGCGTGGCAGCGAGTGAAACAAAAACAAAACTAAACTAAAACTAGACATATTTTGCCGGTGTGTGCGAGTGAGAAAACTGCGAAGAGATTTGTTTCGTTGATCATTTCATTATTTAGCGCAGAACCTAAACCAACAGGTTTTATAAGTTCACTAACGCAACGATATAAAAATGCAATTTTACATATATTAACGGATTAACGTTAACTTGCGTTAATTCTTCCGAAATGTAACGCTTTAACGTTTAACGAAGCTAACTTTTTTTGTAGCGGATTAACGATTAACGAAGTTAACTATTTGATTAACGGTGCCCAGCTATGGTTTTTAAGTGAAGGAAAACGTCGCGAGGAAATCGGCTCTCACCTGTGAGGAAATTCAATGGTGTTTGCGATGTTTGTGATGTTCCTAATCCGCACTGAACATGCGTGGGATCTATAGCTCAAGCTCTTTTATTCTGGGAGGAGGCTTGTGACCAGCAGTGGGAAATATACCTTTTTATCATTATTTATTACAAACCCTTTCACCATACACAATCGTCCTAGGATAGAGTAAGTCATTAAATAGGGCTTTTGAACAAATCCCATCAAAAATTAATCAAAGAAATGGAAGCATGCATTTGCAAACCTATACGCATAATTTTAGATCGTTTCTATGATACTGGCACTTCACTTGGCGTTGCGTGTTCGCGTTGCGTGTTCGCGTTGCGCTATTGGCATCTTCGTCACATACGCTAGAAACAATATAGTGCGTCCCCTTCACTCACGCAAATATTTGGATAAATACGCCAAGTAGAGTGCCAGTATGACATTTCATTGATTTCATTAACTTTTCTTGTAATTTACAGCAACTGTTCCTCTTATTAGCGCCTCACTTGTTGGAGAAAGTTGGAAGTGAGAATGCTATGGCGACTACAGTGAGTGAAACGAGCTTGAACCACATTGATCCCAACATCTTCAAGATCTCCGTGAGACAGCATAAAAATGTTATGCGTCAATCCAACGCGTAAACATGCCTTAGCAGAATTTAATAAAAGATAGCAAAAAGTACAGCCTTTTTTATTTAGCAAGAAAAAATAAAAGAAGCGAAGCCGTTATACACTGTATATTGAATAAATCTTGATACAATAAAATTTATAGCTAAATAACAAAACAAAAATGGACGGAATGTGAGATTCTAATTGAAGTACAATCAAGTGTTGAAATATGGGTACAATGGCTCTAAAATATGTCAAAAGTACCAACTCTCTTACACCATACTAATCCAACTTGCATATTCCTGAATATTTTGTATTCATTTCACACTTGACTATACTAGCTAGTTTAATAAATGTAAGCTTAAAATTAATGTGATATAAAAGTAGGTACATATTATTTTAAAATGCTTTTATTGAACTTCACTTGCCACCAATTGTGATGTCTTGTGATGTTAATGTCTTTGTAAATTCATTATTTAAATACTAAAACTTATGATGTCAAGTTTCGTGTGAGGAAGTGAAGATATCAAGCATTTTATTGTGAAGAACTTATATTAAAGAATTGTAAAGTTAAATCTATGTAAATAATTTCGAGCTTTAGATTTCATAAAAAAACAAAAAATGGTGGGATAATTAATTTTAAACATTTTTATAATAGGGTAAAGTAAAGTACAGAAACCAACAGTATTCACAAATTATATTTCATTTTTTTGATAGGTAAGGTAAGTAAGGGTATAACTGTATAACTAACACTAGGGCAAGACAATTAACTGTCTAATATCTCAATGTAAACTTGAAAGGAAATACGTAGGTATTGCATTCACAGTTTACTTAATTTACCCAGCTTACATTGTTTAAGGTTTTGTCAAGTGATTTGAAAAGTGGTGGTAACATTGCATATATAATGTAAACTTCTAGACGGTGAGCACTGGAATGACTATCCATTGAGTTTTGATTCAGCAAGACAACGCGTGGCACAATAATTCTAGGTTATTCTTAATTACGCTTAATTGCGCTAAATTGCCGCACTAAGCCTGCAGTGCGAATCAAAACTAATTATTTTCCTTTGTGGTTGTTTTAAAAAAACTACAATCGTTGTAACGGCATAAAAAGTTTATCTATATGTAATTAATAGATTACCGTTTCATCAAATATTGTAAAATGACAAAAATGTTTCATAAAGAATATACAACGTAATACATACAATACATAATTGATTCCTTAAAATAATTTCCGTCGTGATGCTCACTCTTACCGTCATTCTTTCTGTGATGCAAGTAGAACTTAAATCTAATACAAATACACTTCTAAGAAATACTTTCAGATTTCAATAATTCCTTTTCTAATGTCCCTAAAAAGAACAAAGATTGTAATTATTTATATTTAGGCCGAAGACGAGCGTTGGAAAGAAATCAAAGGATTAAGGTAGAAGATAAATGTCTGCGACTTGTTCGTGCGTAGCGTTAGAATTATTTAAGAAAAAAACATAAGGTAGGAGCCACTTCTAGCTCTGCTGGTAGCTCTTAATAAGCGGTAAGACGAGAGAAATGTAAGTAGTAGTACAGCTAACACTGAAATTGTGTCGTTCCGTTAGGACGGAAGAAGTCGCAGCAGGGTTTACAAGGCAAGTAGAATTCGTGAGTTTATTTAAAAGTATTAAGAGGCACAGGATAAACTTTTGATAATCCTAAGTAGTTCACGCAATCTTCTAATTTAAGTCACAAAGTTTTTTTTCCTAGTGTAGGAAGACCTCGTGGCGTTCTTATACATAACATTATATAAAGTTTCCGCTAATCCAATGCACATTTGATGAAAGTGACTTTACCAAATGTAAATGTTTGATCAAATGTTGGACATGGTTTTTGGACGCGGGAATACCTGTGTTGTAGCAAATTAGTATATCCAGCTGACAGGCACCCACTGGTGGTCAGTAGAGAGTGAGTGAAGTGCGTCCATAATTTTAGAGTAGGTCGTATCGTTGTTATGGTTTGTGATCACGAGGTCAATGTACTTCTCGTTTTGACGTTGTATTCTGGCGCTTTCTTCGAGGGTTTGCTTTATGTCTTCTTCCTGCAGATAGTTAAGGAAAATAAATTTTAAATGCGATAATGGCAAAGTCCTGTTTGTGACCAAAAATAGTTACATAATATTTTTTGGTTATACATTCCGTTGCTTAGCTACAGAGTTAGGGTGCGACCAAACCGCCGCGTATACGCAGTGACGTGTCGTATGCGTCACGTTTTCTCACCGTTTCTTCATACATTTTGTTGCGATTCCGTAACGTCACCGTTTTTTAAGCGGCGGTGTGGTCGCACCCTTAATTTGCAACTTGTTACACTGTAATGAAGTTACTGGTAAGAAATATCTTCTCATTAGGAATTGTCATTTCTTCTACTTTTTCAATCAATTAGACTAATATAAATTAAAATCATGCTCTTGAAATAACATTACGGGACATGCACACATTAGCTACATCCAATGGATTTAATGTAGTCGAATGACAAAGCCCTTTATGATTAAATACTGACAGCAAAACTTTGGTGACATTTAAACTTAACTTGTTAAGAACTTGCCCCCCTCAAAGCTTGCGTTGGATTTAGTAAAAAAAAATAGCTTAATTATTTATATAACTAGTTAGGAATAGTTAACATCAATCCAGACTCCAGAATCGTCGTCGTGATTCCGGAATCACGAAACAATCTTGCAAACAAAAAAATACAACGTGAGATTGGGTGAGATTAGATCTGAACCCTTTCTTCCCTCGCGTAACATTACTAAAGGACGCCCCTTGAAATAACCAAAAAAAATGTCACAAATTGGCGCAGTAAAATACAAAGTATGCTTTTATATTATTAACCTGCATCCAGACTGAATTACTGACTCAAAATCTAGCACATATATCGCTTTTGTGATGATCGTTTGAGATTAGACTTCGTTACTTGCAACCTTGACACTAGCATCAACTTACCTCGTAAAGAGATGCAAGCGACTCGAGCGTGCGCGCGCGCCGGGAACTGAAGCGTATGGAGCTCTGCCGGTCGAACTAAACAACACATGCGTACAACAAGGATTTAAAACAAAAACAAACAAAAATTGGCATGCTAATCTACATTTAAAGCACTAAGATTCAACTATTTAAGGCAGGGGTAGCCAACTTCATTGGGCTCGTGGTATAAAAAAAATTAAGATCTCATTTTTTTGACGGGTATACCCATTACTGCGACCAATTACAAGTAAATAATGAGTATTTTTCATGAGGTATTTCCGCATCATCTGCCTCGCCGCGATCGACCGGTTAGCCACCCCTGATCTAAGATATAGGATGAAGCTTAGTTACCTATAAATATTTAGCATTCTTTTAGCTCTTTTTGTCGTCATTAAATATTCGAAGAGCACAAGGCAGATCCATAATGCATTACATACTACAGATGTAGTGCGAAACGATTTTTCCCATGCGGTTTTCAACTTTAACAACATTCGAATAAGGTTCTTATTTATAAAACAATCTAATCTGACAGCTGCATTGTATACACGACTTTAATAACATGTCACAAAGTTGAAAACCGGATAAAATTTAACGAAATGTCATGGAAAATAATTTTGCACTACACCTATAGTATTTGCTGATTGCCAACTAAAGTAGCAGAGGACTTGATACCATTTAACAGGCAATAAGTCTGACCACTAATTTTAATCGATTATTGATGAATGTCTCTAGTTTTTCACAGTTTAACGGTATTTTGAAAATGCAATTGCATGCTTTAGAACTCAAACTAAAGAATTGTCTATTATTGTTGTCGACGCAAAATACGTTTTGCTACATTACAAGCAATATTTGATTCACTAGATCTATACTCGGGAGCAAAGATAAGTATACATGCTATCTGACAGTTAAACCACATTCACTTTAAATCCTATCAAGAACGTTTCTTTAACGGCTAACACGAGACGTCACAACTTGGTCTCTCAGTTTATTCCATTTTTACAAGCCAGCCAAGAAAGTACCCTTTTATACGCGCTAGCCGTACTTTCTAGGTTCCTTCAATAGCGTTACAATAGTGTTTCAATAGTGTTTAATAAGGTGCCGTGGTTTTCCAAAGCATTAACGACACTGTAACTTTAAATAAGTATTTTATAGATATACTTAGTCTGCTTAGAATTATACTTATAAACCTTCCTCTTGAATCACTCTATCTATTAAAAAAAGCTACATCAAAACCCGTTACGTAGTTTTAAAGATCTAAGCATACATAGGGACAGACAGACAGACAGCGGAAAGCGACTGGTTTATACTATGTAGTGATTTTATGCTTATAATATCTATGTTTATAGCGGTGTCGCTGCTTTCTTCCATAGAGAAAGTATCAGTGACGTCAATCTACGCTTTATAAGGAGGAGACATTAGCTTCCACGGTCTAGAGTGATGATAGGGTGTTACTATTACCGTCAAGTTCCGGTTAGAAGCGAAGGTCAAGTTTCGAATTTGCTCGATACCCGGAGCTCCGACCATGACCACGAAGGGCAGGAACTCGCTACTGTTGTGGAGAAGTTTCAACGATTGCGGTGCGCAATCCAGGATGCACATCTTGCCTGAAAATTGGAGGTTGAAGGTTCAGCCATAGCGTAATAAATACTCACAACCTCCATTAGGCAATCTCCATCCGTAGTGTCGTTCAGGGAAGGCTTGAGGAAGATGTGGCTCGCCCCATCTTCTTAAGTAAAATGTAAATATTCCTTTACTTATTGTGCTTTTTATTTAATTGATATATATCAGGGATGTTACGGAGCTCCGACTCCGACTCCGCTAAGTCGGAACTTCCGATTATTATTGCACCTTCGGTTCCGACTTCGGCTCCGAAACTTTTAAATCGGAGGTTTTAATCGGAGGTTTCAAAGCTTTTATTCATTAAATATGCCACTTTGGCATTATGCTACTTTGGGATTCAATGCATTTAATTTAATTTGTTGTTTATTTGGAAACATATTTTGATTTTTTATTTTTATTGTCTGTGTATAATTTACACAGTAAGTTTATATTTTATAATAAAAAAAAAAGATTGATTTTTTGTTTTATTTGTCCTTTAATAAAAATCTCTCTCCTGCTACCACTTCTGACCCTGCCTCCGACTCCGACTCCGGTTCAGACTCCGATAAATCAAATTTAAAAACTCCGACTCCGACTTCGGTTCCGATAAACTGACCTCCGTTACATCCCTGACATATATTATAGGTATTGTCTGATAGGTTTTATGAGTTTATGTATTGTCAAGGGGTGTACACTACGCAATTCAGGTATGATCAATCGGTGGTCCTGCCGGGCAGGATAATGGCAGTAGGTAGCTCGCCTTGTACGCTGGCGTCTCGTGCTATTTGTGTGTTAAGTTACCTAGCAACAAACAATGACTACTCAATACAGTCGAATGCTTATCATATTCTCACTGTTACGGTATCTTTTTGAATTTGTCTCCCTTTAGGTATGGCTAGTAGCTCAGATCAGAAGTGGGATAGTTTACCTTCCTTAATGACAGCACGGATCGAGTCAAGATGTGTCCCATACAGGTGTCCGTTGTGTTCGCCGTGTTCTAGGAAGCGGCCCGCGTGGATGTCGCGTTCCATCTCCTCGCGCGACACGAACCAATACGACATGCCGTTCTCCTCCAACGGTCGCGGCGGCCGAGACGTGTCTGGACGAACAGAGTACTTTTTAAACTAGTCCTGTTTCTCAAACAAAGTTTTATCGTGGGATGTAAAAGTAACTGTGGTACAGGGGCCTTACCATGACGTCCTAATTTCAACTCAGGTCAAGTTTTAGCTGTCACTTTTAGTATGAATCTGACAGCGAGCGAACCTAAACTGAATCGCATTAAGACGTCATGGTAAGGCCCCTGGTACAAAGCCCGGAAAACCCTCATAGGATAACCCTATTAAAATGTTACTCTATGATAATGATACCCATTTGCTCGTTTGCCTACCTATTCACATAAAAAAAAAGGTGAGCTTATTGTTGTGCTATGCCTATCATTACGGAAACCGGTTTGAATATGGTTAACCGTTTTCTATATGGTTTTCGAGTTGAATAGGGTGTAGATAACTTGATTAAAACCACTTACCATTTAATAGGGTGAATGCTTTGCGCTTAAAGTTTAAAATAGCTTGATCGCGTTTCAAAAACACGGAATACGGTAACCCTTTTAAGGGTGTTTAGTTTTGGTAATCGCTTGCCACAATTAACTTTGTTATTACGGTGACTTTGTTTTAAAATATCCTATCCATTACCCCTTTAATGGTAACCGGTTTCGGTCTTTGCCCTGGTATAGTACTCACGAGGCACAACGGCTCCAAATCGGTCGGGCTGTTCCTGTATGAGGCGGTTCTTGAGCGTGCGCCGGCCGACGCCGCGCGTGCCCACGAGCGCGAGCACGCGCCGCAGGAAGGGCGGCGTGCGCGCCACCTCCTCGTACAGCGCCAGCTCCGCGCCCTCCAGCTGCACGCTCGAACGGGACTCGTACACGAACTTCTTTTTCTTTTTTGATATCTGTAAATATAATTATTATAAGAAAAACGGGACTAAATCACGTAAATAAAAAGTATTTTTGTAAATACCTCGACGTTTCGGACGCGACTTTGCATCCATGGTCTCGAAAGGACTGAAGAGACCTGAGAGGTCTGAGAGGACTGTCAATATAAATAAAATAAAATAAAATGAAATAAATATACTAGTTTATGTGAGTGACTGTATTATAATGAAGGGCGTTAAAACACTCGTTTGAATTATGTACGTCGTATACATTACTTTATCTACACACATATTATCCTACTTCCTACTATATTATAAATGCGAAAGTTTAGATGGATGGATGGATGTTTGTTTGTTACTCAATCACGCCAGAACCACAGTATATATATAAGCTAAAACAGTAGGGAAGATAGGCCTACTTTTTGAAATAAGTACCTACGCTCCAATAAAGCGTTAGGGTTGTCGATTTAATTTTTGTTAAATTGAATAGTTTTTTTTAACCAAGGTTTGCCCTACCTATTTGACAAGTTATCCTTCAAGTGTAGTTTTCTATAATATATTAGTACATATACTATAGATGCAAGATGATAACAATGAAAGTCCGTAGAAATTTTTTTCACCAAAAACACGGTCTATAATATACGGCAACTACTTACCTACTTATCATCTAAACAGCCATATGTTTTATTTAACAGAAAAAGCATTTGTCGGAGAAGTGACATACTGACATTTATCGTTATAAAAATAATATATACATTTTATTTCATAATAATATAGTATCATTCTTACCTTTCTACATCAGCAGGGAGTTTAAAAAACGAAAGCTCCGGTTTTGAAGAAGCCGAGTTCAAGCAGCCGTACACTGCGCAATACGCTCTTGGCATGTTTAAAACGAATACGGCCGCTCGTCTCAATGCGCCACTCGCGACTGCCGGCACCGCGAGATCCGCTTAGGGGCCGTGTAAAAGCGCGTGTCTATGTGTGCGTTCGTTTCGACCGATTTGTTCGTAGATTCCCTACTGCTTGTGCTTATATGTACTGTGCCAGAACGGTCCAACGAATTTGGATGAAATAGGCAACTTTTTATCCCGGAAAATGGCATAGTTCCCGCGGGATACCGATAAACATGTCAATTGCTAATTTTACGCGGATGAAGTCGCGGGCTGAAGCTAGTACATACATAAACCACGTCTTTATACCTTACGGGTTAGACAGGGCTTAAGGTAACAAGACTTAAAGGCCACGTTTAGCATGATTGTGGGTGTATAGGGGAAAGTGGAATCAGAATAGTGAAGGGTCTCTCCGGCTCCTTTGGGTAACCTTCGTGTACCGAAGAAAGCACGTTTAATAAGTCTATTCCATGAAACTAATGTAAGACATAGTCATAGAAGGGAAGTACTTGAGGCGAACTCAGGGCTAGTATGTTAGTTCCATATTAGCAATGCAATATGAATGCTAGTTTGTCTGTCGAAACACCTGTTACGCCCTAACGACTTAATTCTGCTCTTTTCTTAAAGGGCCTGCAACGCACGCGTACAGGTGGCGGCACGTAAGTCTAACGTGGAGTATGCCCGCCCGCGTCCCCTGCACTCCCCCGCGAAACCTTATTTTCGATTACTGCGCATCAATGGTCATCGCTAGACTTACGTGCCGGCACTTGTTAACCCCATATGTCATGGTTGTCCATGGGCGGCGGTGATTGCTTTCCAACAGGCGACCCGCATGCTTGTTCGCATAACAAAAATGTGCAGAAACTTACCCTAGCCCCACATATACTAATTTTGTGTACGAAGTCAGCTTCGGGCGGTACATAGGCTTTTCTTCTTTCTTCCAACTCTGGTGAGGGTATCAAGCCAACAACATCAGGGTTCTCAATATGGCTTGCTTGCCACCAATTGGGATCTCTTCTGTCTGACACCTATAATAAAATAAATCTGATATAAATAAAAATGAATCGCCGAAATGTATGTACGCACATAGCTTCCAAACGACTGCACCAAATTGGATAATTACTTTTTAGTTGTTTGTTACTGTTTGGACAAGGTTTGTATAAAATAAAATTAAAAAAAAAACAACTGGACCGGAAAAAGGAAAGAGTACCTACTGTGTCAAGTGTGATAAGGATAAACGATTAAGAAGCACTTACTTGTAAAATATCCCCCTTTTTGAATGCTAAGCCAATTTCTTTACATGGCAGTAATGTGTCATCCTTAAGGTCGTAGTCAAATAGCGCTCTCACATAGCACTGAAACGAAAACTCACTACATTAATATTTTATATAATACACACACATAAATCAAGTCTTTATCCCTTACGGGGGAAGACAGGGCCTAAGGTAACAAGACCTAAAGGCCATGTTTAGCATGGTTGTGGGCGTGTAGGTGGAAAGGGGAATCAAAATAGTGATGGGTTGCTAGCCGCATCGTCTATAACATGTTTCTAATGCCCATTCCCTTGATGGGCTTTCACCATCTGCGCAGGAATAGAAGCAACTGGTAAATTCTATGTTTTCTCTTTACTCCCAGTCCACCATGGAATAAACAACATACATACAAGTTACTTTTAAAATCTTATTAGTATACTAATCAGAGCTTATTTGCTTATATGGAGTGCATGCCACTGTGCCTAATGAAATAATTACTAAGGCAATTACCAACGTTAATTGCATTACTCACAGTAAGCTTATTTGTCAACTGGGAACTTTTCTCCTTAAGGTTAGGCCCCACTTTCAGGGTGACCCTGTCGTTGGGCTTGGACACTGCCTCTTTGAGCTGGTCTTCCGTGTCTATCTGTACTCCATCTACCTCTAGTAACACATCACCTACGGACAGTAGTGCTTGCTTGGCGGCCGCACTTCCCGCCATTATCCTAGCTACTATGAGTTGGCCATGCTCATCTGTTGTTACCTGGAAGATTATTCAATCAAGTTATGATTATGAAATTTAAAAGTAAAATAAACCCAACTAACTATACTCAAGAGCAAAAATATTGGGTCTCGCTGTTCATAGAACTTTGTATGTAAAGTGACTTGTTATTTTTGCTCATCAGTGTATATTATTATGTAGCTCAAAGAAGTATTTCTAATATAATTTTTTAATAATATACCTATACCTACATATTTTTTAACATGCTTGTAAATTTAACTATCACTATTTGGTTCTTTGTTATTTATCATATGTGAGTTAACAGACGAAGGTTTAAATTAACTTGCACAATATAATTTGAACATGACTCACTACATGGCTAACGTGACTTAATTAAAAACAATTAGCATTGTTCTTAATTTACGTGCAAAAATGCGATATGTCACCTTAACAGTACTTCTTGGTATGTAAGTAAATGTGAGTCACATCATACATATACATAATGCATATACTATTCAAATCAAACTAGTGATGGGACAACTATGGCTCTTGTGGACATCTGGATTCCAAATTTTGAACAAATGCAGCCAGCATGGGCTATATGAGAACACTTAATAAAACTATCAATCGCAACATACTTCACATGAAAATTCTTGCAGTATCTCACACATACAAAGAACTGTTTTGAGAGGAATCCTTATATTCTGAGACGTTAAAATTCTTGGGTAGAATTATTGTTAAAAAAAACAATAATATAAATATAAAAAAAGAAAGTCAATATAAGAATTGGTGCTGCAATTACTGATCTTGTTCAAATATTAATTAATGTTTTTGAGAGACAATAAAATTTTAATGATAATAATTCAACTATTAACATGCATTTTGACTGCAAATAAATGCTAAAGACCCACCAACACATGTCTTGTGCAATATTTAGTATAAAACTTTGTTTCAACTTACCGTTAGGCCTAAAGGCTGTCCTGGCACTTTCCTAAGGCCCACAACTTTGACAGTTTCTACGGGCATGTCTCCGTTTTCCTCAGGGCTCGTCTCCGCAGCTTCAGCTTCGTCTTTGTCTTGCTTCACAACTGGCTTCTCATCAACTCCCGAGCCTCGCTCGAGCCAAAGGGCACCTATTTTGTCATGAGCATCTATTAAAGCCTGAAAAACCAAAATACACACCTCTATTATACAATGCTAAATTTAATTTCAGTTCAAGGAAAGAGAAACTTCATCAAAATGTCAGATTAAAATTATATTTGGTATGAATCACAAACCAGTTTTGAGAAAGGTGCTGCTACCAGTTGTAAATCTTACTGATGAAGAAACAGGATGAATAATAAATCTACAGTATATTTTTTAATTTATTTCAAGTCACCAAGCTAATATTTTTACGTGCTGCCAGTATTAAAACAAAAACGAATCTGAACGAAAACAAATTTTATTCTTATTACACTGCGAATACTTCACGATATTATAGTCACACAGAAATAGCATTGGGGTAATAAATTATTGTTTGGTGGATGTATTATACAGCTTAACATACCTTAAAATGTATTCTGGATAGCAATATAGCGAGTTCTGCTTGCTCAATAGTTCTAATGTTGTTGCCACGATACTCGCTCAGCCTTCGTATTATGTTTACATTATCCAGCGAGACGGGTTTAACGATCAAGTCCTCTTCCGATTCGATGGGCTGCAATAATAACACTAACAATTTACACTGTCTGTTCGATTTGTTTCACCATTTGTTTCCAATCAGATTCACAATGGAATAGCCGAAACATTAGCGACGTAGGCGTGGCACTTGGTTTTAATGAATGAAAAGTACTAAAATCTCTTCAGCATACTAATTACATTGTAATGTTAAGTGGAATTATGCTCTATTATACAGTTTAGCCCTGAAAATAAGAATATATTACTTTGTAAATTACGGGAAATACGTCCTGTAGAGCTTCGACAACATACCCGCCCATTCACCAGTGTTGCCAACTTTAAAAGTCCAAATTACCTGAACCAGAAACGGATTTCCGGTACCAAATGATTGTTCAACGGCAATATTGTCAATTTATCATACATTGTAAGTAAACTAAGAAAACATTATTTTAAGCAATTTTATTCATTACAATACAATTTGTTTTTAATGGTATATCGACTAGAGCTTTCTGCTTTTTTAATTCGTTGTACAGCAAAAACATACCGTGTCATGGTGAATTTAGTGTGCTACCTAATCTGACTATTGGGCGCTCAAAAGTTCTTTTTATCTGGTTTTCGTACATTTGAACAATATTGGTAATGAAAAAGATACATGTCAGGTGGCATTGCATTTGTTTTTTTGCCTTATGTTACGAAAAAAATACATTTTGAGTGATTTCGGCGCATCGATAATTTTTAAATCGATGTGATGTACATTTATATTAATTTTGACAATCACTAACATACATCGTACTAAGGGCAAAATTATCGTGCGCTCCCATAATTATCATACAGGTTGGTAACACCGCCATTTACTTGGCCGCACGACACAACAACTCAGTAAAAACTTCTTAGTGATGTTGCCCGTGTGTAAGTGATGCCAGATGTCACGCCAATTTATTTCATTTCAAGAAATTACAATAGTATCGCTTAGTATAGTTATGCTTGTTACTTTTAAGGAATTGATTTCATACAGAGAAATAATAGTATGCCGGGTATTTAAAGCCTGTGTTACAAGTTTGAGAGAGCAATAGCGTAAATTAAAATATTATATTATTGACCGTTACAACATGATCGTTATATTTAAATAATAAATGTTATTGAACTTTATTGAAATGCATGTTACTAATTGAACTTACCTCACTTTTACGGCCAAAATCCGGACTCTCTACTATACTTTTCAAGAATATGACATCATGATTTGACAAATCGTCTGGTTTTGGTTCCTCCTTTTCTAAAATATTAAAATATAAACAAATAATTTTCTTCTGTAAAGCGGAAATTAGTAAAGCTCAAGCGGTAATTTCGTAATAAAAGAGGACTAAGTCAGTTAGTTATACATAACACGTAAAACACATTAGGTAGGTAAGTAAGGCTTATCTATTCTATATCTACGTGTTCTAAACAACGACGAAACCCCTTTGTTTCCGATCTATCTTTTCCTACCCTATGTTGTTTCGGTGCTGCCAGTTAATTAATGTCCATTAGCCGGGGCATTTGTACACAAAACCACAAGGACAAATCAAACACCCCTCTCGTAAATCCTTAACGTCAAACATCATTAGATGTGTCAGCATATCATGAAAATTTGCCCATCTATGTATGCTTTGCGTTAGGTGCACATTAGAATTAATAGAATTGACGAGCTATGTCCTTATTATGTTCAAAACGGTTACGATAGGAACAAAGGTTGTCTAAAACGGTAGCGAACGTGTGGGCTTCATGACGATAACGTTTTAGAATATTTTAACAGATCCCTTAGTAAATTTTGAAACATGGACCCAGTAGGCACCACCTGGGTTAGACTCACTTAATAATTGATTAGTATCCTCTACCGACCTAACTATGATGGTTGATGGTCCAGGGGTTCACATATTGTGTTTGTGGAAGCACAGTCATACATATACTCGTATATATATGTGGAAAACCATTCCAAAACGAGGAAAAACTGTGCAGCTCTAATTAATCTACTCAGTTAGTCGACAATTTCATTTTACCGGTAGTTTTTAAGGAATACACATTTTTTCCACTTTCAAATGGTGCTTTCATAAGTCGAGCCCCGGTTCGAATTGCGGTAGATGGTACTTAGCATGGTTAAAACAAATATTAAATTAATTGAAATATTCATCTACATAATGTACATGGATATCCATTGTCTGGCTATACGTGTAAGCAACAATTGGTTTCAGACTCCCTAAGTTATATTGGTTCAATTTGCCTTCCCGATACGTCTATTGTCTCATTTCCAGTGCCGGATTAAGCCAGCGCGGGGTCTGTAGCAAATTCTGTCAAGGGGCCCTTCGGCTTCGAGTTTAAGGCATGCAAGATATTTTACACTCCTATCTAAATTAATATTTTTTTATTACGGTCAAACAGGCGTTGGAGCACGGGGCCCCAAATTCGCGGGGCCCGTAGCATTTGCTACTCTTGCTACGTGCCTAATCCGGCACTGCTCATTTCAAACTTTTTCATCCTTGTCCTGACAAAAACTACAAATTAGCAATCAAGACAAATTGGTCCCGTTCTCAAGTCGATCCTTATTTAATATCTACGAGTACAAGCACGTTCGATTTTTATTTGTACATTTATTTATGTATGTAGTACTTCCTACGCTAGGCAATTCTTGTGAATTCATAACATTACAGGACGCAAAAAAAAATTGCATGTGCATTTAATATCAAATTCTTTGTTTGAATTTCTAAACTATGCGTTACGAGTAGGTAGGTACAGGTACAAAAACTGGATGTTCATACGTATAAGAAAATCATGCATTTTAAATAATCTAAATTCAAATATCACCCTTTATCAAATGAACTTCAGCGTCAGTTTATAAAAATATGATTAACAAACGGAAAAATAAATCAGTCAAAAACTCAGCTAGTGGGTGGACGTGTATTGATAAAAAAATGGCAACGACTGTTTTCACTCAGCCAAGACTGGATAACGAAAGGTCCAGAATGACAGAAGACAAAGAAAATTAATACGAGTACCAAGGTATGTTATCTTATCTTGTATTCCTTTACTGGAAGACCATAATTTCTGGGGACATTTTTTTTAAAAGTACTTTTTTAGTATATAATATTCTGAAATGGTGAAAAAATATGCCAAATTTGCAATACGAGTAGAGGAAAATCGGTTGTAGTTTTGAAATAATAGATTTATTATATTTACCACCTTCGAATGGTACTTAAAAATCGGGCCACAAGTCCATAATAGTTTCATTAATAAAGCGTTCGGTTTCTTTGTCTTTAGACATTCTAGATCTTTTGATTATGTAGTCAAATATATTAAATCTTAAGTAAAACAAGCAAAAATAAACAATAAATCATCGAGTTTGTCCTGTTCCTTTCACTAAACTTCTATGGCAATTGCAGTCAAATATAAGGAAAATCCGCACGAGTTAAGACACGTCACTTCTTGTCATAATGCTGATAATAACCCGCTTCTAAGCCAGAGCAATTTCGCGGAAAACTCACACGACAGTTCCGCATAGTTTGAGGTTATGCCGCAATTTCGTTCGGGAAAGCTCAATACAGGAGTGCAGAGGGTTTAATTCTGTAGTTTGTAACTTTGGACGTACCTTCGTCCGGTGGTTTGTTGCCGAGCGTGAAGTCTTTGAATCCCCGCCAGTTGACGGAGTAGCGGCCGCTGCGTCGCACCATCATCACTGGAGGGTTCGTGGGTCGGGAGTGAGGTGATTACAGTGGCATAATCGCAGGATCGATGCGAGGCGCGTGTCGTCACTCGCCTGGCGCGGCGTCAGCTGAGCGCGCCGCGCGTCACAAGCGGGAAGCGTAGCCAGGATACTGGCAAATAATACTTGTAACATACCTCTTCTGTTCTGAGTACCAATTTATATGCTTGCCCCAAATATTAATCCATTGTAAGTGTACAATAACGTATTAATATATTTGCTGCTGATATAAAATGCGCGGGGATCTTCTCATTAATCAAAAATAAAAATATACGTAGTTCAATAATATAGGTACTCCTCTACTAATCAAAATCATGAAAAAAAATCAATTATTTTTGAATTTATAAATAAAGTGGGTTTCTAATTTAATGATTGAATAACTTACTTAAATACTTTTTAGGTAAACACTTCGTCACATATTTTATTATAGTTTTCAAAAATTATATTTAATTTCTTTTAACATTATGAATAATGAATTATGAGAATAAGTAATCTTGCAGCAAAGAACGACTCTTCGCATCTCTTATAAAAATTCGCCATCACTTACGGCAATCATCGTACATCTGGCAACCCCGCGAGGCGCCGCCCGCCCTGCCGCGCCTGCGCACTGCGCGCGCCCGCCTACTACCAATAGGCAACAACAGTACATACTTTTGCATTTTAAAAGTGACCTTTCCGCAATAGCTTTAGAATATTTTATTGCTTTACCAAATAATTATAAGTTATGGCTACATATCTGCTGTCTCCCAGATCCAACATTTACTTACTACACTGCCGTTTCGCAACCGATGCTTACAGGACTATCTCGTCTACGAACTAGGTACAATACTTTCGAAGGCGCTTGAAGTATTAACTGAAGTTTTATCGCTCGTAAATTTCAGACGACGCTTAGAGCCAGTTTAATTATGTTAGACAGTAGTTTCATAACAAGGTTTTTCTTTTTCGGAAGTTCAATGAACTTCTTCAAAACACAGGTGAATTTAATGAAGTAGGTTTAAGTTAACCAAATTATTATCATCCGGTAGTAGACGATTCGAATGCTCCCTAGCAATTTGTTTCTATAGGTATGTATAGAGTGTAGAGACATGGTAGAGTCAGCGGTAGGTAGATTATCCTACTAATATTATAATTGCGAAAGTTTGTGAGTGAGGATGGATGGATGAATGTGACAATGTGTGTATGTTTGTTCCTTCTTCATGCTGAAACGACTGGACGGATTTAAATAAAATTTGGAAAGGAGATAGCTGGTACCCTAGATTAACTAACACATAGGCTACTTCCCGGGAAATTGCGTAGTTCCTGTGGGATAGTGATAAACGCATTCTTTGCAGATGAAGTAGCGGGCAACAGCTAGTAAATTATAAAAAAAACACTTTAATTAATGACAAAACAAACTGTGACTCAATTAAACGCGGCGTAAGTAGAGTAGGTACTCCAGCTGCCTAGCTATTCTGAGTGTTTACCTCTGGTACTTAATATAATCCCACAAACTAAATTATCCCCTACACTATACAAACACTGACGCGTTTCGATCCCTCTACGGGATCATTCTCAAAGTGAGCACAACTGTTACGGTGTGTGTGGTTTGCATGTGCATATTTTTTGTTAATTGAAATGGACCTCCGCAAAGTTGTTGTTGTTGTTGTAAACTCTTTATTGTGCAAATAAACATAAGAAAAATAAGTACAATTGACAAACACAAATATATGCACAAAGGCGGACTTATTCCTTTTAAGGGATCTCTTCCAGTCAACCTTACGCCTTAGTCAAAGTAACGCCTGATTCAATATATTAATGTCGGATTATAACAATGCAAAACAGCCAAGTGAGCATCGGGCAGTAATTTATTGCACTTGCGATTACATCATACAAATAGAGGTACCAAACAACGAGTTGTTTAATAGCTTGTAGTTTGATATGAATTAATGTACTACAGTAGGTACCTACCAAGCGAAATGAAATATTCAAATTAAATTGGTTAGGAAGTACCTAGTCTAATTTAGTTCTAGTTGTCACGAGACCAAACCAATCAAATGGCTACATCCAGTAGACTAGGTAGGTATACCGTATAAGACATACAGTACAGTTACCTTGTCTGGCTTGGCCTCAGAAGAATAACTAATTCTGAGGGTTTGGCTTACATCGTACGACTTGGCCGTTTCGTGACGTAACGTTAAAGACATACTTGTTAACAAAAGAGGCTCAGACTAAATAAAACGGCAAAGTCAGTAGACGATCCGTAAAACGGTAACCTTCGTCGATTTGATAGATAACTACGAAAACTGTAAAAAATCAAAGACTAGCTTCTGCCGGCGACTTCGTCTGCGTAGAATTAGCAATTGACATGTTTATGGCTATCCCCCGGGAACTATGCTATTTTCGGAATAAAAAGTAGCCTACCTATGTTTTAATCTAGGGTACCAGCTATCTTCGTTCCAAATTTTATCCAAATCCGTCAAGTCCTTTTAGCGTGAAGAAGGAACAAACAACAAACATACACACTCACTCACTCACATCGTCACATCGTCACAAACTTTCGCATTTATAATATTAGTAGGTTAGTAGGACTAGTAGGATAATGTTATTTTAAGTAAATTGCAAATAGGATGCCTGAAAAAATATAAGGCTGTACTTACCTATAAAAAAACGGACCAGGTGCGAGTCGGACTCGTGCTCCGAGGGTTCTGTACAAATTCAGCAAGTGGATATAAAATCCAGTGTAAGTAGAGCCCAGCTCTTAAGCAAAATGTAGGCGGTGTGAGGTAATTGTTTTGACTCGGTAGTAAAAAAAGCCTATAGATATTGAAATGTTCAAAACTGTCTAGGCTAGTATTTTTGATGAGTGTACGACAAATCTGAAAAACTCGGACCTGGAGGTGAATAATTATAACACGGACTTGTGTTTACATATATGAGTAGCCGGATAGTCTCGATGTATCTGATGGCGACTGTCTGTAGGTAATACATAATATTTTACCTACTTATTTTATATGCAGATTGCTCAACTTTAACGCCAAAATGCTTTCACATTACAGCGCGTGACTATACAGTTCAAAATAAAATCTCGATGACGTCTTGTTTTGTCAAACGATTCGGCTCATATAATTCTTTATCTATCGCCGGGCCCCGATAACATTTACCCCTCATTTTCGGTATTTTTAGCCAAAGTATGAGTCTGCGTCAGTCATCGCGTTGCTGTCCGTTATTCGCTTAATAATTTACTTTATCTCTCTTTGTTCTTAAACTAATAATTAGCGCTAGGCACTGGCACGTACCACGTTTAACCAACCCTGTTGCCATGTTAAGATAACTAGGAATCATTGATCTCTGGCCCCTTTTCATAAACACCGTGAGATTATTCGGTACTAAAGCACCGCTCAGTACTTATTTTATTTGTGGGTCAAACACCCGGAATTAAAAAGGTAAATGACCAAAATGTAGCAGCGGTTACAACTGTTACAAGTGCAATAGTAGAAATATGATCTGTGCTAAATACTGGCTCATTAATAATTAGGAACATTAATGCTGTCATAAATTAACTGGCTATCGCTAACGCTTCGCATGTTTCTGCTCTATTAGTTAAATCGGCAAAGTAATTTAAATCAGACGATTAATTTTATCATTTAATTGGCTTGCGTTTTATTACGATGTTATTAAGCTATGTATTTTAAAATACAGTGAAACAGTTACTCATCTAGTTTTCATGTTGACATTGTTTGTGTCACAAGGCATACAATTTTTTATAATAAAGTCCTCTCTATATTTTTCTGTATATCAGTATTAGTTAAGTGCTTTGGAAGTACAGTGTCAAGACAAGACATCCATGACTGAGGTCCAACAGTCATGTGAGATAACAAAAAGCGATTCTAGCGAAAGTAAACTATACGTACACGTGTTAAGAGAAACATACACACACAAGGACATACAAACTGTTCGTTTTCATCATTATCCAGCAAATGATGCACAGACTTAACTTTTTATGAAAAAAAGAGACAACACCTATATTGAGTCTAGTTCGTTTGAAGTTCCGTTGCCGTTTTACAGTGGAAGCATAATGAGATAATGATAATGATTGACGCGTGCGGTCAAAACGCCCGAATATTCACGCGCTTGGTTAAAAACTACCTACTAATGATTGAATTTGGGGAAAAAATGCATTTCCCAATTGAATGCAAGTACCTAATGATCAAATTGGATATTTTGTACAAGAGCTAGTTCTATGGGCTCTATAACGAACATGTTAATTTTGATCACATTACTCGACTTGAATAAGTACTTATTGTTTGTGGTCGCGAGGTGATGTAAAATTTTTAGAATTGTCAGAAAAAGTCCATAGTCTGAGTTTGTCTCATTCAGTCGATACGAAAACACGTTATTTATGTTAGCCTATTTTACTATTATTATTATGTTATGATAACGATATCGTATTGTTGCTAGTGGTCGCGTGCCCGCCCTTATCACGGGTCACAGGTCGTTGTTATAAGTGACAGTTGCGCCTCCGTCTTCTCACAGTCTAGCTTGTGCTAAATGCGTCGACGCAGTTTTTTACACACTCTTAAAATCAAGTGATTATTTTTCCCCAAAATGCCGTGGACAAGCTCAAACAGGTATTTTACTAATTCATATATTTTTTTAACTTTTGTGTATCGAGAATTTATCAAGAAAAACAAAAACTTGACATGAATATATATATTTTTTTCTTTTTCAGAATCTATGCGAAACCATCGAACACGAGCCAAGGCGAGGGTCCAGCTCTGGGGCTGACCGGCACGCGGCCGGTTCCGACGGCCGCCGCCGACACCGGCGGCCGCTTCGAGTTCAGCGACCACGGTTACGGCAAGAGCTCCGTCAAGCTCCTGCACGTACACCGTGACGGTGACTTTCACTCAATCCGCGAATTCGAAGTGTCCACCGAACTCAAACTATCATCAGAGTCCGCATACATCGTCGGTGATAACAAGGAAGTCGTCGCCACTGACTCCCAAAAGAACACGGTCTACTTGCTAGCGAAGAAGCACGGAGTGAAAACACCGGAAGAATTCGCTGCAGTGGTCGTCAATCATTTCTTGTACACGTACCGGCAAATAGTAGAGGCGAGGTGCCGAGTGGTTGAGTACCCATGGGAGAGGCTCCAGGCAGGAGCGCCCCACAATCACGCATTTGTATTTTCACCAACAGCTACAAGATGGTGCCTCGTGTCGCAAGCTCGACACGGTGAGTGATATTGATAGAAACAGTTTACTTGAATACGAGTTTGTAGTTTTTGATATTTGCAATGTGATTGTGTTGCTAAACAGTTTTATTTATAATACAGAGGCGGTGGTGGTAAAGTCCGGTCTGAGCGGTCTGCGTGTCCTGAAAACCACGCAGTCTGCCTTTGTGGACTTTGTGCAAGACGAGTATACCACACTCGCTGATGCCGCGGAAAGAATTTTCAGGTAAGACAAAATTTAATCTGTTTCAGAATTTTGGGTTTGATTTTAAAAGCATACCTACGTATATCACCTAAGTAACTTACCATTCGAAAGTCGAGAAAAATTGTGCTGAATTTGAAATAAAAGTAGAGCTGAAGAAAATAACAGCTCTAATTAAGCTGTATTTAGCTTTGTAGCAATACACATATTTTTGTTTAATGAAATTTTCGGTTTTAGAAAAGAAAACGATGATTAATTAGAGCTCTTATTTTCTTCTACTCTTTTGTTATTCAAAATTTATTTTTCACCAATTTGGAGTGATACTTATTAAATACCTAACAAAGTGTAATTGGTTTGTGTACAGTACGGTGGTAGAGGCAGAATGGACGTACGACAACATGCGCACAGCGGACTTCGACAACGCTTGGCTGACCGTCAAGGACGCCATATTGGACAAGTTCGCAGGGCCACCCGACACCGGCGTGTACTCGCCATCGGTCCAACACACCCTGTACCAAGCCGAGAAAACCGTATTAGAGAAAGTAGCAGAGGTAAGGAATCGTTCCAAAACATGGCCGAACTTTTTTGGTTACTACGACGTGACTGACGTATTGATATTTCGCCTAAGATTTTATCCGTGTTTTTTACTTTAGATACTTACATAAAGGTCGCTCTTATCGCAGAAATCTATAGATATTATATTTCTATAATATAGTCCACTCTAAACTACTTTTGTAAAAAATATAGCGGGGCATTGCCTCAAGGCAATGTTATTTAATTTATCAGTATGGATATAAATCGTTGTGTTAAAATTGTTTTGCATTCCTTCGGGACCGTTAGTAATTAATAATTATTATCTAAACGATCCTCTTTTAATGTAGTATCTCCTTGGTCATGCGCTTCGCTATCACGACATAAACAAATTATTCAGACGAGGATGTGACGTACCATCAGTTTATAATTAAATACGTTATTGTTATTGAAACCAATTATCTAGTCTCGAACTGATTTACGTGTTTTGTTTGTGAAAGTCACGTAAGCATAAAGCTACAAGGCTTCGGGGTTGCTATGGGACTTCAACTGGTTAAAATCATATTCCGAATGACTGGTTTCTTAAACAAGTCTATTTAAATTAAAAGTTTATTTTGCCATAAGTAAAAATACATAATATGTATTATACTATACTATACTCGTAGTCTTTGAAAGATATTGTTTTGAGTTCGTAATAAAGCGTTAACATGTTGAAATACTGGAGTCTCATAATTTATGTACTCTTAAACATAAGATGACTATAATTACTTATCATTCAGTTGTTTATTAAATCTATACATATAATAAAGCTGAAGAGGGTCGAAAGTCTGTAAATGGAAGATATAAAAAAATTGACTGAGGATACTTAGATCGATAACAGAACACGTTCAAACGGTTTTTAGAATTTTGTCTGTGTGTCTGTTTATCTGTGTGTCTGTATATTTGCGAGCGCATCACGTGAAAATGGCTGAACGGATTATGATGCAAACTTTACTAATTTGTTGAGAAAATCACTGGCCAGGTTATAGTCTACTTTTTATCCTGGCGAATCGCATAGTTCCCGCGGGATAGCGATAAAAATGTGAATTTCTAATTACGCGGACGAAGTCGCGGCCAGAAGCTAGTGTAACAATAATTGTCGTCACTACACACCACCCCAGGTCTAAAGATTATCAATTGCAAATTCATGCGAACTCCTTATCACTATTAACACATGATTTTGTTTTGTTATTGCATCGTTTAACAATATTAATTAAATCAATTTTGTTTTACGTTATTTTGAATCCGTTCTTGCATCACTTTTTACTTAAATTTCCGTGTTTTAGTAAAGTTTGCAATTCGATTTTAGCTCGTAGGTATTCTAGTTGTCGGACTGGTTTATAATTTGGTTTGTGTACCTATGTATTACACAAATCACTTAGACGAGAGTTGCTCTAAGCTTATACCTGTTTGCCCTTTTTATGTGCTAATTTTAAAGTATACACAAATAAGAATTTACCTGGATCTAGGTGAATACCTATTTGTAAAACTTTGAAATAGGTGTACGTATTTTTTGATGCAACTTTACTGCACACAATCAACACTCATGTAAAAATTCTGACTTCCTACAAACTCTTACAAAACAAAACTGTCACAAAAGAGTGAAATACGCACACAACTAAATATTATCGCAAAGCACGCGTTATATTCTCATGCCATAAGTAATCCGTGGTATGTAGTCCCGACGACGGCACATATGTAATAGGGAATATGCATTAAAAAAAACAAAATAGGAGAATATAGTAAACTTTTTTACTATATTCTCCTATTTTGTTTTTGACAAAAAGTGAAATTAAAAGAAAATCGGTCAAGAAATACGGAAAATATAAGAGTTTTAAACTAGCAATTAGTCAGCGATTAGAAAGAGAGATCCGATATGACATGTGACGTCATTTGTCACAACGCCCATATAAACTCCATATTAAAATTCCGTTTTTCTAGAAAGAGATAGAGACAAATCTTTGATACTAGTTTATAAATATCTCGGGTTATTCGAAAAATATTTTTTTCATAGTGTTTATTACATAAACGAGCTTCTATAGCAAGCCATGAAAAAAAACATGAATATTCCCTATTATAGCACCGGCGCCGAAAATTAAATGTTCAATAATTTTATTTGCAGATTTCGTGGATTAAAATGACGATGCCGAACAAGCACTACCTGAACATCGACATGTCGAAGTTCCCTGCGAACGTGACTAAAGGAGATCCAAGGCATCACATCTACCAGCCCATAGACAAGCCTGCAGGCCTCATATTTGCGCAACTGCGGCGGAAGCCCAAGAGTCACTTGTGACGAAAGCCGTAGTCTAGATAAACCGTAGCCCGTAGCGGCTCTACGGCGCGCCTTATCAGTAATGGCAGTTGACACGCCAGCTCTTTTTCAAGTGTACATATTTTTCCGCAACGTGAACTACCCAACGTAACGAGGCGTGGCCCATGATTTACTCACTTGAACAATAAAATCTACATGCGAATCCTCGAACTTGTTTTACGGAAGCGCCTTACGTTGGCTCAAGTTGTGAGTAGGTACTCTGTTAGCTACGAAATGTTTACAAACAAAGAATTACGTTTATTTACAGAGCAATCATCAGTGTTTGAATCACACCGTGTACGAAATTTAAAAGGTTATTGCTTCAAATATTATCTTTTGTTTGTAAAGTAACAGGGTGAATTTTGTTCCTATATCTATATTTATCTATAGGGATTTGTGTATGTAAACAAGAATTTGCGTTACCTTGCTCAGATTGAACGTCAGTTGCACGTCATAAACGTCGAGGTTTGTTTAATTACCCCTCAATGTGCGAATCAGCCTTCGTCTAATTGTTATTTTGCAGAAATTCTGTCTATAGTAGCAAAGCATTTTCTTAACTAAGTAATTGCTAGATTACTAAATACATGTCTTCTTTGGTGATGGGCTGCTTGAATTGTTTTAAAATATAACCTGTATTATTGTTACCTATTTTATAATCACGACATTTTTGTGTATGTTACTGTAGCATTAGGAAATAAATGTTCCTGCAGTCACAGAAGTCTTGGAAACTATTAGAAATAAACTGAGGTTACATCTAGTCTTTAGTTGAAACATTGTTTTGTTAATCAATTCATTAAGTACAAATAAATGAATGATAGTATTAAATAAATCGTTTCCTTATTCATGAAAAACCTTTGCGCATGAAGATAAAAAATTATACGACAGTTTTAAATTGCAACAATTTAATACAAAATTACAGTGTTCACTTAAGTACGTTTACTACTTGATTCGTAGCTTTGGTTTTCGGCATTTTAATATTTACTTTATACGTATATGATAAAGGCGGCAACTCAATTTCTTACTCACTAAACCTTAACAAGTACATTACATTTTCAATTAAATAATTACAAAAAATAGCTACTTACAAAATTTTGTCATGGTGCCAGCACACTACATCATATATATAATAGTTGGTGTGACTTACGAAGGTTTGAGCTCAAATTCTATTTAATTGTGAAATAAAAAATAGTTCATATGCGCTTCGAGCCTATTATTTTGTCAGCCAACGTGTAAAGTTCTTCTACGGTCTGAAAAAAGAAAATTAATTAATTCAATTCCTACCCCCTTATTCATAAACGCTCTATAGGCCTCTGCTAACTTAGTAATCGTTTGTCCTTAACTAACACTTTGACATTTACCTTTCACAGATAAGGACAAACGATTACTAAGTTAGCAGAAGCCTATACAGCGTTTATGAATAAGAGGGCTAATCTCTCACAAACGCACCAGAGCACAAATATTAATTCTGCACGGACGCAGTCGTGGGCAAAAGCTGCATGCTTATTACGTAACTCGCTCGCGATCACCATCGTGTTCATTTTGACAGTTCATGTATGGGCTGACAATTGGCATCGGAATCAGCTAGCTGTCACATTCTTACAAGAACTGTCAAAATGAATGAACACGATGGCGATTGCGAGCGGGTTACGTAATAAGGCTGCTGGTCTCTCACAAAGGTTCCCGATTCAGTAAAGTAAAGGTCAATGAGATAAATGAGCTTCAGAGTTTTCGTCATCGTCAACAGTGACACACACACATACAAAATACATATGTATGTATTTATGTGATATTGGGCAAAAGAGAATATATATCTACAGTTAAGAGGCAGAAAACACCTAATTTTGTTGAAATTGATGTTATTTAAACACTTTTTTTTAAGAAAAACTGCACACAAAAAAAATATAATGTTAATTTTCATCATATTTCCAACACGCTAGATGGGCTCGATACATAATTGAACAAAATCGGCTCGATAGAAAATAATCGCAAAGATTGGTCTTAAAATCACCATTAAACGGTTCTATGTCTTTATTTTTTCGACGTATGGGTCTGCAATTAAAAACAAAAAGTCAACATATTCATACCTAAACGGCTAACGAGTCATATTCACAAATAATCCATACTTTTTCATCTCTCATACTCTGAAAGTAGGTAATTGATTATCTGGATATAGGGTTGAAAGTGACTCATCGCGACCCTTGGGTTGAAAGTAATTTTTTTTTCTAGCTAATCCAAATGAGGGACATAGCAATGGAAATACGTATACAGCCATGTAATCTGTTTAAAATAAAAATCTATACTAACAATTCCTTTTTAATTGTAAAAGGCAAAATAATCTTAAAATAACATTCCCGCTAAATATATAAGCTTATGCAAGCGTATACAACGAGAATTAGTAGAAATTATTACGTTCGGTAATTTTTTAGCTTGAAATATTTAAGTCTACAATTAATTGATAGCAACCTCCGTGTCTGCAAGTTTAAAAAAAAACTAGCCGGCCGCCATTGGTGCGCAGAAGAAATGCGCAATGCGCGTAAATCGCGCTATAGAAAAAAGAGCGGGAAGAGAATGACAAACGTAACGAATATTAAATGCGACCATGCGACGTTAGTGAAATTTTAATTTCCTCATATTCGAAATGAAAAGTAGAGTGTTCAACTCGGATGAAATTACCCATTTCACCTTCGAACCTTTGGTGCCCTCACTTCGTTCGGGCACCAGAAATATCTCAGGTGAAATGGGTATATTTCAACCCTTGTTTATCAATCTACTATTGTTTATTTCTTATGATTTGTGTCTTATTTGCAAGATTTTAGACGCGCGCCAAGCTGCCGGAATAGGTTCTTCTCTTTCACTAACAGGCACGTGAACCGTATGTGTGAAGAGTGGCGCTGCTCCAGGTCATTTGCTGTTGACAGCGCCTTAAGTAGTTAAAGAAAAACACCCAAGAAATTTTTTGGAAACACTTGGCTATCGAAGTTATTACAATTAACACGTCTAATTAAGTATATAATGAAGTGAAAAAGATGTACACAATACTTTCGTCGAACAAAAAAGACAAACGACAGACTGCCGCGCCTCCAACAACCTCATTTGCTTGAGGCCACACTACTAAATACACTAGAGTTTATTTCCGACAATAGCATCCATTTCATTTTGCAAAGGTTTATATCTGTGGAAAGGGATATACTGTGGCGTCCGGTAGAATAAATATCCCGAAAGATTGAAAGCTCTAGGTAAAAATGTGATGAAGTAACCTTAAAAACTATAGTCACACTATAGTCATTATAAGTTCATTAAACTACTTCTAATTATTAAATGTAACTGTGACAGCCACTATGGTTTATTTTTCAAAATAACAGGTTCCTTATTTTTATTTACCAACTAAGGTCAAACCGGGCCTCTAAATTATTCGATTTCGAATGTCTATTGAGAGTTGATGACAAACAAAACCGTACCTACACTATTTGCGCATTACAAGGTCCGGTTTACTATCACAATGTGATTAGTGCTCAGACTCAAACTGGATTGCATCGGTTTTACGTGAAACGGCAATACGCATTAGTTGAAGTTGGTTCGTGTATTTTATATAATAACATTAATTAAACAAAAAGTATTTACGCCTAATTAAATTCAAAGCTAACAGTACCTACGACGTATCATACTTTAGGGTCATGACAAGGACACGTGAGCGTCTGGTTTTTTTTAGACCAACGTGAGATAGATAAATACTTATACGGAAGTCTTTTGTGATACAAATGATCAAAATAACTTGTTTATTTACTTGAAAAATCAATAAGTAGACTGCAAGAGTCAAAAACATTTTTTTTTTGCTTTTATGTCTAATAGAAGATACAAATACGGAAGTCTTCGGAAATGTAATCCAGCCAAGCTTCACAAGTTATGAAAAAACCGATCGAATGTGAGGCGAACAAGAATTGCTTCGTGCCACCGTACGATTTCCAGAGGGCAAATAACACCATATATACACGATTCTTGGGAACCCCTTTCATTTTTACCTCATTTTGTTACCAGTATTTCAAGTCATTTATCTATTATGGTTGAAAAGATACAGCAATGTAACAGAGAGTGACAGACGAACGGACGAGTGAGAGCTTGCAGGCTCCGTTTGGACTTACTTAAACAAGGAACCCAAATAACTTGGAGGATAACATACGCTCCCGGAAACACGAAACCAGAGTCCCAAAACTATAAGACGCTGGTTTTTCCCTTACTGAATATTTTTTCCGCCTCATATCAGCGTGAAGTCGCCGCATGAGATCGATAAGGTCGAGTCCACACAGCACAACGTCTGTCAGAGGTTCAGCATAGAACCCCGTTATCTAGCTGAAACCGGTTAGACACGAGCTCTACTTGTTTACATTTCGATATTCACTCAGCTATAGCTAGGAATTGGATAAATTACTAAATAAATTCAAGACGTTTCGTGACGCTAATTAAGACTCAACGTTTAAGCGACGCATTAGTGACTTTCCACTATGACATTTAATTGAGTTGCGAAGGTTAATCCTAAGATTACACGTCACAGACTTACTTGATTAGATCTCATATGATGAGGTTTGTGGTAAGTCTAGCAGGTAATAATTTATACATAATATACATAATTTACACGTTTATTATGTAGTTGAATAATGACGATATCAATCTCTCTGCCTAATTTCGAATAGGGTCTAATTCCCTAATACCAAGTTATCAGACCAAGTATATGACAAGTATTTTATATTTTACACAATACTAGCTGTTGCCCGTGACTTTATCCGGGCAGAATTAAAAATAGTATCCTATCCTAGGCAGCTTGACTATTTCCGACCCTTTCGAAAATTATCGTCATAACCTCAATCAATTTACACAAAATCTTGGCAAATTATATATCTAAACCTTTCTCGTTGACCACTCCTGTATTGGTGAAAACTGTATGAAAATCCGTTGATCAATCTTTGAGTTTATCTTGAACACACATACGTAACGGAGGACTTAGTCTATAATATAATTAGCGATTGATTTTCCTTAGATATGTTTTAGCTTGAGCATAATCACTTTGAAATTTAAAATAATATATAGTTAATACTTTGATATATAAGTACCTATTGATTTTTATTTTTACTATTCATGATATGACCATTTTCTCTTTTTTATATTGTAATCATTTATTGACAACTTAGCATTATTATTAATTTAAAATAGACATAATAGAATGCATGTAATGAAATTTAATTTAGTCTTTAAGAGTTTACTGATCTAAATTGTAACTGTATTACTATTGTGTGCCCTTACAGGGCGTCATGGACTAACCAAAATTCCTATAACATCTGTAAATAATGTACATGACTATACAATGAATAAATTATCAAATAATTTACATTGTCCTCTGATGGTTGGTGCTGATTTTACCGGTGCTTTGCCAGCGTCTGCGACAATGCTAGAGATAATTAAGGCGCTGTCAACAGCAAACGACATTGAGTAGCGCCACTCTTTACACATACAGTTCGCGTGCCTGTTAGTGAAAGAGAAGAAACTATTTCGGCAGCTTGGCGCGCGTCTAAAATCTTGCAAATAAGACACAAATAATAAGAAATAAAAAAAAGTATGGATTATTTGTGAAATATGACTCGTTAGCCGTTTGGGTATGAATATGTTGACTTCATGTTTTTAATTGCAGACCCATACGTCGAAAAAATAAAGACATAGAACCGTTTAATGATGATTTTAAGACCAATCTTTGCAATTATTTTCTATCGAGCCGATTTTGTTCAATTATGTATCGAGTCCGTCCAACGTCTTTGAAATATGATGAAAATTAACATATATTTTTTTGTATTTTGTTTGTGCGTAGTTTTTCTTAAAAAAGTGCTTAAATAACATCAATTTCAATAAAATTAGGTGTGGTCAGCCTCATAAGAGGACTCACCGTGAGAGTCTTCAGCGTTTTCACGTCGTTGGTCTCGTATTTGATGAGAGCGAACTGTTCGTCGGTGAAGCGCACACCGCGCTCCACGTCAACCACCTTCTGATCCTCCAGCTCCTGTCTACACTTGGCGATCATCTGATCCGGCGTCAACTGCTCGTGCTCTTCTTCTTCGTCTTCTATCTCGCCTTCCTCGTCCATAGACTACGGTGGACGAGACAAAACAAAATTTAGTTTTGTCTTGATTCAGGTACGATTATTTATTTGTATACGCGCCGGATTAGTAAAATCCTAGTTATACTTCAGAAGACTTGTTAAAAGAACGGTTGACATAAGTTTTACGCGGTATCCAGGGGCCTTACCATGTCCTAATTCCGACTCAGTTCAAGTATTAGCTGTCACTATTAGTATGAATCTGATAGCGAGCAAACCTAAACTTGATCGCACTAAGACGTCACGGTAAGGCCCCTGTACATAGTAAAATTTGGTCTGGATGATAGTAGGTACAGAAAGAATAATGTTGTTTTGAAGCTGAAATAACATTACCTGATCGTTCTTCTGTGAAGCCTTCAGCTTTCTGTAGAAGGCGTCTGCCCGCTTCTTGGAGGCCCTGGCAACCTCCTTGTTCACCATCCGCCAGAACACAAACACGGGGTGGTGGTACAGCTCCGGAGGGCACTCCTTGAGTGGTGTCTTCCCGACGAGGATGAGTCGCTTCAGTCGTTCCATTTCGTCAAGCTGTCAGAGAGACCAGGATAATGCACTTAATTTGAAACTCAAAAACAACTCATCTCTTGTGATGAAGGAACAGACAGACGAACAAACGAGCGAGATCAATAAGATTCTATGGCCTCTGTAGGTACGGAACCCTAAAAATGGATAAGAAGTTGGTTTAGATTAAGTTCTTCTTCTAAATCATCTGAAAAAAAAACGATGCCAAAAGAATACATACATATATATACACAAAACACTTCTGTATCCCTTTCGGGGTAGCCTAAGGTAATAAGACCTAAAGGCCACGTTTAGCAAGATTGTGGGTGTATAGGTGGAAAGGGGATCAAAATAGTGATGGGTTGCTAGCCGCATCGCCTATAACATGATTCCTAACATTTTAGCCCAGTCCTTCGATGGGCTTTTACTTTTACCATCTGCGCGGGAAAAGAGGCAACTGGTACATTCTATGTTTGTTCTTTGCCATCAGACCATAGCATGGAAGTTACAATTCAATTTCTTTCTTTAGCTTTATTTATTTTGGATGTAAATTGTGCTTATCCCTTACTATGCATTTATTGTTTTTGGATACAGTTAGGTAAATTCATTACGTAGACATGGTAGACATGAGTAAATGTCACATCACATACAATATACCGTATTGAATTTCTCCGATCCTAGTCTGACACGAGTACAGAATATCCGGTTATATCTAGTAACCCTTTGCAAACTAACGTTATCTATTAATTTACTTTACATAATAAGACGTTAGCAGGTCGATAGTCGGTGATCACAGCGCGAACCATGCACTAGATACACGTGTTAGGTACGTTTGTTCATTCGGTGCACACGTACCATTCTTGTGATAGACAGCCAATCAGTCGATGTCGTGACTTTTGATGGGTTAATGACCACGTAAAAGCGAAACCGACAAGTTCAATGCCAGTCTGTCAAAGTTGATAGCTGAGCCTTCATTAAAATTTACTGTACTAATTGCGAGTTATTTGCTCATCGGCAATGAACAGAGACAATTGACAATCAAGCAAAAGTCAATTTGAAATGGTTATTAGAGCATTATTTTTAAAGAGTTCAGCGTTAACGAATCACTGTGAAACATCGGCTGCACAGGCTTTATCAGGGTTTCGTACCTGGAAAGGAGGAAATAATTCTTCGCATCTTCAGTGATTCGGGATCCGGTTACGATGATTTTGAGGTCTGGAACTTGGATTTGATCTTACCACCATAGAAAAATCAAAATGGCTGGTAAAATATACCAATTCCGTGGACTATCGAATAGTTCGGTTATGTATCCTACTAAATTATAAATGCGAAATTTTGTGACGATGTGACGATGTGAGTGAGTGTGTATGTTTGTTACTTCTTCACGCGCAAACGGCTGGACGAATTTAGATCAAATTTGGAACGGAGATATCTGGTACCCTAGAATTTTTTTATCCCGGAAAATTGCATAGTTCCCGCGGGATAGCGACAAACATGTCAAAGGTCGTAGTTGCCTAGAGTCGCAACGTTAATAATTATTTCAGGATATAACTATCACCATCAGTTCTGAAATCCAATTCTACGCGGACGAAATAGCGGGCAGAAGCTAGTGATATAATCATAATGGTGTTATAGGTGTAAAGCAACTCACCACGCGGCTGGAGATTCTCTTGTTGAGATTCTCCTCGTTGACTTCACGGATGCGGTCCTCTAGGTCGTTCATGTAAGACTTGTCCGTCAGCGACACCAGGTTGGAGCCCATGTGCTTCTCCAGCCGCGCCCGCACGTGCGGGTGGGCGAAGCTGCGAACAAACAATAAAGATAAGTTGTAGCATTACTGTAGTCTCCCAGGCGCGGATACAGCCCCAACACTTGATTGTAAGTCCCGGCATTTGCAGCCACAAGAAAATCGGCTAAGCGTCAGTCTGACTACGATTTCACTTAAGTTCGGTGCATTTCGCAACGGTGGATCCTGCCATATAGTAGACGAGGCATTTGGCAACCGCCCCCTGTTTCAATGTTAGATGTATGTATATCACAAGCCTATGTGACAATAGGTCGTACGTACTGTTATGTCTTTAGCGTCGCGCAGTTGGGTAAAAATTAAAGCACCACTAGGTCGACTGTACTAATTCTAGTGATTCAAAGAAAAACGTACCGAGAACCAGAGGACCTTCGTTTTGTAGTGTTATTGAACGAAAGTTAGACTTGTAGGAAAACGGCGTGCGACAAAATGAAGAAAACAATGAGATTACTGGTTAGTGCTAGAGAATAAAGCTATGTCATTAGTTTCTCCTTTTCTAGCACGTACCTAACTAAGCTTTTTCAAATGATTGGTTATAGAAGTAACAAAAATGTGTAAGAAAATTTTTGCGCCCTTTTTCTGGTATATGCAGAATGTACCTACCCCAAACATCATCTCGTAGCGATTTAAATAGAGCTATCACAGAGTAGCAGAGCTAGGTACTACGCGTTATGAGCTGTCGGAAAGCGTGTAACAACTTCGTGCATTAATAAAAGGTGACGTAACACAAGAAAAGTGCCGTGCGTAATCGCTCAAAGGGTCCTAAATAATAACAATCGGAATCACTTACCACCCCGTGCGGATACCTCGCTTTTCGCGGTTCGTTTTGAATAATTTGGATTGCCGGCGCGGAGAGCTCGCAACCGCGGTCTACCGTCACCGCACAGTTTTAGTAGTTTTGACGCGAACTGCCAGTGTCATAGTTGAGACCTTTGCCGACGAGGCTGGCACGGTATGGCACGAGCCGCGCCAACTTCACATACACAAACAGCTACACCATATTTTGGTATAAAGACGTATTCATATTAGATTATTAAGAATGCGGTGCACTTATAAATAATGAAACAGGAAAGACGAAAAAAGTAGGTGCATGAAAGATTTCAATAATTTTTAGATTTTAGGTCTCTATGTGATCTTTTTTAAGTAATCTTGGAATCTACAAAACGATTTTCCACGGTATTTATCAGGTAGGTTAGCCTATAAATCATCTCCAGCCATCATCCAGTCTATAAACGTGCCACTGCTGGGCACAGGCACCCTCTCAGAAAGAGAGGGCTTAGGCTATAGTTCCCACGCGGGCCCAAGTAAGGACTTTAAAATTGGTTACTCTCCTAAAAGTAAAGTTCATGCGGCCGAAGTCGCGCGAACGTCAGCTAAATGTAGAATGTAGTTAAAATTTTGGATTCACATTTTTAGAGCTAAATATACTTTGTTGCAAACTGATATAGATGCCAGGTAATGTTGTTGGTGCATTTATTACTATAATAACAAAGTGTTATTCACTTGGTAGAGCGTTGTATAATTTTAAATTGACATTGAAATTTTAATAACATTTGTTTTACGATTAAAAAGATTGCAGCTGCAATGAAAACACAAAGGGGCTGATTGACCCCAAAATCTGTCGATAACTCAATGAAAATAAATGTTCTGTGAACATTGACAGGCTGTTAACAACTGCAAAGTTTCCATAATAGTTACACGGCAATGATGCATTATTAAAAAAAAATAGGCATGATCCGTCATCCTTGATGATTTGATTAAAATGCTCGCCATTTATGTAGTAAAAGAGTAAATAATAAATAAATAGCACACGCTTATTATAATACGAAACTTTTAAGTCTACATGCTCCTCAAACTCACGCGTGATTCGGAGTTTATACGATAGCAATAACATATAATGGCTTATGGCTTTTGGGTATATAGCCGTCGGCTCCGTTTAGAGCATTAGCTATTTAACTTAGAAACTAGCAATAAATATAAAGCTCCAGTGTTGCGCGGCGTTATGTAACTCAGACCTTGCTGGGCGCAACATACTGGGCGGGGACTATACAAACTAACTACCTACGGCTTATTCTGATCACGGGACTACTTGTGCCTGCGACTTCTCTCTTCGAAATACCTTACGACTTAAGAATCAGGTGAATAGCTTGTTTTAATCTTTCGCGATTTTCACTCATATTTATTTAAAGTATTTCGGGACTTAACCGCGTAATTTTTTTTTCTATTGATTACCTCGACGTTTCGGCCACGATGCAGTGGCCGTGGTCACGAACAGACTGCCATGTAGGGTATCATTTTTGTTTAGCTGCGCGAGTAACTACCCGCACTTGGTCATTATTTTGCAACGACACCATATCCGACCGACACCCAACACTCACTATATCCGACGATTTATCCGAAAACGTCTTCGTTCCGTGATAAAAATAATCCTATGTCACTCACTTTATAATGTGGCTTACTATTGCTAAAGGAATTTTCAAAATCGGTTCAGTACATCTAGAGATTAAGCCCTACAACGCCACAAGCTCACAAACTGTAACTCTTTATAATATTAGTATAGATTACAAACAGATTAGCATGTTTAATACTCAGTAAAGAAGTTATCCTCTTCTTACGAGCAATAATTGTTTTATTAATTTGATTAAAACTCTCTAATCTGTCGTTTTCCAGCTAATCAGAATAACCGGCGTCGGTTGCTAGGATATTCGCGTGCGGCGCCCGCGAACCTGTTGTGCCGTCTCGAAGACAGCACGCCGTTAATGGCCGTCAAGCACGCCAACGATATTTAGCCATTCAAACCGTAAAGACAGTTATAAACGTTTGCATTAATTAATTTCGCCACTTCTCAGAGCCCTGTTTTAAAGAGTTAAGGACTGTATAAATCACGCCTACAATTTTCGTGTGGAATAGTATAGGGACCAAGAAAGTCCTTTCCTACCCTATAATATGCCATGTCATTTGTTACGGATTAACCTTTTGGTATGGCAGAAAAAAAGCTTGAAAAACTTTTAACTTTTGTTTAGTTGTAGTCTTATTTGTCTCAAGTACCTAATACGTACCATTTCAGAGACAAAAACAAAAACAAAACAGCATATGGAATATAATATAAGCTTGATTTGGACACAGTATACCAGTCACTGTCCTTTTCATTAAACCTGTAAAACCAAACTACTGTTTTTAGTTTATATTACGTTGAATCTACGTATAAAACGGTCCAGAATATGTCAAATAAATCCAACATTATGGCAACATTCGCTACAGTTTTACTGTTAAACATTCACTCAAAAATAATCAACTGTTGCTATTTTAAACACTTTTTATTACCCTTACATCAGAAAAGGTTACGAATTATCACTATCAGCTTGTTTGTAGAAAAATAATGTCTACATTAGCAATGACAACACATGTTTTAAAATACAACATTACTTACCTATATCTGCAGAAGAAATACCGTATTTGACAAGAATATTAAAAATGTTCACATCAAAATTCTGAATAAGTTCATCTAGTCACTATATTAAAATGAATAAGATAATATGGATGATAAAATTTCTTATTAGCTAGATTATTTGACTTCAAATGTAAAATTATATAGTTATAGTTAGGGAACCGATTTTGCAAGCAAGCTTGATACATATCCCAACGAGAACAAGATCAATTAAAGTAACTTAAGTAAAACTCTCATAATTATAAAAGTGCATCTAATACTTTTTGTAAATGTATGACTGATCATAACAATATACTCGGGAGCAAAGAAACCGAGTCACTTTTCATACAACTTTCTATGGGAAGTGGCCCGGTTTTTTTGCTACAGAGTATATTTTGAACCGATCCATAATCACAATCAGTGATAATAAACACCATATAACAATTGAATGAAATTACACGGTAAGACATTGTAGCGTGGACGCGCTGCAGTGTTTACATCCCGCCCAAATTACACGTGACGACACATTTACTCGCTACGCAATCGTGTGACGCGATCCGTCGTGGAATGTAATGTAAGCGTGCCCCAAATCCGCGAGTGTAAAAGTAAAAACGCCCGAAAGTTCAACGGAATAAGTGGCGGTGAATCACGCGCAATAAATAACTAAAAGGTTTGTGCACTTTTTATCGGCTGTTAGGATATTGTAAAAATATTCGAGAATTCGGTAAATAGAACGGAGCGGCTGTTTGTTTTGCTGGAAAGGTCGCAAACAATTGAGAACTTCAATGGATTTCATCGGAAAGAATCTGGACAGTAGGTATTACGGTAAACATTTTTTCAAGGAAAACTCTACATTCATCTGACATTAAATAAAAATTATTCAATGTTAAAAAGTGAGTTAAATGACTGATCGTTAAACGTAACATTCCAAGGTCTATATACTATATCAGGATATCAGACTAAACATATGTAATTATACCAAATAAACGAAATGTTATGTTTATAGGACCTATAAAAAGTTCCTAGTCAAACTGTGCCATAAAAGCACTAAATACGGCTCTACCTGTAAAACTCTTGTATTACTACCTAAGTAGCACTAAACCAATTTAAATTCGTCAAAAATAAAACCTCTCTATCTAAAGCATATTGTTATTACGCTACGGTTACGTAAATTTTACATGGTGTAGAATCAGGAATGTTTTCAACGGTTGCATGAGTCAATACCATTCGAGCTGGAGAAAAGTGTCTGTTTTCAATTCTCTGCTGTCACGTCGTAAATAGTGACGAATGGTGCATTACCATGAATCATGAAATAGTCATGCCAAAGCCAGAACCCATGTAGGGGTGGTATGAAAGGCAATGATTTGACATAATACGGTAGAGGTCAAAGACCTTGAATGACTACTGATTTTTATAAGCAATTTCATTTGCTAATTCAATTTCTTTAAGGGCTTTCTTATTGCTAAACGTCGAGAACAATATTTATTGAATTGTGACTCTTAATTATGCAATGTTTGTTTATACCTTTAAATTACTAGCAGCTCTGGAACTTAAGCTAATTTAGGCACGCAACACACGCATTACAAAGGCCTTTTAAACAATGAAACTTGATCATCCCATCCATTGAATTTCCATCGCTTTTCACCTTCATAATTAGCATGTAGCCGTGAATCACCAAGTTGCGCTAAAACCTGACTTGCAAACAGCGAATTGCTCTCTTAAAATGTTATGTATCCGTTTCCTTCACCGCTCTATCGTGTCCAGGATATGTATCCCAGAGCAGTGGGCAGAGTAATGGCTATAGAACCGGGTAATAAAATTATCTAAACACCTATGTACGTAATAAAATAAGAGTCGTAACTCGTGTGTGTGTATTTTACGTGAGTAGCGGCAGAATAACGATTGACGTTCATCGAACAAGTAATAAAATGTTTATGATATATTTTTGTGTTTGTTAGTTTTCCTGAAATTCTTAGCGGGAAGTGTGATAACATAACATACTGTTGTTTTTCAACAGACTTTTATTTATCGTTAAATTGAATCTATAATTTTATGTATAAAGCTGTTACAGAAACTGTCTGCGTATACATGATGTAATTTACAATTTAGGTACATTTTTGTGTTCTGAACTCATACTGGACATAGCTCCCACAAGATGACCCAAAGAATTATTTTAAATACACCATTATTTTGTATATTCAAATTATCCATGTACTTAACATTATAACAGCGGCACGGTAGTAGGTACTAAAAAATATGTGAGGAAAGGCCACTATGAATGTGTCTGTTTCGAAGTTCCACCCTTTCTCTTAGATCTAACAAGAGATCTTGACAGACGGACGGACGGACAACAAATAAGTGATCCCATAAGGGTTCCGTTTTATCCTTTTGAGGTACGGAACTCTAAAAATGATTAAGTAATTATTTTCAAATAAGTACCATGGTAGCACATTTTAGAATAATCTAAGTAAATCAATAAAAATAAAAATTACAAACTTTCGAATTTCAGGTTAAAATATATATACCTCAGGTTATACTTCAGTCTAATCACGATTTGTATTTAATATTTATCCAAACAATATTCTGCAAAAAGTTAGATAGGTACTTTAATTTAAGCACCAGAAAGCTAAAGCGCCCGATATTGGTAATGACCACCAGAGGCGAATTCAACAAATATTTATCTTAAACGAATATACGGCGGTGTGAATGACGCAAAATGGTTACTATTGCATGCTATTACGCATACCAATGTATTATCATCGTAGCACTTTGAACTTGCACCAGAACAAAAGCAGAATGTTTGAACCAATAATCAGTAGTTGCTGAAAATGCTGAAATTTCGTGGTAATTTTCAACAGTTTGATCAGACAGAACATGCAATAACATCGAGTGTATAATCTTATCGAGAACCATTTCTTAGTAACGAGACAACATATATTTTTTGAGCAATAAATTGGGAGGTAAATAAAAATGTTATGAAACGTAAGTAGGTACTGTCTTATAATTACGTAAATGCTGTAAGTTTGCTAGTGAGACCACGTAGAACACTTTTTTTTATTAATAAAAATAGTTATATAATAACCGTGAGATTAAAACAGTTTCGATTAGCTCAAAGAAATTTTACGAACGAGATGGATCTCGATAGCATTCAGTCCTCCGATTGTTATTCGCATGCAGCTTTAAATACGATAAAAGACTATATTACCCCTCCAATATACACTTCTTAAACAGCTTCGGTTTACCATAAGTGGATGCGTTCGTTCACCGAACCACAACACAACTTACAGAAACTTTTATAAGAAAGTCAAACCGCTAATGGTCTGAAAAGGAGAGTCATTCATTCATTCTTACGTGAAATTTAGGACACAGTCGTGATGACACGGCAAGAAAACTAATTTTAATTTCGAATAAATGATCGTCAAAATTGAAATTGGTATGTGTTTTAAATAAATAATCCTTAGAAACTTAGGTAAGCGAAATAAAAGTTGTAATATGTAGATTATAATAATGATTATTTTAGAACAGTACGTTCTAAAATAATCACACTAAGTAAGTAAACATGCTAAAAATGCATTGGACAAAAAGCAATAAAAAAACGAACACTTAAAATACAAAATTAAATATGTACAAGCAAAGTGGCATAGCGTTTTAGGGAAACTTTGGGGTGATAAGGCACCTGAGAGCGGAGGTAGACCGCGGGGGCAGTTCGACGGTGCACTCAGCATCTCCTGCGGATCTCCTCCGGTCCCTTCCCGCGAGCAACTCAATGGTGGTCCAGAAGGAGCCCTCACTAGGGGGAGTAGAGGACGACGCTGTCCGCTGCATGTTAGTTCCCAACACCTCACTAGTGCATGTTGCTACTCCCGCGGCCGAAGGTGCAATGACTGCCATCGGCATTGTCGCTTCCACCCCGAACCCCCTTTAACACCCCACGTGTTTCACACGCGAACATTAATCTCACCCCGACACCTTTCACGGGTAATTTAGCCGCGCATTCACTAAGGCTTGTCGATGGAATCGGCACTTAAACTTTGAATTAGCCGTATATGGTTGTTTTAATTGAGGTTGATTGATTTTTCTTTCATTACTTTTTAAAAATTTAGTTCATCGAAGGTTTCTTGACCCAACCACAGTAATAAAGGGTATCATCTGTTACTTTTGCAAGGAGTAACTGTAACTGTTTCTGTTTTTCCTCTTGCTGTCCTCTTATGAGTCTGTACCTAGCCTGAAAGCCTGGGTGCAGTTGGCTCCTACTGGAGGGGGTGACCTGGATGGCGCCAACGTCGCGGTCGCGACCGGGTCAGCCGGATGCCGTCAGTCGACCTTCATAGTTTGCCAAATGTAATTACTTACATTTATCCTATACGGTGTCACTTGTAGCTTCAATGTGCTTTTTCAAGAAATAATACCTATCTAGTACCTATATGGTAAAATGATAGATTTGTTATTTATAGGCAAGTACCTACAACCTAAAATAAAAGTCAAAAACTTTATTTTTTAACTACTTAACTAGGATGCAAAAGTGTCTTTAACGTTTTATGTACCAGTGCTTTCGGTAAGACCAAATGCACTGAAAGAAACTTGGCAGATACTAGTTATTGTTAAAGCATAACAAGGTAGGATTACATGAATACTGAAAAAAAAACAAAACCGTATAGGTACTTAAATGAATAAAAAATTGATACAAGTGATATTTCGATTTTGCCCCAATTTTTTATCAGGTAAAGCAGCTATTATTAGACTTCATCCGACAGTGAAAGATTAAAGGCTATCATTTTATCATTTGAATAATTCGGGTTTATTTGATGATAATTGTTGATTGTTGAATCACAGCATCATGTGACATTTTCTAACAAACAACGCGTCCAAAACGTGGATCTTCTAATCATCATTATGTCATGCTTACTTATATAGCTACCTACCTTATATAATTTAATAATAATTATTATTACTATTAATAAGATTGTCTGTTTCCACGTCACGTGGGTAACCGAAAACAAAATTATCTTAGATACATGAACTTCAGGTCAATTAGACAATTAAGTATGTATTTTCAGGAAAGGATAAAGTTTTGTCTTAATAAAAACATGAAGTATATCTAACAATTTACGAAAACAAAATTTATTATGATTATGACGTCGTAATGTTTATGATATGATAACTCTATCAACGAAATATGATATATAAGAATGGGTCCATGTTGGCGCGCCTCCGGCCTGACCGACGAAATATCTTTTAATATCTATAAAACATATGCTCGTAAAAAATACATTAGCAAATTATTTTCGTAGAAAGTGTCTATTCAAGTGGTTATATATACCTATATATGTATATGTAAGATATATACATTGAGTCTGAGTATTAATATAAACATTTTGCCTCTTTATCCTTTTAGTCCGTCCGAGACGGGTTCCCCGGTAGTCGCCTTTGTACGAACTAACGAAAGATATTTTTGGACTGCTCTTGCGTGATTATAGATTACACATAGAACATTATGTTATGTTGTATAAGTTTAAGCGAAAGCAGTTCAAACTATCGTAACAAAATTTCACGTTTACAAGTTGTAGTTCGTCACACACAAGTCATATACAGGGTGAAATTTTGAACGTGATACAAAGTCGATGTTTTCGATGGATCTCTGATGGACTAAAAGGCTCTGTTAAGTCCCGAGTTACCAAAGTAATTAATTAGAGCTTTATTAACGATTTCATTTATCTCATTTTTTATTGGCATGTGTGGTTACCCCACCCTTAAATAATAGAGCAAAAAGTTTAAATTTATTTTATAATAGGTACTCGCCTCTTTGGTTCACTTTGACATAAAAATAAAATAATACTGCTATTCGTGACGTGACTTGTCATAACAAATATCTCTCGGTTTATTCAAATTTAACTGAAAAATGCCGCCTGCTTATCCTTATACGTTGACGTTACCGACTCAAAGACTCTCTGGAAAAACTTAAAGCGCACTGTCCTTCCAGACTCACAGACGCGGACTGACCTCCCGACACACTTTAACGACCCCGACTTAATAAACCGCCATTTCTTAAATATACCTGGTAATTCTGTCGTATCTATATCTGACCTGACACGGTATGAATTTGATAGATATAGTGACAAAACTTTTACTCTTTCACCAACAACCTTTGAAACTGTGACCAAAATTATAAAATCTATTAAAACGACTGACAATACTTATGACTCTTCCGGTGACTTCTAAGATATTGACATTCATTATTAATAGGAGTATTCAGACGATGACTTTCCCGACTGACTGGAAAATCGCTCAAGTGACCCCGTTACCAAAAACCACAAATCCTGCCAATCTGTCCGAACTCCGTCCTATTAGTATCCTTCCCTGTGCATCAAAGATAATAGAAAGGGTGGTTTGCGAACAGCTGTCGGAATACCTGGAGAAATACAACATCCTACCTGAACTGCAATCGGGTTTTCGCAAGGGTCGATCGACAGTTACTGCGTTACTCGATGTAGTCGATAACATTTTGCAGGCCCGGGATGATGGTAAAAGTACCATATTAGTGCTTTTAGATTTCTCCAGGGCTTTTGATTGTATTAGCATACCCTTGCTATTATCTAAGATGTCTTATTACGGATTTGATGCTACGGCGATAAAATGGTTTAGCAGCTATTTGACTGACCGGGCGCAGACAGTCGTATTGCGTGGGGTAGATGGTGGTGCTCTGCGGTCCTCTCTTTGCCCTGTGACACGGGGAGTGCCGCAGGGTTCGATACTTGGACCTCTGCTCTTTATATTGTACAGCTCAGATATTATTAACGGTATAAGGAGCAGTAGATACCATCTTTACGCGGACGATCTGCAATTGTATGTCTCCTGCGCGCCCTCAGAGACATTTTCAGCTGTGGACTCAATCAATGCAGATCTGGATCGTGTTTCGGCTTGGTCGGAGAAGAACTGCTTGGTTCTCAATCCCAGCAAGTCGAAGTATATCGTTTTTGGATCGAGGCATCAAATTCGGAATACTCTTGCTGCTCTGGCCACCGGGAATGTTGCCGTCATGGGTGACCCAATAGAGCGAGGTGGTAGAAGCCAATAACCTTGGCCTCCTAATGGACGGCAAGCTGAACTTTGAAACCCACATTTTGAAAGTTGTGAGTAACTGCTTCTACCGCCTCAAAGTTCTGTACAATATACGCGATTACCTCAGTGTCGATTTGCGTGTTGACCTTTGTGAATCGCTTATATTGTCCAGATTAAACTATTGCGATGTTATTTATGACGGTTGCATTCTTGGTCGCTCTAAGAGGCTTTTACAGCGAGTACAAAACGCATGTGCTCGTTTTTGTATCCGCGTCCCTCCCCGCTCCCATATCACCCCATACCTGAACGCCGCCAACTTGCTGAACATGCCTGCGCGCAGGCGCATGCACCTCGCCACTTTGCTGTTCGGTGTGAAACGTCACGAGACCCCATCATACCTCTTAAACAAGATGGTTTGGTCGAGGAGTGAGCGCAGAAGCGCAATGGTTCTCGTGCCTAAGCACCGGACTGCGGCATTCCGAGGCAGTTTCAAGTTTGCGGCGTCCAAGTGCTGGAATGATATTCCTCCCCCAATCCAGGGAGCGTCAAGTAGTTACACCTTCAAGCGCAAGCTGAAGGTTCACTTATTGACGCTCCAAAAATCCTTAAAATAGTCCTCCAGCACTTTGCACATTGGTATGCCAGCTTGTTGTTTTTGAACAATTTTGTTTACACTTCGTTTTTTGTTTATTGAAAATTATTTAATAAATTTATGTATTTTATAGTTACACATAAGTCGGGTTCTATCTATTTATTACTTCACTTCTTACTTAAAAGTTTATGGTTTATGTAGTATATTAATTTATTTAATCTACACTGTGTATCGTTTCTTGAGTCACAGACGGTTCTGGCTGAAAATCAGTGCTGCAGGTGTCTAACACCTCAGCGTAATGCTGAGCCAGCGACCGTTTCACTTTTGCGAAGACACAACACAACGCTGATGATCAAATTTTCATGTCTGGTTTTTTTACTGTTGTTTTTTCTTTCTATAAAATTGTGTGTACATGCTCTTATATTTGTGTGTCTTGCAAAATGAATAAATGTCTTCTTTCTTTCTTTCTTTCTTTCTTTATACGCACGTTGAGCGTTTAGATATGGTTATTTTTTATCACACATCACGTAGTACGGTGCAGACACAGACATTGTTTCACGAAAAGTATCCAGACTCTCCAATCCCGTCTCGACGTTTAATAAACCACACTGTCCAAAACTTGAGGGATTATGGACAAATGTCCGTTCCAGGACATGCACAAGGTAGATGATCGCGAGCACGCTACTCGGATGCGTTTCGAACTCGAGTACTTCGTTATTTCAACCGCCACCCTCAAGCAAGCACAAGGGATGCAGCCACACGTTTTGGAACAACACAATTTTTTATGTGGAAGCTATTAAATGCTGAAGGTCTTCACCCATTCCATTTCCAACAAGTGCAAGATATTGTTCTTGCAGATTACTCCAGAAGAGTTCAGTTTTGTGAGTGGTTTTTGGAACACTTGCATTTAAATATCATGTGGTCAGACGAAGCAACCTTCTCCAGGATAGGGCTATTCAACGTCCATAATGAACATTGGTGGAATAATGGGAATCCCCATGTCACACGCAGGGACTCGTTCCAAACCCGATTTTCAGTCAATGTTTGGGCCGGAATCCTGAACAACTGTGTAGTAGGACCACATTTTATTGACGGCACATTAAATGGAGCTAAGTATGAAGATCTGTTGAGGAACGTTTTACCAACATTAATGCGTGAAATTCCGGAAGAAAATCTAAACGACCTACACTTCCAACAAGATGGGGCTCCAGCCCACTTTTCTCGTCGGGTGCGGAATTATTTAGACCAAGAATTCCCTGATAGGTGGATTGGTCGCAATGGTCCAATCGCATGGCCTCCTCGTAGTCCCGACCTAACCCCGCTGGACTTCTTTTTATGGGGTGAAATTAAAAGGCGAGTCTACAAACGTGAGTCCCATACAGTCACAGAACTTCGGCAAAAAATCATACAGGCGTTCGATGCTGTAAAAGCCAATGTGTTTGTGCTTGGAAAACTCAAAGACAATCTAAGACGTCGAGCAGAGCTATGCCGGCGGGAAGGTGGTGGTCATTTTGAGCATTTATTGAAGTATGTTTGAGAAATCCATTTTTGTTTTGATATTAAATAATGATTATTTACCACTATGTTTGTTATTTACACCAAAATTAACACTAAGAGCTAGAGATTAAAGTTATCTGCGATGTTGATATTACTCGTATTATCTAAAATTATCCACTAGATGTTAATTACAGCGATGAAACCTTTCAAGTGTCAAATGTAGGGTAGCAATACTTTCAGTTTCTGAATTATTTTTTTGTTAGGAAATTATCAATATTTAATTAAGACAAATTTTAACAAATGAGTTAATCCATCTAATTATACAGCATCCGCTGAGCAGGAAACACGTAATTTGTATCACGTTCAAAATTTCACCCTGTATTTCTATTTTTTGTAAAAAAAAATGGAAACAATATTTTAATTTATCTGTAGAAAGAAACGACGCGAGTTTTCTTCGGCAATGCAATTAATAACTGAGTTTAAAAGTTTGCTAGTGATGTTATTAAATAAAAAACTTACGCATATTGTATGATCTTGGCTTGCCACCAGCGAGGCAGGTTGGGCAGCTGGAACCGTTTCATCTTCTTGCGCCCCATCTCTCCTTCACCGGTCTCATCTTCGCCCTCAACCTGTGTCCAAATTAATTGTTCGTTAATGGGTTGTATTAATTTTTAAGCGCAGTTATTTTCCGTTTGTAATGATAATAATAATACGCATTACATTAGATACATCGCATTAATATTCTTTTCTCAGAAACTTAGAGGCATCGTCAGTTTTCGAGGACAAAATTAACCACAGGCACTTAACGTATGTATAAACATAATCATTAGGTATATAACTTTCTATGAGCTGTGCAATATAAAACCTAGAAGAATACCCATGCCATCTATGTGAATAAATCAGTAGTAGTTCCCACTTTTCTTAAATTGTTACTTGAGCACGTAGAACGATAAGTCTCAGTTTAGTAGGTAGTGCCCAAATTAATGCACTAGATTGTGTTTAGGCTTAGAAAGCCAGTTAAACTAAGGAGTATATGCATAAATAATTTTTTGAAACTTGACGTCTCGTTTGTCTTCAACATCAACACATTCAGAATGGTGTGAATAATCCAGTGTGTAATTTATCTTCGTCAGCGGAATCATATGCTGTACTTAAGCTTTTATTTAACTGATTAACATAATATTGTACCTAAGAAAGTAGTAATAACCTTAGTATGTTTCAATTCGTAATTTGTGCTAGGTCCTGAATTTAGAACCACATCCACATAATTTAATGTGATAGAGGTTCGGCGACATTGCAATAAAAAAGTAACGTCAGCAACGTCGGCAATAAATGTTATATTGAAAACTGGTGTTGAGCAAAATAATCATATTATAATTATAAGTAGGTAATGAAAAAAAAAGGCTTTAAATTAAGAAAAAGAATGTGTGGCGTCATGACACCTATTCCCAAGGGATATTTAAGTTATTGTATTAGCAACACTGGCCCGGTCTTCTAATGAAGATCGGGCCACTGATTGGTCGAGGCAGACGCAAAAACATCCCCATTCGCTCTGAACGAATGGGGAATGATTTCTTGATTAGATCCCGCTCACCGGCGCTGCCTCACCCTCTTTCCTCTACACACCGTGGTTGATTAAACATCTCTTGATTGAAGTACCTCGTATCACTTATCTCAAATTAAGTAAGTACCCTGTACTCCAAATTGGTGACCCCGACGTGATACGACACGGACAAACGCCTCGCGATTTCTCCGTCTTAACGACGTGAGACGCGGCGTGCTTTTCAACAATCGACGTGACACGCGGTGTGCCTCAGGCACGCCACGCGCATTGTCTGTCGAGGTCGACCTGCGGCGTGCAGCTACGCCAGTTTTTTCTTCACGGCGAGCAAATCAACATTTTCTGCGACACGCGGCGCGCTGAGAAGCGCCTGTTTTCATTGCATAACCTCTACGGTGTAACGGCGCAACCACGAGGCGCCGTTCTCTCTTTTGCCTGTGTCTGCGCATAGCCTGCGCATCGCCTGCGCATCGCCTGCGCATCGCCTGCTCGTCGCCTGGCAGGCTAACTTTGCCGCCGGGCGCCTCACTTTTCTAACGAACCTTCGCAAACTAACCGCACGTGCTAACAAACTGCGCATTTTCAACTTTCATCGGCTTGCGCGTGCATAAACATTTTACTTCCTTTGTTTGGTGTTGGTGTGTGTGTGTGCTAACATGAAATTCTTTTTCTAACAATTTTACCTACCTACTAACTTTTTTGGCGGAATCTACATTTGTACAAGAAAAGTTATGGACATTAAGTATTCAAAATTTTACTTGTCTTAAGAATAATTTTAAGGTTATCCTTATTTTCATTTTCACGTGTTATTTTTTTTTGTAATATCCGTTGTACTGTACTGTAGGGCCGATCGAGTAGGTAAATTTATTTCCATTGCATTATGTCTAACTTGGAGGAAATGGAGCAAAGGCTCCAGCAGTTAGCGGAGCAAAACAGGTTGTTGGCGAGCGCTAACGAGGAGCTGAGGACGCTGGCGGCGGCAGGGCCCCCGCAGAGTCCCCAGATGGCCGCGCACGCCATCCGCCCACACTTAGCGCCTTTCTGGTCGGACCGGCCTGCGGCGTGGTTCGCGCATATTGAGTCCAACTTCGCGCTGGCGCACATCACGGCTGACGAAACCAAGTACAACCATGTAGTCAGCCAGATGGATGCCCGCCTTTCCAAGGAGATGGAGGATTTAGTGGTTAATCCTCCACCTAAAGGAGAAAGGTATAGTGCCATTAAAACTCAAATGATTAGCAGGTTTTCCACATCAGAATCTCAAAAGGTGCGGCAGTTGCTCTCCGGAGAAGAGCTAGGAGAGCGAAAACCGACTCAATTCCTGAGGCATCTCCGATCCTTAGCAGGAAATAACTTGAAGGATGACACCGTCCTGAGGGAGCTATGGTTCCAGCGGCTCCCCCATAACGTTCAGGGGATCCTGGCAGCCCAGAGCGACCTGATCCTGGAGAAAGTTGCGGAGCTAGCTGACAGGATATTGGAAGTAAGTCCCATTAATCATTCTATTGCAGCGGTAGCCAGCCCTGTCCCAGTATCACCTGACTGGAACAGTATTAACAGCCGTCTCAATGAGCTTTGTTTACAAGTGGCCGCTTTAACAGCGGACAAAACAAAGGGCAGGGCTCGCTCACGATCTAGGTCGACATCCTCTAGAACCGCTAGAAGTAAATCTAGGGACATGTTCAAGCGCCATCTTACATGCGCTTTCAGAATTAACTAGCCTATCGTAGTAATTTAAACTATAGCAATCAATATAGTTCAAACCACGTCCAACAGAGGGCGTGATAATAAATGTAATTAGTTCCTAAGTAGTATAGAGGGCGCTGCTTAATATTATATAAGCTCATGCACCGCAGCACAAGGCCCCTTTTTTCGCATTCCCAACTTTGGCATCAATACAATCATCATCAACGAACTTTCTGCTCTTTGACTCGCACCCCATCCCGCACCGGCTCCAACATAATTTGGTGACCCCGACTTAGACGACGACCACGAAAAACCGAAGAAGAAAGAAGCCCGCCGACCGAAAGCAAGACGTGTAGCGACGGCGGAGTCAAGGAAGTACCGCAGGGAAAGAAGAAAACAGAGAAGGGCCAGAGGTACCTATACTTATTTCCCTAAAGTTTCTCATGAGCCTGCGGGAGCTGTGGGTCATATAAGCAGATAATTAACGCGTACCGATCGCCACGGTACAATTTTCAACAATTAACCTTTTTCACGAACCACGTGGATCGACCACCACGTGTACCTACACCAACAATCTTCAACCAACGCAACATACATCAAGCAAGCCCAACGGGACACGTGGAAACAGATATCTCAATAGAAGTCCAAACCCACGTGTCTACCTATATCACGAACCGCGTGGACCAACCGCCACGTGCAACATCAATATTCAACGAACTCAACATACCTAAATCAAATCAACAAGAACTCAACGAACAGCAACCCATCAGCAACACGTGGAACCATCAACTTCAACAAGAAACAGCAGCCATCAACCACGTGCTAGCCTATTTCAAGAACCGCGTGGATCGAGCACCACGTGCAACGTCATCATCAACCAACGAGTATCAACCCAACGGCGAAACGATCAATCATCGACCACAATAGAAGATAGAAGCCATCCACGGAAGAACAAAAACACGTGCCAGCAACCAAGCGCCGCGTCAGCCAAAACAGAGCCGCGCCACGTGCCAGCACCGCGGGACAGCAGCTACCTACCTAAAAGATACGTGAGCTGGTATTTTATTAATTCCCTTTTTTTTTTTTTCGTTTTTCGAGCCGGGTTTCAGTATACCTATAAGTCCTACCTTTACCTTTCTTTCATATTTTTACATTCTCATTTGCCCACATAATGGATAGCGAAAGTGGTAGTCAGGACGAGGCTGACACGTACCTAGAGGCTACGGACATACCAGTCTTAAAAAGGCAGCGAGCGGCCTACAAAGGCCAATTTACTAGCTTCCGTAAATATGTAACAGGTCTAAAGGCCCTAGCTACACTAACTGCAGATCAAATAATAGAACTAGAGTTACGAGTAGAAAATATTGTCAGAGTATATGAAAAATTTAACAAGGTGCAAGAATCTATTGAAATTTCTAGCAGTGACGTAGATGTACAAATGGCTGAACGCGACGGTTTCGAAGACTTGTACTTCAAAACCATCGCACAAGCCAAACAAATGTTAAAAAACAATTCGCCTATATCAACCCCGAAATCACCAGTGCAAGACCTCAATAAATCGAGCACGCTAGATTTTGGTGAGCAGTCGGTTAAATATCCCGAAATTTCATTGCCATCATTTAAGGGAGAATTTAAAGAATGGCTAGAATTTAGAGAAACGTTTGATGCACTTATTAATCAGAGCGCGTTAAAACCTATCCAAAAATTTAAATATTTGCGAAGCTGCCTAGAAGCTGGAGCCTTGGAGGTTATTAATTCGTTGGAATACACAAACGACAATTATAACATTGCTTGGAAACTGCTTTGCGAAAGATACAATAATCCAAGGTTATTAGTCACGAACCATTTAAAAGCGCTTTGCGATATCGAACCTATTCAAGAAAACCCCAACGCACTTAGATCGATCGTAGATAATATATCTAAACACTTACGATCGCTAAGGTCACTTAAAATAAATACAGAGGATTGGGACCCTATCCTAATTCATTTAATTTCAACAAAATTGCCCCCCAACTTACAAAACAAGTGGGAGGAACGTAGTACCTCAAGGGAATTGCCTTCGTTGCAGGAATTCAAGAGCTTCATCAGAACGCGAGCAGACCAAATGGACACGGTACAGACTAGGATGACGAACGGACGCGACGGCCAGGCAAAAAAGGCTATGGTAACCACGTCCTCTGATTTTAAAACGAACATATCGACCTGTCCGCAGTGTAAAGGTAAGCATTTTCTTTATCAATGTCCTAGGTTCCTAGCTCTGCAAACGGGGGAACGCATACGAATGGTAAAAAAATTCAGAATCTGTTTCAATTGTTTCAACCCCAATCACATAGTGACTAATTGCCGGTCAATGAACTGTAAACATTGCAACGGCAAGCATCACAGCTTATTGCACTTAGCCCGCGCTCAACAAAACATACCTACTAATTTTCAACCACAACAACCAACTACTTTATTGAACTCGCATTCCAATGATACTACGTCACAGGCCACTCGGTGGCAGGCGCAGGCGCGGGCGCAGGCAAACAATAACAATAACAACTGCAGCGCAGCGCCGCAGTCATTTCAAGGGCAGCGCCCGAGTACATCGTCTTTCGGAGACGCTGGCCCATCACGAACGTCACAATTATTAGTGCAAAACGACTATAAAAAGGTAGTTATTTTATCAACTGCACTTGTTTACGTTATAGACGATTCAAATAACAAGCATACATTGCGAGTTTTGTTAGATTCGGGATCGCAGTCTAACTTTATAACAGAACGGGCGTTTAACTTACTAAACATTGATAAACATCGAACAAATATGCAGGTAATCGGATTTAACAATAACTCCACAAATATCGATTACCTCTGCAACATAAAATTACAGTCGAGAATTCAACCTTATTCAACCGAACTGTCCTGTTTAATCGTACCGAATATTTGTAACATAAAAAATCAGTGCATTAATATAAAGTCATTAAACATTCCACAGCATTTCGCCCTGGCCGATGAAAGTTTTTACCAGGCGAATGAAATTGACATCTTAATAGGAGTTGAGCTGTTTTACCGGTTACTATGCAAAGGGCAAAAGCGACTCGGAGATGGGCTACCTATACTACAAAAAACCCTGCTGGGTTGGATAGTATCGGGCGTTCTGGACAGTGCCGTAGCAGTAAAGCAGGAGGTTAGGTGCAACTTGTCTTTGGAAACTCAATTGCGTAAATTTTGGGAAATAGAAGAGTGCCATTTATGTGATAAAGTGCAAACCGGGAGCGTGTTAGAGTTGTCAGATGATGAAATTCAATGTGAAAATGTGTTTAAATGTCACACCCGCTCTTCTGATGGCAACTTTGTGATAAAACTCCCACTGAAAGCGTCTCCTGAATTACTGGGGGAATCTAGAGGGATAGCATTACAACGATTTAAATCATTAGAAAGACGTTTTGCACGTGATGATCAGTATAAACAATTATATGTCAAATTTATGAAAGAATTTGAACAGGCGGGCCGCATGATTGAATACAACATTAACTCTGAGGCCCGGCCTAACTATCTAGCGCATCACGGTGTCCTTAACCCTGAAAAGCTCTCAACTCCGATTCGTGTAGTTTTTAATGCGAGTCAACCCACCTCAACGGGTGTTTCACTCAATGATATTCAACATAAAGGTACAATCAGACAGGATAAACTCATAAACATTCTATTACGATTTCGATTACATACCTACGTGATTAACGCCGATATAGAAAAAATGTTTTGTAACATACTTTTAGCTCCAGAACAAAGGCACTTGCAATGTATCTTTTGGCGAGAGGAACCGTACCATACTTTAAAAACTTATACATTAACAACACTTAGTTTTGGTCTAAAGGCGGCCCCACACGTCGCTACGCGGTGTTTATTGCAATTAGCACAGGAAACTCACGAACTTTTAAAAACACAATCCGCAGCTACATCATCAGCGGAAAACACGAGCAGCACAGCAGCTGCTGCCAACACCATTGCCAGCGAGTTCTACGCTGATGACCTACTGACAGGTGGGAACGACCTTCAGGAAGTAGCAGCTGTGGCCTTGGAGACCGATCGCATCCTTAAAGGCGCGGGATTCAAGCTAAGAAAATGGAAGTCTAACTCTGCGGAGCTGCAAGGTATTTTAATCACACACACAAACTGTTCACAAACAAGCACCACAAACACACAGTTTGGTGATGACACACATAAAATATTGGGCTTGTCTTGGTCTGGTCAAAGTGATCACTTGCTTTATTGTATTAAAATAGAACCAATCCCTGAGGTCGTAACAAAACGCATTATACTTTCAAAATTATCTAGCATTTTCGACCCCACTGGTCTTATTGGACCCGTACTTATAACTGCTAAGTGTTTGATTCAAAAGTTGTGGCAGGACAAAACTGGATGGGATGAACCCATCCCAGAACACTTGCAAGGGGAATGGTTTACCTTTTACGAAAGTTTAAAATGCCTAGCAACTTTAAAGATACCCCGACACATAGTTATTGCAAACTACGTTAAAATCGAGTTGCACGGCTTTTCGGACGCATCGAATCGTGCTATGGGCGCGGCATGCTATGTACGCTCTATAGATAATCATGGTGATATTCTGGTACGTTTGCTATTCGCAAGGTCAAGGGTAGCACCAATCAAAAAACAAACTATCCCAAGATTAGAATTAGTCGCAGCACACTTGTTAGCTAACACTATGAAAACGGTGAAAGAATCACTGAAGTGCCAAGTTGATAAGGTTCAATTTTGGTCAGACTCTAGTGTCGTGCTAGCATGGATAAAAACACAGCCACATAAACTAAATAGATTTGTATCTAATCGAATCTCACAAATTCAAACACTTTCATATCCTGGCAAGTGGAGCTGGGTTGCATCGCATGATAATCCAGCTGACCTTTTATCGAGAGGGATAAATGGTGATAAAATTAAATCCAACAGCCAATGGTGGCAAGGACCCCCCTGGCTTAGCAGACCAGAGCAAGACTGGCCCCAACAACAAGTATCACTAACATGCCCACTACCCGAACTAAAACCAGACACTACGTGTAACTTAACCCAGTCAGATAACAAACACAACAACAACAACAATAACAACAAAAACAACAATAACAATAACTTTTTTAATGATTTATTTACAAGGTTCTCGAGTGACAGCAAACTATTTAGAGTGTTTGCTTATGTTCAACGTTTTATATATAACTGCAAGGAAAAGAGCAATAAAGCTAAAGGGCCTATTTCACTGCAGGCATTAGAGGAATCAAAAAATACTTTATACAAAGTTGCACAGCGGGAATCATTCCCGTGTGAACTTAGCTTGTTTAAACGCAACAAAGCTTTACCAAGTAATTCGGTATTACTTGGTCTTAACCCATTTATTAAAGATGACCTACTTAGAGTAGGTGGCCGTATAAGTATGTCACACTATAGTTATAATAAAAAACACCCAGTCATCCTTCACGCAGGTCACACACTTACAAAACTAATCATGACAAACGAACACATCAGACTGCTTCATGCTGGGCCGCAGCTGCTACTAGCCACAGTTCGTGAACGTATCTGGCCCATTCAAGGAAAGAAGTTAGCAACTAAAATAGTAAGTCAGTGTGTTGCTTGCTTTAAGGCCAAGCCGGAGACCCCCACCCCCGTCATGGGGAACCTACCCAACACCAGAGTGAGCCCAGCCCCGCCGTTCCACGTCACAGGTATAGATTACACTGGTCACTTTGCACTGCGTGATAGAAGAGGACGTGGTTATAAAACCTATAAATGCTATGTCGCTATTTTCGTTTGTTTTGCAACGAAGGCAGTTCACTTTGAGTTGATTACAGGTCTGAGCACAGAGGCATTCCTGGGGACCTTGAGGAGGTTCGTCTCGCGTAGGGGCAGGCCTAAGGAGCTCGTGAGTGACAATGGCACTACCTTTAAAGGGGCCAATAACGACCTACATGAACTTTCAATTTTTTTTAATGTTTATTATGATAATATAGCATCAGCCTGTATGGACCAGGGTATCAAATGGAACTTTATCCCAGTATATTCTCCCCACATGGGTTCTCTATGGGAGTCGGCGGTACGGGCATGTAAATTTCATCTAAAGCGTGTCCTTGGCCAGAGTTTATTAACCTACGAGGAATTTGTAACTATTCTAGTGCAAGTGGAAGGTATACTGAACTCGCGCCCTTTATGTCCCATAACTTGTAACGATAACGAAGTTATACAAACATTGACACCAGCTCACTTTCTAATAGGTAGACCGATCGTGGCCCTCCCCGACTACGACTACGAAGACGTGCCAACTAATAAAATCCAATATTTTCAACAACTCCAACAGATCTGCCAAGGATTCTGGAGAAGGTGGTCGCGAGAGTACATCGGACTACTGCAGCAACGAACAAAATGGCGCAGCTCCAAGGGACCCAACCTCGCAGTCGGCGCCGTGGTGCTGCTCAAAGACGAACGCGTACCTCCCTGCCAGTGGCCGCTCGCGAGGATCCTGCACCTCCATCCTGGGCCCGACGGAGTGGCGCGCGTGGCTACCATGAAAACATCCAAGGGCACCGTCGTACGAAGATCGTTCGCTAAAATTTGTCCCCTACCTAATAATTTTATTAATTAAATTAACTTCATCCTCTAGCCTTAAGAGCGATAACTTTAATATTGTTATTTATATTAGTAAATAAGCAACTTTCGGTCCTACTGTAAATTATACTTCAACTTTTATAGGGCTTTTCTATGTAAACAAATAAGTACTTACCTACCTTACCTTAGTTCCCTTTGTACTGTGTAACAAACTTTATTTCTCCCCAAGGTATAGGTAAAGGTAAAGACCCTACTGGTACATCATGGAGGAAGTTGTCTCGATAACTGCTTCCTCCATGGTATGAACAGCTTCCCTAGGTACAGCTTTGAAAGGGTAACATTTTACCATTAACATTATACCTAGGTATTACTAGTCTAGTAGTAATACCTATAAACATTAAATACTATCTATTTATCTCTTTAAATGTTACCATTTCAAGGCTGGGAGTATGTTCAAGCGCCATCTTACATGCGCTTTCAGAATTAACTAGCCTATCGTAGTAATTTAAACTATAGCAATCAATATAGTTCAAACCACGTCCAACAGAGGGCGTGATAATAAATGTAATTAGTTCCTAAGTAGTATAGAGGGCGCTGCTTAATATTATATAAGCTCATGCACCGCAGCACAAGGCCCCTTTTTTCGCATTCCCAACTTTGGCATCAATACAATCATCATCAACGAACTTTCTGCTCTTTGACTCGCACCCCATCCCGCACCGGCTCCAACAGGACAGTAGCAAGGGAAGGCTCTGCTGGTACCACCACAATTACAAGGTCAAGGCTGCTAAGTGTACGGCCCCGTGTAGTTGGTCGGGAAACCTGCCCGACGGCCAGTAGCGGCGGCAACTGACCGTCACTGCAGTAGCCGCCTTTTTGTTACGGACCAAGTTACCAAAAACTCGTTTCTTGTTGATACTGGCTCAGACTTGTGTTGTTTTCCCAGGAAGTTTTTAACAAACAAAACACAGCCTGCGGACTATACCCTGTGTGCAGCCAATGGTTCAACCATCAAAACATATGGCTGCCGCAGACTTAATTTAAATCTTGGCCTCCGTAGAGATTTTATCTGGAATTTTATAATTGCTGATGTAGAAACACCAATAATAGGAGCTGATCTTTTAGCATATTACAATCTTTTGCCTGATTGTCGCAATAAAGTGCTGCGCTGTGGTGTCACAGGGTTAACAACTCTGGCCACCATCGCTAACTGTGGTCAGTTGAGTGTAAAAGCTATAAATAATACTCCTACTAACACAATTCTTTCTGAATTTCCAGAGATCACCCGGCCACCTGGCATCACACGTGAGGTGAAGCACAACACCGTGCATCACATCCAGACAGTCGACGGCCCTCCAGTCGTGGCTCGGCCGCGCCGCCTCGCGCCCGACAAGCTGCGTGCTGCGCAGAAGGAGTTTGCCGAGATGGTGCGAGTTGGGACAGCGCGCCCGTCTAAAAGCCCGTGGTCGTCGCCCCTTCACCTCGCGGCCAAGAAGGATTCATCATGGAGACCCTGTGGTGACTATAGGGCTCTCAATGCCCGCACCGTGCCGGATCGATACCCTGTGCGTCATATAGGGGATTTCAGCCACAACCTGGCTGGCTCCACTATATTTAGCACCATTGATCTTGTGAAAGCCTACCAACAGATCAGAGTGGAACCTGCAGACGTGTGCAAAACTGCAATAACGACTCCATTTGGGCTCTTTGAGTTTCCATACATGGGTTTTGGACTCCGGAATGCTGGACAGACATTTCAGCGATTCATCGATGAGATAGTCAGAGGTATGGACTTTTGTTTTCCCTATGTAGATGACATCTTGGTGTTCTCACGGGATGCTGAAGAGCATGCTACTCACCTCCATGCATTGTTCAGGCGTTTGGCAGACTATGGTATGGTTGTCAATCCTGCTAAATGTGTAATAGGTGCTGCAGAAGTCATTTTCCTCGGCTACCATGTATCGAAAGATGGTCTTAAGCCCCCGGCTGACAAGATAGCTGCTCTCCAGGACTTCCCACTACCCAAAACTGCTCAAGGGCTGAGAAGATTCTTAGGTATGCTTAATTATTACCGTCAGTTCCTACCTAATGCTGCAGAGACACAAGCTCCACTCATAGACTTTCTCACAGCTACCAAACTTAAAGGTGCAAAGCCGATGCCATGGACCCCCGAACTCGAGACAGCTTTCCATGCCTGCAAAGACAGTCTGTTAAAGGTAACCCAGTTGGCACATCCGATACTCAATGCTCCTCTAGCATTGTACACGGATGCCTCGGGTACACAGGTTGGTGCGTCTCTAGAACAACAAACTGAGCAGGGATGGCAGCCTTTAGCATTTTTTAGTAAAAAGCTCACAGCAAGCCAAGCTGTTTGGCCTGCCTACTACCGTGAGTTGCTAGCTGTCTATACTGCGGTTCAACATTTTCGTCATATATTAGAGGCACAACATGCCACTATATATACGGACCATAAACCGTTGCTCTATGCTTTTAAACAACGCAGAGAGAAATTACCGCCAGCTCAGTTGAACCAACTCACATTCATATCCCAATTCACCACTGATATCAGACATGTTAAGGGAGAGGATAATGTGGTAGCAGATACCATGTCTCGCATCGAAACCATTTCCTTGTCAGAGGACTATACTAGCCTCGCGCAAGCTCAACAGTCAGATGATGAGCTAAAAACTGTTTCAAACAATTCATCGCTAAAGCTAATACCTACTCTCATTCCAGGAACAGACATCACAATCCTGTGCGACATGACGACCGGCAAGCCGAGACCATACCTGCCGCCACAGCACCGCCGACCTGTGTTCGAGCGCCTGCACGGCCTGAGTCATCCCGGCGCGCGCGCCACAGCGCGACTTGTTGCCGACCGCTACGTGTGGCCCGGCGTCAACAAGGATTGCCGCACGTGGGCTCGTGAGTGCCTTCCGTGCCAAAGAAGCAAGGTAACCCGTCATGTATCGTCCCCGCTTGGAGATTTCGTTGCTCCCACTGCTAGATTTAGACATGTGCATATAGACATCATTGGTCCAATGCCTATTTCAAATGGCTACTCATACTGTCTAACAGCGATTGACCGTTTCTCACGATGGCCTGAGGTATGGCCTATGATGTCTATTACCGCAGAGGAGGTAGCTGATCGTTTTGTTGACGGTTGGATCGCTCGATTCGGTGTGCCCACCACTGTCACTACAGATAGAGGTCGACAGTTTGAATCTATTTTATTCAATCGCCTCATGGACCTGGGCGCATCTAAACGCACGCGAACAACTAGCTACCACCCACAAGCTCAGGGTTGTATTGAACGTTTTCACCGCCAATTAAAGGCTGCTCTTATGTGCCACAATGACAGCTGGCATAGAGCCCTTCCACTAGTACTCTTAGGTGTTCGCACAGCCCTCAAAGAGGACCTTAACAGTTCAGCCGCAGAACTAGTCTACGGGGAACCACTGCGGTTACCAGGAGAGTTCTTGGTACCCAGCGCCTCCCCTGGCTTCGATACCGAAGACGTGGCTGGACAATTGAGAGCTAGGATGGCCGAACTCCGTCCAACCCCGGCCTCCCGTCACGCGCAGCCCAAAACATTTGTTTTTAAAGATTTGGCCACAACAACTCATATTTTCTTGCGCGACGACACGGTGCGCCGGGCCTTACAACCACCGTATACTGGCCCTTACAGAGTTGTGTCCAGGAGCGAAAAGACAATGACTATAGACATCTCCGGGCGACTGACCACAGTCTCTATAGACAGGGTCAAACCCGCGTACATTACAAACACAACTAACAATGATCTCGCCCACAGGGAACCAGTCGCGCCAGTCCAACCAGCACTACTGCCAGCGCCTTCGGCGCCGTCCGCAGCACCGCCAGTGCAGCCGCGGGCGCCCTCAGCGCCTCCAACGCCATCGCCGGCGCCCTCAGCGCCTGCAACGCTATCGCCAGCGCTCGTGGTCCCTAATACCGCTCCTACTACTCGATCGGGTCGTACAGTAAAATTTAGAAATATTTTAGACCTATAAGTGTTGAATTTTAATAACCTAGTCTATCTGTAAACATTTTTCAAGCCTTTATTTGTAGTGCCATAGAGTCTAGTTTCGACTAGCTCATTTTTATTGTCATTCTGTGTAACTGAATATTTTTCTGTTGTTTTGTTAAACATTTATTTAGTATTTAAATAGTGACATTTTAATATTTTGTAATATTGTGCTTTGTTTATATGGCCATAAGGCCCAGTTTCGACTGGCCTGTTTATTGTGTAACGTAACTCAGTATTTTTGTTATTAAAATTTTTGAACGTTCTTTGTATGGCCAGGCCTAGGGCCTAGTATTGTTATACTTAACTTCTTAGAATAGTAAATAGAATATCTTGTTTTGTTTTATATAAATATAGGTTTGTTTTCTCCCTAGGGGGGTGGTGTGGCGTCATGACACCTATTCCCAAGGGATATTTAAGTTATTGTATTAGCAACACTGGCCCGGTCTTCTAATGAAGATCGGGCCACTGATTGGTCGAGGCAGACGCAAAAACATCCCCATTCGCTCTGAACGAATGGGGAATGATTTCTTGATTAGATCCCGCTCACCGGCGCTGCCTCACCCTCTTTCCTCTACACACCGTGGTTGATTAAACATCTCTTGATTGAAGTACCTCGTATCACTTATCTCAAATTAAGTAAGTACCCTGTACTCCAAAAATGCATTTCTTATTTGACTCTCTAAATGACAAAAGCCATAAAACGTTAATGTCAGAGCCAAGTAGATTTTATTAGAGGTAGTTCTTACTTAGTTCCCGAAGTCACACTTATTTACCAATGGACACATACACAAAGTTAACTCTAGCTCAGCATAATACTTCCCTGGTTTTGTGGTAGGTATTCAATTTCCTTCAACTAATTAACAAGTTTAATAGAAATAAATTGTACTTACATTGAGTTTGACCCTCTTGTCTTTATCATCTTTCTGCTCATCTGGAGCCTTCTTGTCAGCCATTTTTAATTTATATTAACTTGAGAATATTTGATAATTATCACTGAAAATTTTGTCCAAATACTTAAATTAAAATCAATTTGTGGCCTAAATTAAATTTCACGAAAATTTTGAAGTTACGCCATGCGCAACGTTTTGACCAAAAGTGACGGCAATAAAATAGGTTTCATAGACAATACTCGCTGTTAGTATTTGTCGGTGGCCCGGAACTAAATAGGTTGCATAACAACGGGTTCAACTTTATGATTCCCTATTTAATCGTTACCGGGTTACGCTACCCATTTAATGCTTAAGACACAAATCTGTGCCAAATTTAAGACTATCTTTTTGTATTTTTATTTAGATCAGCAGAATTTGTGTACCTATATTAAAACAGATGAGTCTAGAATGCGGTACTTTTTTTAGCTCCGACATTACGAGGGGTTAAGATCGATTGATATAAGAGTTTTCAATGATTCACGGTTAAGTTCATTCAAAATATCGGGAGCTCAACGGGAGCTCAATAAAGGTAATCGCAGTTCATATCCCGTTTACTTATAATATTTCGATTGATATATCTGAGTAATGCTTTCTGAGGCCATATTATTGTCTATTTTGCGGTGACACTCACGATAAGCTCACGATCGCTTTCTACCCTCATCCTTTGCCGTCTGACATATAAAGGAATGGTGAATACGATTGTATCTGAAAAAATCAGAACTAGACCTTGTCTATTTGCTGAATAATCTTAAATAACAAACGGATATCTAGTAAAAATAATTTATTTAACAGTAGGCACCCACCCTTACAGATGGAGATCGGAGAGAGGCAGTCCACAATCCAGAGTTCAACGTCCAAAATTTCTGAGATCTTTATACTGTAACTAAGTAGGGAATTGGTTATTTTCGTTCGTTAGTCTCTCCAAATCTCGGGAATGAGTATATACCAATTAGAATAATTTTGCTTTTGAAATACATATATGTATACACCCACAGCGATGGAGCCTAAATGCTTCCGTGATTCCGTGAAATAGTCATCGAAGCAGAAGCAGACCGAATAGAAAGTGGCAAGAGGATGCATATCATTTAGATCTTATAATTGTGTGTCATGCAAAAAGGAATAAATGTCTTCTTTCTTTCTTTCTTTACCTAGAGTGGCAGGAGCAGGGTCTCGAAAGAGACGAGTGGCGGGATTAAGAGGAGACTTTTTCCAGCAATGGGACACTTTAACAGTCTTTAGACCAACTTAATGTAATAAATAGGGAACTTTGGAATGTAGATCTCGGAACTCCTGACTGCTCTGTCTACACAGGCTTGAAACGAACGCTCTGCTCTACACCGCCTGTTCATGTCCATAGCACTCTATTTGGCTGATAGCTTGCTTCTTAGTCTTCTGATGCTTTCGCGCCGTGACCCAGCGTTGCCGGATGTCGGGGTCACCTGGACCCCACTCCTTACTAGGTTGACAGTTTTCACGAACTCGCTGAGAAAAAAAAACTTATAAGGTAAAGGACATCATAAAAAATCATTCCTTAAAATAACAAGGTTCCGACAGGTAGCGGTGATTGCTCCTTACCACATAAAAAAAAAGGTTATTGAAAATAAATCTTCTTTCTAAAACCTAGTTGAAAACCAGAACGGAAAAAAAAACGGTTAAAAACAATTTATTAACAGAAACCTATTAAAATGTTTCTAATCAAGTATTTAAGACGAAAACGTTACAAAAATGAAACCATTTTCTATTTAGTCTTAAGCGCTGAAAAAACGGAGCAAACCAAGTCAACCCTACAAGTCACGTCAGTTGTTCTTGTTTTCCTATCCCAAAAACTTTGTTGCATCGGTTTCCCAGACAGGAAAAGTTATTTTCGATGGGTTGAATGTTTTATGGCTTGCCTACATGAATAATATACGGCCTTGTGCTAAATACAGTTATAAATCTCCGCAAGTAGAGAGTACACGCCACTTTCGTTGCCATTGCTGTGACTAATAGCTTTTCTAAGTGCCATAATTTTTCAGACGTTCACTAGGAAAGGATCGGTTTATCATAAATTCCCGTTCGTATTTTTTTTAATAGCAATGTACAATTTATTATTATTGATGCGAATTGCGGCGATGAGCTTTTCTTCCTACCTATATAGTAGGCTTTTTCTAACTACGCTAAGGAAAAAGGCAGTGGGACAGAGACAAGTGACAATCAATTCCAAGAGGTGTGATGACTTGGGACACAAAGTTCAGCTACACACAACAAAAATCGCGAAGTAGCGTTGCAATTACAGCGTTTGATCGATGTTGCTTCCTGGCGCCGGGGCACCGTAATGTAATGCTACTTCCACGATTATTCTATGCAATTTACGAGTACACATTAAAATATTGGTTTATACCTGCACGAAAGGGCCTCTAGACTGGTAGATGACTCGAATGGCGTGTATAGGGATGCAGATGACGGATGCAAGAGCCACGCACCAGCCAGCCACGCCGGAGGCTCCTCGCATTGAGTATCCTGCCACAACCTATTAACACATACAATAAAACCAGTTAAGTACAAATCGAACTCTTGTACTGAGGGTTTCGTGCCTAAGAACATAACTTTACTCTGACTTTACTCAATGCGTAAGCGCCTAGAGTAAAATTTAAAGATGGACAACCAATTGACAATATTTCAATTTTTTAAGTGCTACTTTTTATTGTCTGGCTGGTAAGAGCGCACAATTTTAAGACATCCATATTTTTTTATACTTGTGAAAATCTTGTATTTTCGTGGAAAAATTCACTTAAATCGTTGCTCAAGCAGAAAGGACGTAAGTAACAAACGTCAAGTATTAGCGAAATGACATCACTGCTTTGTTTCGTACACTTAAAAAAACGTTGAAATAATTACATTAATTGACCGACAAAACATGTGCTTAAATAATTTGACAGTGAATACAAGTTGTCAATGTCGATGAACGTCAAAACGAGCTGACAAACTTAAACAGAATACTTCACAAAAAATATGATTTTAAATGAAAACTTTATCATTATTGCCCGGCAAACAGTTATCTAGTGTTCCCGATGGCAACAAAACCGAGTGATGTACGAATGAATTAACCGTCAGCTGTCAGTAGTGTTGTATTGTGAAAGTTGTAAATGTCAAAGGGAAACCCGGAAGACAAGGTTTTTTTATAATGGCAGTATTGGACCGGCCGCTGGACGTCATTTCCCGTTTTACATATTTTGCTCATTTTTACAAAAAATACTGTAGGAAAAATTCCAAAAATATTTTTTTTGTGCTCTATAAGTGTTTCTCTCGAAATGGTTTTTGATTTTGAAATGAGCAAAACGGGAAATGACGTCCAGCGGCCGGTCCAATACTGCCATTATAAAAAACCTTGTCTTCCGGGTTTCCCTTTGACATTTACAACTTTCACAACACAACACTACTGACAGCTGGCGGTTAATTCATTCGCACACCACTCGGCTTTGTTGTCATCGGGAACACTAGATAACTGTTTGCCGGGCAATAATGAAAATATTTTTGCAAGTTTTCATTTAAAATCATATTTTTTGTGAATTCTGTTTGAGTTTGTCAGCTCGTTTTCACGTTCATCGACATTGAAAACTGCATTCACTGTCAAACTATTTAAGCACAGGATTTGTCGGTCAATTAATGTAATTATTTCAACGTTTTTTTAAGTGTACGAAACAAAACAGTGACGTCATTTCGCTAATACTTGACGTTTGTTACTTATGTCCTTTCTGCTTGAGCAACGTTTTAAATGCATTTTTCCACGAAAATACAAGATTTTCACAAATATAAAAAAATATGGGTGTCTTAAAATTGTGCGCACTTTCCAGCCAGACAATAAAAAGTAGCACTTAAAAAACTGAAATATTGTCAATTGAATCTGTACAGTAGGTATCCGCTTTCCCTTTTGAGGTATGAAATAGGTACATACTAAAAAACATTTCGATTTTCATCTGATTGTAGTTAAGACAAACAAGAGACGAAGCAACATGTAGAAAATGTACCGAGGACAGATGGAAGTAAATTTTACACGCTCTGAGCTTATATGAACTTCATATCTGTAATTTGTAAACAAAGCTTGCAATTCGACTTTGGCCCTCTTCCAAAAATTTAATTAAATTGAGAATTTTGCATCTTATCGTTTTCAATGACATTTTCTTTATGTAGAAGGATTTTTGCCCCAAATATTTTGGGGCTAGAACTTAGGACACCGGTCTGGGTGCCAGGTTAACAAAAATGTGACATGTGACATAATGGGTATCAGCAGTAGGTACTTACTTAATTCTAAGAATTTCACTTACTATTAGTACCGGCGGCACAATGTATCGCCACACGATCAACCAGAATCTCTTTAGCGGCTGGCCAGTCATGAATCGAACGTCAAAACTTAGGTTGGAGGCGCCATACGTGTAGACTGCGGCTATCAGCTCCAGAAGGCATATTGTAGGCACTGCTGCTAGGGCCACATGAGTATCGAGTAGACCTAGTACGTGAAAGCCACCCTAATAGTAAAAAAACAATATAACAATATAAATGAGGTTAGTCATTAGACTTAACATAGAGGTGTTCAGATCAACTAAAAAGGAAAGATGGAATCCCGCAAACAACAAATGCGAAGCCACAAAGTCCACAAACTATGCACTTTGAATTAAATGGTAATGCTCGGATACGGATATTTTACATAATCTTCTGAGTTAAGGGTTTATAGTGTTGTATTGTATTAATACTTATGTCTACCCCGTAGGGACGTGATTTATGTGAGTGTGTGTATTAATTTTTTGCTTCTGTTACAGGTCCCACTCTGTATATGGAAGAAATCGTTGCATTACTCTGCATTTTGTATGGAAAAGCCAACTCTGTTAAGTTACTAAAAATCAGTTTTAAAGTTTTAATTTAAATTCTGTACGACATAGCTCAATAAATAAAGTAATACAGTCAACCAGTGCATCAATTGCTTATTTGGTTTGATCACGAAGAGAGGATTGATGAAAGAAGATTAACTATACAGATTTATATGGGGAGCGTAAATGGGTGCATTGGGAGGTGATAGCCTAGGCGGACGTTCTATGACCAAGTTGGGGACCTTTTGATAAAATGTCAGGTCAAGAGTACCGAAACCGACAAGCATGTATGAAGATATTGATGAATGTGGATGAAGCGAAAGAGTTATGTCAGGATCCTAGCAAATGGGATAAAGTAGTCTCTGCCTACCCATATGGGAAAGAGGCGTGACGGTATGTATGTATGTATGAGCATCAATAGAATACGGTTAACTTTGATGCCCACACTTGGGGATGGTTAGCGGTTTATCGCGAAACTATGCAAGAAGCAGTCACGCAACGTAGACATGCATTCTTCTCTAGATATATTTCAACTATGCTTTCTTGATAAAACTAGGTAACAGTTACAATAATTTCCACTATCACACCCGTGTTTGCATAATGTTCAACTAAGCCAACACGTCATATATATATTTACCTATAAGTACATATACGAATAAGTTACTAAGGTCTTTTCATTCTTAACTGTCCTCTTTGGTAAACAAAATTCTAACCTCAAAACGACTAGCTTTTGTTATTTTTTAACTATTTCATCGTAAATAAAGGAACTGTGGATAAAATATCAGCAAAATGATGTACAAAATATTACCTCAAGTTTATTTGATAACATACTATCACTTTATTCTTTACAAAAATTTGTACATTGAGGTTAGAATTTTGTTTACTAAATAGGACAGTTAAGAATGAAAACACCTTAAGTTCTTCGTTGTTCATATGGTACCTACACGGCCAAGTTAACACAATGAACGTACTTATGTTATGATGTACAAATGAGTATTGCCATTTTACCTCAGTATTACATATGATGGAAAGGCAGAACAACGCCAGGCAAGTGAAAAGAGTCACCCATTTCTTGCGTCGACGAAGTTTGGGAAACTCATCAAGAATCCCCGCTATTACCGCCTCAATAGTCACAAACTGGAACAAAGTATTACTGTTACGTGATACATAAAACGATTCGATCTAAAATGCTCTAGGATTTACTTATAGCATATTGAACTATTCAATTTCAGCAAACGACTACCATTTCCTTTGATTTCCTTTGTTCAGAACCTTTGCCCATACTTCGCTGAGCAAATAGGTATTTAACACGCCAGGAATTCATCTGAATAAAGAGCACTGTAAATTTCGTTTGCACGATTAAACCGTTGAACATAACACTGATTTATTTTAGCGACTAGTTAAAACAGTTTTGGCCTGTTTTTAATTGAATTGAAAATGGCAGCGACAGGACAAGCACGTCTCAATCGGCTGTTTTTACCATTTATCGTATATTTATACTCCTTTAAACTAGGCTTACCATAGTATCAATGCCCAAAAAGAACAGCATGACGAAGAAGGTGACTGCCCAGAAGTTGGAACCCGGCATCATGGTGACGGCAGCAGGATAGGTGACGAAAGCCAGGCCAGGACCAGCCGTGGCCACCTGGCTGACGGGCACGCCGGTCCGTTCCGCCGCGAACCCGAGCACTGAGAACACCACGAAGCCTGCCCAGATGCTGGTGCCACTGTTCACCAGCGCGATGGTTATTGATGGGCTGAAATGGTGAGATCATACAGCATCGTTTGTTAGAAGAGCTTAGGGCACAATATAACGTAAAATGTGACAGATTGTCCGATCCGATGTAAAAGCAGAACGCACACTAATCAGTTCACTTTTAAAAATAAAATAATTAGGTATTTTTATAATTTAATCAAAATTGTTCAGATTTTGTGATGTCGCCGCGGGTTCTGGTGATACGACATAGTTTTTTTCAGACTGCTTCTATTCGACTCAATTGTAAATTTCGACACTATTCAAAAATACGAACCGTAAATTGTCATAATGGAATTTATTGAAGCTAGCCATGCTGACTAGGCCTCCCCAGCCGGGACCTAAGGAATAAAAAATTTGCGTTGCGGCGTCTGCCCATACCTGAAATAATGAAATAAACCTGGCTGAAGGGTATTGTATTCATAGCCAAAAGTAAATAAAAAAAACGAATACGTATAAAGCTGAATAGATGCTAAACCATAAGAGAATCGAAGATTATTTACTTATTACAGAGTTCGTATTGAGTATGTACGACGGTACGCATGCACTAACTCTGGGATTGCTGAGCTGGTGCCACTCGGGCCAGACGTAGAACTGTATCCCTTGCCAAGCGCCGGGCAGCGTCACGCCGCGTATGAACAACACGCAGAGGACGGCGTACGGAAACAATACCGTGAAATACACGATCTGCAGACAAAAGTAGTCAAAACGTATTAGTGAATGTGTATTTTTATGTATATGAAAATTGTGAAAAAAATGCCATTGACAATTTAAATATGGTGATTTAAAATTAATCCATTACACTTCAGCAGGTATTAGGGTTAGTATAACGGATAACCCGTGTAAATGTTTTTAAACATTTTTAAATTGCTGCTGTCATCATGTTTCCATTTGTCGATGTTCAAAATGTACGGCGTGACTTAATTTTGAAGCAATAATTTAAACTTTTGTGGGGTACTACAGAACTGTCACGAGCTACGTTGACTAAAATAACTAACCTGAATGGATTCTCAAGAAAAACATAATTCGGAAACGTTTCTGATTGACAGCGGCAGCGTGCCAGGGTTTGGCGTTGACTCAGGCTTGACTCACCTTCCCGACACTCTTGACACCATTGCAGATACAAAAGTATACGAGGAGCCATCCGATCACGTTGCACCAGAAAACTGGCCACACTATACCACCGATCTCGGAGATGCTTGAAGACATTCGCAGTAAGCGTATACTGGAACACAAGAATCAGTATTTAAATTCTACGTCCTGTGACAGCATTGAATATTTAAGGTAGAATACAAGTCTTATCTTACTGAAAAAATTCATCTTCCGGAGTTGAAATTATTCCGTTACTATTAAAGATGCTAGAATTACTCGTTATCTGAAAACATGTCGTGGTTAATAAATTAATAATTTACAGTGATTATTTTGTCATCAGGTAAATTAATATAGTTTTACCTCCGTACATTTATCAGTGTTCCACGGATTCCCGCAATGTTGCCACGGCAAAGGCGATGTCAGGGAATGATACATATACAGAATTGGAAGAGCCATTATTGTTGAAAAATAAGTGATAGCAATAACCGTTAGTACAATTACTGCGTAGCCAGCTCCTGTGAAGCAAGGAATTTAATAACAAAGTTCGACTTCTAATGATACTCTAATATTAGCTATACCAAGCTCTATCTAATCTTAATGCAACTATAAAAGCAGATTGATACATTCTGATTATAATTTATGCTAACATAAAAGCATTTAACTTACTATATTCTTATTTTAATACGCAATTACGTCTTACCTTTGAATAAAGGGTTTATGTTGAAAACTGAAATGCATCCTGCACTAGCAAATTGTCCAAGTGTCGTTTCCAAATAAACCAATGGGATTCCGCAAACGAACAACGTTAAAAAATATGGAATCAGGAAAGCTCCTGCAAAATACTTTTTTTTAGTCTAATATTAACTTATTTATATAATTTAGTAGGTACCCATGCTAATGACAAAACAATAATACTTACTTAACAAATGGATATCTTATCACTTTGACATTTTTAGCCATTGAGGTATATATTTGTGTTCATAATTGTAACACGAATTAATTAATGGGCAAGTTAAATAAAATCTAGTAAAAATAAAATTTATATTCATACCTCCACCGTTTTTGTAACATAAATAAGGGAACCTCCAGACGTTCCCGATGCCAACGGCATAGCCGAGGCATGACAACAAATACTCGACTTGGCTGCCCCATTGCTCCCGCGGAGTTCCCGTCATTTACAGGGTCAAACCAGATTGTGATTTGTGAACAACACTGATAACCGCACTGACACAATCGTAAACTTGTTTGTTTTGAACGTCCTATTTCCTTGTTTATTATAAGAACTGACTATTTGGCCCAGTCCTTGCGCTACAAATGATAGGGGGTCTTCCGTGACACAGACTCCCTCTGAGTTAGCGTTTAAAGATTCACAAATTGTATTCAATAGGATAACAAGTTCCTTCGTACCTACTAACACTAAAGGAAACACAAATTGAACTATCAACATCAATGTTTTATTTTGATACAGCTCACTCGTTGTATTCAACGACTTAGAATCTGATCGTGTCTATTCCAAAAGCAAATTGACATGTTAGATTTTCTGGAAATGCTTGCCTGGCCGATGACGTTGGGTCAGCATCTGATTTTCCTTTGGTAGCTTTCGGTGGTGCTAGGTTATATTGCAGAACCTGATGATGGACAGTCACAAAAGAGTTAATGACAAACGTAGGTACTTAGCGACCACAAGTATTAACAGATGGGTTCAATTTGTTTTGTGGGGTAGGTATGTAGTTACTTAATTTACTCCAAGAAAAAGGCCGAGGTATGAAAAAGGATGTATAAAAGGAATAAAAGTTCACCGAAAGGTCGCCATCACCCCAGTGTATCGCATCATTGGTACCGAGAGAGTCATCCCAGTGGAAATGTTGCGACGGCTGGCTCCAGTCAGGAGTTTGCAGAGCGCATTTAATCGTAGCCAAGACCACTCTCTGCTCGCCACTTGAGGTTTTCATCGCCGTAACGCTTTTTTTATCTTTTGCTTGCTTTGCTGATGTAGTCTGAATAAGAGAACAGCATTTTTTTGCATAAAGATAAAAGGAAATCTAAAAGCCTCCTCTTTCAAGCGAATTTGGAAAACTGATCTGTTACCTCCTTATGAAGCAGTAAAGAAAATTTAATTACCACAGAATAAATTAGTCTCAACGTAACGACTGTCCGAAAAGTATCCCTGAGAGCAGTGAGGTCTGGACAGAAGATCCTTATGGTCGGCTCCTGGAAGTTCATCAACTTGTTCCACTGCACCTTGTTGCTTTCGAACGTGGTGAAGTGGCAGATTTCACGGGAATTCTTCGATGTCAGATGCTTGTAAACGTCAGATTCGTGAGTGGATGCTTCGTCTGAACTTTCTACGATGTATAGTTAAATTAATAAGACCACCATGACACACTAGAATACACCGAGGACATAAATTATAAATTTATATGAGTTAGATGTTACAGGTTAGCAAAGCTTTTTATGCATGCTTATATGCTTGTGTTTTGATAAAGACAGAACTGAGAATAATAAAGGTCCGACCACACCGCCGCGTATACGCAGTGACGTGTCGTAGGCGTCACGTTTTCTCACCGTTTCTTCATACATTTTGTTGCGATTCCGTAACGTCACCGTTTTTTAAGCGGCGGTGTGGTCGCACCTTAATGAAGTAACTGTTACCTATGGCGATCTTGCTATCAGCAATAACAGACGGTATTTTTGGCCAGGGCTCATCCTCGGGCGGCGGCTGCATTTCTATCAGAGACTCGTTCCGTCTGAACATAAGGAACCGTCTCCTGGTGGCATCTAACAATGGCAACTCGAGTTCCACGTGGAAGGTTGTTACTGCTCCCTGTTGAGGAGATTAATCGATAAAAGTCTTGAGTAGAAGTTTTCGCTCTTGTTTTAAAACTAACTGCTTATTTGCTATTTACCGGAGGAAGAGCTCAGCAAGCGGAATTTCATTTCAACCTCGGACTTTGGACGCTAAGAAGATAATTTGCAAGCAATCCGATTTTAAGTTTTCGCTCGTGATAAAATTTTCAATTTTACAAATTTATACTAGCAGCACTGGTCAAATCCCAACCACTGATTCGTTGATTGGGCTAATGTTGCAATTTTACACAAACATGAATTGATTTGAGAATTTTATACATACATATATCACGTCTTTATCACTTACAAGTTAGACAGAACCTAAGGTAAGAAAACCTTAAGGCCACGTTTAGCATGATTAAGGGCGTATAGGTGAAAAGGGAAATCAAAACAGTGATGGGTTGCTAATAGTGTCCGATCGAAACACGATTTTTAGCCGAAACCGATACCGAAATTTTTGAAGACGTATCATATCAAACAATATATTCAAAATTACTGTACAAATCGTAATTAAAAGGTTATTGCAAGGATTTCTTATATGAGAACAGTTACTTTTTTTGTTAAACAAAATAAAAAAAACTGCATGCATACTACTGTCGCTGGTCCCAGCTGGGCCGGCCGCCTGTGCATTACCTATACCTACCCGGCCGAGCGTGCCCGAATTAAGCCGAGCGCTCCCGATGCGAGACCCGCGAGAGGCCGCGAAGTCACATTTTTGGCCGAAATTGGCCGAAACCGAAACCGAAACCGAAACTTCGGTCGGACACTAGTTGCTAACTGCATCGCCTATAACATGATTCTTAAGATTTTCGCCCATTCCCTCGATCGATGGGCTTTTACCATCTGCGCGGGAAGAGAAACGCTAGTAAATTCTATGTTTTTTCTTTACTCCCAGACTAGCATGGATGGATGCAATTTAAGACATATAAAATTGTAAATTGTAGCTTCGAGAAACGGTCACCTTTTCCGGTTTTGGTGGCTGTGGGGCCGACATGACCCGGAGCACAGTGAAGTTGAAGTACGAGGACCGCACATCGTCTGCGTGGGGTTCGAAGCCGTCTGTCGGCCGGTCTGAGCTGAGTACCTCCCGCGAATCTAGGAAACTGAGACGCGGGAGACGCCACGACGTTATAGGCGCATAGCCCATGCAGAACTGAGAACATTTAAGTATAAGTAAGTAAGTAAAAAGTCAAAAGTTTATTTTGCAAATAGGCCACCAAGGGCTCTTTTACATGTCTTTTTTTGAATCTACCAGCGCTTTCGGAAAGAACATCATTGCCAAGAAGAATGCGCCGCGAAAACTTGACAGAAAGTCATTTTTTCAAAATAAAATAGATTTACAATAGTACCTACTTAAACTCTACTTAACTTACCTATAATACAATTAATACATTTTATAAAAGGGATGTAAAAGGTACCTAAGTTAAGTCCGTACCTTAAGGCGGATGCTCGCGTTAGCTCATTGTAAAAGTCCCGTTAGATGGCGCTATAATCAATTTTGTTGGTTTTTTGTAGTTTTTAGAAGATTCTTAATACATTTATAGATTATTTATTGATTTGCGCACACAATTTAATACGGCCGATTTTTTGAGACCACACTCAAATGGTAACAATGCACCAATTCGGAGAATAGCTGCACAAACGCTGGTGTCACTAACGAACTTATACAGATACTAGGTCTTACACACACATGCAAATGGGAGGCGCTAGCTGCTGGTGGAAAAATATTGCAACACCTTGCTAAGCTATTAGCGTAATTTTTCACGTTATATTTACGTTTTTATATCAACTTTACTTTTACCAGAAATTTTACAAATCTATACGTGTACAAAAGTAAGTCGTGTTATTTAACTATTGATAACTTTGGAATGGCTGCACGGATTTTTATGATTTTTAATTTGTTGGCTTTCTCTCTTCCACGAATAGCCGAATATGTAATCAAATATATGAAAAATGCACTAAAAAACTCAAATTTTTCGTATGCAGCGCCATCTCAGACAAAAACTGACTTTCGAATTTTTATTTGCCAGCTCAGCTAGTTATAAGTATTATATATGAGTTCAGCAAATGCAAATATGTGAATCAATGCCACCCACCTTCAACCCTTTTTGAATACCAGGGAGTCGATTTTTTTGTACTTTGTTAGAATGAGGGCTATCGTATTTGTACTCACTAGTTGGCGCCACTGTAGAGTAAGGTATATCACATTATTCAGGATTTCTTTCAATTAATATTTAATAGCAAGCTATTTATTACCCAGTGTTGCACAGTCCCATTTATCTTCTAAATTAACTGCCATTTTATTTGCCTGCTTAATTTGGCTCCTAATTTTCAAAGCTCTTCTTTTATCTTTTAATAAACCTGTCGTATGTCTGCGATAATAATCGGAAACAATCTTAATAACACTAAAACTTCGTTATGCAAAGCCGGAATATGTAACTTGTAGGTACTACTAATTTTACGTTTCTGTATAATACCTCACGTTACAATAGCGCCTCTAGCGGCAAATTCATATGCCGTCATTGCTAGTTATCTTCAAAAGCTAGTACCTATTAGTATGTAGGAACCTGCGATTCATATTTGATATTTGCTCACACGTAGAGACATCATCATCACCATCGTCTGACATTTTATTAATACTCTTATGCATTATAACTTATAAGGGTTTCGTCTGGGGCATCTAAACAGCTAGCGCAGTAAGGTAGGAATTGTCGTTTCGAGTCAGGCGCGCCTTTCGTAAATAGGTAACTTGAGAATGAGCCTGGTTGCAGCGATGAGACGAAGTCACTCTTGCTAGCCATTCGGATCCTTTCACCAAAATGCATTGCAGTATAGGTTCAGACAAAGGAAATAATTACGCATAGCGGGTAGGGACTACGTCTGAATGCTTCTTGGCCTAGGGGTTTAGTTAGGGGTTTGGTTAGATAATTTTGTTCCAGAGTTGTGAGCTGCCTTTTTTAAGTTATGTCCTTATGTCATAATAATTCATATTTATAATAATTCATCGTATAGCGCATAAAAGGAAAAAATAATATTAGATAATTATGATGACTTTGCAATAGGTAGGTACGTCAAATAAAATAATGACAACTCCAAAACAAATCTAATCCATCTGAAGTCGCTTTTACTTACTAATACTTACTTCCACAAAAGTCCAACTTCATCCGTCGATGGTTTTGATTAGCGTTCGTTACCTAGAGTGGGATAAAGCAGAGTACTACGGTGTCTAGTCCACACGCGAAAAAATAAAATTGCAGCTCGACGCGTATTATATCAGCGCTTTCCTCATGAGCCTACTCTGCATATATGTTGTGCCATTAGGAATTTCGGGTCAATAAAAATAAGAATTCTCATTTGAGATAGTAAAATTAGGTTAGGTTCATTAGGTATTTTCAAAATGCCCGAAGGGCAAACTGAATAGAAATAGGAACCCCGCCGTCGACCTTACGGAGGAGTGAAATTCCTAAAAGCACAACTAGTTGTGCATAATATAGAGTAAGGTCCATGAGGAAAGCGTCATAAATTTAGTCAAAAATCGTGTGCATAAAAATGAGATAAAATTTAGCTAGCGTCGTGCAGCTATTGTGCCTGTACTGCGTGTCAACCAGTGAACCAGAACCATATTTTTTTCGATCTTTACCCGTGATCCACCTACAGGTTGTCCACCTGGTTTTTGATGGAGCTCCGCTCTTGGGCGGAGCTCATTTTTTCTGGGTATTGGAAGCTGGGTATTGGTTTTCCGGGTGGACAAATTAGGTGGGCCACGGGTAAGTCCCTATATTTTTCTAATTGGTATAGTAAGTAGATATTCGACTTTGTGTTTGATATCTAAAGTCGAAAAAACGTGCACGCTGCCATAGTACCTATGGCGTAATGGCTACTACGAACGAAATCATTCGACTCATAAGTAAATGCGCCACGCAACATGTGGTATGCGCACACAAGGGCTAATTTATCAAAGCGCTGGTAGTTAAAAAAAGATATATTTTTCAAATAAAACTTTCAATTTGATTTGAAACCAAATACCAGTGAGATGTCACTTTTGAAATAATCTGTATCACTATTCTATTCAGTATTCATAAACATTTGACACGCTGTAACAGGTATACGAATAGTTTTATCCGTACTATGTACTTATTCCTGGGTAGTGACAAATCAAGTCCTGACGCATTGTTGTACTTTTTCACAGCAAATGTCTTAGTGAAGTTTCATTTTGATTGAACTGACAAGAAAATTCACTGTGCTGTTGACCGCGTTGATCGTGAATACGTTCTACTGTAGGTTAGAAATATAGGAACCCGACCCGGAGCAAACTGAGTAAAAGCGTTTTCAGTCAAATTTCACGAAATTTTAGTAGATAGATTCAAGTCTCTTGATACCTATTTTTTTCATTTGGGCATAACTCCCTCAGAATTACATGCTTCCAGTAATGATCAAATTTATATTTTTCTATTTCTATTATATTTTTTAACGCGATAAGTTCTTTGAAATAACACACACTAACTAGTTATTGATAATTATGCCTAACTAATTATAATTCTGAGAGAGTTATGCTCCTACAAAAACCATACCAAGATACTGAGAATTCATACTAAAATTTTGTGAGAAGTAACTACCTACTGAAACTACTTTTTCCTCAAGTTTTCCTGCAGGGCTCTTTTATTGATAGTACATACATACATACTTAAATCACGTCTTTGTCCCTTACGGTGTAGACAAAGCCTAAGATAACAAGACCTAAAGGCCACGTTTAGTATGATTGTGGGCGTATAGGTGCAAAGGAGAATCAAAATCGAGCGATGGGTTGCTAGCCTGTTGATTGATAGTATATACATATATACCTATGAACAAATGATCAAACTATTGATAGAAGGTACGAAATGGGACCCGTTGTATAGGCAGTCCCACGTATAGTCAATACCTAGGGAAATAAGACGAAAAATACAAGCATTTCCAAATACACGAGTCTCTCAATACGAAACTCAAAATATTTAATAATTTATTAAAAGATGTCACGAAATTGTAGTTTGTACAGTCACCAGCATAAATAAGTGATCATTTTTGTACCTTGTCGCTTTCAGTCGTTACATGATTTCGTATGGTTTTTCAAACATGACTTTGAAGTGACAAGGTACAAGTGATCACTTATTTATGCTGGTGACTGTAGATCACGTAACATATTCAATAAATAAAATTTTACACGACAGATCATTCATTCATTCAAGTTTCATAACTGAATTGCATGTAATGGAAATTTGCCACTTATTATTTATTGTTCACAAAATAATATATTTTACATGCATACAAAAAACAATCATAACTTATTTTCCTACTTGGCATTATATAGGCTGACTTTTTTATCACCGTCGAAAGCAACAACACAACAAATACAAGCATTATTTTTCAGTTTGGTATTAAAATATTGCAAATAGTATCATTAAATGATACCTGTCATCATTATCATCATCATCATCATCATCATCATCATCATCATATCAACTGTAGGACGTCCACTGTTGGTCATAGGTCTCCTTCATACAGCTCCAGTTGCCTCGGTTGGAAGCGGCTTACATCCACCGTGAACCTGCGACTTACGATAGGTACCTATACGATTGCGTATGATACCTACGTAAAAAACTACGTAAAAACTTGGACGGTGATATATATATCACCCTGTATCATACAGTTTCCTTTTGCTTTACTGGTCATAGGTAATGAGAACATGAAAGACGGACGAAAAGTCTTCAGAACAGGGTTGACAAAATTCCGCTGTTGGACATCTGGCATTTCACGGTCTTGATATTTTCCCTAGTTATTTTTATCTCATTATGTTATGTTATTACAAATTACGCCAATAAAAATCTACAGAATGTTTCATGTGTTTTTAGAACCAACAATTTTTTTTTAACATCACACCAGCAGTAAACATTTTGCTCTTCTTGCACAATAGTAGCAAGTACGATACGCTCGCGTCCAGTGGATGTTTGCTTCACTTATTTCCTGTTACTGGAGACAAAAATTAAGTACCTTCCGAATCCAATGTGAATCTGAAAAATTATTCTACAGTCAGTACTACAAAAGGATACAGATGGATGGGCAGACGAATGGATGAATAATATTTATAATGACAGACAAACAGACAGACAGGTTTACATACAAACAGATGGACAGTGACGAACGGATAGAGGGTCAGACGCACAGACAGACATATGAGCGGACGAACGGACGGATGATTGGACGCACAGACAAACAGACAGACAGACAGTCAAACGAACGGATGGACTGCCGGATGGATGGTTGAACAAACAGACAAACGAATAGACAAACAGACAAATGAACAGACAGACAAACAGACATACATACAGACAAACAGACGAACAGATAGACAGACAGGCAGACAGAAAGAAATAAAGAAAAATATTATTTATGACAATCACAAAAGTAGTTAAAAAACAAAAGTAAGTACCTATATAAACATACAAAGCTAAAAATAAAAACCTACAGATAAATAAATTGTCACAAAATGGTCCAGAAGAATGGACAGACGGAAAGACAGACAGACAAAATAAGTGCTTCTACAATGGTTCCTTTTTTTCTATTTGTTTATTTTACTTACCTTTCTTATACCTTTCTATAATGTATACATACGTACGTATAGTTTTTAATTATCATTTTGACGGCAAATTCGGTATTTGGACGCCGGTCGGATACTCTGTAAAATATGTACATACATACACAAATCACGTCTATCCCTTACGAGGTAGACAGAGCCTAAGGTTACAAAACCTTAAGTCCATCAAGAACAAGCATGATTGTGGGCGTATAGGTGGAAAGCGGAATCAAACTAGTGATGGATTGCCGTATCGCCTATAATATGATTCCTAAGATTCTTGCATTTACCATCTGCGCGAGAAGCGAAGCAACTGGTACATTCCAGACCAGCATGAAAATGAGTAAAATATAACTACCTAATATGGCTAAGAAAACTATAAAGTTAGGACAGACGGACAGATAGACAGCCATAGACGGACGAATTTGAATAATGTGGCCATAAAATAAACCATGGTACAGCATGAACTCGGTAATAGATAAGCTCCTTTGTGTTCCGAACACCAAAGACTGGCCAAGTGTGGGTCGGAGTCTCGTACCGAGGGATTCGTACAAATTCGGCAAGTAAATATAAAATCCAGTGTTAGCAGAGCCCTGCCTCCTAACCAAGATGTAGTCTTTATGAGGTAATTTTATATTTGTTATTTACATACTTAGACTCCCAAAAATATTCTGTTTTTAGTATTTGATGTTAGAGCGGCAACAGAGAAACGTAATTTGTGAAAATTTCAACTGTCGCTAGACAATCATGATAGCTGACAGCCATATCACGGTTCATGAGATACAGCTTGGTGACACAGACAGACAAACAGACAGACGGATAGTGGCTTCTAAGCAAAATGTAAGCAGTTTGAGGTCATTTGGGTTGTATGTATTTAAGTATGTATTTACCTACATTATATAAGTATGTTTATCCGTTGCCTGGTACCCATAGTACAAGCCTTGTGCTTAGTATGGGACTGGGTCAATTGGTGTAATTTGTCCCATGATATTTAATTATTTATTTATTTTACATTGGTTACTTTACTTACATAGACAGATGGACAAAAATATATTGTTTTAGTATTTGTTGTTATAGCTGCCTCAGAAATACATCATCTGTGAAAATTTCATCTATCACGGTTCATGAGATACTATAACAGCCTGGTGACAGACAGACGGTACATACAGACAGACAGATGGACAGTGGAATCTTAGTAGGTAATTAGAGTCCCGTTTTCACCCTTTGGGTACGGAACCCTAAAAAACCTGGTCAATAGCAAGTTCGATTCGAGCACTACAGACTCCAGTGAGTTCTAAAAGTTATAATTAGACGTAAACGTAATGCATGGATGGTTGTTACTCTTTCTGTTGATGAGTTTCCAACAGCGGGAACGATACCAGAATTTCACTTCAAGATTACTGTAGTACTTCTTACAAGTCTGACTTACAAGTACTTATGCCAGATTTCACGTCAATCTGATCAATTAGAAGTGGGTCAAAATTCACTTCCAAGATTTGATTACATGCAGACACCGGGACTGTGCACTTCAATTGCGTTTACAAAATATTTTGTGCCAATCTGACACTAACGTTGAAGTATTGTATCTTAAAAAAATATTATGATTAATTGATAAGTACATACCTGTACGTCCCAATAAATGCCTACGCTGCGTACAATATCGTAGCTCGTAACATCTTTTACTTCCAATTGACTTCAATTTATTTCGAATAAAATGATTATTTTTATTTTGAGACACCACGTTCTGTCAATCATTAGTTTATGACAATTTCATGTCATTGTTTTTTTAATTACCCGTCTAGCCAGGTTTTTGACTCGCATGTTTTTTTTTAATGTTCTATAATTGAGAAAACCTATTTACTCGGCCTATTTTGTATTTAGCACCTGTCGGATTTTAAAATCATTGCCGTGTGGCCGTGGTGTATGGCTGTGTTTTGATGCAGAGGTTTAGGGTTCGATTCTCGTGAGAAGCATTCGTGTAATTAACTAGAAGAACTTTTTTATTTTAATAGGTGTAATTTCTGTAGTTGAGTACCTTTTCTTAGTACATAAGGCAAAACATGTTATAAGGTGGCAATATGACTGCGAGGCGCCACCATCTATGCCAAAGTAATAAGCACGTGTGATCCTAATACTAAAGTACTTACTAGGTATGAAAGCTTTGCCAAGTTTAGGTTTGATAATGGGCATAAATTGCCCTAAATCAACTTGCTAAGTTTGTGGTTGTTTTAAAACCACTTAGGTAGTACCTAGCTTCTTTGATTTGGTTTGACAAGTAAAATATAGAATTTAACTTAAAGTTTCCTACATCTCAATGAGATAGTCTTACTCACTTTAAATTTGTAAATTATTAAAAAAAATGTTTAGAAAATATAAAAAAATCAAATGCGGCCTCGGGATTTGAACTTGGTCACTAACTTTTCAGTTCTTTGAGTCATAACCACTGAGCCACATTAGTGGTCACGTGACAGCTCGAAATAGTCGATTGGTTTTTACAACTATTTTCATTTGACACTAGCTACTCACACTATTGTAAAATGCACCGAAATTTACTGCATCGTACTGCAATTTAGGTATGATAAATGCACACCTTTTTGCAATTTGCGCACACAATTTATCCATATCTAACTATCCTCAAAAAACCGCATTAAAATTAAGCCTGTGGACGAAATGCAGCTGCACGGAAGATTTGTATGGAAGAGCAACCCCCTTAAATTACATTGGTTTTTAGTAGAGATGTATAAAGTCTCTACTGGTCAAAGCGAAACAAAATATAAAGAGAAAGAAAAAGGCGAATAAAAATAATTTAAGTTCAGTGGAGGTGTAAAACGCCTCCACCGTCAAATAAGTTAATTGGAGATATCTCCAATGTCGATGAGAAAAAGAGCAAAAAAAAAAAAAAATTATGAAATATGCATTTCATGTCAAGTAAGTAACCGATAAGCTTTTGGATTCCGAAGGCAAGCTTACGTAAGTAAATGCTGATGTGCTGAGTTGGGACCATTTTGTGACAATTTATTTAATTTCTCCACCACCAAGTACATTGAAATACATAACACAATTTACTTAATTAGTTACTTAATTGACAGACTTGTGTGGGGGAGACTGGTGCCCGAGCTAGGAATGTCCTGTGTGTCAGGTCACCAGGTCTCCGACCCTCAGCCGTCCACAGCTACTGAATGCTTAAATATAAACGAAAATAAAACGCTTATCGTTCCAGTTTTTTACGAAAAATTTACACGCACCAAAGAATTTTTAACTAATCGATGACGAATTTGAGTACGATCGTTAAAACTTAGATCTTAGGTTAGGAGTATAAGAAGGCATACGACGACATCGTAAAAGTTGCGGGAAACCGGTGGATGCAGGTGGCGACTTGTCGTTCAGTATGGTGTGCTAAGGGGGAGGCCTTTGTTCAACAGTGGACGTCTTCAGGCTGATGATGATGATGATAAGAGAGCATATACCTATTACTTAGTTAAAATCCATATTCCAAACCAAAATTATAAATGCGTTAGTGTGTTTGTCTGTATAATTTGGCATAGAGATAATTCCAGTTCCGTGGAAGGACATAGGATAGTTTTTATCCCGGAAAATCGCATATATCTCGCGGGAAAGCAATAAGTGAATTCTGCGCAGACGGAGTCACGGGCAACAGTAAGCAAAGGCTGTGAAGCGAGAGATCTGATGTCCATCGTACTGTTTTACAGCTCCACGGTTTTCAAACGTACAAAACACGAATGAAAGCTATTTTGCGTCATTGATAGAATCAGGCGTTTTTGTGGAGTAAATTAATAGTGAAAAATATTCAAAATACCTTTACACTCCGTTGTTATCTAGGTGGGTAGAGTAGTGTGCAGACAATTTTGAGCTCTACCAATAGGTAAGTCATTATGACATTTGCAGTGAAAAGGTTCCACAGTGGAACGCGATTCAGTTTCTTTCACTGTACCCGTTCACTTCTTTCTTCTTGGGACTAAGTGTGCCATCTGTGGGGAAACACGTGAACTACTATGTTTAGCAACTGCTGCTTACTGAACAAGGGTTCCCAGCGAGCGATAGAGCTTTGAGATAAGGCAGCCTGCCCAGTGCTTCTAGTACCGAGTAAAGATCATAGATGTCGTTTTCAGACAAATCCAAAACAGTGAGTTGGTGTGGTAATCGAGGTAACCCCTCGAGGCTGTCTGTAAATTTAGAGGCTAGTTTAGTATCTTTAATAAGAATTGTGAATGACTAGAATTCATTTGCAACCAATTTACCATTTGTTAATAGATTTCTGGCCAGCCCGAGATGCAATAAGTCCACAGGAAGGTGTTCAGCAAACGGCAGAGTTTGGGAAATCCAATTACACTGTAGTTCGAGCGTCCTCAGCCCCGGAGGAAGCACCGACGCGTCAAGGTCGCTGATATAGTTACCACACAGATTAAGAGTCACCAATTTTGTGAATTCAGCGAGTCCACTATCCAACTCTGTCATCTACAAATGGAATATAATCACTGCTTGTTGAAGAGTTTTTAAACTACCTAACACGATACATACCTCTGAATCATTAACTCTCAATATAGAGACCTGTTTTAGCTCTTTCTTCAATAACTCACGATCTCCAAACTTAACAGTTTTTTTAATAAGTTTGTCTAAGTTTTCCGTGATACAGTTAACACTGTGAAAGCAAATTTTCCCCTCATTATTGGCAAACTTGGCTATATCCCATAGCGTAATCGGCAAAAGTAGCTCCCAGTGCTCATCAAGACTAAGAGAGGAGGATTCGTCGAGGAAACCGTTAAGAATGCTCGTCTTCATTTTGTTTTGGAGTGCTTGGCCAAAGGTTGTGGTAGGTACTTCTCCTTTTTGACATTTTGCCCTGTGGTATCTGGTAGCCCGGGCTATGCTAGTCCAATCTATCCCCGTTTCAATGCGTTCCTTGAAACCTTAAAAAAATCTGCGATCATAAAGTCAATGAACACATTAATTAAGGCTATGTGATCGAATTAACATTAATAATTATGGCCTACCGTCAACTGCGTCTTCAGGGACATAAAGTAGACTTGAATCACTTATAGGTGGGCGAGCTATGAGGGGTGCTGGTTTTTTCGGAGTCTCCTTTGGTTTAGGTGGCATGCTGTTTCTATTTAATCTTTGGCAGTATCAAGCGTATTGTAATTTTTAAATAATATTTCACGATTGAGTAGGGAGAAGGGAGATTTGAAAAGTGGTTCCTGTCAAAGCATCTCAAAGTCATCTCACCTATGTCATTTTTGTGTCAGACGGTCACAACCACTATTTCAAAAAACACACCATAGAAACAGTGAAAATAAAATTGTGATAGCATTTTATTTGAGATCAAATAGAACAATAAAGTCTTAAAAAATACAAAATCGTTAATTGGACATGATTTGATCATACCCGGAAAGAAGTGGAAAACCTTCAAGAAGTTTTCAGTGTTAGTTTTTCAGTCGGTAAAGCAGCGAGCAACTACTAATTCACCGTAACGTAACTAGATGGCACGCGCGTAGCCATGTTTATTCGCGACAGCGGTCAAAGTGCACGTTGCGTTGCTATAAAGACTGGATTATTATTCTGTTGCACGAACGAAGGCGACTCGATTCACAATGTCGCCAGCCTCCGCCGCGTGGTATGCCGTCTGTATTCTTCCGGCGTTTTGTCGTAATAATATTTCAGAAAACCGTGTGTGAGATAATATTTTCCGGCTGACATGAATGTCAGCTATTGTATTTCGTGAGTTGCGCACAGTGATGACATTGACGTTCAGTTAGCGGGAAATTCGAGTGTAGTAAGTGGGGAATGTGCGTTCCCGCGTTTGATTTGACAGTGTTTCTCTGAGTTTGCTGAGTGAAAGTTGCTTGCGATGCGGTTATGGAGCAGCGGTAATGTTGCCAATACTTCTGCTCGCCCTTGCGTGATTGGCAAGACACCATATGTGCTAAGAATTCGACTTCCGCACGAGTCTGTTATTGTTGAAGAGATTGTCCAAGTCGAAGGTATCTATCTATGCCCTTATAACTGATACTGAATTATTAGCAAGTTGGATAAATTAAACTAACCTAGTGCTGAATTAAGCTAGTTTGTAAATCTAGATTAATCCGGTAAATACACAAATTTAAGCCCACCGTTTCGTGACGAATACAATGACCTATTAATACCAATAAATAATTTTGTACACAGTGCAAAAAGATTGATAGACAATGCTTAGTAGTTGCTTTATGAAAATTGTCTTCAATTACTTGGATGTAAAAACAATAAATCGTACCTGCCGACTGATAGGTACCCTAGGTCACGGCAGAGGTGAGGTAAAATGGTTGCTAGGCGATCGTAGATTGCGTGTTTTCATCGAGAAATGATAAACAATGCATTTTAAAAACATTGGTGACAGAAATGTGCAGCGAAAAACATACACCTGTTGCCCAGCACAGGCCATACGATAGACTTAAGAAAAAACCTGGTGGCGCGTTCAACAACACTTAAATTACTTAGTCGTGAGTGTTTGCTTTTTAATACCTCTTTAGCGTACATTTTAAAAACATTGCTTGCTACAGTGACTTTTTTACCGCTAAAGTATTGGCCAAGTAGGTAATTGCTGAATTAAGACTCTACCAAAAACGAAATTTTAAATAGGCTTCTGCTTTGATAAATTGTCGCCAACCAATTGGTACTATTAATCGAAAAATGTTTATTGGTCATAAAAACGTGCGTAAAACGTATGTGGTTTTTCGGTTTTATATAATAGGAAAATGTTATTCGTTGTGATGTCATAGAAAGTATAGAGTACTTAAGTACTCGCGATAAAGTTATTCTATTAAAATGGAAATGTAATTTTTTTAATGGAAAACGTGTACTAGCATTTATCGATGTCATAACAACTACACGTTGAAATGATTTTTGTGAATGGAAAATGGTTTTCTTGTTAGCTACGTGTAAATCTGGCGAATCTTGTTTGCTTCTGATGTGTTTATGTAACGTTTGAATTACGAACTATTGTTAAGATGATTATTTAAGAGTTTGTTTAATTTTCTGCACAGATACAGAAGAAGGGTAGACTCCGACATTAAAGAGTTGAAATTAAATTTGGGCGCCAATTAAACGTACAGTAATTGAACATAATATACATTTTACATGAAAAATTTCAATTCCTTTTTCATCCGTTTTCTACTTGTTCTGAACGGACTTTATTTTAGCAGCAAATGATCAATTTCAGTAAACAGTGCCGCCAGTTGGTTGGAATTGCATCAGAAGTTTAATTACATATGTAGTATAAAACAAAGTCGCTTTCCGCTGTCTGTCTGTCTGTCCCTATGTATGCTTAATCTTTAAAGCTACGCAACGGATTTTGATGCGGTTTTTTAAGTGATTAGAGTAATACAAGAGAAAGGTTTATATGTATAATTCTACGCAGACGAAGTCGCGGGCAGAAGATATAAAACAACTATCTGTTGCCCGTTTATCGTATCCCGCGGGAACTACGCAATTTTCCGGGATAATAAGTAGCCTATGTGCTATTCCAGAGTTTTCACTGCTATTTCAGATTCGTTGGGCCGTTCTGGCGTGATTGAGAAACAAACAAACATCCATCCATCCAGCCATACTTTCGCATTTATAATATTAGTTAGATTGGATAATCGCTCTTACTATTCAGCACGTTTAGGGTTGCCAGAGCAAAAATCAAAAATCCGGAGATAATGTATGTATGTATGTATGTAAACTCTTTATTGCACATAAAAATTTAAAAATACAGAAGTACACAGAAAATAGTACAAAGGCGAACTTATCCCTAAGAAGAAAAAGAGGAATAAGAACGATACGCTACGACGATGAGAAGAAGACACGAGAAGAGGACGAGGAGAAGATAATTCTTGACATTTGGATGTAAATTGCGGACTTCCTTGTAAATTTAATATTAATTACCTTAGCAAGCAAATCGACCGAAATAATGAAAGAACTTTAAATAATATTATAGATTCCGCCGGTAAACAACGACATGATATATACATTCAAGGTTTTTTTCTAGATACTATTAATAACCCACAGTTTGCATTTTAAGACTGATCGCTTTGTCAATATTTCTGGCTACATCAATGCTAATGCATCATTGTGTTGTTCGAACCGTTATAAATCAATGTTGTTTTTGAAACCGGGATTAGAAGGTATAGATAAGTTAGAAAACCGGTAAAGCACAAGTTTTAGTGATTGGTGCAACTAAGATAATTAACTCAATGATACCTACTTCATGTTGTAGACGTAGAGTATCATTACCATTACATTATTTAGATAATAAATATGATTGAATTAATAAAATTGATACAAAAATTTCTAAACGACCCTGAAAATTAGAACACATAGATAAAACCCGAAAAGTGGCCGGGAATCGAACCCGGATCCTCGTCATTCCGTGACCCGTGCACCACCCATAGCAGGTTAGCATGCCTTCGAACTCACTAAAAATGATACAGTATTTATTTCGATGTCTGTTGTGCAAAATAGCTGCATTTGATTAAAATTTCAATTAAAAAACGCCAGTATTGAAACCAATGCATAGGGACAAAGTTATTTCCAGTTTATATTATATGGGCTTTCAATTATTTATTATTTGCCATATTCTGTTTCTGCGTAACTGCCATATCTTCTAAATGCTCTAAGTGTGAAAAAATACAATCGTAGCGTCTGGTAATGAACCGGTTAGGGGCTACTTAGATTTTTAAAATATACTTTTTCAGCGCAGTGTAGAGTCATGTATACTACTTATTAGTGTTTGTTTCTGATATAACGACATTAAAGCCAATATGATTTAAAACATGGATTTAAAAAAAGGAAGCTCTATAACTTTGCTCGCAGTCTTAACCTTTATAATAAAGGTCATCGACTTGCATTGACAGTCTTCAAGGTTGGAGAAGTCACCGCTAATTAATCGCTTGGCTTAAAATACAGACCGGACCGACTTCATACCCTAAATTTAGCTTTAAATTGGATTCGCCTGTCGAAAACATTTCAAGTTATAGTAGTAAATAGCAGCAGAGTAGATACAAACTGTCGGAGAGCAAAAAAAAATCTTGAAGGAATCCACTTTCCCTCTTTCTAGCACTCTGTAATGACCATAACTTATCTAGAATTCATATTTCGTTCCGAAACGCGAGATCATTATTTTTTTTTCATCACACTTGCTCGTAAAGGGTGTTATAACACGCGTGCTTATAGAGCCGTAGTGGCTGATTTACCTCCCGCGGGAATTTCAAATATTTTACTCCCGAGGGAGTTATATTTGTATGGATTTTCATAATTCCCACGGGAGGAAAACTTTAGTTTTAAAATTAAGAGTTCATTGTACGTAATTTCAGTCTAAGGAGGTTTCAGTTCAGCCAGATTTATTTAATATTAAAAAAAAACTACGAGCCAATTTTATACTTAAAACTTTCAATCGTAATCAGTAATGTCTAATTACTGATTACGATCCAAGATGGTGGATGACATTTTGACACTAAAATATTGATGGCGGGTGTCATTTTCGAGTAATTTGATGGCTCTGAGCCCGATTTTGGCATAATTTTTTGGATCCAAGATGGCGGATGACATATTGACACTAAAATGTTGATGGGTGTCGTTTTCGAGTAATTTGGTGATTCAGAGACCGATTTTGGCATAATTTTTTGGATCCAAAATGGCGGATGACATTTTGACACTAAAATGTTGATGGGTGTCATTTTCGAGTAATTTGGTGACTCTGAGCCTGATTTTAGCATAATTTTTTGGATCCAAGATGGCGGATGACATTTTGACACTATTGACACTAAAATGATGATGGGTGTCATTTTCGAGTAATTTGGTGATTCTGAGACCGATTTTGGCATATTTTTTTTGGATCCAAGATGGCGGATGACATTTTGACACTATTGACACTAAAATGTTGATGGGTGTCTTTTTCGAGTAATATGGTGATTCCGAGACCGATTTTCGCATAAGTTTTTGGATCCAAGATGGCGGATGACATTTTGACACTATTGACACTAAAATGTTGATGGGTTCGTTTTCGAGTAATGTGGTGATTCTGAGCCCAATTTTAGCATAATTTTTTTGGATCCAAAATGGCGGACGATATTTTTACACTATTGGTACATAAATGTTGATGAGTGTCGTTTGCGGGTAATTTTGTGATTCTGAGTTTATTTTTTTGATATTTTTTTTTATTTCCTCGCAAATGTGATGAAAAACATTGTGTGTATCACGGGCAGTAAGGGGATTACAAACTCGAGTCATTAAAAGCCCTCCGCCTTCGGCGTCGGGCTTCTAATAGACTCTCGTTAGCAATCCCCTTCTTACCGCCCTCGGTGCACAATGTACTATAAAGATCAAATCTTGTGACCCCACCAATGCAATATCGGCAGGTGAAAAAAATACGCGATTCAGACCAGTTTTAACATAAACAAGTGAATGCCGCGAAACCTTTACGACTAGTGCTTTATGTACGTCCTTGTTCCAGCATATTGATTCAAAATGCCGTTCACAATGAAAGAGGGTGGCTTCGGGACGGGGGATTACGTGGCGTTCGGGATCCTTTGCGCCGCGTCCTGCGCAGGCGGCGTTTGGTACAGCGCCATGGGCTCGCGGCGGAAGACGCTGGTGGACATCAGGGATTACCTGCTGGGAGGGAAGGCCCTGAGCACCACCCCTGTTGCCATGTCACTTATAGCCAGGTAATGTTATTTTCTCCGTTCAATCTCAGCGCTTAGTGTAAGTTTTTTGTCAATTGCAACCCGCTAACAAGCGATCGATAAGCTTTTAACATCTGCGCGGGGAAAGAAGCGACTGGTACATTCTATGTTTTTTCTTTACTCCCAGACAAGCATGAAAGCAAATCTCCGCGTTTAATTTCAAGATGGCTACACGCATTGCCGCTAGGTAGTGATCTGAACATCAACATTTCCCGACAAATGAGAAATCGTGATCTGTGATTATTAAACATGTTAAATAACATTACATGACTAGAACTGTGGAACTGCCGTGACAAAGGCAAAATACGTTTCTTCCGCATGTGACCGTATCGCAGAAAGAAGTTGGAAAAATATTGAATTAACAATACTCGTGTCAATCAGTGTCTTACTTGACTTGAAAATGACCCTTTACAAAATTGTAGATTTTTTTTATAGATGAATAGTCTTATTTTTGCAAATGGGTATTTTCTCAAAACTGATCACTCTTACTGATGGTAGTTTTATTATATCTTTCCAGGGGTCCAATTTTTTAAAACAAATCACACGAAAGTGTGTATATACTTTTGGAAAGCGGTGAAAAGTTGAGCTGAATTAGAAATAAGAGTAGAGTAGAAGAAACTAATACAGTACCTAGTAAAGTAGTAAAGTAGTCGAAAATTTAATTTGAGAGAAAAACCAATAGAGTGAATTTGTAGAAAAAAAACGCTAAATCACTGCGGCGGTAGAGATAAATAAATAAATGTTGCAAAATACTTAGTGCTAGTAGGTACTACAGAAATAGATAACCCGTAATTACCACTCTATCGATGTGTAGAGAATTCAATTGTTTACTGCATAAGTACCTAAATATACATGCATAATAATCCGGTCTCTATCCCTTAAGGGGCAGACCAAGCCTTAGATTAACAATAACTAAAGGTCACGTTTTGCGTGATTGTGGGCGTACGAAAAGTGAAATCATAGTGATGAGCTGTAAGCGATTCTTAAGATTTTCGCTCATTTCCTTTTTGGGCTTTTACGATCTCCGCGGGAAGAGAAGCAGCTGGTACATTGTTTATGTTTTGCACCCAGACCAGCACGGCAGATGCTGGTACATTTTCTTCTGGTGCCATCTTCTATCGAAGGTTGGCGATCATTACGGCGACTCGAACCTTCGACACAACAGCTCTGAACAACGATCGGCAGGTTTATTACCTAACTCGCTCGCAATCGCCATCGTGTTCATTTTGACAGTTCTTGTATGAATGTGACAGCTAGCTGATTCCGATGCCCAGCCCAGCCCATAGATGAACTGTCAAAATGAAGACGATGGTGATCGCGAGCGAGTTACGTAATAAGCTAGCGGGTGCTTTTATTGTACCACTGGCGTAGAATTTTAAGCCAAAATCTTCTTCCTGGGCTTCGTCTACCTTGGACTTTACCCTGCAAGATAAGCTGCAACAACTCGTACTTTGAGCCCCGCATGACATGGACCAAATACTCCAGCTTTCTCCTTTTGACGAAGAGGAGAACCACCACATTATGCTGGTTATTAAATGTTTTTAATTTTGTCCCAACAGTTATGTGTCAGGAGTAACGATACTGGGCACGCCAGCGGAGATCTACAACTACGGCACGCAGTACTGGATGGTGATCATCGGCGTCACGCTCAGCTGCGTCATAGTGGCCACGGTCTACCTGCCAGTGTTTTGTACGTTAAGGCTATCGTCTTCTTACGAAGTAAGTAGTTTGTGACTATCAATGGCCTGCAGAGGGAGGGGTTGCCCTGGTAAAGTGCGTACCCTGGCAACCCCCCATGCCATGTCATAAATGACTATGAAGCATAAAAATATTTCTTATTTACATGGACGAAAATTTATTGTCTGTGGTCGGACATCGGATTATTAGTATGCAGGGTCACGTCAGCACCCTTTTAAGCAGCTCGTATAAATAATTTTGAAATATCAATTACTACCTAAGGTGAAATGGAAGTCAATTTCAGGATGTAAACACTGTTAACCTATTAGGTATACGATGATGACTTTTTACTAAGAAGTAACGCATATATGAGTTGTTGTATAGGACCTACAAAGTAAAATACAGAATTTTTATGTAATACCTCTACTTATGTTCGTTACAAAAATAGTGATTTGCTACAGAACAACACTGTCGTAAAAAGGTCTTCAGCTTTCACATTAACAGTAGACATAGATACAGATAGAGGTAGATATAGATATAGGTAGAGGTAAGAAATTATAGAAAATTATAATATTTGTCGGAGCGTCGTCACAATGACTAGACTTTTGATAGCTAAGGAGATGTGCCTTGTAGAAAGTTGCGAACATTCGTTAATTGTACTTTGTTGAATGTACCCTCATAAGTTATTGCTTTTATGAAACGTCAAGTGGTATTGCGTTATCGCTTGGGGGTGGTCTGTGCTTGGCTCAGTTGCAACTACCTGCAATGTTAGTTGGAATGACAGAATGACATCTGGTGAGAGTGAGAAGCGAGAGGCATTCCTTGATCGTGACTTGACTGAGTTCAGACGTCGAAAAGTGATGCGTTTGCTTTGACGTACCGTTTTATGTTTAATGGTGAATTGTTAGTGATTCGGATTGTTAAGTGCGATTGCACTAAGTATCGAGCCTTATTTCGGTGCTAAGCGGTATTGAGAACATTGATAGGGTAGTTCGTGGGCGCAAGCACTGAACTCTCCGCGTTTCATTATTAGAGTGTGTAATAGTCCACAGTCCTTTGTATGGACAAGACGGTGACCTAAGCTCGGCTATGCATAAAGCTCGTTTGAATTCTAACCGACCAACCTGACAGTTTATCCAGCCTTTGTCTTCGACATATTTATAGTAACCAGAATATAAACCAAATACAATACATGTAAGAATGAAGTTATGATAAGTAATAGTTATGTTGAAAATACTCTAACCAACCTTTTCTTGTGCAATCAACTATTGATAAAATAAATTAAACATAACCTGCTGTGTCTTGCGTTAGTCTCGAAGTGTACCTAATGTCATAAATTACTCATAATGTGTAAACCCGTAAGAATGTACTTAAATACTGAATGTAGATACTGAAATTACTGCCGTAGATAGGTACTATGTACCTATTGATTTAGAATGCAGATGTTGATGATGACGACTGCAATATAATATTTTTTAGTTTTAGAGATTTATCTCATGTTACGCATATCTTTGTCGGTTGTTATCGGTGCATTAGGCAATCTATCATAATCAAAACCGGTAAAAAAACTTGACAAGTTGCTACACGGATATTGATAGCGTCTGCGAAAATATCTCGTTTGTTTGCTTTCGCTATTTTAAAGAGGTTTTGGTTCTTGATATTGTGTTTGCAAGGTTAATTACTAAGCAAAGATAAAGATCGGGTAAGGTCAAATATTTGCCAAATTGCTAACTTGTTTTTATCCTACCTTAAAAAGTGATCAATTTAGAATATTGTCTTACTGTTAGAATCTTAACGCATTTGAAATCAGAATCACGTTCAACGTTTATTTAGTCATACAGGGATATAATTAAAGTATAAATAGATGGTGAATGGGTTAATTGACTAAATAAATAAATAAAATTTGAAATCTCCCATCAAATATGTAGAAATTACATACATAGAGGCGGTCAAATGAGGTTTTATAAAATAATTTAAATTATTGGTATAAGTGCTCCAATTTTGAAAGCTCATAAATTGAAAGTGCCATTCGAAGGCGGTGAAAGAATGTACTGAATTTTAAATTTAAGTACAAAAACATAGTAGAACAAAAAATACATTGACGAGCAAAAGTAATGAGTCACTTTTCATACAAGTTTGTACGTTGTGTTTGTTATGATATTTTTGCTCCTCAGTGTATTAGCAGGATTAATTATTCAAGTCAAATAGTCCAAAATTTAACGGGACATAATTAAATCTGTCTATCTATTATAAATCCTTATTCCCTCATACTTATTTGGACACTTGCACCGCAATGGTGTACCTATCTTAAGCTAACTGTGTATTGTTAGGGTTCCGTACCCAAAGGGTAAAAACGGAACCCTATTACTAAGACTTCGCTGTCCGTCCGTCCGTCCGTCTGTCACCAGGCTGTATCTCAAGAACCGTAATAGACAGTTGAAATTTGCACAGATTATGTATTTTTATTCTGGCTACAACAACAAATACTAAAATCAAAATAATAATAATGATTAAGGAGGGCTCCCATACAACAGAGTATTTCTGGTACGGAGCCCTTCGTCCGTGAGTCTGACTCGCACTTGGCCGGTTTTTTTTCTTACATTTAATAAATGTTGTCTTTTTGTCTTGTTGCAGTATTTAGAGTTAAGGTTCAACCGCCACGTTCGCGCCGTAGCATCTATTTTATTTCTATTGGATGAGGTGAGTTTTTTCATAGAATACCAGTATTACTTTACGTTGTGAAATATTTTACAACCTTAGCGCGTAGAATGTTTTATCACGAAAATTATGACTATTAGGCATGTTGTTAATAGTTATGTAGGTAATTTCTAAACGACACAGAAAATTAGAACACATAGAAAAATCCGAAAAGTAAAGCTATGGCCGGGAATCGAACCCGGGTCCTCGTCATTCCGTGACGCGTGCTATACCCCTACACCACCCATAGCAGGTTATGTAGGTACTTACTATTTTATGTTATTTAATCAGAAATATTTGATCAGCAAATAATATTTTACGATTAGAAGTGAAAAAGATCGCTATACTATTATATGTGAGAATCCTTTAGCTTTAGAAATAGCAAGCACGCTTTATGGTTTATTAGCATCAAGCTTGGTCCGGCCAGCCGAGCCGATTTTACCTTTCGAATGTCTATTTTATTCAAAATGGTATTGGGCAGTGGCATAGTAATGTTTATTAAAATTTATTAGTAGGTATGTACCCGCCTGGGCGATTGATTATTGCAAGACTAGTTAGACGTGTTTTCTTGGAGATGAGACTTGAGATTTGTCGCTCCTCAAAAATCGATATGTAGGTAGCTAATTTCTTTACGATAGGTACTCAAATTAATCATTATATTTTTTTTTTCTAAACATGCCGTCCAGCAATGTAACGCAAATTTATTTTGGTTGTCACATTCTATGTCACATTTCAAACTTATTATCTTAAGTGCATTGTTTATTGTAAAATGCATGCTGAATAATTTTGTGTGGTTTTTTCGACTTATTTTTTAATAATAGGTACCTTAATTAACTCTTTTGGTCCTAAACTTAACGCATTTTTAAGGTTCGCCCTTAACCTAAATACACGCTGTATAAATACCTCGAAAAATATGTGACTTATACATTCCTACCTACAGATATTTACGCGTTTAAGACTATAGAATGTACTGCCTCCGTGTACTTTAAATAATTTGAGTATTATGGCCTCTAAGAAAGCATTGCCATTGCCAAAGTAGTAGATCATTGAGTAGGTAGATCGCGGATCTCTCGCATGGCGTTTGTAAATAGAACTAATTTCGTATACAAAGTGTGACACTTTTGCATACACAGTAGTGCCCTGTCAACTGTTTTAGTCAACACGAATATAAAAACTACGCTGTTCTTGCGTAAATTTTCTGTAATGGGCCATATTCGATGTTAAAACAAAAGAAACAAACTACTTTTAACCTCATTTAACAGATCTTGGATTTTAGGTACGTTTGAAAAGTAGGCATATCTTATGAAAATGAAAATGTTTATTTTGCAAATAGGCCACCAAGGTACATGTGTTTTTTTTTAACTACCAGCGCTTCGGAAATAAATTTGTCAGAAAGTCGTTTAAAAGGAATACAATTTTACAATAATTAAATTCTATTTAACTACACATAAATTCGCAATGGTTGATGATGATGATTTGATGATGATCTTTAGTTAATCACAAAGAGTTTGTTGTCTGGCTGAAGATAATAAACGCCATAAACAGTTGTCTATTTGCTATTCCGTCTGGTTGATAAGTGAGCGCAGGCTTTGTTTGAAGGTTTCATGAATAATTAATTATGCAATAATTGTGATAGCGATGTAATCATATTTACCCTTCTAAATTGTTATACAAACGTTCAGTTATTATCTCTAGTGTACGTTGAGTCTTGAAAACTAAAATTAGGGTCAATTTGTTATACAAATGTTCAGTTATTATCCGCAATGTACTTGAGACTTAAACTAAAATTAGGGTCACGATCATAAACTTACATGTAAATGCCGGAATGTATTAAATTTGTAATGCTCTCAATCCAGTTCTTTTCAAATCTCCCTTCCTGTAGATTTCAATTTCAGAATAATTTTAAATTTAAAGGCCCCACCATTCAATATTTCCATACAAATAACGTGCCTTCAACATTATGCTTTAATTAAATTTGAAGTATCCATTCGTTACGTGTAGCGCATTGAAGACGTCACAAATATGCGTGTACGCAGGCATTTTAATCGACGACTGCCAAAACAGAACAATAAACTAGTTGTGACTAATTACAAGTGAAAATAGATCGGCAATTCTTACGAGTATACATACCTACACCATGACATTAAAATTGGTTTAATCGATTTATTTGCTCTATAGGGATGTAAATTGTTGGTTCTATTATATAATTAATCTACATTTTGTAAGAAAATAGTCACTAGCTTCCGTCTTGTTTATTGAAATACTACTTTTTTTTTTTTTTTTATATGCTCTATTCTATTAGTGCCATATTGAGCTTTGTAACCACTCATTTTACCAAGAGAAAGTTTAAAAATTAATACATTCTGTTTGCACAGCAAAGAATAACATGGGATTGTTACTGAATAGATAATTCTTTCAATTAACTTGTGCTTTACAGCAAAAGATTGTATAATACAGCAAAGTCTAAAAGTCTTAGTGGACTTTTTATTCCACGTGAGTTGAGCCGCGGAATAAGCCAGTGGAGAGGTCATTCGCACACATCGCGAAGTGGACTTTGCACCGGCATGGTGTCGTTTGATTGTTACGAACAACAGCAATTGTCCGCAATAGATGAGCGTGATTGATTAACTAGGTACCGGTGCAATAAAATGTTCCCACGTTAACATACAATGGAAAACTACGGAAACCGAGGAAAAGAACCATCTTTCCCTCTTTTTTTATAACTTAAAACAATTGATTAAATAACGATAAAGCACCAGCTTTATCGTTATTTAATCAATTGTTTTAAGTTTACTTTACCACCTGCTTCGACTTACCCTTATTCATATAAATACTTGGCAAAAATTATAAATAAATATGATGATGATGGTTATTCTTCGGAGTTATTAATCTAGATGTTTTTCTTTACAAGTTACAAGCATTTATTTAACTTGCAACGTATGAAATGTGAGGTGTAACCTTGCGATTCTATTTCGAAGCAGGCCTTATACTCCGAAATCCGATTTTCGAAGTTCGTTTCGTGCCGTTCCGTTCTCACTAATTGTTATTAATTTGAGAGTGAGAGGGACGGTGTGATACGAACTTCGAAAATCGGATTTCGGAGTAGCCCCCCAGATATCTTCAACCGATTGAGCTGAAATTTTGCATACTTGAGTAAGTCAGATGACAATACAATATAATCTGGTAGTGGAGTTCTTAACCCAGCCAGGATCGTTTCCGCAAGAGAGAACTCTTCAACGGTTGGTCCGATAGACTTGAAATTTATACCTATGTTCGACGGATGGCAATGCAAGTGCAGTCAGCAAAAAAATTGTATTACCTACTCTATTATCTAACGTGCGAGCGCTCGCAATCGTAATTCCCGTCTCATTCTATACCCATCTTGAACATACTGATTTACAGAAATAAATGGTGCATACGCGTGTAGGCCTCTTAATTAGCAAGGCTATTCGGGGAAAACAAATCATAGCGCACGACGAATATAATATAACGCAACTAAAAGGGTGAAAAAAAACTTCATAATGACTTTAATACTGAAACCTCCCATAAATAAGCCAATACACAGAATGTCTTTACCTACGATGACTTGGAGAACGCTATAATCACAACATGTAGTCGGAAGAGAACAATATACCGGTGTTTTGAGTTATCACGAAGTGGCATAATTCAATGCAATGAAGGCAGTTTACAGAATGATTTAATATTACGTCAGTGTTCACTTTGAATTAAGTATTGTCATGGGTCGTTTAAAAATCCTTTTGATTTATTTCTGTTAATCACATCTGAACGTTAGAATAGATTCTATGACAATTAAAGAACTTGTATAAAAAGCTTTTCTACTAGGTACTTTAAATTCCAGTTCAATAGGTATGGATTTTTTTACCTTGGTAAAATACATAATGGAAATAAAAACTACCTGATTGAATCAGACGTAACTTTGCGACGATCCATATTAATGAATAAAAACTAAGTTCGCCTTTGATAATCGCGAATTTATACGCAATTTTCCTGTTGTGAATTTGGTTGTCATTTGATCGAAGAGAAAATTAATAAGAGACAGTTGGTTATCCAAATAAATCGCAAAATTAGCATTACTATAAGTTTCATTTCATTCATGACTTAATTGCGATTACAAATAACAAAATGGTTAAATTTTCGGCCAAGGTCAAGTCTAAAGGCGGACTTTGATCACTCGCTATAGTTGCCGTTGGAATGGAATTCGTAAACAATGCCCAATTAAGGTTATTACAATAATAGGAAATAATCAACGTCTCAGTCTTCGTCTAGTTAGCGTCTGTTTTATTTTATGTCAGTTGTGTGCATTGTAAATCATAAAATTCGCACAACATGATACGAACTATACCTACAAACATTAATCGATTAAAAGGTAATATTGAAAATGACAAGTCAAAAGTGCATCTCGTCCTTAATTATCTGAGACCTTAATACCACTAGCTAATATTATGTGCATAACCAATATTCTACGAGACTCCTTCCTTTATAATTAGAATTGCCAATATTGCCATCACCAAAATTGTTGTCGCCAGATGAAAACTTCAAGAATCCCGGACATTACCTAAGTAGGATTAGTGGTATCCTGTTTATTTATGCACGAGACTTACGCTATGCTCAAAATATATTATGCTAAACGCTAAACTGAATATTATTATTTTCAGTTAAGCATCAATGTATACCCTTTTTATGTTATCTATTTTGTTACCTATGTTCATTGATTTCGTTTAATTTCAGGTTTTGTTCCTGCCAATGGTCGTATATGTTCCAGCTTTAGCATTTAATCAATGTAAGTGGTATTAAAATACTATTCATGAATTGACTGACTTATTTTTTTTATTTGACCAAAATAATTCTACTATTCTTATTTCGGTTTATTTCGTAGCATACCTACCTATTCAGAGAAGTAATACTGTTATTGTAGGATTTAAATAGTTAAATTGAATTGTACTTTTGGCTTTTACAGTGATCAATATTATATCAATTAATAGTTTTAAATGTTAGACATGTTTTGTACAGGATTTAAACCGCGATTAGGCCTTTCATGAGCTCCCGATATTCCGACGCTGATGTATGAATCACGATGACGGGTAGAGTCTTACACGTCAAAATATCGGGAAATATGTATATCCTGGCGAAAATATGTATAATTATCATTGTTTTTGCTTTTTATTAGCTGGCTTTTAACATTTTGGGATTACGGGAATTGGATACACATTTTAATAACAGGAAAAGCCTACTTGCATTTAGCGCGGATGTTGAAAATTGATTTGTGTAAGAGAGGCTATACTGTCTATACCAAATACCGTATACCAAACAAAGGCTTAGACTTGTAATGAGAGCATAACCGTCAATGTGTGCGCTTTGACAAGTCGGTCAAGTCCAGTAGGTTTTGCTTTCATCGGGTACAATACAATATTAAGTGGGTTTAGTTATATTTTTATTTGCCAGCTTTATCATTTGCGTTTTCAGTGACCGGGTTTAATGTGTTCGCCGTCGGCGGCGTTATGGTCGCCATTTGCGGGATTTACACAGCATTAGTGAGTATTTTGATTTTTTCTGTTCTGTTCCATTGTTTTGTTGCTTTATATCTCAAAATATTACAAAATGGGAGGTCATCGGGGTATGCCCGTCAAATATATGCGTCACGGTGTATATGAGATGCAATGCACGAGGTCCCATAAACTTTCACGTTTATAAAAGCCACGTTACTTCATGGGAGGTCTACGTTCTCGTCTTTACAAAGCCGTAGAGTGTACCTGCATGGGTTGAAATTAGCGTAATAGGCAACGAACATGTTTGTGTCAAATTCCTTCCTTAATCCTATAGTTTTTTTTTAATAAAACGAAGTCATTAAATTTATACAGGGTGGCTTAAGAGCGGTGGTGTGGACAGACTCAGTGCAGACTGGGGTGATGTTTATCGGCGTGCTGTTGGTAGCGGCGGCAGGCACCGTCGCCGTCGGTGGCTTACGGGCCGTATTCGACATTGCTGCGTTGTCCGGACGGATGGAACTATCCAAGTAAGTGGGTCTAGTATATAGTCCGCTCTAGGCTCTCTGTAGTGTGAGCTGTGCCATACTCGCACTCTCCACTTATGTAGTACCGTTAGCGTAAGCATCACTTAGTATAATAAAGTAGTAATAACTCAAAACATGTCATACTTTTTAACGGTAAAAGCGTAAATTGCTAATAGTGCTTACGTTTCCATTATTTTGGAACCACCTAGCAAGCTCCGCCGGGGCAAATCTTTGACAGGTCTATAGCCCTATGATACTTGAAAGTTATTCAAGGTTCTATCACACTACGATGATTGTCATTTGCACATCACAAACAAATTATCGAATTAACATACACGTATATGACTCATGTATTGCTCACGAGTGACGGAGGATTCCTGTAAAAATTTACAAACGCGTGGTCTAATTGTAATGTTTCTTCTTCTATTTGACTTTGTTCAAGCTTTGACATGCCTTGACTCGAGGAAAAAAAAATGTGACACTTTTACAAAGGTCATTTTTGTACATTTGGTATTTGGGATTTTTAGAAATTCAACTCCCTAGGTCGTCAATTTGCGGTTGGTCGAATTCTGCGCAGACGAAGTCAGAGGCAACAGCTAGTGTGCAATGAATAAAGTTTTTACATAATTAGAAGCGATGTGTCATGTTGTAGTCATGTTGTCGTGAAGGAAACATAAACTAAACCCCTTTCTATGAATATTGGAATATCACTCCAGAGGCTGTTTTTATGAAACTTGAGTCATAATCGTAACATAAGAATTTCCATGAAAAATACATTTTAAGTATGTATTCAATAATTTTCTTTTTTATGCTCAACTAGCTATTGCACGCAGAAACAGATACACTCATACATCATTCATAATATTTGAAGGAATTAATTGTATGATTCTAGTGAATAAACGCAATTAAATAAGAGATAAAAGTAGGCGCTGTTGTCATTTTATTGTTTTACGTTGACTTAAACAAATTATGTGTAGGTAAGCACTAAAATAACTATTATCATAAGATTTGCCAACGTAAATATTGTGATGTCATAGACCTGAATAAACAGAAAGATATTCAAATTAATAGAAATGTATAAGGAAGGCTCTTTTACGTATACAGTTCTCGAAAAGTTTACCTATTAGAATAAATGACACAATCATTTAACAAAAAGTAGTTTTAACATTTTTAAAGCGCAACCAATCCAAAAATCCAGCCTAAACTAACGCATTGATTCGACATAACTAGAAATACTTAATACATTTGACCTAAGACTATGATTTCACACAACCTAGTTATTACATCATCACATTACCTTCTTTTCCTTTCTTCACCTTTTCTAGAAAAGCAATTCAAGGTACAGGACGATTATCTCTCGCAGTATATTTTTTTCTTGGTGTAATTTGAGGCTTTCGTTTTTAGCTGGAGTTTTTCCCCGTACGAGCGGCAGACGGGGTGGGGGGCCGTCGTCGGAGGCATGCTGTACTGGACCTGCTTCAACTCTGTTAACCAGACGATGGTACAGCGGTACATCTCGCTGCCTTCTAAACGGCAGGCTATTTAGTAAGTTGAATTATGGCTTACTTTCGAGCTGGTTTGACCCGTCATTCTATGATTCAAATTGTATCGCCTGGAAATTGATAAATCACCTCTCCCGCTGCTAATATACGTTCTGGACTTGTTAGACCTAATTCTAAATTTTAACAGATGCAAACAACAACTACCGCATCCAATTTGTCACTGGAAAAAAGACAAGAAAAATACTTGAACTTAGGGATACCAAAAAAATTTCGCATCCGGTATAGTTTACATACTTTACATGTATAGACACGTTTTGATTGCAGTGCTCTAGCGATATTCTGCATGGGTGCGATCTTAGCCATCTCCCTTTGCGTGTGGTGTGGCCTGGCGGCGTGGGGCGCGTGGATCCAAGGCGGCTGCGACCCCGGCGGCGTGCCGTTGGTGGACGACCGTCTGCTGCCAGCTTTCGTTACCTACATCAGCCGCATGCAGCACCTACCTGGGCTGGCCGGCGTGTTCTTAGCTGGGGTCTTCGGCGCCGGTTTGAGGTAAACCCTGCATGAAATAACAGTGGATACTATACTTTCTATGCGTGTGTGCGTGGATCCAACATGGTTGCAGTCGCTGATAGAGAAATACCTATTGCAACCCCTCGCCTGACGGCGTTCCTTGATCTTTGATGGCATCTATGCCAATCTATGGGTTTGAGGTATCCTCGGATAAACCAAAATTGGTGTTACTTCTTCGTTTCCAATGTGTTCTTTTGTCTTGAAGAATAATAATGATCCAGTACATAGAACTAAAGTCAGGAATATATGTAGTTGGTAGAATTACGAAAGTAAGCAATTATAAGATACAGTATAGTTTGATGCGGCATTCGGTCAAAGAGCTCCAAATCGTTTTACCGACTCTTAAAAATCGAGCTCATCAAAAGATGATCTCCGAGCTCAAATTTTTCTGAAGTCATATCCTACATCGTAATGTCCAAGTATTTACCCAAAATTGAAAGTAATATTGTTCTCCCTTATGTCCAGTTCTCTGTCAGCGGTGCTGAATGCGTGCGCGCTGGTAGCGGTCGAGGATATAATGCACGGCTGGCTGCAGTGGCGGCTCAAGCCTCTGACCGAGGGCATCATAGCCCGGATGGTGACCGTCGTGCTTGCTCTCGTGTCTCTCGTGATGCTGATTGTAATTGAGAAGCTGGGAGGCGTGCTTGGTGAGTCTACTCTTGACATATTTTAGTCACATCGAACACACATCACATTATTGAAAGAAATCTTACGAATAAGGCCAAATTAGAATTGTAAAAGGAATCAGTCGGGAAATTCATTTTGTTTTTTCTTTCTACTTTCTTCCAGCGCTGGTCCCATACCATTTTATGTTAGACTAGCTTCTGCCCGCGACTTCGTCCGCGTAGAATTAGTATTAACGCTGCGACTCTAAATAGGCAGCTACGACCTTTCACATGTTTATCGCTATCCCGCGGGAACTATGCGATTTTCTGGCATAAAAAGTAGCCTATGTTAATCTAGGGTACCAGCTATCTTCGTTCCAAATTTGCACCCAATCCGTCTACTCAGTGCCTTACTAACATTAACGTATACAAAAAAAAAAAAAAAAAAATACGTTTCGGTTATACGAAATTCATCACAAAAATTTATGTTTCCGATGAGTTAAATTATTTTTACAAAATTCTGACGTGTCTTTGCTAATCTTAAAACAACTCTTGTATTGAAAGCCAAATCGCGACATAAGCAAATATGGAATTCGCCGGTCGACAATCTTGGGCTAATATTTGCTTATGAGAATTTCCAGCTACTCAGTGATACGTACGTAATAGGTAAATAAGTTACTGTGAAAAAAAAGCCATAAATGCCATAGTACCTACTCTTTTCAATCAGATCCCTTTTAACGGAATTTTACTGCTATTGAATCGTATCTTGAGACCTATGGAACTCTTTCAAACATAACACATTTTGAATAGGTAAACCGATAGCGCAAATAAGATTGAATCTTAGCAAAAATCACCCAACCCGACTGACCTTTGAACGATGCGTTTAGCGATAGCGAAGATGTAATAGCCTGTCATGAAGATTTTATCTCTTTCCATTTTTATCGGATGTAGATTAACGATGATTTGCGTAAATAGCTCTCGCTTGCCCCTGTGGGAGTGCCAAAGTCGTTATCTCGTGAGAATTTCGCGAAATCCGTAAGTACATTTTCTTTATCAATGTTATAAAGGGCACCTTACGCACAATTTCAGCATTCTTGGTCCAAGGTTTTGGACTGAGCGTTGATGAGTTATTCAGCCATTCCTATAAGCAGGCGTACCTATAAGCTTTTCGATGCCACATATAGCCTAATTACATACACATTTTAAACGTGTATCTAATGACAACTTCAGGCTGGCGTTCCATCAGAGCTGTGAAAGCGAAACTGAAGACTGCAGTGTCTAAAATAAAAATAAAAATGAAATACCTATTCATTGTCACATCATGATACCTAGGTAGGTGCGTGATCACACCATGAGATGTTCCTGCGCTCCGACTCCTGGCAGTGGCGTAGCTAGCATGGGTGGCACCCGGTGCGGATATTGTATACCTATACAATATACCCCAAAAATCTTTTATTTCCGTTATGCAACTTTTACCACAATTTTAAGTTTTTATAATTTTTCATTTACTGCTAATGTTCGCAGTGGGGTGTCACCCCTAAGCGGGTGACACCCGGGGCGGGCCGCCCCCGCCGCCCCCCCTAGCTACGCCACTGACTCCTGGCAAGGTGTGGTAACTGCCAGTTTCTTTAGCTCTGCTATCTTTCTGTCAATCGGTTTAAAATCGTGTTTGCTCACAGGTGTCGCGACTGCGCTTTCTGCCATCGCCGCGAGTGCAACCTGCGGCATATTCACACTCGGCATGGCGTTCCCGTGGGTGGGGCCGCGCGGGGCCATCGCCGGTGCCATTGCGGGGGCAGTAGTGGCTGGCACCACCTCGCTCGGGATCCAGGCTGCCTCGGCCAAGGGCCTTAGAGCTCCGCCTCTTAATTTCACTATGGAGTGCGTGAAGAATTCGACATATGTACCAGCTTCGAACATCGTGGTGAGTAGAAGCTACCGCGCAACTAGTATTCATAAGTCGTAACCTAGTCAATCTGGAGGTAAGAGGATGGCGTACTGTTGGGAATTCCGTTAGACTTGAGTAAGTTCTATATGGATTCACGTGTACCTACTTGCAAGTTTGTGACTTACTTTGCTAAATTATTGTGTCTGATCGAAAAGTTTTTGTGTACTAACTGATTCAATTAAATCCTCTGTCAACAGGATCCAGAAACGATATTCCCCCTGTTCCGTATTTCGTACCACTGGATTGCGCCGCTTGGGCTTATTACGACATTGTTAGTGGGCGCTATAATGGGCTACTTGCTGGACAATAAGAAGTCCATCACGATGGATGCGGAGTTGTTCACACCGGCACTGTGGCGCTATCTGCCGCGAGAGGCCATCGAGCGAGCGGGAGAAGTCAGGAGAGCAGCGCTAGCTAGTAAAACCGCGGATACTCCTGCACCCTCTTCGCCACTTATAATGACGCCGATGCCTGTTAAGGTAAACTAATACACTTACTGCTTTACTGTTAAAAAGGCAGTCCAAAAATTAAGTCAAAAGTAGGGACGTTTAATTTCTAAGTATGTCTTCTTTGATACACTCTGGTTGCATAACTAGGTAGGTATAATTTACTAAGTGCATTAACAAGACAAGTAGACAGGTATGTGCTGTGAACTTCGAATACATAACTCTTTGGTTGCATTGACGCACAAGGTGGACTGATGACATACGTAGAAAAAATTGTTGGTAAAAAATAGACGTAGGGTTTACTGCGCCTGTTCGATTTGTAATAGCAATGTGTCGTACCACAATTTAATGAACCAAACTTTTTCTCTACAGATCAATGAACGAATAAATGGCGAAGCTAGCAGATGACCTGTGACTGCGACAATTAAAGGTATGCTACAAAAATCATCAATCTCAAGAAAGGCCATCGTTTGAATGTTTAGCGGCAAGCCGTTAGCAACATTATGGGCTGTTTAGATGTGAAGGTTGTGAAGCCTCTTTTAGAGCCTTTTTTGGGGTTTATACTTACCTCTGGCTCATTTTCGTGGTAATTTAGCGTCGGTTGCTGTCATACAGACACAAAACTTATTTAACCGTTGAAGGACTTCTAATTACATATTGTATTTGTTATTTTATTACTACATTTGATGTGAGATCCAGTACTGTCCAGTTGATATAGACACCATTCGATAGATCTTAAAACGCAGTGGAAAATACTGGACTCCTTTTTCTGAAAGTAGTCCAAGTGACTGCAATCCAAATTTTATTTGCGATTTTTTATGGATAGCCAATAGATACATTTAAGGGAAAAATATTGATACAGCCATCATGTCAAATATATATTTGTGTCACCGACTGTATTGTTTGTGGCATAAATGTGTATAGATGTTTTTGACGTCTTGGTATCATATACATATTTATGCCCTTGACTGTACTTTATTGCTGACAAAACGGATGAAATACATGGTAGGTACTGCCAACTTACCTCAATAGCTAATCAGTAATCATGTTCTAAGTTTAGTCAACCAAGAAATTCCTTACCACCCTTAGGTTTAATGTCATTTTATGCCGTGTAACATAAATCAGTAAAGACTATTGTTAAAAGTCAATGTGATAATCAGCATTATTGTCTTTATTCCGACGTAGGAACTGTCCTAAAAAATGGTGAAGCAATTATTTAGTTGACTATACTTACTTTACTGGAATTTTTCTCGAGAAAAAGCGCACGATGTTCTTAATTAGTCATGACTTTCTCTCTATTGATAATAAAGTTGTAAAAACCAGAAAATAACGATGATTGGACACCCAAATCATTTTTTTAAAGTAATGTTAACTTAGTAAAACGTTTTGAAACCTTAAATCGCATGTAGATGTAAAACAATCTGTCAATGAAATCTGAAAATCAAAAGTATGAACTGATGAGTTTATTATACAATTTATATTCTAACGAGGTTTTTGTGCTTTTGCTTAGAAACTTACGTTGAGTATTGTCATGGAAATATTCGTGATATTATAACTATTTATAAATAATATGATGTAAATAAAAATAATAACAAATAGGTGCTTTAGTAGTGATATACTTCTGTAATATTTATTTATTTTTCTTATTACTTAAAATTAGAAATGTTAGCCTTAAAAACGTAATGCCGAGTAGCATTTGTTTTATTTACTTAACTATACGTATTTCACTTATGAAAGAAAAGACCATCAATGATATACTGAAGCCCCAGTTCTGTTTGATTATTTTAGATAATGTAAATTTATAAAATCTTTTAGCATTTTAGATAATTTCTGAATTATTCCTTAACAGTATTTTTGCGGCACTATTATAGTTTTAGCACTAGTTTTTAATAGAAACGGTGACGGGTTTAACTCAGCTGAAATGATACCGATTTCATTGTATTACTCCACTGCTACTTATGCTACTTGTAGATCTATTATTTTGTTCCTTCTACCTTTATGTTAAGCCCTTAAATTTATTGCTTATCGTTTAATCTGTATGAAGATAATAGTACTGAGAATTTGATGTATGAGAAAAATGTAGGTAGGTATAGCTACGTAGACATGAGAGCAACTTAATAATGTAAAGCGATGCTTCTCACTGCCCACTGTTGGGCAGGTTTCCCAGTGCTTGAATGACTATGTATAAGTGTTTTTAGAATGTGACCTATTTATTTTTAAGGAACGAGCTTATAAATGAAATATCATTCACAAGTGCTTAATTATAGAATAATGTAGGTTACAATTTCCAAGGACCAAGTACCTGACTTTGCGATGTCGAAAAAATGTATTTTTGTAGCTATGTTTTTATGTAAAATGTTAATCTGTGTAAAAACCATAACGGAGAAATAAATTCATTAGTAAAGTGTTTCGTATTGTTTAATATTCCCATGTCGTCGCCTATAAATTAAAGGCAAGTTAATGCTGGTTTGACATAGGCTTTAAAACGAAATTGTTTGCTAAGCGGGGCAATTTTGACACTGCTAAAGTAAAGTTAGGAATCGAAAGTTCTGCAAAATTACAGAGACGCGGCAAATTATATAAATAGGTAGGTGTCGTGGATTCGGCGCCTGATTCAGCGCCTCGCAAATTTAGACGTGATTGTGATATCTTCTTTCATTTTCAGTTCATAACTGCAACTGAACTCTTAGGTACTTATAATTAAAATTAAATATTGTTTGCTATTTGTATGTAAATATTGAGATTGTTTTAGAGAGCTTTTCAGTAGGTAATATGGAATAAACGGATCGGCTCCACTTGCCCTGTCTCACATCCTTTAATAGGTAAGTACCTATAACAAGCCTGCTTGGATAATTTGAAGAAGGAACAAATATACCTACACTGACTCCCTCACTCACATCATCACAAACTTTCGCATTTATAATATTGGTAAAATTCTAAGTGTATGCCTAGCATACTACATTGCACATTCATACCTACCTATACATTACTAAGATGCATCTGAATAAGGCTTGTGCTACATTAACATACGGCAGGGCACGCATCAGCGCTATTAAAACTCCAAGTCACAGCCGAGGGAGGTTCCGAGTTCAACGAATTTCATTTCTTTAACAAACATTTTGCGGGGTGTAATTGCCTGAATTTATTACGTGTTACAACTAGAACCATATACTCGAAAGTATGCTATTGGTAACAATGTTGTTAGGCCCTTGGTTGTTTTCCTTTTATATCGGTTTTAATAACAATTATGTGTCAGTGTAAAGAGTTACTTATTTCTTAATATGGATTAATTATATTAGAATACAATTTGTATACATAATAATATAGTATAGGTATACAGGGTGACATAAAACCCTTTAACGTTTATTCACGAACTTGTTCAGTATATTGGTTTGAACACACCTGCAAAGTATGAGACCCTAATTAAAACTAAAAAAAAAAATATAAAAATAATATTTAAATAGCTGCGCTTGGTGTGCACAGGCTTAAGCTACTCACTATTATACTGCGCGGTGTTTACTCATAGTACTACACGTCAAACTATTGTTCGTGACTACTTCGGCATACAGTAGTTTCGTAAATCAGCCAATGAGCCTAATTAAATTAGTTCAAAATCAACCAATGAGCTAGCTAGCTATCAATCTTTCGCAACATAAGCGACACACAATGTCGGTTAGCGTAACTAATTTTATACCGGGAAAATTAAACTTATGCCGTAAAAATTTTGAAGTAGGTAAAAGCCAGAAACCTGAAGTTGTAGAGCACTCGCATATTTTGTATTTCTTGCTAATCTTATGAAGTAGGTACTTAGGTATTGATTACAGACCTTCTCAGTTATTGTGCCCGTTTTACTCAATCACATTACCACGCAACGTGAAGTACACCGTAATCAAAACACAAAATCACACACGGCACACACTCAAACATCATTTCGCTTTACTATTTTAATACAATTATTTAAATTAGTTACAAAAAATAATAATTACATTGCCACTCAATATCAACTGACGGCCGTCAGTTTTATTTTGTTTTATTATCTTTTCCACTCAGGAAAGGCAAAGGGTTCAAAGCCCATACAGCCATGTCTGATGTAATAGGTTTTTGTCAAGTCCTGTCGAAGTCAGAGTCGTATCAGCTCTTCATGCTTTCCCTAATTTACCACCAAGCAAAATATTTGATTTAGTGTCGATAGCGACTAGGAATAAACAGATGCTTAGTAGGTAAACAAATTGCTGATTTCAGTAAATGAAACAAAATATCAACATAGACGTCTGTAAACAACTAAGTGAGGCCGATAAAACTACGCCATAGATACGCCAGCGTCAGACGTACTTAGGTACTGATGGTAGTTAAATCATAACATTCATTCATAAAATAGTGAAAACATTATACCTAATGTACCAGTTGCTTCTCTTCCCGCGCAGACGGTAGAAGCCCATCGAGGGAACATGGGCATAGGAATCATTTATAGGCCATGCGGCTTGCAACCCATCACTATTTTGATTCCCCTTTCCACCTATACGCCTCCACATCATCATCATCCGAAGCGTGTCTAGCCCAACCATCCCGGAGACAAACAGTGAAGGGTATAGGTATGGGAAATACCCGTAGCCTTGCAGTACAACCAGCGGGCGAATTTATGTTGTACTCTTTCCACCAATAGAGATTACTAAACTTATCCTCGCGGGGATCCCAAATGACAGCCCCGTACTCCAACCTACTACGGACATAGGCACTGTACAAAACCACGGCAACTCCGACATGAAACTGCTTCTATTCCCTCATGACAAAACCCAGGCCCTTGCTAGCCTGTTTACAAATATTAGATACGTGCTTATGATAGTCAAGTTTAGTATCTAAAACTAAACCTAGGTCCCCGATTTCGTTGACGCTTTCCAAGCAAGCATCTCCCAGGCCGTAATCGGTTAAAAGTGGTTAAGTAAGAAGGTTATGACCTTGCATTTTGCTTCATTAAAAGGCAGCCGGTTTGCAACACTCCACTCAGCCGCATTGATGTCGCTGTGTAACGCAGCGCAGCTTAGGCTCTGTCTACCCCGTAAGGGATAAATACGTAATTTATGTATTGTATGTTTGTGTATGCATAAAATAGTGTTTCTTAAACTAATTTATTCATTTCATTAATTTCATTTCATTTATTTGCATCATTTTCATTTATTTAATTATTTAAATAATTATTCGTATTTTATACTTTTAGTATTGATCAGACCTTAAAACCTTGTTAAATATGTTCAAAGTCCGTCACAAGACCTTTATAACAAGTGCAAACACGACTATGATACAACGTTTCGCTATGGAGTTCCACTTCCTACCTTTCGGTTTCATCTCGCAGCGTTTCTTGTTTAATACTATTTAGCGGTTGCCTGGGACTCCGGCTGCGCAGAATTCCAGGATAATCACTATGGGAAGGCCCCGGAGCTGAAAGTATCTCTTTGCCAAATTTCATTGAAATTGGTTCTGTGGTTTAAGCATGAAAGCGTAACAGACAGACAAACAGACAGAGTTACTTTCGCATTTATAATATTACTAGCTGTTGCCAGCGACTTCGTCTGCAAAGAATTCGTTTATCGCTATCCCGTGAAAACTACGCAATTTTCCGGGATAAAAAGTAGCCTGTGTGCTATTCCAGACATTTCTCTATCTATGTGCCGAATTTCATCCAGATCCGTTGGGCCGTTCTGGCGTGATTGAGTAACAAACAAACATCCATCCATCCATCTATCCATCCATCCATCCATCCATACTTTCGCATTTATTATATTAGTTAGTTTTAAGTAAGTGGATTTTTAAAGCTAGACCGAAATAATATTAAACTTAACAAACCTACAATTTTGAATGGAACTCTCGGTGCGCTAGTTCGAAACTTGACCTGTTTTGATAAAATTTACATGGGGAGCCTTGCAACCTTTGAAATAATTCCAAATCGGTTCAGGCGTCTTCGAGTTATCGGTGAATAATGAAAGACTCCCTGTTGGGCGCCGCCATGTTGGGCGATACAGCACTCAGCTGCGGAGTACGTGTGCTGTCGTACTCTACGCTGGACTTCAGTGTCGCTCTTCAACGCGTCGAACGCATTTCTAATACGTTCTTCAAGCTCTTCAGGACTGCTGACGTCGGGCTGGTTTGTGGAAACCAGATCCTTGATTTTAGCCCGCAGAAAAAAAACCATGTGGGCAAGATCGGCGGACCGTACCGGCCAAGCTATAGGTTCGCTGCGACCGATCCAGCACGCCCTGAACGCTGATTTAAGCGGTTGCCGTACCTACCACCCGCCTGTAATATGCCGGTGCGCCGTCTTGTTGTTAATACAGATCTCTTATGTCGGCTAGTGGGACTCCGTCTAGCAAGTCCTCCAGCTGGGTGGTGAGGAAAGCGAGCTTCCATTGAGTCGGTAAAAAAAAACCGGCCCGAGCACAATGGCATGTAATATGCCTGCCCACTCGTTTCGACTAATTTTATTTTTTAAACACACTCGAAAGTACCGCTCAAAAGTGGTTTATCTGTTTATATCTTCAAAACTACAGCTCTAATCAATTTTTTTTACTAGTTCACACGATTAATGAGAGCTGTAATTGGCTGCTATGCTGCACGTATTTCAGATTCAGCACAACTTTTTACCACTTTCGTGTTGTATTTTCACATATACGTGCTTTCAAAAATCGGCCCCCAGACGTTTACGCGTGAAAATGTGTATGAATAAATAAATAATTAAATAAGAGACTCAAAAGCCATCCCACACTCACATTCATACTTAGTTACTGACGTCCCACCGTCCCACAGGTTGCAAGTGAAGATACCACAAACAAACACGTTAACCTCTTTTAGAAGACGCGGGCGATCACGTAGTATTCACTCAAATATGAAGTCAAAAAACATTTGTCAAAACATCGTGTTTGTAATTTTCGATGTAGAGTCCAATTTTCGTTTCTTTTACGTAAAAAAGAGAAATAAATTTAAATAAAACCGTGAATTTTTTGCCGATATCCACTCAATAATTAATGTGTATGTGTGAGAAAGTGTTAAATAGTTGTGGCTTTAAAGTGTGTTACGTGATTTTGTATTGATACAGAATAATGTAAGTATAATCATAAGCAACAATTACAGATCCATTTTATTCTATCTCCTAACACATAATCCTTTTAAAATCGTCTCCAGGTACTTGTTTTAAGCTCACAAAGAATTGTAATTAGATTACAATTGTTTCCCAATTCGCTACACACAAACTAACGTTTGCCAGGTCGTACCTACTGTGGATTTTCTAAAACGAATCTTGAATAATTGGAAATGATCATTTGCCAATAAGGAAACCCGGTCAAAGTTTTATGGTATTTAGTTTGAAAGTAAGTGCGAGTGAAGTTTTAGTTTTAACGTTTTAAGTAGCGCTACTCACGTAACTTATGACTGAAAAGGTACACTGGGAGCATAGTACTGAAATGCATCTTAAGATTCGTTAATTAAAGGGTCAATTAATTAACCACGAGCGTCAAACTTTGCAAGGGTGTTCAGATAGACTTAACTGACCATTCTATGAAAAAACGTTAAAGGGTTTCATGTCACCCTGTATAGGTGTACTCTATTTACATAAGAATAGACAAATCTATTTTGACTTTTGACAAACTTACGTGACTTTTATCACAAAGTGATTTTAATTGTTAATTAAGTAGGTGCTACATGCCTAGTCCTAGCTAACATCAATTGAATTCTGTTTGTTTTTTTATTTCTTCTTAATTTAACAATGCCATTTCATACTTTACGTACCTACGAGTTATACGTTCCTGAAGAAACAGTCGAGCCACGTTCTTTTGGCAATATAACTTTTATTCATCTCGACAATAAAATCGCTAATTTCTGACAGAAGGCGTCGTAAAACCAGCTGCGGTGCAGAAAAGCCTCCAGAGGCTGAATCGTAAACTGAATTGGCATAGAAAGTGTTTAATTGCGCACAGAAGCTTGTAATGGCGGGAGTAAAGCGGGCATACGGTTTCGCTGTTTTATTCGCTTAAAACCTGTAAGAAAATATCGAGTAAGAGAATCGTGACGTAAAATTTTTGATCAAAGAAGCGGTTAGTCCAAACTTTAATTAGCGTTTTGTAGTTAAACTGCCAAAGACATTCACTTCGTCAGCAATTTTCGAGTAGAAGTCTACTACCATCGGATATCTAACATTGATTCTTTGAATGTACATAGGTACTATTGATTCTTGATCCACTGTAGAACGTTCTTACAGTAAACGTCTTATTGATTTTCTTAGTCAACTCAATGTAACGTCACTACGCGTTTACTGTGAAAAGGTTCCACAGTGGGTCAGGATTCCGTTGGTTTTATAGTACCCACCAAAAAGTGCATTGTTGAGCCAACCTCAGATGACGTATAGTTTGCTATAGTGGGATAGCATTATTATTATGCTAGTACTTTATTTACGCTTCTGAAAGATACCCGATAGATAACCGTCCTCAAAACAAAATATCGTCGCTTCGGAGGTAAAGATACTAAAGCGACACTTTGGGCCAAATTGAGTTATATATACCATCGGAATCAGCAAATTTTTCTGCGTCGATCTATCTGGGTTTCAGGACGATCGGAGGACTTTTTTGGCGCTTTAGTCCCTGAAAAATCTGTGAAATTTGGGACACTAATTACTAATCCGACGCTTAAATTGAGTGTTTTCTCTTTAGTGCTTTTACCTGTTTTCGTTTCTATACCATGTATATTGTTAAGTCATTTGTAATTTTTCACCGATAAATACATTTGGCGTTTTAGTACTCTGTGCATATTAAGAAATTTGATTCTTCGTCGCTTTAGTTAATTGTTCCGTTATATTTTGAAGTTTTGGATGCTTTTAGTATTATGGTTAAACTGATAAGAATATATTTAAGTCGTTTGAGTATTTAGTACAAAACAGTTAACATAATTTGTGGTGTATTAGCGTTATTACAACGTATTTTCAACGTATTACAATGATATTTTCATACAAATTGTAGATATTATGCCAAAGCAATCTGGACTTAAATCGTAGGAATTTAAGTTACAATCACTTTACCAAGGATACTATGCGCGGCTGCGGCGAGCTTTTTATCACTTTTCCTGTCCCCCTCCCCCTCGTATTGTTGCGAGTGGTGCGCGCTCGCGCTCGCTTACTGTCAGTCCGTTCCAACCACTGAACGTGTTGCTGCGCGCGCGTCTTTTGTTAATATCAATAAAGTAATAGAGCATGTTGGCGACAAAACGTGAAATACCTAAGTGATCGTGATTACTATATGGTGAGAATTATATGGATCGGAAATAGGATCTGATATACAAACATACATACAGTCACGCCTCTTTCCCATAGGGGTAGGCAGAGACTACTTTGTTCCACTTGCTACGATTTTGACATACCTCTTTCGCTTCATCTACATTCATCAATCTCTTCATATATGCTCGTCGGTTCCGAGTACTCTTGACCTGTCATTTTTTCAAAACGTCTCCTGTTTGGTCAAGCAACGTCCGTCTAGCCCTTGCCCTCCCAACGCAACCATTCACAGTCCCCATATAGATCTGTTTAGTTAGTCTACTTTCATCCCCTCTCTATGTGACTAAACCAACTACCTAAGCATACTTCTTTCTATCCTAGTCCCTATATCTTCTTTCACACCAGCACATTCCCTTATCACAGTATTCGTTATTCTGTCTTTCAGTGTCACCCCTTCCATATACTTCTTAACGCTGTCATTTCTGCTGCATTATTCTACTTTAAAGAAAGAAAGAAGACACTTTTTCCTTTCATGCTTCTTTTGCCATACCCAACTATCGCTGCCGTGTTAGGACGACCACCTCTCTGTGAACAGCCAGACTCGCCTTGACCATGTTTCCTGCATTCACTCTTCTTTCAATATCACTTTCACACTTTCCATCTTTCGTAAACGCCGAGCCCAGATATACAAACTCTTTTATCTGTTCTACTTTCTCACCCGCAATCATGACCTCACATTCTGTCATACCATCGTCTTTTTCGAACACCATAATTTTCGTCTTGCTTACATTAACTTTCATAGCTTTCCTTTCCAATGCCCCACATAAAATGTTAGCCATCGTTTGCAACTCCTCCTCCGACGATGCCAACAACACTTGGATGGTTAATTCACTCATTCTTGATCCACAGTCATTCTCTTTCAAATCATTCAGGCACGTATCCATGAATAGGTTGAACAGCCACAATGACGCAACACATCCTTGTCTAACACCTTTTTCGATGCTAAACCATTCAGTGTACGCCCGTTTATCCTCACACAAGCACTAGAATCCTCATAGAGAGATTTTAGTGCTCGTATCAGATTACTATTCACCCCATGCATGGATAACGCTGACTCATTCCTCATCACCCTGTCATACGCCTTCTCCAAGTCAACGAATAAGCTGTATATTTTGTGGCCTTTAGCCATATACTTTTCGGTTATATCACAGAATAAATAATAGTATACGCCGCAAGAAAAAGACTTGATCCGTGCATCCCATTCGCCTTCTAAAACCCGCTTGTACATCCCATATTTTATTATCGGTCTCTTTCATAAGTCTTTCAATTAGTATCTTCGCATACAGTTTGCCGACGACGCTGAGAAGGCTTATTCCGCGGTAATTTTTGCAGTCTAGTTGTGACCCCTTTTCCCTTGTGCAGCGGCACAATCACGGCCTTACACCAATCCTCCGGTACCCGACCGTTCGTCCAACACAAGTTGAAAAGGTGGCACAACTGACTAACTAGTAAATACCACGCCTTCACCGGCTCTCAGCATTTCGACCGACACCCTATCATATCCCGCAGACTTTCCTAACTTCATTCTTTTCATAGCGTTCACAATTTCATCCATACCTATATCATTTTCCTGACTTCTTTCTTTCATCTCTCCGGCATGAGCCGGTACTTGGACTGATTCTTCTGCTCTTTCAAACAAACTTTCAAAATATTTCCATCTTTTTAGCACACACTCTTCTCCTTTTATAACACTCCCATCCTGGCTTCTGATTTCACTCAGCTTCGAGGCTGTGTTTTTGCCACAGGCTGTCTTTATAGACTTCTTAATATTTGCCCGGAAGTCATCAGCAAGCCTCCTATCAAAACTATCTTTATGTTCTTTCCTCTTCTTCGTCGTCTTTACTAATCCTTTCACTCTTTTGTATTGATCTCGCTTTATATACTTCTTCATCCGTCACGTTTTGCATTCTTCGATTAGCTTTTTTCGCAAACCAATCCAACCATGCCTTCTTCTTTTCTAAAATCACCTGTTGTATTTCAGCATCCATCTATACGTTCCTCTTCTTTCTCCCTTTTCCTCTTTTGCACACCCCGCACACTTTAGTAGCAACATTCACAACTCCTTCCTTAAATGCCGTCCACACCTTTTCTATCTCACATACCTCATCTACATCCCGAAATCGATCCTTTAATTCATCCTTTTACTTTTCTCTTACATTCTCGTCTTGCAGATTCTCTACTTTTATTCGCTCTAGGACACTTAGTGGGTTCTTTGACCCGGTGCAGCCATAGTTTGAACAGACCACTAATTCAGCATATCACCAGGTGGCGGTCTGTATGGATGCCGACTCCGCGGTATGCGCGAGTGTCCCTGACTTTCATTCTCAATCTTTCATCCACGATCACGAAGTCAATCATACTCTTCGCACTTCCATTTTCGCTTGTGTACATATGGATCGTTTTATGTGCAAACATTGTGTTTGTCACACAAAGATTCCACTCCAAACACACTTCAAGTATACTTTTCCCGTTTTCATTCACTCGTTCATCCCCAATCTCACCAAGCACTCTTTCATACCCGTCACGCTTTTTACCTACCCATCCATTAAAATCACGTAGCATGATAATCCCCTCGTTCTCCTTGCATTTAGGTACTCAAAATTTCTCTCACACCATCCCAAAACTTGTCTCTTTCAGTTTTGTCTTTTATAGACCCACTCGCTCCGACATCCGTCGGTGCATGTGTATACACCGCGAATGAAGATACGAGTGAGTCCAACTTTCAGCCTCACCCAGACAAACCTGGGACTCACACACTCAAACTCAATCACTTACTCAGCCACTCTTGCGGAAAGTATGACATCAACTCCCTGACAGCCTCGATTGGCACCGGACCAATATGGCCTGTAGGGTTCATGTTCGATGGTGTCACATCCTTTCCGCTTGGTCTCATGCACACAGAACATCAATATGATCCATCATCTGACACACTTCGTCTATTTTATCCTGCATTCCTCCTCTAACATTCAAAGTAGCGAAGCGGCTCTCCCTAGCCCACTTCTCGCCCCCGTAGTGAACGGGACGTGACGGGTTGTGAACCTCGTCGCCGCCATCCTGGACATCAATTTTATTTATAAATTGAACCATTTCGTTCCCACGAGCAGCCAGGGAATGGATGTCTGTCCTGGCAGAGCCCCGCATGCCAGGATAAGGCAAGCCTTTGACTGGGATCGCCTTGTCCCCAAGACTATTTGGCACTAGTTTTTTGGCATTAGTATATTGTCTTTCAAAACATTCAACTTGCAAGTCTACTAAGTATTTGTAATGTTGTATGATTATCATTTAATCAGTGCTTAAGCATTATGCAATTGTAAAATAGTTTGATTTTTGGTGAATAAGCATTAAACACAGTTTGATAAGAAATTGACTAGCGCCATTAAGTAAATTGAAGATATAAAAACTAAGATAAATATCCCGTTAGTCATCTGAAATTATGATATATTAAACCACTTCTTACGTTTAGTCCTTTTACCTTATTGTGTTGTCTCAAAAAGTTGAAGACGAATGACTAAAGCGCCACCTATCTCCTGAACTATTGTACTTAGGTCAAAATTATAGACTTCAGTTCATAGTATGCTAAATTAGCTTTCATACAGTCTTAGAAATTCTAGAATGTGTTCACAAGGAAACGAGTTATGAATTTTTTTCGTTAAAAAAAAACTTTAAATCGCTCTCCTGTAAAGTTGGTCAAATGTCGCTTTAGTATCTTTACCTCCGAAGCGACGATATGTACTTATCTTAAGGAGTTTTATTGTCTACACCTAACCTTCTACCAATAATAATGAGCCTCACTTTTCACAAGACAGACTGGCGCCGATTACTGATATAGTAATACACCTTGATGGGTTTGTACTTTTTACTGCCTCGTAAACCTTCCACCGAAGACGCCCAATTAATTAATGAACCGAGTTCTACATAAATTTCCCGTTGGGATTCTTAAGGTGTTTAAATAGCGAGTTTAAGTTTCCCCTATTTATCGGTTGGGTCGTCTTGGCATTTGTAAAATTTTATGAGATTGTCAAGTATTGCCATTCGAAGTAGTAGACATTTTTAAGTAGGATCCCGTAACGCAAAACCATTATACTCTCATTAAAAAATATCCACCAAACTATAGTTGATTATTAGGGTTGCTCATGCAACAGGACAATCTATTACACCATGCTCATTAGGGTCTACATTATACATTATACATATGTATTATGCTTTGTCCTATAAACTTAATATTTCGAATGTAGTTAGACATAATTTTCGTTAATCATAAAGCGTTTTATTGAGACAGTAAGTATTTTTTAATATTGATTATAACATAACCTAACCTAAACTAACACACTGCATTCTGATGACATTTTCAAAATTCCTGAAAAATTCACGATTGAATGTGTTATAAAAAAGACAAACGAATAATTGTGACCAATGGGACACAAAGAGTCCGACGCATTAACGTAGGAGCCTTGACCGATGAATTAAGTTTAGAAACAAATGAACGCTTATCTTCAAGCGTTAATCAAATACGACTCCTCCACTAGGCCGAAATCAATACTGCACTTAATAAACTTTTCCCAAAGACGCAAGTAAAGATTTCCTGCACCTAAGACTTCACACAGAGAACGAGACGTTATCAGGTTATCACTGTCCACCCCCGGCGGGCATTGGCCGTAGAAGCGTCAGTCCACGCCCCTTTCTTAGGGAGCATGTCCACTTCAAGCTAAGCTATTCGATTTTCTATCCGACTCTGGGATAAAAACAAGCCTATGTTTATGAGTATCTGTGTGAAGGTTTGTTTACCTTTACGTTCATGTATCGGCGTAATGAAGTCGTGGTATTTAAGTTATTCGTTTTCTCTTGACATGTATTGTTCTGCTTTTGACTGTAGAAGGTGTAGCTCTGAAGGAGCCTAAACGCACTAAATGCGGGCGCGAAATAAAAGAAAACATTTTCAATTAGGTAATCTTCAGCATTTATTTAAAAAAAATGTTTAAAAGAAAAGGTCATGCCCTCTTGGCAGCCAGAGTTAGTATTTCTGCTGTGATCATGTCTTGGCATTTGTTTTTTATTTGAATTCTAGAACGCTACCTTTTAAGATTACAAATTGCCTTTATAGATACAACATTCATACTTTACAGTGCCTAACTATATACATACAAACTTAAATCATAATGTACTTATTTATTTCTTACGGGGTAGACAGAGCCTATATATAGGGTAAGACCTGCCTACCTACCTACTTTGTGACTATTAGTTTCTTCATTGCTCAGGTGCTGTACAGAATGAATGCTTGTAAGCTTAATCGTCTGGTAACGCGATCCGGCTGACTCGGGTGGCTATAACCAGTAAAATGCAGATAAATCACTTGCTTGATTTCGTTGGCCAAAAAACAGGTGGTCATAAAGGTACCTTTACTACGTGAATTCAGATTTATTAAGTGAACTCAGATTTTTTTTTAATAATGATATGGGCGCATTTGTAAATTGACATCAACGACTTGTTGAAGACAGAGGCAGATAGTGGTCCTAAAGAGGCGTGTTGTGGATGATTGGAAAGTTTGTATAGACATCGTTTGAGACTTGTGCTTATAGAAGGTTACGTGAACCACAAACTGGCACCGGAGAGATTGGCTTCAATTATTTTGGACATAACTTATCGGTTTTATGTAAATATTTTAAGGCAATAATTTGTTTAAGATAGAAAATGTCTAAGGATATTTTTTATCCCTATACAGTTTTGAATATTTCAATATAGGCATACCTATTACTACTGAGTCAAAACATCTGTCTAGGTATAATGATTATCCCAAGACTATTTTGATGTGTGTAGATCAGAGCCAGATTAAATGCTTGTAAATTGTTTCAGCTGCGTTGTTACAATCTGTGTATTAACATTGTTTTTAATTGAGTTGCATTCCCTTTGCACTTTGCACAACTGTGGCAAGCGCCGAGAGCTGAGTGCCGAAAGCCGAGCGTGTCAAGAGTCGCCGAATATTATGCACAAGGAGAAAAACGAAGGGTAAAGGTGCCAATACTGTTTTGTTTAGATCCACAAAATGAAGTGTTCGACAAAAATAATTAAAACTGAATATTGTAATTTCTAAACGACACTGAAAATTAGAACACATAGAAAAATCCGAAAAGTAAAGCTATGGCCGGGAATCGAACCCGGGTCCTCGTCATTCCGTGACGCGTGCTATACCCCTACACCACCCATAGCAGGTGAGTAAGCCTCCGAATTTTTCTGTCTGTTACCAACTGTCACGTGACCTTGACTGAATATTGTCGTTGAACAAAATTGCAATTAGGCTCTTTATAATTTCGAGTGTAGGAACTTCATTACTATTTGACAGAGGTGATAGAAATTTAGTTAGCCGTTTATTGCGATCCTTATATTCAATGAAAAATGAAAAATTAGCGGGAAATATTATCCTACTTGCAGAGTACCAAAGAACCAAGACATTGAACTCTTCCAATGTTTCAGTGACGCCTTTCGGTTTTCAGAAAATACATACAACATCTTAACATGCTAAAACCCTTCGTTAGCAATAACAACGGTTAGTGCCTGTCCAAACGTTACACACGGCACATGAAACATTTCTGAGCGGTGCTTAGACCGCGGTGTCTCCTCATTTAGTCGCCACATTACATGCAAAGTGCATCTCTTACATGTAAAACAGTCTCGGCTGGTATTTAAATTTTCGCCTTTCCCGTAATTCGTTGAGTGCAGACAAAGGCTTCCCGCGGAAACATTGTTAACATATTACCCGATGCATTTTACCTGAGACAATGCGGAAACGCTATTAAAGCGACGGAAAACTAATTTATTAGTATGACATTCCTTTAGTATAACATGTCCATGACTGAGAGTAAAGAAAAAACATAGAATATGCCAGTTGCTTCTCTTCCTGCGCAGGTGGTAGTCCATCGAGGGAATGGGCATCTTCAGAATCATGTTATAGGCGAAATGGCTAGCAACCCATCACTATTTTGATTCCCCTTTCCACCTTTACGCCCACAATCATGCTAAACGTGGCCATTAGGTCTTGCTACCTTGGGCCCTGTCTACCCCGTAAGGGACAAAGACGTGATTTATGTATGTATGTGCAAGCGAATCCGCGCTCGCATTAAACACTACGCCATCAAAAATAAGCCGGCAGCGAGATAAAAAGTCTCGAATACCGGGGAAGTCAGCAATCGAATTTCCGACGTGTCAAAGTACCTAAACCTCTGGCCGACAATACGAATGGCAATAAAATCCGCGCTGAGGGTTGAACTGGCGATTGGGGCCTAAGCCCACTGCCCTTACTACAGCAACGTTATCGAGATTTAAAGAGAGAAAAAATACCAAGAATATTTGAGAGAAATAAAAAATTACGAATACAACAATAGATAATTGGCTAAGTAAAGTTTTTGGAAGAGGTGCAAATTATATTTTTATTCGACAGTCCACGTCTTAATAACCGAGGACCTGCAGCTCTTTTATTTTTATTCCCTCTTGTTAATTAGAAATATTTTTTTAAGTGGTCGATTTGACATTTGTGAAATTTAATGGATGACCAGCTACGCGTGCCTAGAACTAGCTTGTAATAAAAAAAAAACTACCACTACTACTACTTTTAACTTACTCACTTTCACTTTCACTTTCACTTTTTTTTTTACTTACTTACTTACTTTTAACTTTTTTTACTTTTGAGTCAAAAGTGACAGTTGACGTACGGTTGACGTAGTTTTTTTTTTATTACAAGCTAGTTCTAGGCACGCGTAGCTGGTCATCCATTAAATTTCGACGAAAATTAAATTTGACGTGGCCTGTCGAATAAAAATATAATTTGCACCTCTTCCAAAAACTTTACTTAGCCAATTGAACAAAGTGTGAATGCTACTTAAAGTTAAGTTAGGTACTTAAAGATTTGCATAGAATACGACTCATTTTCACTGCTCTCAAGTGTAGTATTTGATACACTCTAGATCAGGAGGGAGCCAACTTCTTTAGCGATCTCTCAATTACTTAGTCAGATTTTTGAAGTGAAAGTTTCTTTAGCGGGGTTGGGCATTTTTTTGGATGGTTGGTTTTGGAAGGTTTTTACAAAATGTTAAACTCGCGTCAGAGTCAGACGTAAGACGGAGAGAGAGTTTAAGTACTATGATGTCAGGATCCTCTAAGTTAAGAGCTTATTTTGAAAGAAGAATGAAGCTAGAGTCGCGTTCGACTTTTGAAGTGTAACTTAATTTCGTCGCTTTAACGTATGTTCGTTTGGCCTAGAGTCACACTAGAGTGGTATATGGCATGGAATAACAGTGCGTTCAAGTGACCGCAGACAGAATCTCGGGTAGGAAAAGTTTTTTTTTTTTGCGCGAGTGTGCGTGTGTGTAGTTTTCACTTCTGCCAGCACTCCCGGACTCCCGGAGTGCTACCCGGTATTTTTTTATACACATCATTTTGTACAAACATGTACGTTTCTGATTTGCCAGGATCAACCGATTCTACGAGTACACTCGCACAATAGATTGTAAAAGTAACTTACCTACAGTACCTAGTAGGGGAATTGCTAAGCTCAACAAAAAGTCAACCTTCCGCTGTTTTTGAGAAGATGGAGTAAAACCGTGTAATTTCCGAGATAAGCGGCGGTTTAGTAGCGCGCGGACGACTGATACGCATCTGCAGCAAACCCGAGGGTGGGCCGATAGCGCGCGTGTGGACAAATTGAACCGCTTTTTTAGCAAGAGATAAGTTTATAGCCACTGAATGAATAAGTCATTAGGGCGTGTCGGACACTTATATACCCTTATCTACTACTGGAATAATGTCGAGGAGCGCTTAAGCAAGCTTCAAGTTAAGAGGTTATTTCAACGGTGGATCTGTGCTACGGATTTTCTCAGTCGTATTAATTGGAGTCCGACGCAGTCACTTAATTTTCAATAGTGCGAGCCCGCGCCGCCGCTCCGCCAGGTGGACTCTTTGTGAACCGAAACCTCCTGTTTGCTAAATTCCTCGTATTTATTTTAGTCTCTATTGTGCTCCGCTCCGACGCTTTGTCGGGAAATAGCCCTCTCGCGTACCGACGCTTTGTTAATTTTATTAATACCTGAAACATTTATAAAACGAGACCGCACGAGCGAATTAATGAGTTTTATTGTTGCACAGAGAGTAATGTTCCGAAATGAAGCGCGCCCTAAGCTTAGACGTCTAAATTCAAGCGAGAGGGAGCGCAGATTTTAACAAACATTTAATTTATGCAACTTATTTTATAACTGTTCTCTCTCACGCGATAGGTACACGTTCGAGCACGCGGATGAGATTCAGAGCACCTGCTGTTTTCACATTACCATATCAAATTGTTAGAAAATTTCTCGTAGAAAATTTCCCAAATAAGACAGTTCGAAAAACACAACGATGCAAATAATCCACTTTATCCTTTCATCTACGCGAGTTCAAAAGACAAAACGGGTAGGAATATTTACGTTGATCCCGTTGAGTCGGACCGCACGTAAATAACTGGGCATTCCGTGGGCGCGGATCAACAAAAGAATTTAATAACAGCGCGAAAAGGGCGCCGGCCGCCCTGCCCCGTAAGCTTATTATCGCACCGGGCTGGCCGCCGCTAGCTCCTGCAGGTAAGACCACGACCGTATTTACTCTGCTCACGAATGTCAACCGGCCGCAGCCGCGAGCCCGCGCTCTGTCAATACAGAGTTACACGAAGCAAATTAAAATAGGCTTTGTGTGAAATCTAATTTGCGAAGTAGGGTGACTCGTTCGATGAGTCTTGGTGACTCCAGGTGCGGGACACGTGCCCGTGTAAACGAAATTATAATTCAATCTATTTACGAATTATAGCGTTGTTGTTTCTTGTTGTGAGGCACGTTTCAGCTTTTGTATAGGTACGTATGAATACTTATAACACGACATTTTTTATATATATATTTTATGAGCAAAAACTGATTCCAGATTCGAGACTAATTTACCCTCTAAACTTTGTTACATACATAAACAGCACCCTTAGTCGGCAAACACGTCCTTATTACCCCTAATTTTCGGTTAACTCGTAAAGCTGAGTATTTCAAAACAAACAGCGCCCTATTCGCAACTAGCTTACATTAAATGAAACTATATTAAAGATTCAAAGAGGGTTCGTTAAGTTACACCTAACCGCAGGTGGAGCGAGCCTTTGCCGGCGTCTGAATAAGTCAACAGCCAGGAAGTAACTGCCTGGATGCGATAACGGACCTATTGAATAAAATAAAATAATTAATTATATCATGGGACAATTGACACCAATTGACCTAGTCCCAAACTAAGCAAAGCTTGTGATATGGGCACTAGACAACGGATAAACACACTTATATAGATAAATACATACTTAAATACATATTAAACATCCAAGACTCGAAAACAAACATTCGTATTTTTCATACAAATATCTGCCCCGACCGGGGATCGAACCCGAGACCTCAAGCTTCATAGTCAGGTTCACTAACCACTAGGCCATCCGGTCGTCAAACGTCGTGAGCTACGTTTTGTGCTAGTTTGAGAAGCAAATCGAGAGCTTAGTGTCACTTAACGAAACACTACACTGCTTGTGATTAGCGGAGTATCAAGGTAAAGTAAGTAACGAATGATTCGATAAAATATTTAACCGCTTAATTTATTTTACTCAGTCTCGGTAAAATAACATAAATAAATAAGTACCTACATATATTTTGAATTAAATTATCTTTTGCCCATGGCTTCGCCTCCGTTCCAGTTCATCCGTTCAAAGCTCATTTGTGCAATAAACAATATAAAAAATATTTTTCAAATTACTATAAAAACAACCGAGATATAAGCTATTAAAGATTTGTCTCTATCTCTTTCTAGAAAAAGGGATTTTTTATTATGGAGTTTACATGGGCTTTGCGACGAATGAAGTCACAGTTCATATCGGATATTTTTTCTAATCGCTGACTAATTGGTAAGTAGTTTAAAACTCTTATATTTTCCGTATTTCTTGACATCTTATTTGTCATCTGTTTTAGTAATTTAATTAGATAATAATGACGATTTTCATCTAAAAAATATTGTAATAAAAACCTGAATTTCGCGCTAAAAGCCACTTATTATTTCGGGCTATCTATATAATAATTTGGTCGATTTTACCTCAACCGAATGTTAAGAGACAGTTTCCTTCCTTGATACATTGTTTATTAGTAAGCCTCTATCAAAACAATAAAATTTGCAACAGTTAATAAATAGTACAAATGCCTACACTACAATCGGAAACGTATCATAACCATACGTAAATATGCAGAGTATGCACGCCCTCACGGTAGCCGCAACTAATTCCGTGTCCGCTGCGCCGACATGCTGCCGGCATGAAACACGGTATTTTGATGGATAACCATTTTATTCGAAACATTTTAGTGTCAGTACATCGTAAATAGAACGTGTTATTCGCGTCCGGCTGAATAAAGTTACTGATGTTACGACTAACCATTCGACTATGATATTTTGCGGCGTTTCTCTAAAGTCTAGCATACGAGTACAAGTGTTCAATTGAGTTCTATGTTTAGTTATGCTTACCTAATACTACTGGCTGTTAAAAAAAGAGTCGTAACAGACGGATGACGAAGTGATTGTGTAGGGTTTCCTTTTTACTTTCGAGTGGTCGCGGCAGAAAGTAAATAGTTTACAAAATGTCAGTTTCTCTTTGACGGATCCCTAGCAATCGGTTTATCTGACCGCGACGACCGCGACCTCAAAGGCCTGCAAAAAGCCCTTTGACTCCATCTTCAAATATTTGCGCACACCACAGCCGCGCATTATTTTCAGTATAAACATTCATAATCCGCCCGTAGGACCTTGTTGTGGGGTCAAGCATGCTCTTAACTAATTTATAACGTTTGACATTCTGAAATGGGTTCCTTTGGAAAAATGATCAATCTATTTCTGTTAGGAGTCAATTGCAAACTTTGTCCAAACTTTTGTCATAAAAATTGGATATTTTGATTGGACTTTGTATTTTTGTTGAACAAAATGTTTTGTTCGTACATACATACATACATAAATCACGTTTTTATCCCTTACGGGGTAGACAGAGCCTAAAGACACAAGGCCTAAAGGCCAAGTTTAACATGATTTTGAGCGTGTATAGGCGCAAAAGGGGAATAAAAATATAGATATAGATGCAAGCCATAAAAAAGATTCAAGTGGCCTTTCAGAAACGACAAGATCTCACTCTACGTAAGCCTAAACACTGTATTATGAGACGTGTCTACAAACATCCCGGGGATTCGCATCAAACAGTAAATAACCCGAGCAATACGTGATTGCATTAGCGTAAGTTAGCCGCGGAGTGATTAAATCCCGGAGTTTGCCGTGTCGCATGCTTATTTGGCTGTTGGCGCTGCCTCTAATATTGATAGCGAACAGTGACGAGTCGAAGCGACCAACGAGTTCTAGAGTTAGAGCTCGTAGGGATGTACTCTATGTTGCTTAAGAACGGTTTCTAAAAGTAACTAAAGCGCCTACTCATTTTGGTTTTGGTGAATTTCGTAGAGTGCTGTTGTCATCAATTTTTAGCAATCATTTGAAAGCAAAATGAAATCTAAAGTTGTTTTTCTACATTTTTTTAAAACTTCCAATGCTTTCCGAAAGATCATCATTGCCAAGAATAATTCTCCGCAAGAAACTTGTCAGAAGGTATTTTTTTAATACAAAAATATACAGTGTATGAAAAATATTTTGTATAAAAACGATTTATTTTTAATCTCGAATACAATTAATATAAACTAAACACAGTAAAAATTAAAAATAAAAATTAAATAATAAGAGATGGTCATAATTAAGCAATGACATCTATTTAATTTTTATGGGATGTTTATATGGGGTGCACGCACGAGAAGATTTAATCTGACAGTCGGCAGTATACCAAGGGGTAAATGATGATCAAGCATCAACTGCAAGTGCAGTAACCATTATTGAAGAAAATACAGTAAAGTTGTTAGAAATAAATCTAGTATCTTAAAACTGCATTTGTTGATATCACTGTTGATGCGGTTTAGTAGTCTCTGGGTAGGAATTTATTTAATTTTAAATAAGGTAAGTATGGGTTTCGTTTCTGCGACAATATGACAACTCTAACTGTCGTGATACTTGTGATGAATTATTTAGCTCCAATTGACGTACGACGTACGAGACTGTATCAATGTATTAAACGACTTTACTTGTACTGTTTAATTTAATACTGAACAACGATATTTGTTTTACAAATTGATACGTACCTACCTACTAACTTTTGGAAAATAGTATTTACCTTCCGCATTGTGTAAAAAACAAGGAAATATAAATATCACGGGCTAACAGGACAAGACATGGTTCTTTAGGATTCCATTTTGTTTGTTAAAAACAAAACACAGCCGTTTGCTGGTGCGACTCAAAGCCAGTGAAATGATTTCTCACATTTCTCAAACCCTTCACTCAAGATGCTTGCTCCCATAAATATCAGAGTAGGTCGAAAACAATTTCCCGCGAATCCACGCCGCGGCGGCTAACACAATTTCATTCGGGCATAAAAAAGGAGCTCATCATGCAAACGCCAAGCCCGGGACGTGGCACCGCGGTAAAACAATTTATCTGCATCGACGGCATTTGGAGCTGCGACGTGAATAAAATATGTCGCCGGCTGTCACTCCGTGTACCTGGCGCTTGTAGCTTGCAGGGGCGCGCGGCCTGCCTTGCCTTACAGGACAGTTTACACGTTTAACGAATTGCAATATTAAAACAACAATAAAACTGAAATCTAAAGATGAAAATACACTGTGAAAATAATGGAGTGGAGGTAATGAAATTGACTTAACTTACATGTACGGATTATGTTTCTGCACAGGTATAATGAAGTGCAATGAGAAGGTTATTTTACGTGAAACAAAGAGAACATGCGAAATGGGATGTGAACAGCGATGAGCACCCGATATTCGAATGAACTTAACCGTGAATCATTAAAAACTCTTAAAGAGAACAGGGGTTGTAGTTTAATGGTAGGTGCAAAGCTAAAATGTAACTTATATAGCGTCAAACAGGTACGTAGTTGATTTTGCCGTCTAGGCGTTTTCCTAGCTAAATAGTAAAGTAAGAAACCCTTATTCATAAAATGTTATGTGTTATTCATAAAATGTTACGAAGGATCGTAGCAAATGGAACAAAGTAGTCTCTGCCTACCCCTGTGGGGAAGAGGCGTGACGGTATATATGTATGTATGTTACGAAGATTTTATAAGAAAACTTAAGTTTTGTTTTTGTCTGACACAAGTGAATATAAACTAAACGCAATCTTGTGGTTCACTTTTAAATTTAAGTTAGTTTTTACATATAAACGGGTTTGTATCACTAAAGCTAGACTTCCCAGCAAAGCGGCTCTGGCGTCACTGACGCAGCGACACTATCGTTGCGACAGTGCGATAGTATTATGCAGTATGAAAATGTATGAAGGAACTTCCGAGTGCAGCATAAATTGTAGTTTCATAACAATAGCAATCAAAACAGATTTTTACCACTTTAGATCAGTATTTTCGAGCGACGTGCTTTGCTTTCATAAATCGGGCTTCTACTTTTAAAAAATCCGTCTGCATTTTTCCGAGGCAGTGGCAGCCCTGGTTTCGAGTTTTCGAGTTTGACGGACGTAGAGACACGGGAGCCTCAGGAATTAAGTCCCAGCCTCCCGACAGATATATTCTCGGTGTATTTGAGCAAACTTATTCCCGACAATGATGGGTGTCGGACGACCGACGTGACGTACAGGTAAACCAATAAGGAGAGCCCTCGGGAACTTGGCTTTATGAAAATTAGACCATGCAAAATTCAGAAGATATTTGTGAATTGGTCGTAGTTTATTCAGTTACAAAATATACGTTACGTTATTTGATGGGCAGGCCCAGTAACATGTCGGTTTCGAAGTGGTACCGATGGAATTGGGCTCCTACAGTCAGCAGGCCTGTCAGATAGTAAAGATATGAGTAAGATGTGTGTCAGATACTATTTGAACCTTTTGCAGTAAACTGACCAGCGACGAATCTTTACAAAGTTTTACATTGGTTGGTTGTATTGTATCTTCAGATAAAGCTCGACTGTAAAACAACACATATTTAGAGGCTTGTTTTTTGTATATACTTCATTCGAAAGTATTTACTTACCATTACAAAATGCTGAAACTTAATACAATATAAGAGCAGAGTAGGTAGACGAAGATTAAGGCTCTAATTAGTCTTACCTACTATTCAAGAGCTTTGTTTGAGCTATTCTTATGTACATATTTACCATGTACTTTCGAAAATCAATCTCCACGCTCCAGGTACGTTTGCGAATGTCAATATTGTTTGCCAATGCAGTAACACATGACACAATCAACACCTCAAAACGTCCTTTTTCCCCCAATCCAGTGTTTCTTAACCTATGGTACGCCCGCATATGTACGGGTGTCCGCAGTCTCTCAACTCGTCCATTTAACAATAATTAATAATTGACACCAAAAGTCTAATAAACGTTCCGCTTAGCATGGCGAACATTTTTACAAGCTTTTGTTTTAGTTTTACCTGTCCCTTTGTAATTCAAATCCAGGGGCCTTACCATGTTTACGCGATTCTGTTTAGGTTCGCTCGCTGTCAGATTCATACTAAAAGTGACAACTAAAACTTGAGTTGAGTCGGAATTAGGAGCCTGCAAGTTAATTTTGACCAATCCCAGTGATCGGATTGATGTGAAATTCGGCAGATGTATCTATGTAAGTCCGATGGCAATACAAATAAGACTGTCTGCGGGAGAGAACTCTTCAATGGTTGTTCCGATTGACTTGACATTTGGAATACATAAACATAACGGATGACACAACAATTACAGTCAAGAAAATGCAGTTAGTAAAAAAATGTCCTTGGGGGTCCTGAAACACTTTGTTTTTGGATCAGGGGTCCGTGGCTGAAAAGGTTATGAAACGCTGTCTTGTCTAATCATTGGTACTTTTAACGTATGACAAAAGTGTATTTTCCGAGCGATCGGGCGCGAGGCGCATGTCAATGGGGCATTAGCATTCGCGGGCCGCGGCGCCAACTCGATTTGCGAGCGCCTTGTTAACGCATTAGTGGGTAAATCGAAGAACGCAGGGGTAGACTTCACATGACTAAAAATTTACGTCATTTTTTTAATACAAAAGACAGTTCTCAATTCAACATTAAGGTAAGTGTGGCAATACGGGCTCACGCGGTAAATGAGACACGTGCTACAATGTAGAGACAGTATTTTTTTATGGAAATATTAACCGACTTCAAATGTAAATAAAGTTTCATGTACAATTGTGTGTATGCTCTATTTCTGTGTCTTTCAAAAGAGAATAAATGTCTTCTTTCTTTTCTTTCTATTTAGATATACATAGTTTCTACGCGACCAACTCTGTGAAATATTCTATCAAATGAAAAAATAACCGTCTTATTGAGAACCTTTTCCTTTCTTAAAGTTTTATAAAAAGGGTCTGTCCATCAGTTTTAAAATATTGTTAGCTTCTACATACATGTCAATAGTCTAATATACACACATACATACAAACAGAATCACGTCTTTATCCCTTACGTGGTAGACAGAGCCAAAAGTAACAAGATCTCCACGCCACGTTTAGTAATATGTCCCTATTATAAATAGGGATTAAATAGTTAAATTTCCTAGTTGGTGAGCTTGAGATGATTTTCAGCGATGCAAGCATTTGTCCCATTTTCGTGAACCGCTACACTCGATTTTTGAAAGCACACCACTCGAAAGTGGTATAAATCAGCTTATATCTCCAAAACTACAGCTCTAATCAAAGTTTTGACTAGTTCACAAGATTATGCTACTCGTATTTCAAATTCCGCACAATTTTTCACCACTTTCGAGTGGTATTTTCACACATATCCTTTCAAAAATCGGGTTCCTGGTATCCATTTTTAAAACAACTGATAGATTGCACAAGTACAGTGCTTCTATTTTCTGATGTATCTCGGCAATAATATACGTTTTTCATAATGCCTGACATCTGAAGAAACGCAAAGTTTACAGATATATATTGAGAAAATAGAAGCACTGTACGGTAATGGTAGTGCCCTTAATATTGAATAACTGTCACCTTGTTTGACAATTCAAAGGACTTTTTTGTAAAATAAGTCCTAAATTGAAGACCGTGACGTATTTAGCTATAAAACAGAACAACATACACGACATGTAATTAAACTCGTCGCTGGGTCAAAGACTAATGAGGTGCCACGTCGAAAGATAGCAAAGTAAAATTCCTATTTTCACTGGCAAAATTACTAACAGACATTCACTACCGTTCTAACCAAAATACAGCGTGGATGAGACAAAGGGTGCCGTCCCTGTTGAAACAGAGAAAATGTCACTCGCGTTTAAAGCGGTTGAATATTGATAAAATAAATATTGGAATACGTGACCGACGGCGCCGGCGCTTTGTCTCCCGTGTTTGCCTTGCCGACTCATTGGAATTACGCCTTCAATAGCGAGCTAATTTTATTGATAGAGACTTACCTGCGCTGCTTAAATTGTACTCATTCATTTATGACGGTTTCCACCATGTGGAAATGGGGTTGAAGGGTAAACTTACCTATCTATGCTTGGAGTTAAGGGTACAAGATTTTTTTTACGACATGAAAGGCAATCGAGCAACTGGGGCACCTGATGCCAAGTGGCCACCACCCATGGACACCTGGACCCTATTTTATAAAGCTACAAGCTACAATTTACAAGCGGAAGTCTCTTTCTGGCCCTATGTGTTAGATAGAGACTTCCGCTTGTAAATTGTAACTTATAGCTTTATAAAATAGACACCTGCATGCAACACTAGAGTATTACAGATGCATTGCCAGCCTAAAGCATTAAGATAGAATGCCTCATGTGCTAGTATGTATGTATAACTCTTTATTGTACATTAATCACATTAATTTTACAGGTAATGAGATAAACAGATGTACAAAGGCGAACTTATCCCTTAAAGGGATCTCTTCCAGTTAATCGTAGTAATTTTACCGGCTGTCTTACTTTTCACGCCGAATCAGAGCAGTGGTCAAGCAGTGCTGCTTGGCGGCAAGGTGGTAGTAGCGATCCAGACGGACCTTGCATAAGTCGCTACCTTCCACGAAACTTTCACATATTTTCTATTATTCTTAGCAATCTTGGTTTACAATCGCTGCTTCTGCTTTGATTTTGGTTGATTTGCAAAAGATATCAAAATTAATGAAGAAGAATACCATTTATACTTACTACTGTTATCAAAACTGTAAGTAAACACGCATTGAGTTTTAAGTACCTACACTATTTTGGGGGAGTGCCCCAATAGAGAGATCTCTCTCCAGGCAGATGTTATGCCTGGGGACCGAAGTCCGAAGGAAGAGAGTTGGAAGTTGTATATATGCATCCGTGTTGAGAAACTTCGATAGCGCGATGTAGAACAATGTGACAGCTGTCACTAGAGTTGGCGCTAGCTACCCGTGCGTCGCAGTAATTATGTAGCTGTCAACTAGGTGGCGCTAGTGTCGCTACATCACTCCCCTCCGAGACCGGAGGTCGATAGCAGGATGAGTCGTCCATACATCTTGTGATGCTTGCCGGGCCAGTGGAAGTTCCAGTGAGTCGGAACCAGATGCCGCATAGTTCACGGTGAGTCGGAACTGTCTGCGGTGATGCCCCAGTGAGTCGGGGTGATGCTGCATGCTCCAGTGAGTCGGAGTGGTGCAGTGCTGCGTAGTGGCTGGCTGCTGCGTCGACCAGGAGAGAAGTGCGTCTCTGCTTACTGACCGGCCGAAGTGCAGTGTGCTGTGCCAAGGTTGCTGAGAAGGCTGTGGGTGATGACCAGGAATGCGCGTCCGCTGCATGCTGGTGGTCAGGATACCCGTTGTAGCCGTGGATGCTGGCTGGCTGTATGACTCGCTGCTTGAATGCTTGTGGAAGTGATGATGACGTCACGATGATGTAGATGTGAAGGCTGCGCTGACGTTCATGCTCGGGGTCACCAGTTTGGGGGGAAGGGCCACAATAGAGAGATCTCTCTCCAGGCAGATGTTATGCCTGGGGACCGAAGTCCGAAGGAAGAGAGTTGGAAGTTGTATATATGCATCCGTGTTGAGAAACTTCGATAGCGCGATGTAGAACAATGTGACAGCTGTCACTAGAGTTGGCGCTAGCTACCCGTGCGTCGCAGTAATTATGTAGCTGTCAACTAGGTGGCGCTAGTGTCGCTACACTATCAATAACAAAAAGCGTACCTAGCATAGGTAGTTACGCGGCATAACTATTACAGCTGCCATCCGGAACACCGATTTTCAGCTCCACCGAATATCTCCAGAAACTTCGCATTATTTGTATAAGTCGCTTAGAAATTTGGAGTCTCTGTTTGCTCAGGCGAGGTGTCCAGCAAAGCAAACTGAAACGGGTACTTATTGGTACGGAACCAGCGGCTCTGAGAGGGACGTCGTGTTATGTCCGCTAAACCAAGTCTCCATCTACATTTGTGCACCGAATGTGTGCTCATGGATAAATCAATTTATATTCGCCTTTGTTTACTGGAATATACAATCCTGTTAGTTTTGGAGGCGGAGATGTTTGCGTGCGATCATGCGAGAGAACTATATCGGGCGTATTTAAGCTAATGTTTCAGTATTAAGGTGATGAATAAGCATTGTTTTAATTGATTAATTAATGCTGTTTATAGGTTTATTGTCTGAAATATAAAATAAGTAGAAATCAAAAATCAATGAAGTATTCAAGAAGTTGGTAGTACAATGTTTAAATCTACATTATAGGTAACAAAAGATAAGTATTGGTATCACTTTTTGTATCCTAGTTAAATAATTAGTATAAAAAACAATAATAGCAAAAACAACTAGATTGCTTAGGTATCATAAGAGTGTCGCAAATTTCTTGTTAAGTACCTACTGATGTATTGAAATAGAAAAAAAGTACAAGCAGAAATCAGTGATTAATTTGAAAATTACCAGAAATAAGGCACCAAATAGAAATAAATTGAATTAACGATTCCAAAATAAAGCAAAGAGACTTCGATTGTTATAAATAATTTATGACACAAAGGTATAGTGCGGGTGCGGAGCAATTCAGTCGCACTTGGCCGGCTTTTGATTTTGCTCTATTACATTGCCAATTCTTCTATATATTTTTTTAATAATGGGAAATTCCTACGTAAAAGATGACAAAGAAAGCGATCTATGCAGCAAAATAAAAATATTTTTGAGTTTATTAATTTTTATTTGTGCTACTTCAGTCTCAGTTGTGTTACGTAATCACTACATATTACAAAAATAGTTCGTGATACATGGTGATACACTTAAAAACGACTAAAGGGATTTTAATGCCGTTTTCACCGACAGATAGAGTGATTCACGAGGAAGTTTTAGGTATATACTTTGTCAAGGTTTTGTGAAAATTGGTTGAAATATGACGATAATTGTTGGAAGTGTCGGGAAAGTCAAGCTACCTGGCTCATAAGTGATAAGTGAAAATTCTGTTAACATTACAAACTCGACGAGAATCTTAGCCGGTTGGCTTCTACAAGTCGCGGGCAATAGCTAGTGAATAATATCCAAGAGTCAAGTAAGTAAGTAAGTAAGTAGTAATTTATTTTGCTTAAAACATGGTACAAAAGATGGTCAGTATAAACAATGGAACACACATTTCACCAGCAGCTGGCATGCAAAAACAACACTGGCAGAAGAAAAATAAAATCATAAGTGGTACCTAATCTCTTCATTCGGTCTTCATAAGTCGATCCAGACATATCTTGAAAGCGACAGATTATTTACACAAACTTTCGGCATTCCAGTATATCATCATCATCAAAATTTAAGAGCCCAGCTCTTGTCGGTGGAGTAATCGCCATTCACTCCTCACGATTACTGAGACGTGCATTTATGGTCCAAGCAAAGGAGAAGCTTAATGTAGTGTCGTATTCCAGTATAAAGTTTCCAAAATTTACATGTTTGAAGATAATAATGTTGGTAACGCTGTGACCTATTGGAGCCCCATTCATGGAAGCAGTTCCCTTAACTAACTGGTTGTTCCTAACTCCGAGCTTCGGGCGGAATGCCACGGTTTTGTCGCGGGAAAATTTGCTAATCGTCGATGCATCGGCCAATTTAGCCGTGAATGATCCGCTGTGGGGTGCTTTTGTTCCTCGTCCTCGATTCTAATTGAAATTTGAAACTATTTCGGGCATAGGACAATGCGGCATTGTCCGCGTGTCCGGTGTTTGCAGGCTTTATTAATTCAGGTGGGTGTGGCCGCGGGTGGGCGGGGATTGGGCGTGGCGTAGCGTGGAAGAGCCGCCTACCGGCGCGGCGCAGTCAGCTAAGTTTGCCGGCCGCATCGCTCAGTCGGTCTGACGACGCGACGCGAACGCCGCTCATCCTGCGATCGGTTAGCGAAGGAACTTTGTTACGACGCTTAGATTATTTGAAACTTTGCCTATAGTCAAACTTGCTACTATACTTAATTATCTGTAGAGTCTTGGTTTGTTTTTGTCAGAAAAGGCACTTTGTTGTGAGTTGGATTAGTGTTGGTGGGCGTGCGTCGAGGGAGGCGCCACGTGATTTTGACAGTTCGTGGTCGCACTACCCAACACACGCGTTTGAAGGTGAGTAGTATTTTGAGGCAAATATTGAAGCGTGAGACTAATAATGGATGCTTCAGTTACTCGACTATTTATATCTCCGCAGTAGTTTTCATTTTCAGTCGAGTGTAATGGTGTGATTGAATGATACCTACCACCTAATTAATAAGAACATTTATTTTCGTCTTCAACTTCTAGTATATATAGTATAGGTAAGTAATTAATTATGGTGCGTATGATAAGTTATTAACTCAAAATAGTTAAGATAGTGGTGCCATGCCAATAGGAACTTATTTATTATGATGAATTTAAAACAAATATGCATTAACTGGGTATGTCATATATGTGGTATGTGTGGTTATGTATGTGGTATGTGATGGTAAAAGCCCGTCGAGGGAATGGGTGAAAATCTTAGGAATCATATTCTGATTCGCCTTTCCACATTCATGTTTAACGTGGCCTTTTAGGTTTTGTTACTTTAGGGTCTGTCTACCCCGTAAGGGATAAAGACGTGACTTATGTATGTATGTCATGTTTACTTAGCGGCACAAAATTTGGCCCAATCTTCATTCCAAAAATTTAAATAGGTGGCTGAGTTGGTTTCATCGAACACTCCTGTAAATGGCAATCAGAACTTTTTACTATCAACATGAAACTACCATGAGACTCAATCATAATATGTAACATCCATCCAGTCCATGAGGAAGAACTACGGATTAGTCCGAAACATGTCGAGCATTACTCGGCTTTTATACGTGAGTTGTCAGATTTTTTTAATTTGTCATTTCATTGACAAACGTTTTCATAGATTGGTCGAAGTTCACAGTATACGGCGTTAAAGGGTTGAATATTTTTATTATTATTATTACATGCTTTATATTAATTTGCAATATATGTATGTATGTATGTATGTGAGTATATTGTCCGGGTGGAATCTTGCGACTCAATTTTGAAGCAGATATCTTCATCCGATTAAGCTGAAATTTTGCATACTTGTGCAAGTCAGATGAGATGACAATACAAGTATAATAATCTGGTAGAAAAATTCTGGTGGTCCAGGCAGGACCATCTGCGCGGGAGGGAACTCTTCAACGGTTGGTCCGATCGATTTGAAATCTTGTTCACTAATGAAGGACGTATAACAATGCAAGTCCTACAGTCAACAAAAAGAACACTCGGCAAAAAAGCTTGCATGTAAAATGAAATTTTTAGGTTAGGTTAGGGTATTATAATCCAATGTTTACTTAGAAAAACCTTTACAGGTATGTTAAATTGCACTAACAGAACCATCTGCTGGAGGTTAAGGATTAGTTTTAAGATACAGTTAAATGTTTACCGAAATACATAACAATTACTTGTGTAGATATTACCTACATTTGAAATATTATAAAATTTGTTGTTTCATCCCTTCCACTACATCTAAGCTATTCATGGGCAAGCAATAATAAAAAATGTTTGAAATACAACATGAGTGACAGAGACGGATAGTTGTTAATTAGGCCACGTATGTTATGTATGGTGTTCATGAACAGTTAATTGGACAATAAAAATCAAGTGCTGTTGTTAATTAAGATTTCAATTTTATTATTTTTTACAAGACTTGCTGAGTAGACCGTGGGTTTTAATTAATGGCTGATTCTGTTTAATCCAATTTACTGTTGTAGTACAAAAAAGTGGAACCACTCCTATTATCATTAAATCCATGTCCAAATGGAAGTACCTAGGTACTTTAAATGATTTTTAATGCAGGTGTAAATATGGAGGCACCAGCATTGGTTTTCCTTTAACCGACTTCAAGATATGCAGTCAGTTTTCATTTCGACATGTTTTAGGTAGGTTCGTTAATTTTTTAAAGCACGTCACTCGAAAGGTTAAAAAAATGTGTAATTACTATAAAACTACAGCTAAAATTAAAATTTCGACTAGGTATCTAGTTGACTAGATTAATAAGATTAATTTTCTTCTAATTTACTCGTATCTCCAATTCGGCACAATGTTTCACTATTTTCGAGTGGAGTATTATCATTTTAAATACTTTTTCGATAGTGTATCTTACAATAGGTACACAAAAATAAAAACACACACACATAAATCATCTTTTATCTTTATCTTTATCTTTACATGTAAAAGAAATTAGTCTAAGTACTTCACCAAAAAAAAAAACAATTTAGAGGTTAGATTCAAACCGGTAGAACCGTGTATATGACAGTAGGCAATGTCAATGTTTGTTTTCAGTCGGAGTAAGGTCGGAATAAACAGCAACGGTGTTATTACAAAAAAGTGAAACAAACGTTGAACGTGTGTCTAAAAATTAATCCATTGATTTATGGTTGATTTTGCAATATGTAGATTATTTTTTAGACACGAGTTTAACTTTTTTGTAATAACACCGTATAGATGTTTAAACGAGAGTTGCGTTTTTAAAATCACAATTTGTTTTGACAATAACTGGCATATGAAAATAATAATCTTAAATGTTCAATTTCAAGTTTTGAAAAAGGTAATTCTTTCATAGTCTTATTTTATGTAGGTATGTATGTATAACTCTTTATTACATATTCTCTGGAAAGGTTCTGTATAATCCACAGATATAGTAAATACTAACTACATCAGATTAGACGGGCACTGCCGGCGCGTGTCTAAGAATAATTAAGTTTCCGTTTAATAATTGTTACTAAGTTCAAATTTACTCAGAGTGACCAACAAAAATGGTCTCGTTTAGTTTTTCTATCTCGCTCTGACTTAGGCAGGTACTCGTAGGTATTATGTCGCCTTTCTATGTTGACTTTTACTATACATACATACATATCGTCACGCCTCTTTCCCACAGGGATAGGCAGACTACTTTGTTCCACTTGCTACGATCCTGACATACCTCTTTCGCTTCATCCACATTCATCAATCTCTTCATACATGCTCGTCGGTTTCGGGTACTCTTGACCTGGCCTTTTGCAAAACGTCCCCAATTCCTCCTACTGTACCTATTCTAAATCTATGGTATCATCTGAGTGTACCTTTAAATTAAATAAGACACCACAAAAAATATCGCAAACATTCAAATATATTTCTTCCGCCTTGAATCCAATTTGTCCCGCCAGAAATAGTGGAGCGATCCATTCTGAGCTAATTCGGGGGAACAAATCAGTCATGAAGTTTGGATGCGCCCGCGTTTTTCCGCGGTAAAAATGCCGCCCAAACCGTGTCGTCGCTGCCGGCCCGCCCCGCGTCCCGCCCGCCAGGGTTGCCAGGGCGGAAACTCAATTTACACGCACAGTAAAAAAGTGACAAGTTATTTTTTACAAAACTCAGTTTGGCAAAAAGGATAAGGTCATAAAAATGTAGATTTAAAAATCATTGAAATCGGTTAAACTGTTTTGACACTAACGAGCATGCAAAATAAATCAGACTAGTCTTTCCTTTTTACCTACTTGTTTAAACTGATTGTATTAAGCCCCACCAGTATAGCTTATTTAAGCTTAACACGAATGAAGAGAAACCCATTTCGATATTGTATTTAGAGTCGATTAATTTCATATTTAGGTATTTGGTCCATTGCTTTTTTCGCTAACTATTTATTTCCGTCGTTGATAGGATAATGTTGGTAGGTATGTAAGTACGACAATAAAGAAGGAGCCACTTTTTACGCCTTTGGCAATTTTGTTGCCAAATACTTGATATGGCAACAATGAAGCAGATAAATTTTTAGTTCCTTTTCATTCGTTTTCTAATCTTATTTGGTTGTAATGTAAAAAAATAATCTGAGTAAAATCCAGTAAAGTCGACATTTTCCAGCCCTGGCAACCCTCCAGTCCAAATCATCGCTGACAGTGTCGATCGCGTTTTATTGGCCCGCGATCTTTTTATGCAATCGGGGATCGCTCCGCCATTCCTATTGAGTGGGTGCTTGCCGCGGTTTTTGTCTACGCCGACTTTTTACCCGCTGAATTTTTATACCGTTAAGGAAGAATTGTCATTCGATGAGTTTCAATCGTTTTTGTTGAAATGAAATGTCTTTGGGGTAGTTTCGAGAAGCGAAGACTGACTCTGATCATTTTTAAATTAAACCCACTTCTGGGCACCAGGCCTCCTTAACAGTCGAGTACTATCGAATAAACAGATCCCCGACCTACTGTGGAACTCTTACACAGTAAATGTCATAGTGACATGACAAGAAAATCGGTGTATACTATGAGAACGTTCTAGTAGGGAGGGTCAGGAATAAAATTAATCTTTAATTAAATACTTTGACTTAAGTACATTCTAACTTAACATCTCCACTAATATTATAAATGTTGAAGTAAAGTAACTCTAAATAAATTACTCAATAAGTAACTCTAAATTTTAATCGTGAGATAGGTTTAAATTGTCGAATATCTGGAATCCGGTGATTTCCTTATTCTCGTCCAAAATCAATTTCGGGTGGGCGAAGTGACACTGTGAGTGTAAGTAGTGTGTTTGAATCGAGTTTCGAGTGAGAACGGTTCCAGTGGTAACGAGAGTGCACGCAGTCGACGCGCAAGAATGAGGGTAGACAGAGCTCGGTCTACCCAACAATAACTTCCACCCGCAATTTCTTCAGTCTACCCGTGAGCATGATGCATGCAACTGTATCGAAATATCGGGAGCTCAAAAAACGTAATCGCGGTTCACATCCCGTTTATAATATTTCGAATGAACTTAACCGTGAATCATTAAAAACTTTTAAAGTAACTCTGTCTGTCTGTCCTTCTGTTACCGTTTCACGCTTAAACCGCTGAACCGGTATATTCAAAATTTGGCATACAGATAGTGTCAGTCCTGGGTAAAGACAAGATAGTTTTAATCCCGGAAAATTGCTTAGTTCCCGCGGGATAGCAATAAGCAAATTCTGAAATTCTGCGCAGGCGGACTCACGGGGGACAGCTAGTTAACCGTAAAGCCATAAGCCATAATATCTCCTCATAAGCACATCATATTGATATTAATTAATGTTGCGGATCGGATTCGATACTTTCCTTTGTGACGTTGCGACGTTGCATTTGATGTTCCCGGGGCGTTGCAAGTTGCACCGCTCATTACGCGCTTTGTAACACGAGCCCGATGCGGCTGCGATGCGATATGTCATGCTTGAAATGTGGGATAATTAAAGCCATAGGCCATAGCCATGAGCTACAGAACAGTGTTGAAGTTGACAGTACTGTTACTATGAATAATCCTTTCTCATCGTGAACACACGATTACTTCCGAATTATGCCAACGTGTCTATACAAATACGAACATTTCCGAAATAATACGATGGGAAAGAATTTTGCATGACATCTGTACACACATATTCATGAAAAGTTAACGACTGAATTAAGTTTTTATTTTAATTAAGACGTCCTGAATGTCCTGAATCAATGTAAAATAAAAGGACGGGTCATAGAGGATTCTAAATAAATATTAAATATAAATGGTTTTAAAAATATTTATGAAATGAGATAAACAAATTGAAAGATGACCTCTTTCCTGATCTTCGAAAACCTAGAACAAGAAAAAATTCTATATATGAAAATAATGGTTCTTTAGTTTACATTACAGGATAATCTATAAGTCTATGATATGAAATAACATGATCAATCTTTCAAAACTGTGTGTAACTGATACAGCAGTAACAGCAGTAGCAGCAGTAGCAGTAGGTACGTGTCTAGTCAGTGTGCGAAGGCCCTTAAAAATAACCGGTGTGAACTCATAGCGACGCGTCGTTAGCGCCGCCTCATTACCGGGATTAGGGGAGTGTTTACATCATTTATCGATGAATTGATCCTGAATGAAGCCTAGTTAGTTTAAAGTCTATTTTAATAATAAAAAAACGACTAAGTAGGTACTTGACGAAGTGGCGCACTGAGTGTTCCAGATTGGTAAGCACAATCGTTATTCACAGACTGAGAGAGGAGACATTTATTTACTTATGTTCGACAAACAGACAAAAAAAATGAAAATAAATACAGACATTAATAATGGAGAGTTTTGTTATATTATAGCCTAAAGTAACTAAGTAGGTATTTAAAAGACTTACATATCAAAGCCTTTCATTTGACGTCACATAACATAATATCCAACCAAAATGTAATAATTGGCAATATATCTACCAAATTGCAACTCAATCGGTCCAGTAGATCTGGACAAAGTTGGCGGTGACAGATGGATAGACAGATACGAGTGATCTTTTAAAGGTTTCGTTTTAGAGATACGGTTTTATACACCAATTTGTTGTACCTATTTTTTTAGGTAATTCAAATGAGAAACCACAGCCAAATTCAAATCATACACATAACTATAGCTAAATATAACGCTCTTGATAAAGACCATTATTCTTAGTGCCTCCTCGAATTATCTAATTTTCCAGAGACACGAAGAAGTAATTTAAATAAAACATATTTGTAGGTAAGTATGCACTTAACGTGCTGAATATTCGCTATGTATTTATACTTATGTTTTAAATTTAAAAGCTTTCTCATTAGCTAACAAAATGTAATTAATGAACGCAAGTTTGCATTACGCTGGGAGCCTTACAAAGCTGTTCAGTTCACCAGTTATGAACTGTAATTATCCAAATTACTAGTAATGGGATATTAGGGGCGTTGTCAAGTATTTTAAGTATTTACTCTTTCACTTAGAATTTGCTAAATGTAGGTACATATATACGAAACTGTTTTATATTTAAGCTAGCTATTACCCGTAACTTCGCCCGTGAAGAATTAAAATTTGTATCATAGGTAGCTTGACTTTTCACGACACTTCCAAAAATCAACATTATTTCATCGGTCAATTTCAAAAGTCGTATTACGATGCTGAAGACTTAACAGTAGGGAAACTATACGATTTGTCGAAACTCATAATTTGCTTCTACTCAATGAAACAGCGCGGATCAAAAAACATAAAGTTTGAAAAGCATACGGGTCAAAATACTGGTTCCAAATACACTCAGTCTAGGTATATAAAATACCCCTAGACATTTTTGATGTGTGTATAATCGATGTTTATTTATTTATCGTTTATATAATTGTTAAACATAGGTATAAAGATTACAGGTGGAAACAAAAATGTATCATACAATTTTCAGTGAAACTCTTAACTGGGCAAACTGGGGTTTATTTTATAACAATCTTATTAAGTTGCTATTTTAAGAGAAAAATAGATATATTTTGAACCGATATGTGTTTCACATCACAGCTTTTGTTATGGTGTCTGCTCGGATAAACTGCCGTGCCGTACCTTGGCCATAATAAAGCCCGTGTGATCATGATGCTTTTAACTAGAGCTCAAAACTAAGCCGGGTTATGGTTAATTCCGGTTCAGTTCGACCGGCGTCATCACCATTTGCATAAGCATTGGAATGATGAGTTACCGTCGAGTTGTGGCTCGAGGATAATGGATTAAATAGTGTAGTGGTCACCGCCGCCCATGAACGTTGAAAATATCTGAGGATTAGTAGGAGTGTTGCCAGATATCGGAAACATCTTAAAAACTTATTCGTACCGGGGCATTTTTAACAAAACGTGGACCCTTGACTTTTTTTTCCAAAATGAAGACATTTTGGGTTTTTCCGAATCAGAATTATTGGCACTATTCATTTTTGTAAAGAAATAAAGTGTCCCTTGGTCTATTTGTCAGTTTTGTGACGCTATTTCCATACGATTTAGATGGATCGTCACAAAACTGACACGAAAAAGTTGTATGAGAAATTAAAGTAATCTTATTGGAAAATGTCTTTTGAAACGGACTGACAATACTGTCTCTTTCCCGTTTGTAACTAGTCGTAACGACTAGTTCCATAATGTAAAGATACAAATCTTAAAAGATAATGTACTAGAGGTAGTTGGAAAGGGATGCAGCTGCTGGGTGCCCTTAAATTTATCCGCTTATTTAAAAAAGCCACGGAATGTAGCAAAATGCATGATTTGCTTGTGTCGAATCTACGAGTATGTCAGACACTGCCTTATCTATATAGTCTTTTCATTCTTAACCGTTTATTTGGTAAACAAAATTCTAACCTCAATGTACAAATTTTTGTAAAGAATAAGGTGTCTATGTTATCAAATAAACCTAAGGCAATATTTTGTACATAATTTTTCTGATATTTTATCTCCAGTACCTTTATTTACGATGAAATAGTTAAAAAATAAGATGTTTTGAGGTTAGAATTTTATTTACCAAATAGGACAGTTACGAATGAAAAGACATTATGTAAAAGTCAATGTGGCAGATAAAAACGAGCAAGTATCCACTTAAAATAAGCTTGTATAATGTTTATGAACAAGGGGCTTTAATATGAAGCTAATACGTTATGATTATGATGAGCTATAATAACAAACTATTGTTAGCGTGCTGGCAGTGCTTGCGTTAATGGAAATTAGAGGCATATTTTAATACATAATGACGCGGATTAACGTTTAGTAAAATGGTTTTCGCATTGGTCTATATTAATTTAGTACAAAATATTCTTTTTTAAACGTCCCTCTCATGTAATTTCGCACATTTATTCCGAAACACTAAAAAAAAGCGAGCCTGGGTTCAAAGCTTCGACCCTCCACTGACAAGCTCTTGGTCAAACCACAAGACCATCACGGTTTTTTCAGCAATACATACATACACTCACGCCTTTTTTCTCTCAGGGGTAGGCAGAGACTACTTTGTTCCACTTGCTACGATCCTGACATACCTCTTTCGCTTCATCCACATTCATCAATCTCTTCATACATGCTCGTCGGTTCAACAATCAATCAACAAACAACAATCAAACAAACAAACAACAATCAAACAGCAATCAACGTTGCAGAACTATCATCGGCGTAAACATCGACAGCTTCACTATCAAAAATCGTTTAGGTGTAGTTATTATGAAACCCGGCAACGGTAAAGCAACAATATCGAAGCAAAGTGCGATTTCTTTCACAAATGGATCCGGAGCGATAGTGCGCGTTGTTTCCGAGTAACAAGCGCGAAAGGATTCCGCCCGCATTAAAAACGGATGAATGATGCTAAATGGTCGCTATGTACGGGCGGCGTGAACGCGGCGGTGGAAAAACGCTATGAGATTTCCTGGTTAAAATAGTGACGTCTACAACTTTAACATCATATTTTGCTAGTAAGACTACACGCATTCAAACCAAAGTAAATTGTTAGGTTAGTCTTATAGATCTTTTCATCTCTCATACTCTGAAAGTAGGTCATTGATTATCTGGATATCGGGTTGAAAGTGACTCATCACGACACTTGGGATGAAAGATTTTTTTTTTAAAACTCAACCCTTCATAGCTAACCCAAATAAGGTACATAGCAATAGAAATACGCATACAGCCATGCAATCTATGTTTTATATAATCATCTATACAAATATGTAGTTCCTTTTTAATTGTAAAAGGCTAAATAATCTTTTTTGAAAATAAAATTCACGCTATATAAGCTTATGCAAGCGTAAACAACGAGAACTAGGAATTTATTACGTTCGGTAATTTTTTTAGCTTGAAATATAAGTTGACAGTTAATTGATAGCGACCTACGTGTCTGCAAATTAAAAAAAAACTAGCCGGCAGCCATTGGTGCGCAGAAGAAATGCGCAATGCGCGCAAATCACGAGCGGGAAAAGAAAGACAAACGTAACAAATATTAAGTGCGACCGTGCGACGTTAGTGAAATTTGTCACAATACCTTCTTTTACTTTCCTCATATTCGAAATGAAAAGTAGAGTTTTCAACTTGGGTGAAATTACCCATTTCACCCTCGAACTTTTGGCGCTCTCACTTCGCTCGAGCGTCAGTAATATCTCAGGTGAAATGGGTCAATTTCAAGTTTCAACCCTTGTTTATCAATCTACTATTAAAAGATGTGTCTTTAGCGCTCATAAATATCTGTACAAACAATGACAGTTTATTTTTATACAGATAAGATTATGCAGTCTCTTGTCTTCTAGTAGTATAACTTTTAAATATTTATACTCATAGTTAAATTTTGTTGATGCATGGAACATGCGTGACAGCCACTTTTAGTAGGTATCGTTCTGGCAGGACTTAGAACTAAGAAAAACGCTTACCATATTTTTTATTTTTATAACGAGCATAATAGTGAACTGTATTTCTCTATATTTATATCAGAAATATGTATGGTATGGGGCACACTTTTACTGTTTACGTACACCTAAGTAAACGTTACGATTGGAATTTTTTCAGATGATACGAACGAATTTAATGGGATAATAACCAATAGTCCCACTTGTAAGACAGAAGATTCTTCATTCATGTAAATAATCTTCGATCGTCTTTGTCTGTAAATCATCCCACAGTGAGCCAGAACACGAAAAACAAAACCGTTATTAAAAGCTGTTACATTTGTTCGCAAAAGTGAAAATCAAAAATACTTACCCAGCAACTGGAAATATGGGTAGTTTCGTTTTTGAATACCAGTTTTTCTTGTTTAACTCTATTCTCACGTTGATGAGAGAGTGGGCATCAGTGCTATCTTTTGTCAAGTATAAATCCCGGACTCCAGCACTGCGTTTTCGAAAGCAAAACAAAAACCACCCCAAAGCTCTTCCTCAGAAAGGAGTTATGAAGTTTCGGCCAATTTCAATTGACGACTATAATTACTTCATTTCATTTAGAACGAGAAACCACAATAACGTTATATTGCGTCTGGTCAACTATTTCATACCTAGCAAATAGTACAGTACAATAGTCTGGGAGCCGCAAAATAAAATTGTTTTAATGTCACTTTATTTGCGTGTCGTTAATTGTTACTCTAGTACAAATTACAAAGAGATTACAGTTCACAAGCCGCAATAATAATGTTGTTGTGGTTTCTCATTCTACATTAAATGAAGTATATATTCTGTCAAGAGAAATAGTGACTACTTAAGAAGAATTATAACGTACTTACAAAGTGGTTTGAGCGGGCGATCCGCCGGTGTGCCGGGGCGGGCGGCGATTGGTTTAGTTAGTAGGCAGCGCGCCGCCTCATTTGCTCGCCGCCGCGACTTTGTTAGCGCTCTTTTCATCCCAACACCAGTTCTAACTATCCCTTAAAGCGAAAATCGGTGCCATAGATGCACTTAAACGCGGTTTACCTGGATAGATTTTTGTTTACTTTGTTTAGGCGACAGTGTGTGTTGTAATTTATGATACTGATACGTGGTAGGGTGTTAAAATGTGTTTGGTACACGATGCGTATATATTATAAATAGAGGTGCCTAGTTAAGAAAAATTAAAATAAGATAAGGTACCCAAAGGTTTTTCTGGATTTCGCATAAAACTTCGTATCTCCGTGGAAATTCCATAAAATGCGTCCTTACTTTTAGTGAAAAATTCCACTTTTCAGGACAGAACATTGATGAAATCAGTCTGAATTTTTTATAGGGTTAAATATTATTTACATTTTCTTACTTCTATCTAGCTAGCCCATGGATTATGGTTATGGCTTTCTCCCTTACTTCTATTATTTTTACTGTGTTATCTGTTATCTGTGTAATTCAAGTGAGCATTTGAGTACCTGGGCATCTGCATATTATGCATGACTTCCTTAGATGATATTGATTGGTATGTCGTCACGACATTGATCATCAAATTTTTCGACGGAAGTCCGTCAAGTTACATTAAAAATTTAAGAGGTTAAATATTCCATTGTTTTCCATAATTACAAAATCTTGATAATTATTATTACAAGCTTTTTATTAACTTGCAATGTATGTAAGTATGTATGTTTTTCCGGATGGAATCTTGCAACAGATATCTTTAAGCGATTGAGCTGAAATTTAGCATACTTGTAAAAGTCGGATGACAATACAATAATCTGGTAGAAGAATTCTGGTGACCAGTCAGGACCGTCTCCGCAGGAGGGAACTCTTCAACAGTTGGTCGATTGACTTGAAATTTGGTACACATATGTAGGACGGATGGCAATGCAAGTATAGTCAAGAAAAAGTACAGTTAGGTTAGGTTAGGTTAGGTAAATCTTGCATCAAAAATGTTTTTTTTTAAGGTTATTAGCTTTTGAGCATAATCAGAAACGGAGTAGATACGGGCGCGGGAGTAGGTACGAGACGTGCGGCGTGCCTCTGCCGCCGGAGCCCATTAAAAATAATCGATGCTTGCAAAAATATCGAGGGCTTTCCACTAATGATATCGCGCGGGAAAACAAAGCGAACGGGGTCGAATCGTGCCGACTAGTCGAACGGTAAGGACCGACTAAGCGGGGCTTGGACGCAAAAAGCCAGAGTGTGAGATTTTGGCCCGTCTTGAGTTTTCTTCTCATTAATTTGCAGTGCCGGGTGTGGACGTTAATCATTATTATTAGAAGTTGGAAATATTAAATTGGACGTGTATTTTGTGGAGTACACGGTTCTCGAAGAAACTAGACTTGTTTTTTTTTAAAATTTCCTGAAGTTCAGAACTTGAATAATAATAAAATAGCTCGTATATTATAATTAATATTTAGGTATCTACTTGCACAAAAATTTTGACAAAAATACCCGATATTCGGGTGCATGAATAAAATGAGAGCTCAATTTAACAGACTTTGTTTAAGTAAAGTATCCTACAACGTATGTAGATAGCTACAGGGATAAACCCTTTTTAAATGTAGAGATTCGAAGACGTTAAAACACCCCTGCATTTTACGAGCTCAATAACCGAAGTTTATTTCCCAAATTCAGTGTTTAATAAGTTAATTCACGTGGAAGACGCTTGCGGCTCCGCGCCCGCGCCTTGTTTTTCTTACAAATGAAATTATTGCGCGAATAAAATATTTTACTGTCTGTCAATTTGGCAAGCTTTTCGTCGAAATGTTCCGCTGATATTAAGCAGAGAGGTTAAATTTTATTTGGTCGGAGTTATTGCCCAAATGCCACGGCGTGCTATTGTTGGAGTCTTCGCGGTTCCCCGTCATTAACACATGTAAAATTGATTTGAGATGTAACAATAATAAGGGAATTTTTCTGAAAGGGGATCACACACTTTTTTTCTCGAATTGTAAAACTTTGATGGTGGTTCTGCTCTAAACTAAGCACTAGGTATTGATTTTAATAGGTAAATAAGGGTGTCCTACTTTTTCATTCCTTTTCCGTTATTTTTTTATAGACACTTGTATGAGAGCAACAAAATGGAAAGTTGAAAATTGTATGAAAACGTCATCACTTTTTGCCTTATACTAAAATCAATAGGAGTCGTGATTTTGAGCAGAACTGCCATCGAAGTTGTATAATTCGAGAAAAAGGGTGAGTGGATTTCTGTTCTGAAAAATGCTCTAAAATGCTACTTACTCCGAACATGAAGAGTGTTAGTTTGGATATAAGGTGGAAAAATTAAGAACGCTCGCTGTGCTGAATGAAAACAAAGGTTTGAGTTGAAAGAAAAACTACACTGGTGCTCAACGCCGACACCAACTGTCATTTGTTTTTTTTAATAACACTTTATAGGTATTAAAAGTTTTCGTCTTCTCCCACACTCATAAAATCTGTATTTACCTAAGGCGGAAAAAATAAATAACGTTAGGTAGTTCAATTCATTTAAACTGGTTCAACTAATTCACCAGAAATAAGCGTGACAGCGAAATACTCGTATTTAAATTAAATGGCTGTTATAAATTCGTTTGGGCTAGATTTGTGCACTTCAGTGCGTATGTTTGTTTGAAATGAGACGGAAATATAAAGATCCAATTAAACTAAGTTACGGTGCTGTTGTATGTTATTTATGAGAATACTTTTTAAGAATTATTTCTTGTTTGTAAAGCGAAATTATGTTGTTTCATGTTATGGGGTGATTATAGCTTATAATGGGATATTTCGATTAAAAAAAAATGTTTTTATTTTGGAAAGTTTATGAAAAATAAAGCCTTTTATCCTGAGGATAATGTAATGTAAGTATACATAGGTTTTTATTTGATCGGAGAATTGCAGCGTAATCCCACGACAACATGAGCTCTGCTTAAAAAATATCGAATGTTAAAGCATCTCTGTTAATTATTTGTTTTTATTACATTTTGAAAAAAAAAGTAGGACCTTCATTTTTCCGACTAAAACGCGCTTACGAGCTTCAATCAGAGTCATTAACGTTTCGCATTGTGACTTATGACGGTACATCACGTTTGAATGATCTACGATAGACCGGCGCGGGGGCACGCAGGGGTGCGGGTAGTAGGGGGGGGGGGGGTATGCAACAAAGCTGGCGTATAATTGGTGCGTCGTAGTGGGCCAGCCGCGGGCGAGCATCGTTAGCCTTTCTTTCGTAGACGCGGTTTTGTCCGGAACGGCTGCTTGCTAATTAACTATGAAATTAATTGATGCAGCAAACTTTGCGAGTGAAACTTGAATTAATTGGCACGTCCGGCTTCAGCCTAATTAGGAGCCCGAGGCTTTTCAGTATCGCGCTCATTCAAGCTGTGAAAAACACACAAAAGTGTTGTGAGTAGTGAGCGCGGGAGTTTCTACTCGGATCAAATATGGATGCGGTTTTTTTTTGTGCTGCAGTTTACTCTCCGATTTTAATTATATTGAACTAGCGACCCGCCCTGCCGATACAGGTTATTAAACTATATGTAACTGCATTCCTCTTAATTCATTCTATGTAATGATGAAAACCGCATTGAAATTCGTTGCGTACTTTGAAAGATCTAAGCTTACATACATTCATACAGACGGCGTGGAGTTAAGTTTAAATCTTGCTAAAATTCAAAACTATATCAGTTATTTATTTTGGAGAAAAAAAATTGGTTGCCTGTAAAGTCGGTATACGGGCGAAAGTTTTACGTGACAACGACTTTGAGTGGTAAAATAATTTTAATGTGAATATTCATTCGTATAGTAGGAAGAAGGACGTGTAAACTTGTATGCAGGCGCCTAAGCGAAATAGAAGCGCAAGACATGAACCGGTGTGTATGCCTATCTCTCTCACTCTCTCTCTCTCGCTCTGTCTCTCTCGCTCTTAGGCGGGCTAACTGTGCTCGAGTGGAAGGGACGCGTGCCTTTCACTTTTTATGTCTGTCTCTCTCGCTCTTAGGCGGGCTAACCATGCCCGCGTGCCTCTCACTCGCTCTCATTGTGAGCGCATAACGTGAGCGGAGCGTAACGCAGTTTCTTGAAGTGTCACCCGGCAAACCAATTTATAAGACGTTGTCACGTCAAAAAAACTTCCAGCCTTTTAAAAATAATTAAGTTGTTATAATTATAAATGTGTATCAAAAGAAACTCCTTGCAATAGTAGCGCCATCTGTAGTGTATTTGTGTCAATGTGTTTTTAAATATTATTTGAATAAAGAAGTCAGTCTGTTGGAAGCCATCTTGAAGTTTTATTAGGTTATGGCCCAGACCAGCTTTTTATTAGTTTTTGTCGTGTTTTTAAATAGTGCACAGTTGTGAAAATGGCAGGAAATTACTCAGTGAACGTTCCTAAGTTGAAGGGGCGAGAGAATTATGATGATTGGGCGTTTGCCGTGCAAAATTTTCTTATTCTGGAAGGCGTTGACTTGAGTTCCAGTGCTGTGTTAGATGATTTAAGCGACAAGAAAGCCAAAGCGAAGATAATAATGACAATCGATCCATCTCTTTACGTTCATATAAAGACCGAAAAGACAGTACAAGATTTGTGGCAAAAATTGAAGTCATTGTTTGACGACTCTGTTTATACACGCAAGATCAGTTTGCTACGAAATCTTATTTCTATTCGTCTAGAAACTTGTGAGTCCATGACTAGTTACGTCACACAAGTCGTGGAAACAGCACAGAAGCTGAAAGGTACTGGTTTCGAGATAAATGACGAGTGGGTCGGTTCCCTACTTTTGGCAGGCCTTACAGAAAAATTTAGCCCAATGATCATGGCCATTGAGCATTCAGGGATGGCCCTAAGTGCAGATGCTATTAAAACAAAGCTATTGGACATGAGTACCGATTTCGAAGTGAAATCAGAGGGTGCATTCATCGCTAAACATCATAAACGATTTGGAGGTAACATCACGATAACGAAACGCAGCGTCAAGCGTCGACGTCGGGCGGCAAAACGTCAAAAGTTATTCGTTGTTACAAATGTAAGGAAGTCGGTCATTACAAAAACCAATGTACCTCAGAAAAAGAAAAAACTAAGATGAATGCATTCAGCGCAGTTTTTCTAACGAGTGATTTCAGTCAAGACGACTGGTACGTGGACTCGGGCGCGAGTACTCATTTAGTTTCGGACAAAAGCCGGTTGACAAACATTTCGTATGAACCGAAAACAAAAGAAATTGTAGTGGCTAATCGAACAACCGTTCAGGTCGTATGTTCGGGAGACTTGCAAATTACAACTGCAGTTGGAAACAAGCAGTATGAAGTAAACGTAAACAATGTTTTGTACGTTCCTAACCTCACCACGAATTTGCTATCAGTGAGCAGAATCATCGCCAGTGGAAACAAGGTCACATTCAATGACCTCGGATGTTTCATTTACAACTCGCAGAATGAATGCATTGGTGAAGCACGGTTAGAAAACGAGGTTTACAAGTTAAACATTGTGAAGTCTCAGCAATTCTTAGCAGCGTCAGTTCAAACTTCAAGCACAACATGGCACAGACGACTAGGTCACATTAACCTAAATGACCTATGTAAGATGAAAAATGGAGCAGTTGAAGGTGTGACATTCCAAGATAAAAGTGGTGAAGTTGACAAGTCCACTTGCACAGTATGCTGCGAGGGGAAACAAACAAGGCTGCCTTTCCCTCTTAGTGCAAGCAAAAGTCAGGAGGTGCTAGAATTGGTCCATACGGACCTGTGTGGACCAATGGAACAAAAATCACTGGGAATGGCTTCATATTTTCTTCTGTTTATCGATGACTATAGCCGAATCTGTTTTGTATATTTCCTAAAGTCAAAACAGGAGACATTCAAGTACTTCAAAGAGTTCAGAAAGTTAGTCGAGAACCAGCAATCTAAAAAGATAAAGACTTTAAGATCAGACAATGGCGGCGAATTCTGTTCCAATGAAATGGAAAACTATTTAAAGCAATGTGGCATAGTACATCAAAAAACCAATTCATTCACACCTGAACAGAATGGTTTGGCTGAAAGGTACAACAGATCTGCAGTTGAAAAAGCACGTTGTCTCCTTTTTGATGCCAAGTTTGAAAAAAAGTTCTGGGCAGAAGCTGTTAACACAGCTGTTTATTTGAAAAACAGATCGCCAGCAGCAGGACTTGACGGAGATATGACACCATATGAAGCATGGACAGGTAGAAAGCCAAATATTGGTCATTTGCGAATTTTTGGCAGTCCAGTGATGGTCCATGTACCCAAAGAAAAGCGTAAAAAGTGGAGTAAAAAGGCAAAGAAGATGTTCCTTGTTGGCTATTCAGAGAACACCAAAGGTTGTCGCCTGTTTGATCCACAGTCACAAAAGGTCATTGTTGCCAGGGATGTGATAGTTATGGAGGACACCAAAGACACAGCATCCGCAACTGTACTGGTAGAGGATCAACAGCTACCGGAGCCCACAGGAGACAGTGAGTCAGATAGCACAGTTGTAGCAGAAGATAACGAGAGTGATGTGACATATGTTCCTGCTGAAACATCAAGTGAATCTGAAGAAAGTTACTATGAACCTCTCACATCAGCTGATACAAGTGTTATGACACAGTCGCAGAATAATAATCTTCCAGAGAAGCGCATCCGAAAGAAACCAGACTACTATGGTATTTCCAGTATGTGCATAGAAGATGTGACTGGTGAGCAGATTTCATTAAATGAAGCTATAAATGGACCTGAAAAAGTGCAGTGGCAAAGTGCAATGGCAGAAGAAATGAAATCTTTTAGTGACAACGACACTTGGGAGTTAGTGGATAGACAAAAAGATGTTACAGTGGTGAAAAACAAGTGGGTGCTAAAAAAGAAGTATAACAGTGACGGTGAAGTGCGTTATAGAGCCAGGTTAGTTGCGAAGGGTTTTACCCAGAAGAAAGGTATTGACTTTACTGAAACCTTCTCGCCAGTGCTAAGGTATTCCACTCTCAGATTACTTTTTGCTTTAAGTGTTATACTTAATTTTGAAATGAATCACCTCGATGTGCCCACAGCATTCTTGAATGGTTATTTGAGCGAAAATGTTTATACAGAAATACCAGTGTTTTCATTTTTTGAAAATTGTCAAAATAAAGTGTTGAAATTGAAAAGAGCAATTTATGGGCTCAAACAATCTGCCAGGGCCTGGTATACTAGAGTGGAAGATTGTTTGCTTAATTTAGGTTACAGAAAATCTAATTATGAGCCTTGTCTTTTTGTAAAGTGTGATGAGAATGTAAAAATATATATAGCTCTTTTTGTCGATGATTTCTTTGTGTTTTATAACTGTAAGAACTCTTATCTGCAGTTAAAGACGGAACTTACAGATAAATTTAAAATAAAGGACTTGGGGCAGATCAAACAGTGTCTTGGAATGAGAGTTAATGTTAAAAAAGACTGTATTACTGTTGATCAGGAGCAGTTTGTAAATAAAATTTTAGCTAAATTTAATATGACAGATTGTCATAGCTCAGACACCCCCATGGAAGTCAATTTAAAGTTGGATAAAGATGTAAATAATAACTGTGATAAGAAGTACCCCTACCAACAGTTAGTTGGGAGTCTTATGTACTTATCTGTTTTAACAAGGCCAGATATAGCCTATAGTGTTAGTTATCTTAGCCAATATAATAATTGTTTCAAAGAAAATCATTGGAAACACTTAAAAAGGTTGTTGAAGTATCTGCAAAAAACTAAAAGTTATGGTCTTGTATATAAGAGGAAAAGTGATAGTATTTTGCATGGTTTTGTTGATGCAGATTGGGCATCTTGTACTTTAGACAGAAGGTCCTATACTGGATATTGTTTTGTAATGTCAGGTTGTGTGGTCTCTTACGAGTCCAGAAAGCAAAGAACTGTAGCATTGTCTACAACTGAGGCAGAATACATGGCCCTATCTGAAGCCTGTAAAGAGGCTATTTATTTAAACAATTTGCTATGTGATATGTTGCAGGTAAATGAAAGTAAAGCTGTGTGCTTATATAGTGACAGTCAAAGTTCGCTTAGTTTAGCGGCTAATCCGTTATTTCATAAACGCACTAAACATATTGATGTGAGGCATCATTTTGTCCGTGAATGTGTGTTTAATAATAGAGTTAAACTTCAATATGTGTCTACTTGTGAGATGCCTGCTGATTTGCTGACTAAGAGTCTTTGTAAAGAAAAACATTATAAGTTTCTGAGTTTAATGGGTGTTGAGTCCTTATAAAATATGTTTATGTTGAAAGTGTTACAACATAGTTTTGTTTTCTATTTTGTTTGTTACTGGTTTGTTACTGGTTAGTAGTTTATTTTGTTACGAGGGGATGTTATAATTATAAATGTGTATCAAAAGAAACTCCTTGCAATAGTAGCGCCATCTGTAGTGTATTTGTGTCAATGTGTTTTTAAATATTATTTGAATAAAGAAGTCAGTCTGTTGGAAGCCATCTTGAAGTTTTATTATAAGTACCTACCAAATATGCCGATAGACTTCTGGTTCACATTATTTGGTCGTCGTAGAGTAAGATACGCTATTTGCTACATGTTGACTGGTTTAAATTTTTTACTACGCGTGTTTCTAAATCGTAACAGAATGGAAATCTGCAAAATATGGCGTAAATGTAACTTAAAACAAAGCGCTATACACGCTTACAACCATCGGCTCGGGAATCGGACCCGAGGCGAAGGCACCTCCATAATTAACATACATTACGAATTATCGAAAATGACCGCCTCCCATGTCCCTAATTGTATGTTACCATGCCTCATCGGAGGTGTACCTGTAATGAATAGGTTCGTATTTATCAATACTATTATTAGCCTCGAGGATGAATCATGTTTATGGGCCTTATTATGGATAATTAGTTTGGAAAATAAACATTATTCTGATAATTAAACCGACAGGTCGTATTTTCATAGGTAATTTGTAAGATTATATTACAACTTGTAGAAGAAATTGCTTGTTACTGGTTAGTACCTAAGTAGTTAGGTATTTATGAACAGAGTTTGGACTAGACGTGTCATAGATAGAGTCCACTTAATACTGGATCAGACCAAAATTTTCTCTTGAATAAAATAACTTTTGTACGATTTAAACACTCGGCAAACGCGCATGTTTATGTACATACTACTTGACATCTTCTTACGTCTAAAAAGAAGGGACGTTTCGCAAAAACTCAAAAATATTACAAAGATATCATATAGATGGGTATTTTACTACCCATAACATACAATTTGAAATAACATTTATGTTACAATATTATTTTTTAGCATATCACTCGATATTTTGAAATGTGAGCGCGCATCAAAGTGGAATAAGCCTGTTTGGAGACGCTTCGAGTCGGCCGCACAAACTGAAAGATGTATCACGGATGGAACCCCCTATAAATGTAGACGTTATTCTATGATTGTGATTTTTCGCAGCGTATATTTGTTTGGTTATTTTGTTGCGATGGATAAATAAAATCACGTTTGTGTTCGTCCTAATGGTCCTTTGAATGTCGTTTTGTGCACACATTTAATTTTATGATGCAAGTTTTCTTTACATACTTTATTCAATTTGATAAGCTTTACATAGTCTATTTTATTTCATATCGAAACGTCATACAGAGGTATCTAAAATATATACCTAAGTAACAAACGGAATCAGATATGTTCACTCATGGAAGCGCGCCCCTCCATAACAAATTATCGATGAGCAAGAATACATATAGCAAAAGTCGTGCTGTAAAGATGTCTTAGTGCGAATGATGGCACCAACTCCTATTTACTAGAAATGCATTTGTGATATGCAAACATAAATGTTTAATGCAAATGTACGATTTATAAAATGTGGAGCCTGTGTGCCTTCGTGAGCGAACAACTGACTGAGTGTATTAGGTACTTTAATTATTACGGCTTAGACGGTTTTACTTAGGAGAGTCATTGGCAGTGACACAGTTTTGGAGTTTTCGTAGTCATTTTATTGAACTTGTTCAGTTTCCACAGTAATTCCGACTCGGTTCAAGTTTTAGCTGTCACTTTTAGTATGAATCTGACAGCGAGTGAGCCTAAACTAAATCGCATTAAGACGTCATGGTAAGGCCCCTGTTCTTCAGGCATCTTAATATGGAGCGAGAGATTATTTTTATTAGTCCGTAATATTGTCCCACTGCTGGCCAAAGGCCTCTCCCCTAGATTTCCAACACACCCTGTCCGCATTTATGTCTGGCCAATCGCTCGAGAACGTGTCTAGGTCATCCCGCCATCTCCTCGGCCTGCCGCGGCGCCGATAGTCATCCTGGGGCATCCAGCGAGTGGTAACACGTGCCCACCGCTCTGGGTGCATGCGGCAGACGTGGCCGGCCGTCCCATTTCAGCCTGGCGGTTGCTTTGCCTACAATGCAGGTTTTGGAGTGGTAGTGTTTCTGACTCGATCCGTTATTTTGACACGTAAAATGCTGCGCTCCATAGCCCTTTGGCAGCGAAACATATTAGGTAAGCACAAAAAATTGAGCTTTTGAGTGCAACGTAACGGTCAATATTTCTGTTATGTCTCATAGTCCCTCAAAGTGGCCGTTAATGGCGGTAGATGGCAGAATCGCCTTGTTAGTGCACCGAGGGTCCATTGTTGCGTTGAAGTCCTTGATCGTAGCGATAACGCTGTCGCTTCTGTAGCACTCTGCAGATGGATGCTTATTGGGGAGGCGGTGTTGCGGCATAGTGGGTTTGTTTAGTGGCTATTACATAGACCAGATAAAATCGTTTCTTGAGATTATAATGCGACAGTTTTAAAATGATCTTTGGATCTGTCTTGCTGTTTGGCTCACTCTTATGGGTATAATACTTGAATCGGCCGATCGTACCCGAAACCCGAAGTCGTTCTAGGAGCTCATGGACTGTAATAAATTGTACGTTTTCTTTTTCATTTCCGAATATCAAAACTATGTGTTGAGTGGAATCGTTGCACAACTGCCATTTTTGTACAAAACTTACATTGTTATTATTTACGACAATAAACTATATTTCGTCATTACTAATAAATATAAGTCATTGTAGTTACTGCTGTACTCATAAGGCAGTCGGCTAGTACGTGGGTACAGTCAGCATCAGAATTGATACACAGTTGAAGCGCTTAAAAATATCTGTACACCCTCTTATTATCTTGGTTATAATGTCTTGTGTACGGTCTTTTTGATTCTTACTGTTGTTCTGTTCTGATGCTTACTGTACACCTCATATTTAGTAAGTAGTATGTTTACGTACTAAGGAAGATTTGAAAAGTTAACTGGCATTTCTTAGTGCGGCAGCACCTAAGTCTGAATCTACTAATTATTTACACTAATGCATAGATACAATTGAAATGCTTCTGACTGCCACATAAGAGCCCTAAAACAACGCAAACGTCATTATTATTGCACCGTCCCACCAACGTTTGGGCACGAAGTAGCAGAGCAACTTAATAGTTCACATTCGCCCTTGTGCCAACAACCTGTACTAATTTATGCAAACGAGTTCGCATCATAACCATAGACGGGGCGGAGTTGGATGCTTTTCTTTCCAACTAATTATAAGGACGGTTGGGAATTCAAATCTCTGTATACGTTACCCTTTTGTTGAAGTTGGAATATCGATTGCAAAACGCTGACGTACCGAGACGATTGCTGTGGAGCTTCGTCATCCTCAGATGCTAGAGATGATGATGTTGCAATTAGCAATGCAAAACATAGGTTTACTTTTTTATTAGTAACTAGGTAGTAACACTTAAGTTCCTGTTGGAAAAGGAGAGAAGACACTCGATCTCTCTCTTGCTCTGTAATGGCTGTCGAAGGATGGTTTTATATTTTTCAATAAAAGAAAGTTTTCTAAATAGTGTTAATTTCTCTTTAAATCCCTGTACCTTTTAATCTAAAAACTTGACTTCCGTTTTGACTGAAATATAACTAATTTCTAAACGATACTGAAAATTAGAACACATAGAAAAATCCGAAAAGTAAAGCTATGGCCGGGAATCGAACCCGGGTCCTCGTCATTCCGTGATGCGTGCCATACCTCTACACCACCCATAGCAGGTAAAATAACTAATCCATTAGGTAAAATATAACTAATCTAAAGCAAAGGCTTATTAATTCAATTTGCATTTTTTTTATTTAAGACAGATGAAATGTCATTACACATAACTGAACTCCTAATTAACTAACCAAACTAATCCAACCTGTAGCCTGAAAGATTCAAAAGAAAGAAAATACACCTTGTATATATATACAAACATACATAAATCACGTCTGAAAGATTAACACTGGATTTAAACAAATTACAACACATTTGACGACACTCCGATTTGTCAGTCGCAACCAAAACAACATTAACAGTCGAACAATGAGCCATTAGAGAAGTAGTAGAAATTTTCCGGTTATTTTCGATTCACACCGATTGTTACGTGGAGCCGTAACGCGACGTCGAGTGGGGTCCACGGCCTGTGCCGTCACAGAATAGTATATGTATTTATGGTATATTTGTGGTTTATTTACGGCCTTTATTATGTGCGTGATTTATTAGGTGTCGCGAGCGCCCGACTCCAATTAGCAAGCCTTTAACATTTTTTAATAGCAGCCCGTCGATGTTAACTCGTGTATTCGTCCGGCGAGATAACGATGGTGTTAAATTAATTTAATTAACGTAGTTTATTTATGGATTGTTTTTTAACCGCGAATACGTTATTTATACTTCAAAAGAGTTAATCTTCCAGTCCTAGTAGGACAGGTGCATTTTACTTAGTGAAATTGATGTTTATTGTCATAAATTTGTATGAATAAAGTGACGCGAGCTGCGCCGGCGCCGGGGCCGCGGGCGCGCGTAAATCACGTGCAACCGCTTATTAAGTTGTTATGGCGGCCATGTTGGGCCCACGCGTGCGCTCGCGCGTCCACGCCCGCGTCCGCGTCGTGGCCCTACAAATACAACTCTATCCTCCTGGCAAACCCTGGGAAATAAACGTTGAATAGCGCAATAACATTTTACACAACTGTGCTCTAGCCATAGCCACTTCCCGCTGTTTGCATGGTTCTTAGAAGTAACTAAAGTTGTCTCTTCTCTTGAAATAAATGGTTGAAAGACCAAGTCAAAATGGTTTCTTTACAATTTACAAGACGGTACGATCGTCCTTAGTTACTTGACGACTATATAATGTTTAGACATGGAAATAAATTTTAGCAAGTAGATTACATATATTTTGCTATCAAGGTTTTTACTTTCATCACAATAGAACTTTAATACAGAGAAAACCAATTTTCTTGACATAAATAGCAGATTTTAATCTACCCCGGCGTTGCTATATACGTATAAAATAGTATGATATAAAATCTTTGTTTTACGCAAACGCAAGGCATTAGTTGACTTTCAACATAATTGCCTCATACTTTGTTAAAGTCAAGAGGTAATTAATTATTCAGATCCAATTAATAACCTAGTGCGGTGAAGTCCTAACCTGTTTTCTAAATGTGGCCGCGATTCCAATGACAAATGTACGATTTTTATCAACGTTACAAGATTTATTAATGTTATGTTACGCAACGTCCTGTGGCTTTATATTTTTGCTTTTAATTTTAACGGTCAATTATACCACATTATGTGTTTCATTAAGATTAGAATGAATTATTAGTTCGAATGTGAAATTAGAAGTAGAAATCGAGATTGATTTTAAATTGATGTGTGTGGGAATGATACTGATATTGGGTCTTTTTTTATTACGATTATACTAAGAATAAGAATGTTATATTAGCTGAATATATTACACGTGCTGATTTTGCGATACCAATTTTCAGTGAAGCCAGTTACAGACACATAACATAACAAACCTTACACGCAATTAATATTAGAAAGCATAACGTTTTTAAATGTCCAAACAACTTAGCCAACTTTCGACTTAGCCGTTTAGCACAGAACGCAAAGTTGCTTCGCGACCCGGCAACCCTTTACCATTTTAGTTGGAGTGTCGGTATTGTGCAAGAGCAATATCTGTGAAAGTTGTGTTCCTTTGTATAGACTATAGAGGCAGACAACAATGAGCCATTTCAAATTAGCTATCGATTTATCTGCGAATGGTTTTGGCGGCACTTCGGGCGTTTCCCGGGAGGTATGCAGCGCAAAAAGATGCATTCTTGAATTTGATGCGAGGCATTACTAAATGGTTGCGGGCGATACAACAATGTCGGGATGTGTGAGTTATGGCCGATGTCTTGGCCTTTTTTTCACTTCGTTTGACACACTGCAGTGTAGTCTACCGAGGAATTCATTTACCACCTTTAAAGTTGGTTCATCGTCATTTTTACGGGTTTAATCAACAAAAACTATTTTCAGTTGTATATAAGTATGTAGTTTTAACTCTTCCGAATATGTGTTTATATATTTAAAAAAATGTTTATTTGATAAACGAAACATTATTTTCGTAACATCCTATCACACGTCCATCTCTAACGAACTCAAAAATATGACGCGAATCAAACGACGCTTTTGAATATTTTAAGTGGCTGTCCGATGTAAACCCTTAGCTGCTAACGACGGATATCGTCCCTACTAAATAATTTGCTGCTAGGAACCAATCATGTAAAATAATTACCGCTTCGTATGGTCATCGTTATAACAAGTTGTTATTAGTAAACATAATTATATTGCATATTACTTTTGGTTAACTACTTGGTCAAGCAATCAACTTGTTCGTCCACAAATGAAATTAACACTGCCATTTTAGTGGGTAAAATGCATTTGCTAGCTTCTCCAGAAATGCTGAAATGTAAACATTGTCGTAGAGACGCACCAGAGTTAATTATTTAAAAGCTGCCATCCCCCTTACGAGCGCCTGTACTCCGACCGTCATCGGTTAAAGGACCTCGTTGATTACGTCCATCATGCTAATATAATTATCATTACCACAACAAGGTTAGTCATTACGCGCTCCCTTGACGACATTACGTAGGGTTTTTTCACGAATTAGTCAGGAAATATTAATTAAAAAAATAAAACGCTCCCTCTTTCGCTATTCATTCCGTGTCTACTCGACTTCACAACAAGCAAAAGAGTTGACCTGAGACTTTTGATTTAACATAGGTAGGTATGCAGCTGTATTTCAAGGTTATAAACTTATTTCTAGTACAAAAATCTGTACGTGTATACCTAGCTGTAACCACGTCTAAACCCTAGTAGAACCCAACTATGTATAAGAATACCTCGTTCATCTGTGAGTTTTAATAAAGCGAAAAGTTTGTTTCATAAAGCAATATTTGTTTCTGCGCTCATTTCGGTGCTTCCACGTAGCGGCCAAGGGCGCGGTGTGCCGCCTGCTTTGCACGTCATCATTTCCTCGAAAGTAATTCAAATGGAATCGTGTGCGCCGTTATTAAATATTTCATAACTTACCCCCCCGGCCCCTGTCTCACGGCCCCGCTCGGCGACCGCATATTAAAGTCATAAAAAAGGGTTGTTTGATCTATCCCCTAAAACAATTTACATATCTCCGCTCAGCCCGCCGCTAAATTATTTAATTAAGAGAGGCATAAGTTTTTATTATTTTAATATGTCGGTCATAAAATTGTGTTAATAGAACAATGCTTCTCCCGAGGGCTGAAATACGGCGCCTGAAAAAGGTGGGATTATGCGTCGGGATTGAATACACTTGGTTATTAACGAGTCGAAACGTCATTACCGAATTTAAGAGTAAAAACGTTAACAAAGCGATGTTGTTCTCATTAAAATTTCAAAGTTTAATGATAATCTTCATCTTAAGAATAGGCGGGGAAACTTAGCGTTTTAATCTCGTTAGCTCGAAGAGCGTTTATTACTTTCGCCTTTACACTTTACGTCTTAATTTGAATATTTGTTATTAAAATATGTATAAGGGCTATGTGAGCCGCTTGGACAATGTTTATCTTGTGCGTTTGCGAGTGTTATGCGGAGGCTGCGGAGTTATAGTCGGGTGCGCAGTAAACCGTGGGCAGTAAAAAGTGGACACGTGGCGGAATGCCCAGCGTTGGTATGTTAAGCAGGCTGTAATGAAAACGACGATGGACTCTGCGCGATTTCGCTGCGATCCTGTAAAGTGATGCGCTCACATGAGAAAGGTGCGAGTGCTAGCGGCGGGAATAAATCTAGCTATAGGTACACAGGTACTTACAATGAAAAGTCTGCAATAGGTAAGTACGCATCTGTCACGCAAAAGTGACACATGATTATTATGAGGCCTTAAACTTGAATAATTTTTAATCTGCTTTTTTTTTGTCTTTAATTCATGATTTAGATTAGATTTAGATTTATTTATTCGTCAACAAAAATTACATTATATAAAAACATGCATGTCATAAATATAAGTATTTCTGTTGAGATCGTCAAAAATTAATAATAATAAGAGTATAATAAATTATAAACACTGATTCAGTATGAATGGAAATAATAATAACTACATATTAAGTTATTCTGAATCTAAATTATCTAGGTACTACATAAAAAGATGAAATTACATAGTAACAAGACTAAATTGTTATTGTTTTTTTTGGTGTTGTTATTTGTTTCAATTGTTATATGTGGTGTTCAATAAAGAGTTATTGTATTCTAAATTAGATTTTTTTTAAATAATTTTAACGTCACCTTTAAACCGCAAAATTTTCATTAAAACTCTTGTCAAACATGGTGCAGAATTGGTCAACTTACCTACCATATGCGTCATAATATCACGATTAAAAGCCCTTAGGGACCACATAAATTAAGCGAAAAAAACGTCAAGCGTTTTCCCAATGCGTCGCTAGATTATACATAATAAGAATTCTCGTTTAATAAGATAATAAAAGTTCATCACAATTAATTATAGTAACACACGCACATTTTAAAACTTTCATTCAATTTCTGTGAAATAATCGTAAAAAAACACCAAAAATGCGACGTTGTCAGCTAAGTAGGAATAAACATCCACAACTGGGCTGCCAGCCTGCCACATAAGTCCACACGTCGCACCGTAGTGCAGCGAGCGGGCATGCCGGTCAGTCCGCAGGGTTGTTTTTACCCCAGGTTAATGAGAGCATTTTTATGTCCTCTCACAATGAGGAATGCAAATTCGGCGGTTACCAGCGCGTTACGGCGACCATTGTTTTAATGCCGCTTTATACCCTTGGACGTTGGCTTAAATTCATTAACCCTCCACTATGGGTATGCGCAAGACATTAGGACAGAGGTTATGGTTTGTTTATTTTTGAGGAAAAATGTTTGTTTCTTTTGGAATTTTGTTTCGTTAAAGATGTCAGGATCTCGTTTCGAACAAGTGGAACAACGAAGAGAGTAGGTATATATGGGCGATTCGATATGAGTACCTAACTTATCTATTTCTAGTTTCTAGTAGCCATTATTGCATGGGTAGATAGGTATTGATAATATCATAACATTGTGATTTAGTAAGTTTTGATATTATCGAAAATGTGTTATTTGTCAAAGCATCAAAAAGAAACGGAAAAAATAATTCCTTGATTAAATAACTAAATTTCGCGACCATAATCTTGTTTAAAAAAAGATGACTGGAAATAAAAAACGTGTCCATCAAAAAGATAACTTGGTGTTCAAGAAAACATTTCGTCGGTAAAAAGGAGACGAATACCTGAAAATACCTGTACCGAATTGCAAAATACGGATCGAACGTGAATGGAACTTTTCATATCGATTTAACTTCCAGTGTTTAAAGCTCAATAGGCATATTTTCGGCTGCCGGCTTAAATGGAAACCGATTAAGTGAGAGCGAAAGTTAATCCTGGGGAAGGGCTGTCAACGTGGCTGGCGGCAGTCTTTTGTTTTTCGTCTTTCGGTGAACGGCTAGTGGCGGGATTAGTCGATGTCCGCTTTAGCGACGTGTTGCGCGAAAATTTCCTTTTTTTTTGTTGGGAGTCCAAAGGGAAGTTAATTAAATTTGACTTATGTGCCAGTTACTTAGTACCTTGCATTTTATGACATTTAGTCCCTATCTGTGTATTTCAGAAAATGATAATTTTCTGATTAACACATTTCTCATTTCGATACTTACAAGTTTTGCAAGAAATAATAAACATTCTGTAACGTTTTTAAACTGATATCTCAATGACTGTTTTGGTTTCTGCTGTACAAGAGATCTGTTTTCGAAATTAATAGCAAACAGAAAATAGGTAGTAAAAAGACTACGAGTTCTAACACGCTAAATTATTTTATCGTAATCAATTATCGGGTTAAGGATGCAACAGTTGAAGGAATCTATGTCATATATTTGGGAAACACGCACGGGTTTCCTATTGCTTCGTCCTTTACTAAAATAGGGAAAACAAGAGGGAGGGTTCGATTGAGCCGAACTGGAATCCAATAGCAGACGACACAAACCAGCCAAATTGCGAAGCTGCCGAATGAAGCATGTTTTCATCCCATTTTTTTCTCGACAACGAATATTGTAAATGGGAACGTGCAATTTGTTTCATTCACTCGGAGTGATTGCTTATGATGTGATTGTTAACTGTATTTTACGGGCTTTTCATACGAAATTTTATTTTGTATGGAATTTGTATGGTGTGTTGATTGATAAATTCTTCGGATAGCTATGACGCTCAAGTAAAAATATGTTCTTAGCTCTTACAGGATATCACGGAAACTTACATAGCAAACTTAAAATTAATTATAATTACATAAATATAAAGTAATTAGTAAGTCAGTTAATAAACAAAAGGTAACAACCAATAATTACATATCGCTTCCAATTTATCCCCAAAAGTGAAACAAAAGACAACGTCCCGTCATCAAAGACCACGAAATATCAGCGGCAACTTTTCCACGTAGCGCCAGGAGCCCGGAGGCAGGTTCAATTACTCTGCCGCGTCGCACCGCCAATAATTGGCACCAGCCCCGACAAAGCGCCCACAATGGTCTGATTAATTTTCCAACTACACCCGAATTCTAACTAGCAAACATGCCCGAAACTGCAGGGATAATTACCCGGTGTGCTCTGTGCACTTGTGCCAGGTTTTTGTCTTCTATATCCCGATTGGAATTGATTTCGGGGCTGTTGGGTGTTTTGATGTTTGCGTCCGCATTTCGGCGGGATATGGGAACGCAGCGTGAACTCCGCATAGTGATTTATTGGGCGAATAAGCTTGTATGTCTTTCAGCAATGTTTTATTAAAATCTAAACAACATTCTGCTAGAGAAATTAAGGTTTTCATTTAGATACCTACTAAAGAAAAACAGAAGAAGTTGCGCGTAATAAAGTTTGTGTTTATTAATTTTAATTCAAGTATTGAATTAAAAAGACGCGTTTTAATAATCTTTAAAGCTACGGCTGTATTGTTCAGGAATATAATCGACTTGCATCGTTAATTGAATATGCAATTATCAGATATTGTGCCGACGCCGAGAGCTAAAGGAAATTAAACGTCATTCGGCCACTTTCTTCCACAATACCGAAGCAGACAAGGATCGTAATGAAGCTGGCTGGACAACTTTCTAGTCAGCGAATTAGTAGGTACGTAGTATCGGTGAATGTGAGAAATGCAACTGTCAAATTAGATTATTAGGTTACAATGCAAACGTATGTAGGTATACCTCCAAATTGGCATTGCCATCACTTCGTGGGACTTCAGTAGGTAGGAAGAGGAGAAGACTTTAACCACCTCTACTCCAAAAAAATTACAATTACTTACAATAATATACCTTTATGGGTTGTTAGTTGTAATATTATAGCAAGCTGGACGCCAATCACTTGGTCACCAGATTGACAAAGGCCGCATAGGCGTCTAGTCGGCGCTCCAGGAAATTACGTTCACACCGCTGTCGCCTGTTCCCACGTTGCATACATATAGGTAGTTTTAATCATAACAATGAACTAAAACCAATTACCCTCTAATCTGTGACCACACGTAGAACCCAAATATCTTCGACGAAGGTAAGATTTACATAAATACTACCACTTCTTACTGTAAATAAAAATTATTTATTACTTTTATTTTTCAGCAATATAATTTGCTTGTAACTATTTGTTTGCGGTGGTTTATGATTTCACAAATTAAATAAGTATTAACTATTTTAACAAAACTGTAACTGTAACTTTTTAACTGTAGTTCTTTGTCAGTATCATACAATAGAGCCGTCAACAGATATTTATATGTGCTGTGTATATATTTGTGCTGTTGAGTTACTAAAAAAGCTTCAGTACACTTTCTCGCTTCATTCGTTAAAATATAAACTTACCTTTAAAATTGATGGTATTCCGTACAACAGCATTCATTATAATGCAACTCAAATGCATCCCAGCATCTTTAACGGCCGCTTAATTAAAGCCGAGTGGAATCGCAACAGAAAACAGCGCTCACTCAAACTCCATTAGCTGAGTGAATGACGCGGCTGTCCGCGCGTTTAATTTCCTGACGACGCCGCCGCGTTTGTTCAAGTCTCACTCGAAGAACGCTTTCATGCCGCTAGTTTTTAAGTCTTTTGAATCTAGTGTATGGACATTGGACATAAACAAGTATACATACATAGGTTCCTTGTCGTGTAGAAATGGGTGCTGAGACTGTCGATACATTTGACGTAGGTAGAGTCACTATTGCAACAGGTCATCCGGGGTAGACTATAGAACATTGAAATAAAACAGCACTCTCTCTCTCGTTTTTAAAAAAAATCTATTAAAATTGGAGGCGTGAGAATAAGTATTTAAAATAGAAACATATTGTTTTTTCACACAAATAACACTGGCAGCTGTGTTTTTTTTATTCTTCCGTAAAAGACGTTAGGTACCGACTTTTTTGCTATTGTTAAACCTTAATTGCCACCAAAATAGTGCAAGTGTTAGCGTGCGTAGTATCGGTCGGATCTAGCGCGTGCTAGCGCGGCGTGCAACTGCAGCGTGCAGCGTGCCCGCGCGCCAATTAGGCGCTCTCCACACCGCCGGCTAATGGCCCATTAACACTCGCTTTACACTCGCGGTCATCGCGCCTCCATCTATTCGCTAGCCCAACACGACACCCCCTGCCTCCCCCGCCCCAACCGCGCAAAGGGCCACAGAGGGGCTCAACGGGTAATCGTCGCGTAACGTAACTATCGGTCGAATCGCCGTGTATGGATATTGGGCGGTTAATGTCGAATTAACTCGCGTTAATGTGAGCATTTAAGTGGGTAAGTGTGTCGTTTCAGTTTCAGCGGTCGGAATTCGGCATGGTGATGCTACGTTTCGTTTCATTTCTTCTTGAGATCTCTTAGTCACATTTTTTGCAAAAAATTAATTAATAAATCAGCGATCGAAACTGGCAATTAGGTTATATCCGATAAAGCATCAATGTCTTTCAGTAAATTGGTCAGCGTCGATAGTCTCAGCGGATTTGTGGAAGGATGCCAATTAAATACGAAAACCTCTAATCAATATGTCGAATACTCGGAAACGTTCAAATTAAAGCAGAAATAGAAAGGCTTGGAGCGTTAGTCTAGGTTTGAGCACGCGAGCGAGCGATGCCCTGCGATCGGGCCGCGTTCGCGTTAATTAATTGGGTATTTTCACACGTCAGCGGCGGGATCTGGCCAAATAGATCGGTGCGCGGGCCCTTAATTAGCTATATCTTAGCTGCGATCGCGGCGCCCGCGCAGCCCGCCACGCCAATTTGGCGCTAGTCTCGCTCCCGCCCCGGAGATAAGGCAACTAGGATGCTCTGTAATAACCTCATTATGAAATAAAACGCGCTCATACACTTTGTTTGATATTAGGATAAGTTTTTTTTCTTTTTGACGCAAATATTCCCTAGCTATTTTCATTCTGCGCTAGGAGTTATTGTTGAACTAAGCAAGAAATAAACTTACCAGTTTCAATTCATCGACAAATGCGCAAGAATCTTTGTATTTGAATCCTTTTAAGGTATTACAAAATACGTGTTCTACGCACGGTCATGGTGCTGAGAGGGGTTTTTACTCTTTTAACACTGTCAATCAGTAATTGTATTAACAATTACTCGTGGTATTAATTGTTATTAGTGCTGCGCATGGTGGTATCGATACGGGTCGATCGCATGATTAGATTCGTTCGCCGCTCGGCGCTCGTCTCGCGGCTCGTCGCGAGCCGATTGATGGCCGTCAGAAAACAATTACCTTTTTGTCGGCATCGCGAACACCGCTAATTACAATAAGTGATAATTGACTTTTTTAATTACATCGCCCATTGAGGCGTCCATCATCCCGGCTAATAGTTACCAGTCAGTGCAGTTAATTAATCCAGTGGAATGTTCATAGTTTCAATCGCGGAATTTCAATTTAAAACTCCTTTAGAGCGTCTTCAAAACCATTCAGAAAACTTACATTGTTATATTAAGAGCAGATTAACGCTTTAAGTTCAGCGGTGTTGGTATGTTGGTTTTGGTTGAATTTCTCAGAAAAACGTTTATTTAGCTCGAGATTCTTAATCGCTCCTAACGCATTAAAGTCTTTGAGATAGTTATCAAAAGGATTTATCTTACCGATGGAGTTAAATTGTAAACTATAACGAGCTTGTGACTTTTGTTGAATATAGATCGACTATTTTAAAGTACTGCGGAAGCATTTTTAACGAGCTTAACGAGCTAGATGCCCAAAGCGGAGGACTTAACAAATTAAACAAGTAAACAGTGCGAGCTGGTTGAAGAAAATATTTACGTACACAATGCCCCTTCATCGAGTTGTAACAACCTGTTTTGGTACTTTGTGTAGATACATGAGTACCTACGCGTTGCATTCCTTTCATAAAATACACGCTAAGAGTGGTACGGTGGGTAGAATAGTGTGCGATTGTGAATCAGAGTTCATTGCTTTGGGTTGAGGTGGGAGCGTGCGGCGCCGGGTGTACGCGAGATGTGCGGGGTACCGCACGGTCCGCGGGCGGCCCGCGACCCGCCCCGTGAGAAACGAATGTTCCCGGCCTCTAATTACGTTTTATGCGATATCGCCATTTAATTAGCAACATGTTTTCCATTCCGAAACATTAATTAATATTTTCATCAGAGTTCTCCGCATTTAACTGTGCTTTTATTACTCGCTCGAGATTTTAATAAAGATTCTCGACCACCCTCCGTGGAAGTGTTATTGTTTTTAAAGTCCTTATTAAGTAAAACGTTTTTTCATTGCTGCATTGTTATGGCGACCCGGTGGAAGTCAAGGATAAAAGAACGAGTACGATTCGAGCTCGTTATTTTGAAATTTGTCGTGTTAAAGTGCTGATAACCTTGACAAAAGCTATAAATAATATACAGCAGTACTTACCTAATACTTAGTTTCTTGAAAATAATTATTAAAAAAACTCCAGATCCGAATGTGGAATATTATACACTAATCAGAGTGTAACAATCTCAATTTTAATCAAATATGCCAACACGATTTTGTAAAAAAAACAACATTGAAATTCACTTGTCTGACTTTTAAGTAGGTAGGTAAGAAGATAAATACTACATATTAATAAAGAAACAGACTTTTAAAAACTAGTTTTCTAACTAAGGTTAAAAAACTCTTACTATATGCCATGCTAAAACGCTTAAGCGCTTGGCGTTTTTGCAGCCATAGGAATAATCACCATCGTTTGTCGCCAACGAGTTAATTTCTCGACAAAGTACAATGTCAGGTGAACATACCCGATAAGGACCACGATTAATTCAAGAGGCATCCACAGCTCGGCAACAAAAGGACTTAAGCGACATAAACTCAAAATTAATACCTAGTAGTTATAAGTGCAACATATGAGTAGATCTATAATCATTATTAATCATTTGCTGTAGTAATTTTGTACCGGGTCCCTTTTTGTCCTATAATTTTCGTTGTTTATACTCGTAAATATTTATCAGTCATCATTTTTCTCATAACACCTGAAATCGTGCATTTTTGACAAATTTTAAAAATAATTGTCATCAAAATGCAGTAGATTAGATTAGGTTTACTATATTTTCAATTGAAAAAAACTAACTGTTTCAGAAATAAAACGCTATAAGTACTAACGAATATTATAACAAAATATAGACCCATTTTTTACATTTATCTTTATTTTTATGTACTAAAATCATAAGAAAACCATAAATGAGGTATTTATTTACATTTAACCTCAATATCGATAAGAATCCGAACATTTCACGTGACACAGTATTGATGTTACTTTCAAACCTGGTACTTATTTAATCCTAACATGGCGGATACGTCCTTTATTTCGCAGCTATCGATACAATTATATCAGATCAATATCCGTTGCACGCAGCGACGACAAATTGGCACGCTCCAGTAATGACACGTGACATCTCTTTTACTGCACTTGCCTCAATATTAATGGACAACAATTTATTTGACATGTGCAATTTTTTATGTTCTTGAGCCGGGTAGCGCTAGACATTGGGTTCGGAACTTGTTTTTATGGAGTACGACATTAAATTTAAGATTAAATTAAAGCACCTTTTTTCGTAACTATCAGGGCCCTATTTCATAAAGCTACAAATTACAATTTACAAGCGGAAGTCTCTATCTAACACATAGCGTCAGAAAGAGACTTCCGCTTGTAAATTGTAGCTAGTAGCTTTATAAATTAGGGCCCTGGCCTTATACTTCAAATTTCGAAGTACCCCTCCAGGTTTTTGATGTAAATACCTACAGCTCTTAAACCAATGGGACGAGAGACTAAATTTTGCATTTCCAAATCTTAAAGTATAGGTGACATACTAAGAAATAATTTTTCGACATTCCCACGGGATATAGGACAAGCTGAAAGGATGACGGCCGGATAGCCTAGTAGTTAGTGGCCTTGACTAAGAAGCTTGAAATCCCACTTGTATGATGAATATGAATGTTTGTGCGCGAGTCATGGATTCCATACAACATCCATAAATACATAACATTTAGATGTGTATTTATCTGCATTTAAGGGGAAGTCGGTGACAAAGTCTTCAATGAATTGTAGTACCTAGTGAATTCTGCTTAAAAATAGAAACAGGCTGAAAGAGAGAGTAGACCCTCTGCCTGGCATTGGTACACCAAATAGGCTACGTAAACAGCAATAAAGTAAAGAAAAGTGTTTTCTGTCGTTACCATTAAAATGACCATCGTGTGGACAACGACTGTATCTCCGTATCTCAAGATCACGACACGTCTTGTTGTCAATGTCGTCTGAAGTTTACATCTTTGGTAAGAGAAAGGCGTTGAAACTAAACATTGGCTCTCCCAATTAAGTGATACTGACCTTTACCTGAACAAACTATTTGACACTGTCGAGAGATATAGCAGTGATCCGAAAGCGAGATTTACATCACATTTATGTACGTATTGCGCACGTAGAGCAGATAGCCTCAACTATTGGTTATTGCCTCTATGATTGCGCATCAATGTGTGATGCAAAGTGCTCACTTGAACAGTGTCGAATACAGTCACATCTGTAAAATAAAAAAGTTAAAACTGCAACAGAGCGTAACACTGTCATAGGTCTATACAGAGCGTAACGGGTGCGTCCCACGAGATATAACTACAAAATATCTAATTTCATAATAATAACGTTCACAAGATATAATGAACGTTAGCTATAACAGCAAAAAGTATAATTTTTTAACGTATAAGGCTTAAATTATATAACGTTATTTTTATATAACTTCAATTTGTATAAGATTTATATGGACTAATTTCTTTTGGCATAACAAACATTTAACCTAACTGAAACAGCTGCAAGACATTGTTTAATTTTCGGCGAGCGAGCGAAGCGAGCGAGCAAGACGGTACGGAGCGGAAGCAACTCGGATAGGTTAGGTTCAAAGGCTAATGCATTAGCCTTTGGTGTTAGTTATTTTTTTTATAACCACCTAGAAAACACCCTAATCACATAGCAAATTCAATAAAAAACTATGCATTATGCTTTTTGATGTTAGCTGTTATGAACATTATATATGCTTTGATCGTTATTTCAATTGATATTATATATAAACAACGTTATACCTTACAAAATTAGATATTTTAAGATTATAATTTTCGTTCATTATATCCAGTAAATGTTATACTAAACGAGTTTATATAAAGTGAGCGTATATATTATGAACATTAGATAATAAGTTGTTATATCTCGTATTACTTACCCGAGCGTAACACTATACGTTAATGTCATAATTGAATGAGTTCATTAATATTAAACAATTTATTTTGTCTCCCCTTTCCACCTGTACGTCCACAATCATGCTAAGCGCGGCCTTTGGGGTATTTTTGCCCTAGGCTCTGTCTACCCTGTATGGGATAAAGACGTGGTTTATATATGTGTGTATGCATTTTTTGCTATCCTTGCCACCTAGCAGCAGAGCTTGCGCTGCTGCGTTCTGGCATGGAGAGTAAGGCACCCGGTGAATTTATTAACACATAAAGTATTCCTTGCCCTCTAGGCTGGCATTCTATCGTTTAGTGTTGCGGGTGTCCATGGGTAGTCTAAGTTCTAAGTAGTAGTCTAAGTGGGTAGTCTAAGTTCAATTGACAACATTTCATATTTCTGAGCCTATAATTTTAATGGTTCTGTGAATTTTGTTTGAAAAGATGAACATTCTGACAGTTTAATTTTTTCGCTAGGGCTTGTATTTAATTTATAATTAATTTATTAATTTGTGCTTATTCTAAAAGGGCGTAACTCTGATACTATCACAGAATACACACTTATCCCTTTGTCTTTTCTCTATAGAAAAAAAAACTGACGTTAATTTCAAATTGTCAATGTCAGGCCCTATTCTCCGATAATCGATTTTCGAGGTTCGCTTCGTGCTGTTCCGCTCATACTAATGGTCATTATCTTGAGAGTGAGAGAGAAGGTATGCAACGAACTTCGATAATAGAATTTCAGAGTTGACCCCCTTGTACTTTGAAGTTATCAAAAATACAAAATTGTGATCGCTTATTTTTTCTCGTGAAAAAAGCAAAGGCGTTTCACCTATTCTGTGGTAGTTTTGGTAAAATTAGGAGATATTTTTAATTATTTTTTATTTTTTATAATAAGCGATATTAAAATTATATAAACATATTACAGTGATCAGGAGGCAAAATGCTTTCGAACCACATATACATTTTCAGGTGTTATAAAAATGAAATGTTGTCAATACTAGGCGATCCACTTGCACATTTTCCGCCCTGTTTTATACTTGTAATAAGAGAATCTTAAGTTTCACTTAGGTATCACAGTAACCATATGCGTGTTTAGTGCACCAAAGTCAATAATAATACCTAGTTAATCTGATTGGATTTAATGTATGATTGGTAGTCATAACATAATAATAATGAAAGTTAATATTTTACTAACGCACTTTTGATCAATAAGTAATTACGTCTTGCCGAGCAAAATGTCCTTATTATAATAATTAAACTAGAGTAGGTATATTCGAAAAGCGTGAGAACGTCCAAAGCTTGTAAGGAAACTAATTACATTGAATGCGGCTGGGCCACGGTTAATTAGAGCCCAGAGTGAACCCTCTTAATTAATACTAGCTTAGCTCAGCCCCTTCGCTCTGTTTTGTTTCAATTTTGAATTCGCCATAAAACATGAATAGGGGCACCTATTGTTAACATTTTAATCAAAATACCAAAGTAAATGTGTAAGGTTTGCATCTCTTTTGAATATAATTATGCTGGAGTTTGAAGGAGCGATAGCAAAACATATTAAAATTTTATATTATTCAGTTAAGTTTGATAGAATATAAACGAACGCATGTCAAAAGTACTTTATCACAAGATATAGGCAGGTATTTAGTAAATGGGAACTTTTTTATTCTTATTTGGATTTCTCAGCACAGGTATCGCTGCTATTCCCGACCCTACTTGTGTTAACTTGAATATTATTATAAAATGTCTTATTTAGAGGTAAGCTTTGATCGAGTAGGTGTTCTGCGTAGGCGCGATAGAAAGATAATGGTCTGTTTATTATAATGTTACACCCATAATTCGGATACGTCTGCATAACCAAACGTATAATTTATCTGTGATGCTAACTAAAGATATTATCATAATATTTATTGTAGATAAATATTTGTTAGCAAAATATATTACCCCAACGTTACAAATTAACCTCTGTTGTGTTAAAAAACTTAGGGCAAGCTTAGAGTTGGCGATAAAATAGTCATATTTTATTATTATAAGAAAAACGGGTCTTAAAGTATTTTTGTAAATACCTCGGCGTTTCGGACGCGACTTTACATCCATGGTGTCGAGAAGACTCTCTTGGGTAATATTTTATGATTTCAAATATGCAATCCGATATGTCGTCTTGTTTGTTTCACATCACAATGCATCTCCTTTTATCGCATGAGGTAGAAAATAAGGCAGCCTCTTTCTTTGCTTTCTACACCCGGGTTAAAGCTGATGTACTAACGACATAAGAACAACACGACAGACAGTAAAATGATAGGGAAAAAATTTTACGCACTTCACGTTTGCAACACAAACAAGGTTGCAATTGTGAATATAAATCCCATTTACGACTCGACTCGTAAATGTTAAATTGTTTTTGTTGCCGGTAATGGCGTATAAACGTGGTATAAGCGCGCTGCAGGCTGTGTGGTGGTGGTATAAGGGCTGTATGAATGTAGCTGTGACCGGAGATCCCGTAATATTGTACCGTGACCGCTGCCCTGTGCTTGACTGGTGTGCTCCGCTTATCCTCATAACCAAAAAAATGCGGTAATTTTCCTATCTTACAGCAGGAGTCATCAATTAGTATCTTCTTAAATAGGTATACATTAAACTTAAAAGCAATAAAGTAATTGCCTAAAGAGAATTTTTTTTTTATAATATGCTTGAAATGACTTATGAATGGGTTGAAGAATAAGATTAATACCCAAGTATTAATCTTATTCTTTAATATACAAAATAGATCGGATTCAGACCGACAGTTAGTGACCCCTGTCTTAAAGCTGCGTTAAGTATCAATTTAGTGCAGTTTATTTGATGTCTCTTTGGGTATATTTAGTACCTAATGGGTAACCATTTATCATGAAATTCCAGAGGTAGGTATTGCAATAATTAACTAATGAATAAAAACGTTGTACTTTTGTAGGGAATACCAACGGTTAATAGGGTTAGCAGTCCTATTTATTAGGAAATAAAAAGTGCGTTGTCATCATTATAAATATACGCATACATATTTATTTCTAAAAGGTAAAGTTGGCCAGCCAGGTGTTTTACCATTTATTTTGTTAGGTTAAGTAAACACTAATCCAATTATGTACACTATTTATTTTTATTGTTGTTTTACAGTAGGTATGGGAAATGTATTCATGTACCAACGTGGAACCCTATCACAATAAGGTAACATATCACTCTAGTTTGAGTAAGGGCAGCCTTTCAATTGCGACAGGGTTCTACGGTGGTATGCGAATAAATTCCCCTCACTGTACGAATATAAAACAATAAAAAATAATGTCCAGTTTATTTTCTTTCGATCACATGCGATAGGTATCAATTACAAAATTTATATGCAAATTTCCACTATTGTGAGTGTCTTTAGCATAAGTGGTTTTATTCCGGTACCAAGCCGAGTGCGCCCGCGCCGAGCGAGGACACGGCTCTTCGATTAACATAAAATCGAGGTGCGTGGGCGCAGCCTCTCGCGTACTTAATGTAATAATGGCTTTCTCTCCGGTATTGTCACAAAAACATGTTTACTCAAACAAATGAGTCTGCATATTCAAAAAAATATTGTTAGGTATGTTGCCATGCTAAGTGACCGCGTATATACATAATGCTTCAACAACTGGAATATTTTATATTAGTTATGTGAGTACCTAATGACTTTACTAAGTAGTTATATAATGAATGAACTTGACAAGTTATCCATAACCAACGAAACGTAACAACGGATGGCGTAGGCAAATACATAAATGAACCTTAGAGTTAATTTTCAAGCAATTAATTCCAAAAACAAATTAGCCATAATGGCTGCAGAGTTCAAGTCCGCTAACCCCGCAACTTAGTCATCTAACTACAGATCTGATGTCGCAAGCCGGTCAAAAATAATTAGCCGGCGCAGGCGCCGACCTCGCGTCGCGGGCCGCGAAGGAAAACCGCACGGGCCGGCATTGACCCGCGTCGCCGCACCGCACTATCATAACCAGCTATTAGTTGTAACGTCTCGCTGTGAAATTATGCCTGTAATCGTAATGAGAATCTAAAAGATGACTGCTGAATATGATGAGTTCAGTTCGCATGTAAGCACATTGAAAAGAATCAGATATGTTAACACCTATCTATTAATGAATCAAGTAAGGTACTTGCAAAAGAAATCCGTCGAAGAATCCCGCGATTTATTTCAATCCACTTCGTGTCTTATGAGCGAAAGCAGAGTTTTACGTTTCTCCGATCGCACAGCGATCGTTAAATACAAATACGTCTTCATAAATTAGTATGGATGGATGCAGGTGTGGTTAATCCGGCTCGCAAAAACTGAAGATGTTTAACTACACGCTAGCTTGCTACGATTTCCATCCGGTCCGCACAACCGATCATTAGTACGTTGGGTCAATTATTCATATCCAATTAGTCGATTCGCAGGATATTGTGTGTCGTAGCTATTATTACCTAAAGTACACTCAGTACGGGAACAGAATTCAAATAATGATCGAAATACTGTTACTCCGGCCTGACATGTCAGATGCCAACTCCAGATGCAAAGCACTGATAACATTCCGGCTCAGGAACCGATCACGAAATTCTTGGCGCGGCCGCTGCAGCAAGTAGAGGCACCAACAGAACGTAATAGACGTCCGTCCGAATACGTGGAATGTTCAGGTAATTGATTGAGGCGCGTCATCCATCGCGCTCGGTCTGCCAATCTAGTCTTTCGGTTGGTTAGTGTGCGGCGCAATGCTGCATTCCGTCGACGGGCGACGTGGCACTGGATGGGGCCTCGTCATCGGCCGATTGGATCGTGACAGAGAATTCGTCGGCCGACCGCCGGTGGAATGCGAGCGGTAATTGATTTGTCCTGCGTAATCGACGGCCTAAACGGGATTGACGGGAATATCGAGAGCGAGACGTTATGCCGCTGCCGCTGCCGGGGACGGGGACGGCGGCCGCGCCGTGCTGCCAGCTGCAGCACGCCACTACTATTTTGCATTTTTCTTAAACTACTTATCTATCATCGTTCACTGATTTTCATTTCTTTTTTAACAATATTTCACTTAACATTTAAAGATTTGCAACCGAAAAGACAAGAAAAGTATAATACAATATTTTGGACATGAAATAAACAACAATGAAACTTTTTTACAAAAGTAGGAACAATATATGTGAATTAACGTAAAAATTTACATTCAAATTTGTAACAGTATCGGGAAACCAGAATCCATTTAATATAAGCTAAAAGCTCGGCGGCTCGATGGTTCATTCAACTGAGAACTTTACCTAAATCGTGACAAATAACTCTCCGCACCATAAACTCGCCTTAGACAGGTACAATATCGATGTGATTGGCGTTATTTATCACTGTAACAACTAATTCTTCCACTAATAACTGATATTACAACTAAACTGCTGGTATAAACCGGTAAACAACTTTCTAACTGAAGCTAACCGTCGACAGACTCCATAAATAGGTGGTTGTGGTGTGGCTATAAATAAAAATAATATTAAACGCAGACGATTGGTCGCACGCGAGCTCAGAACTCGTCCGGTTTAGTTAGCGAAGCCAAATAAAATTAATATTCATAGCCGTTGTATTTATTGGCTTTCAATTAGTTGGTATAATCTTAATGGAGCATTAACATACGCGCTGGCTCACGTCCATCCCTCCCTGGGATACCAGCCTGGACATAACTTTAGTCGGGAAGACCTGTCATAAAGTAACTTTGCAAGCATTGCGTACTTACTAAAATAATTTTAGGTTTATTAACTGCGAAACTCTCTATAAGCCGTAGGTTCGTAACTTTGAATGTTTGAATTGTGTTATTAAGTTCAGTGATCATTCAAAAAGTACTCATTCACAAATTTGAAGATGCTTTCTGACCCCGGAATGACGTGTGCTTGATATTTAAATTGGCCAAAAAAAGGCTATAGAAACGATAATACGAGATATTACGGGCACGAGAGGCATTTCATCTAACTCCTCTAGGTTGGCAACTCATCTGCAATCCCTCCGGGGTCGCGGGTGTCTATGGGCAGTGGTGATCGCTTACCATCAGGTGACCCACTTGCTCGTTTGCCTTCCTATTCACATAAAAAATAAAAAAAAAGATATACCTACCTACCTAATTTTCATAGGTAATTTTTTTAAAGCACGTAGGCCAAATATAAATGATCAGCTATTAGCACAGCTACATGCATTACTTAGCTTACCTTTCTTAATACAAGAATAAGGAAATATATCTATTTGCAGATCAAAATTTTCAAAAAATGGCTCTCTTTCGCGCCGTACCAACTGTGGCAACCCGAGCCGCGGAAGGCTCGCAGGCGATGACCTCCGCCAACCGGTTCCCCCTCCCTCTAACCTCACCAGACGTTTCATTACGTTATTATTATATTAAATGCTATAATACACATTGTAGGCATTAGTCCGTCCATCCCGGAGGGCACCGCCTCAATGCTTTTATTCCAGTCCCATGGATTAACGCTCGATCTTTATGGCTCTCAATGGTGAATTGTTCCTCAGTTCTCAATCGGTTTTATTGCTCCGGTGTTTTTAATGGTTGAGTTATTATAGTCGGAGTCGATTGATAGGTTATGCTTGTTCATTTGCGAAAGAATTATTCGTTTAAATTCCTTTTTGGATGTGTAGAATTTTAATTTAAAATTTTGTTTCGTACACCGATTTTCCTCTTAGCGACGAGTGAAGTCTGTTTTTAATTAATACAAAATGTTGGGTAAAACCATGTGCTACCAATATTGGATACTTTAAAGCCTAATTAAGCGTTAAGTATTTTTTCCTGATTACTAATTAATAATTCTGAGTTATTTCCTACTATGACTGCTAATAGTTAGAAATATAACATAATTAATTTTCACTAATTTGTTAGGTATCCCATATCAAATTTAAGTGTTCAAAAGGGCCATAACTTTTTTATTTAGATTGTTTTTATGAATTGTACCATTCCCTTATTAAGTTGCGCTTGCGCACCCTGAGTACTCCGCGCCGCGTCGAAGGCTGATCCACAGAGTACATAGAATACACAGAAGTAGAGCTGTTGTCATTGTCAGCCAAATATCGATTACAGCGCCTTCAAGCGTTGAAAAGCCAAAACATTCATTCGTATTTATAACCTCTACTCTATGTATTATGCCTATATATGTAGCTCATTAGTAGCGATAAATTTAGTCCTAATATTTCCTCAAGATGTTTCGATTTCATTGCAGGTGGTTGGATTAGTAGATATGACTGAACATCCATGTATAGACCAACCGCTTAACTGAGTCCTCGTTCGCGGGTACAGGGGCGCAGGGTAGGACGACAAAGGGGACCGAGAGCGGTGCGGGCGGGTAGTGCGCCTGCCGCCCGCACCTCTCTCGGCCCCCTTTGTCGCCTACCCCGGCAAGGACACAGTTAAGCGATCGGTCTAAAGTTTTTCATGAAATTTTTAGTGTGGTTAGTAAATGTTACCACACATTGTATTTCGTCAAAAAGATGACGCAATTTTGAATCGAAAATTACGACGACAAATGTTTATAAGAGTGAAATAATCCAGAACGACGTAGTAGGTACCTCTGAGATGAAATCTAATCTAATCTAACTAATATTATAAATGCGAAAGTATGGATGGATGGATGTTTGTTTGTTACTCAATCACGCCAGAAAGGCCCAACGGATTTGGATGAAATTCGGCACATAGATAGAGAAAAGTCTGGAATAGCACATAGGCTACTTTTTATCCCGGAAAATTGCGTAGTTCCCGCGGGATAGCGATAAACGAATTATTTGCAGACAAAATCGGCGGCAACAGCTAGTATTGGAATAAAATCGACAGCAAAATACTCGTTCTCATTAGTGAAAAAACTCGTTAGTGAAACGAAATGTAAAATATCAAAAGTGGCAATTTAGGAAACATATAAGAAAGATCGCAATTACGGTTGCCATGATCACTGAATTTTCTCCATACAGCTCCATCGACAATACACAGTATACGAGTAGTACTTTGCATACTAATTCTTTGAAATCTGTAAAAGAGAAAAACTCTGGGCTGATCGTAGTTTAAGTTGTCATTCAACAGATTCTTCGGCGCTCCCCGCCCGCACTCCGCACCCCACTTTGAATCAAGGGACTACTTACAACTTGCATGTACCGCTTTTTCATCTTAATAACCCTATACAAGGAACGCTCGACAGAGAAGATTTGAGAAGCTTTTGCGTTGGGCACCATAGGTTGAAAAACCTCTGCATTCAATAAATAGGGCTTACTATTGTACTGATACAAGGAATAAACTGAACACTTGCCTCGAAGTCTACGGATGGACTCCTAATATATTACAAGGTATCTAAAAGTCACTTTATGCGATATCAATACTGTGACAAGTGATTTCCGCTTACAAAGCTGTGAGCACTGACTGGTTTAGATTTTGTACGATTGATATTGTGTTAATATTTAAATGAGGTTTTTTTATTCAAAACAAGTATAATGATTTATTTTGTAATTTTTAGATGATTCGAGTCGTTTATTTGATTGGATATCAGTAAATAAACACAATCTTAGACATAATTCTTACTACAGACCTAACCTAAAGCTTTGGTCTGTCTCCAGATTTGGTGCATTCTCTGATGATTCTCTGTAATTTATGCGTCGCACTATTGGAAAAAAGTGCCATTTTAATCAGACAAGAGAGCACAAATGTGAAAAACCACCGTTACAATTTATTTAAATATTTACAATAAAATGCTAATATATTATGTATACTTTTAATTATTGATTATTTACAAACTGGGAAAAAACTACAATTAATTATCTTGTGTTTCAGCTTTCATATATTTTTTTATTAGAAAGAAAACTTCTTAGGAACCCAAGTAATGTGTATGTATTTAAATTATAATAATTCGTGAGTTGATCGGCTCGGCCGGCGGCCTCGCGCGGGATAAAGCACCGGTATCGCGTTACATCGGCCAGCGCACTTGATCATGCCGTTGTCTCCACTCTTTTATTTGTATACTTTGTGCTTTCTTTATTTTTAGCCATACCGCTTTGAATGGCGACCGCACCGACCGCACCGCTTAGCGCTCGCCGCAAACGCCGACCAGAATTAGTTTTACTAGATCCCTCATAACAATTTGCCTGGAACTATATTTAAAATCAATAGCCATTCGCAATAAACGTCTCGCGGTGAGAGCTAACGCGGGCTCTCATATTTTCTTCGGGCAGACATGCCCGGCTCGTCACGACTCACATTACAGTCTATTAAATCCCGGCCGATATCGCCTCGAAGCCTTCAACTCGATGTTTGAAACTTATTAGAGCACTCGTTAGCGTACAGTCGGAGATCACAGATCGAGTTGGCACGTCAAAATATCAGTGGCGGAGCGAGTGGAGTGCGTGCCGGGGCCGCGCTCCGACCGACCAATTTATTCGTCGGGACGTCAGATTTCGAGGGCCTCGTTACGACTAAGCCTCCAATTAGACTTATCCCTAATTAAGAGATGCCAATAAATTACCCTCTATCACGGGCTAACGAAGACGCGCCGCACTAATAACGCTAATTGATTTTGAGTAATGAGCTCGAGTTTTGATGGAGCTGATTGGGACGCGAGGGGGCGCATCGATCGTTGCGGCGCCGATGTGCGGTGCCATTAGCGCCGCTAGTTTGCTACGTAAACCTCGCGCTGCTTAGCCGCGAAACCGGCATCATGTGTCTTTTTTTGTTTCAAATAAAAAGTTGCCTCTCAATTTACATAGGTATACCTACCTATGGAGGAGTAACGTGACTGGCATACTAAAGCAGAAAACGTTCAGCTTAAACCACTCGTACTAGAGATTTGAAATTGTTCGACATACGAGTACCTATTCACTAAGGATCACCATAGAGGTGCATTAAAAAGGAATTTATCGAAATCCACTCGGGGTACGAAACAAGATTTTTTTATTATTCCACGGGGGCAAAGTCACAAGCACAACCTAGATATTTATACCAATATTATACAGAGAAAAAATATAATATTTTTTTTGTTTATCTTACTAATATTATACCTAAATGCGGAAGTACTTAAGTTGTTTGTTTCTTCCGCTTTCACGCCTTAACTACTGAACCGATTACGATGAAATTTTGCATACATCATATTTAGAAGTCCGAAATAAATAATAGGACAATTTCCATCTCAGAAAATTGTATAATTCCCGCGTATTTCTACAGGATCGATTTTAAAAATTCTACATTGTTCCTGAGTAGGTAACATAGGCTACATTTAAGTGATTCTACGTGAACGAAGTCGCGGGCAATAGCTAGTATCATATAATTTTTTCTTCGACCTCAGAACTTTTAACCCTTTGACACGTTTAATAGCGTCCGCCATGTTCAAGGTGACAATCCCTTATTTTAATTGAGAATATTCGTAATTGTGCATTAAATAAATAATACACTTTAAGAGTTAATGAGTAGGAACGTGTCAAGAGGCTGAACAGATACAAGATTTAATTGCAGGTGTTTTAAGACCGCATTGCACTAGAAATCGTTAACCAGAATCTACAAGTATGTAACTAGAGCTATTTCTCTTTAATTGAATTTCATTACCATAGCAAGAGCTTGCGTTTAATTACCGATACGGAACCGCGTAAGTACATCCAGTATGAGATAAATAGCACTTAGTATGCAAATGTATAATGAGCCATCATTATAATTGGCAAAGAACGCACTAATATTAAGTAGATTTTGTTTTTAATATCAAGCGTAATTGAAACAAGTAGCGCCCTCTGTTTGTGCCCACCTACATTATTTTATAAGACTGAATATTTATTATAATAATATATAATATACGGAGTAAATAATACTTGAAGATGCAATTTAATTAATAATAAACAGTTAAATTGCTTCAACGAAATGAATTAGGTACGCGCTCTAATTATGTCCAACAATTAGTTTTACTATGCGAAAGACCCAATACAAGTAGAACTCTATTTGAATTTGATTTTGAATGAACACCTGAATTATTCGTAGACGTATAATCATATAGTTGATTGTCAATTTTGGATAATTACTGTTATTTCTAATAAAATATAGGTACGACCAATTTACAGCCCTGTGTATTTCTAGAAAACCAATTATTTGCAGATGAAACTATTTACTTAAAATGGATTTTATAATGTTAAATGAAATTACTTAGATGAGTATATTTAATGTTACTATTTAAAACTGAAACCTTACGTAGTACCTAATCATATATTCATTGTATTTGATACGATTTGTTTTTTTTTTGTCGTAAATAGATTGAGAAAACTTTAAAGTCATCATTATCTAGCTAGACTATCATGAAGTCATCACCAATAATTATTCCCTATTATTATTATTCAAGATTACAATCCTGTTCTTTGGAGCTGTTGATATAGTTGTCGGTTCAGCGCTAGCATGGCTTGCGGAATTTCTAGATCCTATCACGATGTTGCAGAAAACAGATATCATCAAGAACCTAGCCTTTTCAATACTTTTAAATTTTATTTAATGTTGATGTTAACTATAAATTGACATAAGTTATTTATATCTGATGGTGAGGTGGAGTCACATAATAGGGTAAACCTGATAAGCCATTTGAAACGGTGTGGCATCATGCAAGTATATAAATTTTATTTTTTAATGTTCTTTGAAATAATCCAATGAATACAAATTGACAGAATAATTGTTTGGGCACTAAACATTTTGCGTTATTGAGAATATTCCTTCGCTATTTTATTTATAGAGACAGCAGTGGTACTTATTGCTATGTATCTTTTTTCCCCACAAATGTCCGTACGCGTTTGCGTTAAAGTGTTAAAATACTATTAGATTACTTCATAACCATCGCGTACCGCTAGTGGTGCTGTAAATTTTTCCAAAATAATGAAGTAATTTACAAGAACGCGTTCGAAGTTATTGTGTAAAAAACTCTGAAAGTGGGTGAAATTCGACTCGCATCAAAAGCACCGGGACAGGTGAAACAAAATAAAAAAAACCACGATCTAATTAAATCCCTAAAACATGTTAAATTGGTACTAATAATGAGGTATACTAAACACCTTACACATCATACCTGAACGAGTTCGTAAAATGATCTCTGCTCCGCAGCAGATAGAGTTACAAGTCATTCATTAGTTAAAAATTTGACAGGAGTGTGTAAGAGTCTCTCTTATATTATAACTGATGGGCAGAGCTGCTATCTTTGATGGGTAATAATGAGGCTTCGGGCACACCACTTACGATGCTTACTTATGTATAATGAGCGTGATAGTCGTAACTCATATATAATGCGTTTTAATTGGATAAACTAATGTCAAATGATAAATGACAGTGTCTCCAGTGCCCCGTGGTGAAGGTAGGTGATGTGCCGTACTCGTTTTGTCTTTTGTTTTATGGATGGGTACGGTTTTTTTTACTGTTAGAATTAATAGACAATATAGGCAAGTATTATTAAAAATCAGGCAAGTGCGTGTTGGACTACGCATACCGAAGGATTCCGTCGAAGAAATAGACAGAGCGCGTCTTACTAAGGCGTTTCCATTCTTTAGAGTAACTATAATGACAATTTACTACTTATCGATATCTGCGAAAATAAGATGCACGTTGTTCGAATAAATTTTTGTTTTTAAAAGTATACCTACTTAAACTCATTTCACACTACCACCTCAACTTTTTTCCATATTAATTTAATTTACGACTTACTATTTTTATTACTTATTCGTGGTTATAACAGCCGTACATAGTAGTTATTATATATTTAATTTTTTTTTGTGTTTATCTACTACCTGGTTCAATAGATATATACCGCTCTATGATTTACAGATGAAGTACCTATTAGGTAGGTACGTAACCCATAAGGGCAATATCATCCAAAGTCTGGAAATTAATGAAAGAAAAAAAAAATGAATTCTTCACTAAATCTGTAAATACACATGACGTAGAGCTTCAATTATGTTACCAGTTATGTACATTATTTAACAAAACAAGTCATAAGTTTAGCTGTAGTGAAACAACCTCACATTAAAGTTTCAGACAGAAAAGCGTACAAGAAATTCGTGTAATCGTACCCGTTCCTGTAACGAGGTGCGCTTGTTGTGATTAATTAGTGAGGTGGCTAATTAGCAGCAGAAGTCACCTCATTAGGAAACGTAATTGAAACAAGCAAACCAGACTTTTCCGAGAAAAATCCTCCATTAATTTGCCCACGTTGGAGTCTGAAGCCTTAGTTAGGTCCCGCTTACATTAATTTTTGCTCTTCATCTAGCGTTCCAGAAGAAGTAAGTTCTTGGACAATTTATTACTGCTCTTGTTAGGGGAAACAACTTTTTTACAAATCAATGCGAATGTTTTAAAACTTTCTTAATCGGTCGTAGACATTTTAATATTGGAATACAAACTGACTTTAAACTTTATAGATTCATATAAGGTATTTTAATAAATTAAACACCGTCAATATTAAATTTAATAAATTTATCCGGGTAAATTGGCGGAAAGTATTGTCTAAAAGGAAAATACACGTGATTAATCATGATTCAATACTCGTATAGTGAGTTACATACTACGAGGTAAGGCCATATTGGGACAGGATGAACTAGACAAGCAAAAAGACACGGATATTTTCATACTAAACGGTATAGGTAACAGTGCTTAACAGTATTATATATATTTTGATGACCACAATTATTAAACGTAAGCCAATGCGAAACGATGGCCCAAAATAATCTATGTCTATATTATACAAAGCAAGGTTATTTTTACCGTTTGACCCAATTTTTTTGTGATATTTAATTGTTTGAATTTGTCTCTACCTCTAATAGCAGAATAAGGGTGCGACCACACCGCCGCTTGAAAAACGGTGACGTTACGGAATCGCAACAAAATGTATGAAGAAACGGTGAGAAAACGTGACGCCTACGACACGTCACTGCGTATACGCGGCGGTTTGGTCGCACCCTTACTGATGAAATATGATATTTTGTCGATATATTTTTTTTTGGTGCTCGCAAATGTTTTGGCATGACAGAAACTGGTTCTAAGGTGAAACGAAGTTTGCTGGGTCAGCAAGTAAGAAGTAGATGAAATGTAGAGTAGAAATGATCGTATATGCCAAAACTCAATTGAAGTCATAATAAATTCAATGTTTTTTTTAAATTACGCGAATTATATGTTCTATCTGTAGCCAAGTCAGCACAATAGGTATTGTAATCTTTGGCAATGTCAGCATTGCAGCGGAGTTCGATCCTCCCTGACCCAAAAGTCGCACAAACAAAGGCAACTTGTGCAAGACTCGCTATTTGCAGTGAATGCATTATATGAATGTTAAAGTAATTTACAACTACAATGAATGACTACGGAGATCAATATATTAACTGAAGAGCTAATTGTCATTTTAGCTGACTCCGCACGATCACTGGAAAACTTGCCTGGTTTTTTAAATAAGTTTTTGTAATATCTAGTTGATATTACCATTATTATCATTGCATTTCTGTTTGATTTTCAATAATACATACCTACTAACAAAGAAGCCTGTCATTCTACCAAAACCTTCATTTTCCATTTTATGATTTCTAAAACGCAAATACGCATGACAAACACTTTATTTGATGAATTAGATGTCTTTTTTCAAAAATACTTTCAAGTAGGTATGTACAATTCCAATTAATTAGAAGTTTCAGTATAATTAAATTGACCCTCACAACTTTACAGAACCCTTTGAATACGGAGTTTCGTCACATTTCCAAGTAAAAGTAGTTATCTACAATTGCTAGTTAAGTTTTAAATCTTGTCACTCTTGAACAGTTTTCCAAAAAGGAGGTCCTAATTTTAACGATACCGTTAACCGTGGTGACTTTGGAATTTTGGGGCTACTTTGATCGTTTTAAAATTGCTATTAAATCGATACTTACGATGCAATTGTTATGCCGTCTAGTGTAAGGTTTTTGATAAATAAATAAAAATAAATAAAATAAATATCTTGGGACAATTGACCTAGCCCCAAACTAAGCAAAGCTTGTAATATGGGCACTAGACAACGGATACACATACGTATATAGATAAATACATACTTAAATACATATTAAACATCCAAGACTCGAGAACAAACATTCGTATTTTCATACAAATATCTGCTCCGACCGGGGATCCAACCCGGGACCTCAAGCTTCATAGTCAGGTTCTATAACCACTAGGCCATTCGGTCGTCATAAAATCATGATTTGAAATCTTGCTATTCTTCAAACTCTCATTCAATAAAGCTACATCTGTCTGACATACATTATGCCCTCATACTTCATATGGTTGATGAGTAGTAAGGTATACAGTACCCAGCCATAACGATTGCACATCGGTCTCCTCGGTTGTGTTCCTAGTTTCGGCTTTGTAGAGCGTTGTCTCCCTCTAACTTACGCGACGCAAATTGTCTCTTTCCAAAGACCGAAATGTAATCTGATGTATGGCCGGGTACTGTACTGTAACTGTTTCGTTCGTCAGTATGATACTCCGCCTGAATCAGTCAATTACTTATTAAATAACCTAAAAATAAAATGTTTTTGACAATACACATGTCATATATTTCTATTAAGAGCAGCGAGCAGTGGAGCAACTTTCCTCGAAGGTTAAGAATATGAATAACGCAAGAAAGAGCAAATAGCACAATGGGGTGCAGTTGTAAAGGCGACCCTGCATACCTGTGCGGCCGGTCGAGGGCTGCGGGGATATCGATATAACATAATTTTTTACTATGTAGTAATGTACGTACCTACATTAGAAGTATGTATTACTATTCTGAGAAGAAAAGATAAAACTTTATCTACAGTAATAAGGGAAACCCCGCCGTATCTACTTTCCGCGTTATTTACTTTTCGATAATAATGACAACATTCGATATCTACTAACGCCGTATAAGGACTCGTACCGATTAATCGAATTTAGTCATGCGATTTCGTACACTAAACAGGTTCAGATTTAGAACGGTTCAGAATCAATTTGGCGTAGTCGCCCACTTATCGAGCATTGTTGGACGCGCTTTGTGACGTTTCGACGTTTCGCATCCCTACAGCGCCCGGCGGGGGTTCATGATGATTGATGGCTGGCCGGCTGCGTGAGAAGGAGACGCAGCTATCCAGCCCGGTCCGACCTCTCCCTCTATCGCCCAGCAGGCTCGCTTCGTAATTGAAAGGCAATTACCTGGGCTGTAAATATGACACAGGCGCGTAATTGTAGGAGTGGAGACTGGTCGCAGTGTGAATGCAGCCTTTTAAGATGATATATTAAAATCACGCACACGTCTTCATATTTTTGGTGGCGCTAATTGCCGTCGTTTAATAATGATATATTGAAATTTTAAGCCCCATGATTAACGTACGTATTAAAACAGGTTATGTAAATGATACTCAAAAGTGTCTCCATAAGTAGGGACCTGAAAAATTTACATGCCACTACTCGTATTAGGTTTCCTTCATTGTTTCGAACAATAAAAAAAACACATAGGTAACGTAAAACTAAAATACGTGACGCGACGTAAGCGGTGTCAAATTATGCGCTTACAAGGTTCTTTGCCTTTTGTTCGGTCTAAACAGTTGTAGGTAGCATTTAAATAACAAATGTGAAATAGTTTGTTTTTGGCATAATATTACCGAGAGATTCTAAATACGTGTTGCGTAGGTGGTTCCTAAGCATCAGTACGGTTATCCGTTTGTATCAGGAAATACAATTAAATTTATTGCAAAACTACTAGTAAGGAGCAATCTGATTCTGTTGTTTTAACTTGGACTCTTCTAGGTGGACGGAAATGGCCTCGAAGCATTTCAACTGGTGCATTTTCTGTGCTGCCAAAATCACCGAATATGTCTATAAACTAGAACTTCTTTTATATCTATCTTGCTACAGTGGCGGCCACACACACCTGTCGTAGAGTAGAAAGGTGATTTTTAGAATTTGAAACGCTACTGACGTAAACTTTCTTTTATTTACCTACATTATATTATTATATTTGTTTTTTATTTTAAGTTAGGTAATAGTGTGATTTTCTAGGGCGCCGTACCTAGTCAAAGTATAAATGGAGCTCTATAGTTCTCGCTCTCATGTTTGTCCCTCACCCTCAGTCACAGCCTAAGTTACCAAGACCACCGTTTTTGCCAGATCTTTATAATTGTTCAACGGTGGCTTAGGACCCCAATGTGCGAGTCCGACTCGCCCTTGGCCGATTTGTTATAACACTGAAAATTTACTCGACGTATATTATGACTTCAACCGACGTCACTCTACTCTTTAAAATAGCCGATTTCCATACACATTCATTACGGCGCTGTCTAATAGATCATATACGATATCCGGTTCCGATGTTTTACTTTATGTTGTTAATTGAATTGTAATTTGCATACAAATGGCTGGCACATGTCGGCAGCGCGAGCCAACCGCGTCGTGTCCGTTGCGCCGCCGGCAACCACTACACCTGCCGGTACACCATGGCAATAGGTAATGGCCGCTGTAACACATCGGGCCATGGTAGTGGGCCAGCACGTTGGGCCAAAGTGTAGAGAAAGGCAAGAGAATCGTGCTGATCCACTACTTTGTCCCAATAGTATGTGTAGGTATAGCGGCTATAACCACTAGTAAGGCGTAACTTCTTCCCACTGCAAAGACATGTAACGGAAGGTAAAAAAACTGCGGCACTACGTCACCATCTCCCGCTCTTCCCCTTATACACACAAACCCTAGTACTCCGAGCTTTGGCGCGTCCCGGGACTTTGTCGATTGTAGGCCGCTGAGAGGTTGTGAGTGAGACAGTGTAGAACACACTATCCGGAATTAATTCAGTATGACCAAGACGTGGTCTGGACCAGTCCAGTTGTCATTTGCTATGAGCATTGCAAAGGGGTCTGATGCTATGCAAAGACCGATTCGAAACCTTCGAAGGAAAGTCTCGGGAGTTCAATGAAACAGATCCGAAGTTCCTCCTTATTACAAAGTAACATGTTCAGTGACCGCCTTTTTCAAATTTAAAATAAAAATGGAAGCCGATAATTACAGGCTACAGTCTAAGTGCCACTATTCTTAGGCCGTTTGGCCTTTGAAGCTTTTTATTGCAACGTTTATTATAACGACCGGGAGTCCTCCTGAAAAATAAAATAAAATATAGCGTATTTCTCTAGAAAATAAGTGGAACCATTCCTAATATTATGACAATTGCCTTGTAAAATTACAATTCTATTAAATATGCGAATATTAATTGCAACTTTTAAAACCTATTGCTTTGCCATAGCAGCTGCAACAAATAGATTGCGACTTGTGAGTCTTGTGACATTGAAATAGACTATCCATTAACATGTAAATACAAAATAACACACTATTACGTGTAGTAGTTTTAAAAAAAAAGAAGTAGGTATTACTTGGCGTTTAGATGAACGATACAACAAATACATGGACCCGTGGACCGCACCAGACCTATCTGGGTGACGCCAATACATATACTTGCGTGACAAATTTTTAACAAAAAATTGTTTTTTTGTCAAAGTTAAGTTTTGCTAAAATTTGTTTGCCACGCGACGGTTACGCTTTACAGAAACAAAAACTGTGAAATGTCCGAATCTTAATTATTTAAATACATGTAACCGCCAAAAATGATGAAATGCGCCAATGACACGTATATTCCGTGTCATGTCTGGCCACGCAGATGTCAAAGTGAGCGATAAAGAGCAAAGAACGTTACAATTAAGCATAACAAACGTTTGTGAATAAGGTGATCAGTCTATTATCAGTTGACAAAATCGTTTAGCTGGTATGAACGAAAGGAAACTAGCAGCGAAAGCTGCGGTAGGCGACTAAGAGGCAGGTTTTAATTGATAGTGACGCTGACGAACGCTAAGGCCGGTTCCCTCGCCCCACGGTAAGTTTTTCTCCCACCCTCCGAGCAACAGGTGGTTCAATGAACTGACAAATTTCCTTCAAACAACAATGTAACATCAACTTCTCGTTACAATTGTATTATAACCAAATTATTGTTATCACCTCACTATCTTTCAACGATCGCACAAACAATGCGACATAATTCGCGTTAATCTGAGCCACTTTAACATCAATCCTTCATTAAACGGAGCCCTCAGCACAATCGTTCATTTAGAACGTTCTCACGCCTCATTAAAGTCTTTTTCGTGATTCGGCGACCGCGTCTACCGTTTCCCCGAATACAATGAGCGAGTGATTCGGCGGCGAATAACGAGGGCATTTTGTCGGCCGCCTCTCACGTCCGACGCCTTCCGACGCTCAATGAAAGTTTACCTGCAGCCGTAACGAGCGATTTGTCCCCTGGCACCGACCCCCACCCCCGGGCCCAAATCAAAGCCCATTCACATCTGCATGCCGACACAATGCTGGCAATTAGGCCGCGCCGGGCCCTACAATCGAACGTAATCCGCGTTCGATGATGCCGCGACGCCGCCACGCCATGCGTCTCGTGCACTCCGCGCTAATTCTATGCAATGCAGTTCCTCAACGACTCACTTGGGATAGTTTCTAAGAAGATTTGAGTATCTGATAATCGTCGATGAAATAAACTCTCGACTCGAGAAGCATAAGGTCTGATGTGTGATTTCTTAACTTTTCAGGGGAGCAGAAATAAAATTGATAAATGAATCGGCTTATAATTATTGAATTATTATAGTTAGGATCACGAAACTTTTTGCATCTTTAGAAGATTACTTGTACTTATATTTTCAAATATTTAATTTTCTTTTTGCGGTTTAAATAATATAGATACAACATTTTTTTTATGAAAACAGCGACTAACGACTCTATACTTCATACGTTATGCTATTGAACTGGTTGATGGCATGTTCTATTTGCACTTAACTACTCATATTATTCTCAAAAGTTAACGTTATTACAGGCATAAGGTCTCAAACTTATATACGAATTACTGTATAAAATTAAACAGCTAAAAATATTTGAAGCATTACGTCGTATCTAGTGATACGTACCTATGCTGTATCAACCTGTGCAAAGCAGAAGGCTTTTAGTGACATAACGCCAGTCATGAAGGAAAACAAATTTTGAAGCATAAACCTTGAAGTTGAAATACGCTAAACAAAAAACTTGGAGAAGTCCATGCATAAAGGTGTAAGTCAAAATTAGTCCTGATGCGTCTCTATAATTTCTAAAAGTCGTCAGATCAGACTTTATGCATTTAAATATCTCCTCAACGGAAAGAGATAGAAATACAAGTGTCAGTGTGGTAGACAGAGAAAGAGCGCATTATAACCGTAATTTAAATAAGTCAATTTGGGCTGATTTTCACATCAGACCTTATGCCACTCGAGTCGAGAACTAGGCCCTAGGCACATACTAATTGCATTTTGTAGATCGAATATCTATTCAGTCATCTACATAAACGTTAAAGTTGTCTTGTGTGAGGAGTGATCGTACTTCATGCTTACGAAAATAAAATTAGAAAATTAAGCAAATCTCGTTAAAATTAATACATTTCATTACAAATAAAACGTTTATTATAGTTAATAGCGCATTTAGGTACCAAATTACCGCGTGATGCATGTTCCCTTCGCGTGGCAGGGAGTAGTATAAATAAAATTTGTGAACTAAAATGTCGTCAGGTCGCAGCCGGGTCGCGGCGCGTCAACGCCTCATTGTAAGTAGACAGGGGTCTGGGTCAAGTCAGGCCGGTAAATCTCACCAGTTGGGCTATTACCAGCATTAGGTAAAGGTGTTTCAAGTGCTTCTTAATTAACTGTTAGTGTTGATTGGTTGTTGGAGTGGTCGAGCCGATTGTGACTTTCGGGATGTGCTTACTTATATTAATAGTTCATTGATTTCGTGTTATTGCGTTGTATTGGGAATATTAACGGTTGCATAGCACACATCGTACACAATGTTTATGTTATTTCCACCGTTGGATCCATTTTGATGTATATACATACATATAAATGTTTATGACTTCGTATTTTTGGAGCGATTCGAGTACTTTATCAAATATCTAAATAATTTGGTAAGGGAACATTAAAGATCGATTAGCTGATAGGCTCGCTTAGGTAAGCTCGTGGAAAGTTCACTGCCCTCTCCCGTCCCAAGTACTTACCTATTAAAATTTTTGATGATGAAAAACACGATAAAAAAACTTAAATCAGCTATGCTATAAAACTTCGACTCCATGCTAACATGGCCATAACAGAAATAATAACTAGTCTGGTCTGTAGAGTTCCGTTAATTATCGAACGAGATACTTTAAAATACGCAAATCCACCCACGACCGGAAACATTACGTGACAAACTAGTTCGCGGAACAAAGTGCGGGTAACATTGTCAATTAAAATATGAAAAACGTTGGTGAGATGGAAAGTTATGCGTCGCGGTGCTTGGCACGCGTCCCGCTAGCGTCACCAACTGCGACAATGCATAGCATCAAGTCATGGTGTGGTGCCTAGTGATCGTATCTCTTCTCTCTCTCTTCCTCAACCATAATCGACCCAACCCAATGCTGAGTGTAGGTCTCTTCTAATGCACGCCACTCGTTTCGATCTTGCGGCTTTCGCGTCCAATCCCTCCCTGCCACTTTGACAAGGTCATCGGTCCAACGCATCGGTTGCTTGCCCACATTTCGGTGTCCCACTCTGGGCCTCCGCTCCAGCACCCGTCTACCCCGCCTGTTGTCTCGTCTGCGGCATATATGGCCTACCCACTTCCACTTTCTGCTGGCGATCACATAGGCTATGTCGATCAGTTTTGTTCTCCTCCGGATCTCCGTGTTCCTGATTCGATCTCGGAGAGGAACCGATCGAGTGATCGTATCGCTAAAGCTAAATTTGTCAACTTGTAAATGCGGTTTGTACCACGATTCCATTTTTACAAAACACAATCTACCTGCTAATAAAATCGCTTACCCTAACCTACCCTTACCCTATGAGTCAGTAACTAAAGCCTGTCGCAGATCGAAGAGCATGGAGAAGCATGGAGCAATGAGGGATCATCCTACGGACTAGATACTAACTTCAGTAAGATACCGACAGAGAAAAAGATTGCAAAACTCGTTAGGGTCGTCAAATCGTGATGCAGTCGCCAAAATGCGCGAGCAATCTACAGTACGTAATCCATCGCTGTAAGCCGCTTTTGAGAGGCAATAGGAATATCTACAATTGTTGAACCGCTCCTTCTTAGAGTTGCCATGCCATTTTTGTCACTGTGTGTTACCATTTGTCTGCAAAGTTTTCAGGAACAACTAACTCCATAACCAACGCACTAGCATAACCCTGTTACAGTTTGACAACGCTTTACAAAATAGTTACTATTTTAAGGACAATCAATGAACATCAAACAAGACGTAACCTCTCAGATGTTATTTAGTTAAACATCCTTCTCCGCTTAAACTTGTAAATAGTTCAAATAGAGATGCAGATTATCTGAGACAGCTGACATTTAAATGCATGAATCACACGATACGAGCATGTTTGTTGAATGAATGCGATAGCAACCACGTGGAATGCATGTAAATAGGCTGCCCACGTGCCGCCGCTTGGAAAAATAAACGTTATAGCTTCAATACGTTTATTTTGCCTTAATGGGCTTTTGTGCGACGTAGCCAGTTTTTATTAATGACTCGGTCCATTCAAAAAACCATTAGTGAAGTACAATAATTCGGAATTAACATTTGACAATCGCGCAAATGTAGTGTGGGCTGACATCTCCAGCTCGACTGTGCGTCATTAAGCAGTATTCACACCGTCCGACAATATTCTTCATTTGCGTACCTACCGGGCGGCCGTCATTTGGCGCATTGTGATGGAGACCCGCCCTTAACTGCAGCGGTGCAGTGTGCTTCCGCCTTAATTGTACCCTTGTTTCGTCGCACCTTATGCCGGAATTGAACCAACCTACGGTGTGAAAATGGCGGAACATGTGACATTAACCAGCGTAGTAACATAGTTGTAGAATCAGATGTTAACACACCTGACCATATTTAAATTATTTCCCATACGTTTTAATATTACTTATTAAATTAGGAACCCATTATGCTTAATTTAAATGTTTAATAGACACACCTTCACCTGTCTCTAATCTTAACTGCGTCTATCTGCTTATTAACAGATTCTGAAGAAAAGTGTTCTTATTGCGGCGGCATAAAAGTTATAATCGATTATAATGGAAGCAATCCAATAAAAAGCATAGGGTAACGAACAGGTTGGGGGAGTGCGCGTGTCCACTGCTACATCAAATCAAGATAATGGCGACGGGTTGTTATCTTTCTCGTTGTCATGGTACGTTTGTCAAGTTTTAACAATCGCAAGTAAATAAAAGCGTATAGGGTAAATAATTATTCCCGTTTGTTATCTCATCTCATCAATCATCACTATAAAATTTCAAATAAAGCAATATCAACAGATCAACACAATTTAAGTACTTAAATAAAATATATATACGAAGTATAATACAATACAAGTATTCGTCATCCGAAACCACAAATCAGTTCTGCTGTGTGTGAAGTTACAAAAATAAAAAGCCCAAAAGAAAGGTCTTAAAATTTTTATTCGATCTCTTTTTATGTAAACATTTTAAATGCAGAAATAATATGAAATGACTTTTCTAAGTGTATGTACATATACGACCAATATATTACTACTTAAACTGTCTCCAACTTATTTCTTTGTCTTAAAGGTTGTCTGGTAGAGATCGCCATTAAGCGATAAGACCGCCTATTGTATACTTTGTTCTTTGTTTCTGTATTGTTTTGTACTGATTTGTGGTGTTCAATAAAGAGTATTTGTATTATATTGTATTGTATTATTATGAGTACCCGAAACCGACGAGCATGTATGAAGAGATTGATGAATGTGGATGAAGCGAAAGAGGTATGTCAGGATCGTAGCAAGTGGAACAAAGTAGTCTCTGCCTACCCCTGTGGGAAAGAGGCGTGACGATATGTATGTATGTATGTATGTATGTATGTATTATTATGTATTTATTATTTAAAAATAATTCTTCACCGCAAGTAAATTAGCAGGGGCCTTGCCATGACGTCTTAATGCGATTCAGTTTAGGTTCGCTCGCTGTCAGATTCATACTAAAAGTGACAGCTAAAACTTGAACTGAGTGGGAATTAGGACGTCATGGTGAGGCCCCAGGTCTTAACGACGTACCTGAGCAACACGAAAGCTTTTCCCGTATCGTCGGTCGCGCAATGGACACGAACTCTAACGGTGCATTTGTTTTCGTAATAAAAGCCTCGATATCTTGGCTGACTCACCGATTGCTACATTATATTCATCTAGACATAATGCCCGTGATTAATAAGCAGCATTAACTTTAAACAAAGATTAATTTCGGAGCGGGCTGGCTCCGGATTCTTGCGTACGGAGCGGAGCCCCGTACCACGAGACGTTGCTCGGAGCTTTGTATTGGGATCTGTGTGAACTTGGGTATGAAAAACCAACAGTAGCCGAGGGAATGTCAATTTGACAATATATTAGAGAGAGAGAGAGAGAGAGAGAGAGAAACATTTATTTACACACATTCGATACACGGAGACCGTACGTAGGTATTATGTGATTAGTATTTTGAAAGTAGACTGTTATTAAGTGAAGAAACAAAAAGAAGCTGTCTACGTACTTAATATCATCCGTTTCTTCATTCGTTGGACTGTCTGTTTATGAAAGCTCTTTTAAGTATTCGATCAAAATAAAAAGTCCTGGCGTGTCTTTTTTTAATACCGCTAGTGCTTTCAGAAATACTATAATCGCCATAATGAAGAATGCACCAAAAGAAACTTGACGGAACTTGATCGCTGGTTGATGTAGTAAGACTGTCACTATAAATAAAAAAGATGCGAAGTTCACTTGTACAAACACTATGCCTAAATTATTTTTATTTATTTATTTTATAATTCTCCTTTTGTTAGGTTGTTCAACCAGGTTTCCGCCTGCTTCCTGTTTTGTATCTATTTAAAATCAGGTTCAGAATGGGCTGCCTGGCTATAGTGGTATCTTCATAGAACTGATAATAAAGATCTTTATTATCAGTTCTATGGGTATCTTGCATTGATTGAAAATGATTAGTTGTAGTTTAAATGACATTTCAATAGTCACGGCGAGTCCCACAAGTTCCTATCGAATAACTATTACTACTTGTTCAACTCATGTTGACTAACAATCTTGTTTTTAATTACTTTGATACTTGACATTGTTTGACACAGACATGAAGCTGTATTTAATTTTTATGAATGAAGTTATTACGTGCCAGTATAAAACAATAATTAAAGTAGCAATTAATGAAGTTAAACTCACAGAGAAGGCGCTTTAATCTTTCTATTGAGCTATTATTTCAGCTAATTAGTCTAATTACATTAAACGTAAAAAGTAATGGATTACTGGTGTAATGGAGGGCGTATAATATTTTGTCATTAGCGATAATTGGCAGACAATAGCATTCCTTGAAACCGCTATCGGCCTCGCTCCGCTATTATTAATAACACTGGTACTTAAACGTTGTCATAAAACTGAAATAGTTATTTTGCATTTGGCAACGGAATCTAAGTATTTTAATGTGGAACCATTTTGCAACGATTGGCACCGTTGGTACACAAAATGACTTTCAATACTGTTCAAGACTTTTAATAAATTGTTATCTTTTAAACTTACTTTGAAAAATGTTACTAAAGAATTGATAAATCACTAAAACTGACAATACTGTGCATTTAAACATTTACACTTGACGTTTTCACAAAATGTGTATTAACGACAATAGGTAAATAAAAATAAAATAAAGTTGAAATTTGAAAGAGATTTTCATACTAGATAGGTACGTAATTCTTTCGCCGTCTTTTACTCTACTACATTAATAGTGCAAGTAGGAAAATCTTAAGTGACTCTGACTAATGAAACTAGAAGTCCCGGGTTCGAATCCCGGTAGGGACGGGCACTAGTAAATTAATATTTGTACCTGAGTCATAGATTATTAAGTAGATGTATGTATGTAAATAACTGTGATAATGACCAGTAGAGACTTTATACATCTATACCATAGACTAATATATTTTAAGGTACGAACTTAACTTGGGGACCTTATACATTCCTTTATAAAATGTATTAATTGTATTATAGGTAATTTAAGTAGAATTTAAGTACTATTGTAAATCTATTTTATTCTGAAAAAATGACTTTCTGTCAAGTTTTTTGCGGCGCATTCTTCTTGGCAATGATGGTCTTTCCGAATGCGCTGGTAGTTTCAAAAAAAGACATGTAAAAAAGCCCTTGGCGGCCTATTTGTATAATAAACTTTTGACTTTTAACTACGTTTATTCTTTACCTATGGTACTCGTTCGTAGTACGAGTTTAGCTTTGTTTACTTTGGGATTAGGTCAATTAGTGTAAAGTGTCATTTATGTGACATTTATTCTAGCATCTGTGTCCTATGTTGTCCCAATTTACACAGTGGGCTTCAAAGTAACAGGCCAGAAAAAACTGTTGTCACCAATTTTTTGAAAATCATCCTTTATGACGGATTCCTGATTAGCGATATTATTGAAGCGAAAATAGTGATCATAAACATATTTCAACGGACAATGTTTCTTATCGGTTAGTCATACCATCAGTAGCTTATATCTAGTGAATTTATTAGACAGCATGATTCGCCTAAAAATAGTTGTCAGATAATTTGATGTATACCTGAGTAGTATTTCAAGCTATATAATTTTATGTGACACAGCATAGTTTGTGTCGTCATTTTGGAATGTACAAAGTGTGTAACTGTGACATTATTTTTATTATTTAAATACTTACTGTACTGGTCGATTCATTGAGCAAGTTAGGTATTAGCTATTTAAGTAGATTTCTTTATTTCTTATGTAAAAATGTAACACATGTACATTTTAATTATTTCACTATCATATTTACATTGAATTCGTCAGTAATAATGATTAAATTAAGGTAGTTGCACTACTGATTGTACTATACTATAGTACCTAACTATAGTACTGGAGCGTAAGTAGCGAGAGTACAGACAGTACAATCACGTGCGGTGCGCACCATCTGCGCTCGCGCAAGCCGTCCGAGCCTGATCCGAATTAGTCCGATAATACCCGAATTATTAAATTAACCCGAAATTGAGGCCGACCTCTTTCTTGTAACCCGACGCCGAACGTGAAACGAGTTCCTGCCCGCAACTTAGGGTTGCCAGATCTTAATTCAACGAATATGCCATAAAGTTCTACTTACTCAGCTGCCCTTTGCCCCGAGTTAGGCATTAACCCTTTAAAAAGCTCGTAAAAATACTTGTACTTAATAGAAATGAATAAGGGTATAATTCAGCATAAGTAATTATTTTCTAACGTTACCTACTTTTTGCCAGTCGAGCTGATTTCAAAGCCTCTAAATAGCACACGTATGGTAATATGAGAAAGGCTTCCAGGTATGGTATGATATACGTTGATGAATGAATATTTTTCGTAAAATGACTTTCCATGCTTGCCACGCCTGCATTACTGAATGAATACATCCGCGCATTGGGCAAGAGGCTAAAATACCCTGGAAATTCCCGGATTTTCCCGACACCTGGCAACCCTCGCAACCAGAGTCGTGGGAAGACTCGCTTCAGGTTCGATACACACCTAATTATTAGGCAGGTATCTATAGTCTTAATTGGTAATCTGATATTTATGTGAAGATCTGTTTTTATTTTTTTTATGTTCTGTTAATTACATTATGGGTATGTGTTAAGAGTAATTAAGTTGAAGGTTAAATATGTTCGGGATACGTTATTGCAAACAGTTAATTGTATTAAAATAATTTACTTTAATTGTTTTCGCTCTCGAGTCAAGCTAAAATGAATTCTATTTTCATGCCGCTTAAAACTATTTATCATCGTGTAAACTGCAAGGGATGGCCCAGGCCCAGTGGTGTGCCGGGTACAAAAAATATGTACACGTTAATAAACGTAATTTTTTACGTATTTTTTTAATTATAATGATATTTAATTCTTCGTTGCCGCTATAGACACGCTTGGCTTAAATTTTAATACTATGAAGCAGTTTGCAACCATCAAATAGACTTAAAATGCAGTGAGCTATTTTATTTTCCTCCAGTGCCGAGGCAGCAATTAGCGGGAATTATGCTCCTTGGGTAGTAAATTATTTCAAGTTGGGATTTTTTCCTCCGAGCGACCGCGACCGCCGTAATTAACCAAGAACGGGACGGATCCTTCAACGTTTGCTTATTAACGTCTAATCTTTGTACGCGTCCATCGATCTTAATTAATTCAATTAAGGTTAAAAGTAGGTGAAGGTTGTGGCCCTCACAATGAAATTTAAAAACTTAACGTCGTCTTAACGACTCGCCGAGGATACAAGGGGAGGCGAATTAATCAAATAATACCGCGGAGGAGCGGGGCGCTCCCCCCGCGCCCCTCCCCCGGCCGACCGCGTGGCGCGCTCAGTCGCGACCGAAACGCCGTTCGGGGAAGTGTCGACGATCCCCGACAATATAACTACTTTTTTCGAAGTTGTCGGTGCAGTTTTTGTTTTAAAGTTTACCAAAAAAAGTTTTATGTGACCAGTCTTCTATCCTGTCGAACTCGAAGGGTACTAGACTGCAATCGTCGGTGTAGTTTGTTTAGTTCATGCGTTGATTGTGTTTTTTTTTGTTATTGTTGAGTTTTTTTGTTTGGTGCATCGTGCCGGTCCCGAGCTCGGAGCCGGCGGTCCCAACGAGGCACGAGGCCTGGACGCGCGGTTAACAGACCCAAAGGACAAAGCCTTAAGGTAACTACACGTCTACCAAAGTATTCGTTTGGATTTTGTGGTTGTTTGAATGCAGACGCTACAATAGAAAGCTCGCATCATGTAAGTACTAGTACTAGACAGTGTTCTATTCGTAGAATGTTTGTAAACAAATTTAGGACTTTTGTTACACCGTGCAGCCGAGTACTAACTGTCCGTAAAGTACAGAACACGCGGGGTTTCATGAAGGCTGGGAGAGACGTCAAAACGGACGAGAGCAAATTGAAGGACCACGTGATGTTCTCATGAAGACTGGAGGTTTACAAAGAACCAGTAACAAGAAGAAGTAATGCTGATAAACCACTACATTCGCGATTTAGAAAGAAGGAAGTTTTTGGTCCTTCTAAAATTCTCCCTATTCAGTTTTGGGCGCCAGACTAAGATATTAGAATAAAAATAAATCTCGAGTACATAGGTAATAACCGACACCTTAAAGAATCAAACATAAAAGACGAAGGACATTTAAAGATGATGCAGGCTACTTCCCAAAAGAAGAAAAGACTGTTGAATCAGTGATTAATCAAGAGAATGCTAATGTCGGTATTGAGTTTCTAATAAACAAAAAAAAATTAACCCGAAAGACCAATTAATAACTTGTATAAAACTAATAATTAAGTAGCAAAGAAAACCTTAAACTCCGTACAGTATCTACAATAACATTAATTAATAAGAACTGTGCGAGCACAATACTAATTTCATCGCCAGGTGAAACTCAATTACAAGAGATAATTAAACCATCAAGGATTTATTTACTTTGAACATCAATTTTCTTTAAAATAAACCTACTTTTAATTAAAGCTTTAACGAAAAACAAATAGAGGAGGAGAGAAACGTACAACCCTTCCGAAGCTTGCCGTCACAATAGGGTGGATGGAGCACGATTATATATTAAACCTAATTGTTATTGAAGCCTGCAGCTAATTTATCTAATTTCACTTGGTACTTTTTTTAAGAGATAGGTACGCGTATAATACTAATGCACAAACTTAATTAAAAATACTACTTTGAAACCTGGAAAGTTGTTTAAAAATATGAGTTGCATGACATAAATTTCGTGGCTATGAATTAACACAAGTACTTGAGCCATTGAATTTAGTAATTATTTTGTTTGTGAATGTCTCGAGTTTTTGGTTCATCATCAAGACTTCGTTCATATTAAGATGGTTTGAAATTAATTTAAAACATGTCTAAGCAATATTATACGGACCACTTCATTTCATCGCCGGTTTAATTAAAAACGAGTGCCCGTTCCCCTTCCTCCTTTTCGGGTTGGTGTGCCCCCTCCCGTGTGGGTGTCTCGCTCCGCTTATATTTAGATAATTGTACAATCATCTAAATTAATGAGTGCTCTCGTCCGGTCCAGGCTCGTATTTATGTTTAAACTGAACTCGGAGATAATAGTGACATTTTTTTGTCCAAAATACCTAATTGCTAACATTGTCCAAAGCTGTTGACTCCACGCTAATTATCTGCTGTTTTTTCATCTGTCCCGTCGTATTAATATTCTGCCGAATTACCGTCCGTTTGATGCACGCAAAAAATGTATTTCTGCCCTATTCCGAAGCTGGCGGTTGACGACGGTGATATAGCTCAACGCAATTAAAACTTTCACTACGTGCGTGGACGAGGCGCTCGGATACCTTAATTTATGCCAGTGTTATCACTTTATGAGAGTCTATTATTCATTTGAGGGAGATCCCCATTTAGATACGTTTTGTTTTAATAACAGTTAACGTTATCTCCAAGTTTGAGCATCAATTTGAAATGTTCTCGAATCACTGAGTTGAGTGGGCCGGTGCTCCATTAAGGTGGAGTTGGTAAGTCTGCGTCTATGTAGGTACATGACGAAGCTATTCCTTGGAGAAGGAGTGCATCATCGACGTATCAGTCATCAAAAGACACCAGACTAAGCGGAGCAGGCAGGGGCTCGGCTGGCGCGGGCAGCCTGCCCCGGAAGGCTGCGGGCGATCCGTCTAATGAACCCGAACCGCCCCCACAGCCTGATTTATTAACAAATTAAACGCATTCTGCTGCACCCTCATGCAAATGCACTATTACGTATCGCCTAGAAATGCAAATAATTTAAAACTGAATAAGGGATTTTACGTTAGTCAAACAATATTGATTCATAGTAAGCTTATTTGAGTTATCTAATATTACAATCTATGAATATTAATCTGAAAATAAATATTATTATTATTATTGACTATGGATAGATTAACATTATGAATAAACAATTACTTTATTTTATTTTAGCTTGTATCTTGTTCTGTTTGTTGTTTTAAAGGTTTAATAAAGCAACGTAGATACGTTTATTATCATAACAATTAAAATGTCTTAAATAATCTTTTCTTTTATTTCCATCTTAACTGTACTTCTATGACTTTCTATGACTATTACTTCTATATAACAACACATAATCAGGAAAGACATTACCAGTTTCACTTCGCTAATTCTTTACACGTTAGGTAGTTAGTTATATTAAAATAGCCAAGTCCTGCTTATTATGTAAGTAAAGTTGGCATCCTTATGTAGACGTTTTGAAAGTGCTGTAACATTAATATCAGTGTAAGGTTAACTTCATACCTGTGTTTTGCAGATTTACTGTCAAACTCAATATCTTATTCCCTTGTTCAATTGAGGACACAGCATTAAGGTGACAGGTGTTGGTTCCCATGTCGACAACAATATATTTTATTTAGAAACCTCACAAATGCGAGTTGATTGTCGATGTAAGAGGATTACATGTGATGAATCAACAGCGCAATATACACAAATTTAGTGTCATTGCCATTTGGAGCGTCAGCTTTTGCTACATCGGGTTATTGACTATATCGTCTTGTCTAGCCTACTCATATTATTGTTGGATCCATTATTCAGGGTCCTCGCAGGCCCGGCGCGCCGCTGCTGCTAAATTATTAAACAAGCGTTATAAACACGCCACCCCAAACGCAACTTCTTTCAAATGCCTTTACAACTCGATGTTTACGAGAAAATCATTGATGTCTGAATTTTTAGGATGGTTTTAGTTTGCTCACTTTTTGATAGAGTTTTATCTATGTTTGAGTTAAAGATAATTGAATTAGTCTTTGGTAGTAGCTAAATACATTTGGTCTACAAATGCGGCATGCTTACAATACTGTTTCACAATAACAATTAGAAAGGCTTAGTTTTTGAAATAGTTACTTAGAGATTACATCAAGCCCGGTGAACTAAATCTCAGCCGGACCGTTTAAGGCTGAGGTTGGAATTCTTATTGTGGCAGTAGGCACTAGTGGAACACCTGCTTTGATATCGCGCATGCCCTCCCCAGTCCGTAAGTCCACATTGACTAAACCGGTTCCGATTACAGGTTATAGCTGCCTACTTATCCGTTTGGCGGAAACGAACCTCTCACGTACCTTGTTGTGCATATTCGTATTACAAACTTACCATTTTAAAAATTTCGTTACCTCGTAACGGCTCAAGTGAATATTTAATGGTGAAATTGTTACTTACACTGATTGTTGCGCTGAATTTGGTTGTAAAGTATTGAGTACACTACACGTGGAAGAAATGTCTTTTACAATACTTATGTTCAAACTGATTACCTGATTAGTATTGCGTGTAGCATTTTTCCAGCAATATTTACGAAACGATTACCGTGTTACCCACTATTCTGGGAAGAAGCAATTCAAGTCTCATACAAAAATAAACAGAGTCACCCACCGTTTATTTGTATTGTTGGAAAGATGGTTCCCGTTTACAGCAACTAATGAGTCTTTAAGAATTTGAGGGCATTGGAACGGAGTTTTGTGTCAACATTTATTTAAACTTTCGTAATGGTGGTCAGGAAAGAGCAAAAATGTTGCCTACTTAATGACCCTAAAGCTAATCCGTAGAACTCTTACTGCTTTTAGTTATTGGTTCTTAATCGAAGTTTGTACCTATATAAATAGACAGTCAATTAAAAAAATATCATTTCTATAAAGTCGTTCTAAGTTTACCGTTTTTATTACAATTTAGATGGAATTGTCGAGGGGGATTCTAAACCACAAGCAAAATTATGGAACAGACGGCTAGTCTTCAACAGAACAACGTTCCAAGGGGGACCAGGACAGGTGTATCTTTGTCTCTACTCAGAAAGAGCGAGAGGATTTCCTTAATTTCTCTCCGCGTGCGGCCACTCAAGTTGTGCCAGTCATCCTATTTGATTTGTAAGGGGAATTTTGTGTTGTAATTGGTACTAATTATTGTTTTGAGACTTATCTCTCATAATGGGATATAAAAGCTGTGTAAGCAACGCATTAATTGTCTTGGATGATGTTATAGTTTTTTTTTTTGGTGAACTGAAAGTTGGTTTTAAGAATGAATGTGCATTATTAATTTTGACTTAGAAAGTGAAAAAAGGCTGCGTGCGTTATTATATTAAGAGATGAGCTTAAGGGTTCACTTTCATAGAAATGGCGGGAGTTGAGACATACAGAATCTAACCAATGACATTAGTCGAAATACACTTCACACGGATTACAATTAGTATGATTGGCCAATTCTGTGCGTTATCCTATCACCCACCCTATAATTAATTGATAATGCGAAAACACAGTCGATATTAAATGTTCTCTTAAAAGTTATTTAAGCCACTAAACGCTCCAAACATTGCGATTGCATACCAAATGATAGTGAGTTCAAATTAATAGCTATCCTTAGCTAATAACAGCAATAAGGCAATAAGCGATGTAAATACGGACCTATATTTCACCGGTTGCCGTGGCAACGGGCGCGCCAAACAACCAACGCGCCGGCCGCCGCGCCAGACTCGTTTACTCCTATCCTGATCGGGGAAATGGGAACTAATTTCATTGTAAATGTATTAAGCACAAAATATGGTCTCAACCCGACCTTTGAATATCGCAATTTTAGATTTAAGCCATTTTTAAAATGAAGGGAGTTGAATGCAAAGGACTCAAAATTTACATTCGATTACAAATATGAACGAGTGAGTAAAATCGATCAAGAACTTTCATTAACTTTAAATTAAATATAATTTTGTAGGTTATAAGCATACATTTAACCGTAATAACGCCTATTCAAACAATAAATGAGATACGAAAACGCTTTGTCCGAATTTTAGGGACGTTGATAACAATGTTGCAGACCCCGAATACACCTAATCGCCCTAGGCGAGCCACTTTTCTGAATCGGCTGAAGTTTTCGAGGCAAAAATTCAACACTGGATCGCCGAGGAGTTTCAGCGCCCAACGTCCCACTGAATCCAAAGCAGCCAGATAATATTGGGCAGCACCGTCCCAAAGGAGGCAAATATAGTCCATGCAGAGACAGATGTGGGCAGTTTGTTTTCTAAAGTTAGTGTCTAAATAGATAAGTATCTTTTTGACACTGTGCTGTCGTGATCTTATTCAAACATTTTGGATTTGCCAACAGGTCTATGTATAATGAACAACAAGAATAGAGAGGTAGAAAGTACTGATCCCTGAGGAACACCGGCCTTAATGTCCAATAAATCAAATGAACAGCCATCGACCACAATTTTTATGGGACTACCACGCAGGTACTCAGCTATCTAGGTTCAAAAACCAAAAGAAATACTGTTGACAGGAAGTTTGTGTAATAGTCCATCGTACCAATCTCTGTCAAAAGCCTTTGAGACGTCGACAAAGAGTGCCTCACCGTGTTTTTCAATGACCTCGCCGCACATGTGCGTTGCGTTAAGAAGAAGTTTATGGTAGGTCTTTATGCCTATGTATACCGTTTACATAGCGGTGACACAAAAATAACCATGTGGTTCCGCAAGTGATCAAAAAATTCTTTACCAATTTTCAAGAAGACTTACGTATGTAGGTAATAAACGAATGTTACAAGAGAAATTAAAAAATGAAAAAATGGTTAACTTCGCCTTTTTTAGCTACGAATGATCTCATATAATAAAATTCTCTTAAGAAAAAGACTCCTCCTTTTTCAGATGATAGTCACATTCCAAGTTCTAAATATCTTAATAAAATCGCAATTTGGCTACAGAATGTGTAGGTAACACTGCATTATCAGGACGGGGCGTCCGGAGCGCTAACAGCAACTAAGTAGATAACAATCAGCTAGGACGGCTTGTACGAGACACGAAATTAATTAAAACAAGTTTGTTCGCGGATCCTATGCAGGTCGAACAAAGCCGCGCTGAGTCACTGGGTAATTACACCGCGACAGAGGCGCCGCGACGCCTGCTAGGCGCCTTACGTCTAACATTATCTTTCGGCTCATTATTGTGACGACGCGGTGCTGAACTAGCGGGGGTCCCGGCGAGCAACGTCGAATTAAGACGCTTACGAGATGGGAATATGTTGCGAAAATATGTAACCAACGCAATCGAATGATATTGCAATGGAAGCTGTTATTTGTAAGCTTTGAAGCACGCATTAAGATATCTCATCACAAGATTGATAATGAGAATTGTTGTAGGTATTTTTTTTAAGTTCATTCCCTCATTCATGGACGGAAATCAAAAACAAGAGAATTCAGCTTTTACAGACAGAACCCTGAGCCCACAAAAAAACCTTACCTAAATTCGTTTTTAAACGTAAATTAAAAAACAAGGGGTGTAACTTTTAAATTACTTGAAGACGACAACTTTCAAAAGGGTTGAAAATTGTATTTCGCTGTGTTTCGGTGGACGTTAATGTTCTTTTAACCTTGTCTTGGCGATGATCGCGCCATGTCATCGGGAATTTTAATTATATCGTGGTGATTAATTATTAAGGGGAGGGGTGATAGCTGATTGATCACAACGAGACAACTTGGTTGCGCTTCTCCGCCATTGTTCTTGCTAATTGTGACTGTTAACGATATACAAGCTAACAAGAAACTTTGGTTTTTTTGTCTCAAATTTTCATGCTTAGCCTGTTGTAATGATGCTATCTTACCAAGTGTTTCATTATCGTGCACAGCGAATACATTTAACGTAAATTTACTGAGTTGCTTTCTCTAGGTTTGGTGGGAACCCAAACTTACCTATACTGAACCAAATAAACGGTCTAAGAAAGTTTTACGAAATATTTCCATAAACTTGCGTTCGAGGCATCCCTTTAAGTAAGCTAGCTACCTGCTCGCAACCTTCCAACTTGGCCCAGAAGCAACAGTGGGTACCCGGGTACTCGACACGCAGTGAGAAAAACATGCCTTATCTCCAGTACCGAACAATGAGCCATCTGTTAGCGGCCGACGACTGACGGCATCCGTGACCTGTTGACAGAAATAACTAAATACATGTTATTGTATTGTTCCGTCTACGAGCTGTGGAATGGGAGAAATTATTTGGAAATATGTATTAGCTAACCGTCCTTACGCAGCGTTGCGATTATGATCTAAATATTACGAACGAGGTGAGTCATTAAGTTGTATTTGGGATAGATAGAAATAGAAAGAAAACAACGAAGATTTGTATAATGCTGTGGTCAATAATATGGGCAATTTATATATATAGTTGTTCATTCAAAAGCTGCAACATAGATTTAAAAATTTTAAGCATAGTGCACGCTCTTACAGTCAGAACTTTTTTTAGCTATTACCTAGATTTCCATGAACACTATACCCACTTATTCGTAAAATAAAGGTTCACCCATATCTGTAGGTACCTGACCTGTGTATTTTATTAAATTCGTGATTTATTGAGCAACGTTACGTTACGACCTTGCTGCACTGTTGTTGCCCCTATCCTTTTGACAAGATTACAAAGAATAGTACTAGCATTGACAGCAGTATGCTGTGCTGATACTGAGAGATTACACCAAAAACCCCATAATATCTGGAACCTATCAATGTAAAGGTGATTTACATACAATATTCAGGTCCACAGTAAATGCGCGTTGCAAATAGATCGCATCGAATGCTTGCATTTATAAACGGCGATTACCTCAAAATTTAGTTGCGTATAGATAGTGGCCGATCGGGCAATCGGACCGCTTCCTGCAAAATCCGGCGGGTTTCATCAAATTATGCGCATCCGTTTACCTCGGATACAACTGTACATTGTTCCAGTTTTCATGTAACTATGCGCATGGGCAACAAATGTTTTATATAGCTCATGTTTGTCTAGATTCTAGAAACAACGTGGCGAATATTTCGTTACGTACCAAATAGTTTTAGGTTGCGCTGTAGCGAATGCTCTTTCAGCAGGTGTTGCGATTTGAGTTTGTAATGTGCAGTTAAGAAAGCATTACTTCTTCACACTAAATTTACGGCTTAGGACAAAATTGTACATGCTATTCGTTAAGAAAGAATAAAGAAGACATCAGACACGAATATAACTTCAATTTGAGTACAACGGCGAGCTATTTTTATTCGTTTTCTCTAAATAATATTTTACGAAATCGACAGAATGTCACACAGGTTAGGGGTGAACAAGATTATTAACTTGGTAATAAAAATAAAAAGTATTTTGTGCCAGATGTTTACCTGAAGGAAGAGTGGGAATGTAAAGAATCTCTCGTAATTTATCTTTCTGCTCAGACACTCCCTACAAAATCTTCCTTATCTAAGATTGAGGATTCGGTTAGGGTTAAATACGTTTATATTAAACGGCTCTACATTCTTTCTCACCTCATATTTCCCATTCTTACGTATTTAAGTGTCGTAATGAAATTACTCCGCGACTGTTTTTCTTCATTAGGCCGCTAAAAAGTAGCCTGATTCAATCAAACATCAATGTAGACAACGATTTCACAGAGAAATCCTTTAAAAGGTTCCAACTATTGTGAATTTATGTGTTACTTAATATTAATACACAATCATAATCATAACACACAAATTTGTGGTCGTGTCCAATTGATCTCTATTGTAAATTTACAATCTGTTAGTACTGGATATAACGATCAAAATCCACAAATAATTTAACACGACTTTAACGAAGTTTGCCATAACGCCTAAAGCATCACTTACTTCCAGTCCAAACTAGCAGTTAAAGAGCAATGCAATCACACTAATAGACACATTAAAGTCGTATCTCCAATTTTGTACTATTAACTTTTTGCAAATCGTTCCCTGTGCGTGACTTGGTTCTTTCCTACATCGCTCCATCAAGTGTGGTTGCTTTAGTTTGGTTTATCTAATCTAACAGGGCGGGATATTTGCACGGTGATAATATAGGCTAACGGCCCTTATAACTTGAGATTTTGCCACAATTTTCCACCATGCAACGTTTGTATTTTATTACATACTTGGTCTTGCTCAGATCAAGAAAAAAAAGTTGGAGTTCTACGAACGAACGGTTATGTAAAGCCAGTTTAAATTAAGCCTCGCTGTGTGCTTACAGTTGTACGCACACAAGTGCAAATCTAACTTCACATAGCAAACTAGCTGACCTGACACACGCACTCGAGGCGAGGCGTAGCTACGGTAAGCCTCACTCCATTCACAAAGCTAAGTTTTAACTTATTCGGTTTTTAGGAAGTGAATTCCAGATTCAGCTTTTCATTTCGTTCGTCTCTAAATCATCTCCAAAATATATTAAGTTTTATTTTTTTAACAATCGCAATAATAGAAACACAATATAAACATACGTCACCCTCCATAGCTGGACGGAGGGTGCGTTCCAATTCCAAATTGGCAACGGTTCGCAGGGGTTCTTCCCATACGGTAAATACGCAATTTGGTGCTCCATACAATCAGTCAAATGAGCTTGCGCTCGTTGCAATCAATTACGTATTTTTACCAACAGAAGGGTGACGATTGGCCACTGGGTCAGTGCAAGAAACTCTTTATTTCAACCACATAATAGTAAATTAATTTTTAGTTAATATAGCTCTACCGAGAAAGTTTATATCTGCTTGATTGGCACGAGAAGTTGCCCAAGGTTTTTTACAGAAAACGTTATATCGTATGTGCAAATGCAAGACTAAATCCCTGCTAATATTATAAAAAACGTGAAGACGTCTTACTGTTACACTTTCACGCCTAAACCAATGAAACGGTTTTAATGAAATTTCAATGAACACAAGATATTTACCTTGCTACTCCGCTACTTACGTGCAAGATAACCCAGCTTGCAAGCTTGGGGCTTGCATGTAAAACGTATATATTTCGCACAAGCTTGGTTATCTTGCACGTAAGTAGCGGAGTAGCAAGGTAAATATTTTGTGTTCATTGAAATGGACCTCCGCAAAGTAACGCCTGATTCAATAAAATATTTAATGAAATTTGGTACGGAGATAGTTTCACTCCCTTGGAAGGACATAGGATAGTTTTTATCGCGAATAAGCGAATTATGCGCAGACGGAGTCGCGGGCGACCGCTAGTGATGAATACTTTAAAAATAGAACAGCGTTTAATTAGACGGTTTTCCTTTATAGAGAGAGAGAGAGAGAGAAACATTTATTTACACACATTCGAAACAACATAGCATTGAAAAATAACATTAATATTTTAACTAACTATCATTGTCGATATTCCTACATTGTAATTGTTTAGTTAAGCTGTAACTTTTAAGCGAACATGCTCAATCGCCGTCTTTACAGTAACAGTAACTAGATAGTGGGTGCCAAGTCAATAGTTAAAGTAATTAAACTAAGTAGCAGATAACTTTTTAAATAGCGTAACATGTTTTATCGTCAAAACCGATGTACCCACTCGAGTACAATTACCTGCGACTCTTCGAGCCGTGAAATGCGTTTCCGTGTGAGCCTTATCAACAACGATCTTCCGGCGACCCTGTACCACTGTAACGCTTGCTGGAACTACATACGTCGCTGTTACACAAAAAAACTTCAATATTTCGGTCGCGAATTTTACCATCCAGCGTCTCGTGGTACCGGCGTATAGTTTTTAGATCTAGAACAGGTTGTGCCCGTTGTGTTTTTGTTTAAACAATTTGTACTGGAGATGGTTCACAAGTTTTGAACATGCAAATGGACGCTATTTATCATCGTGGGTCACAAAGAAAAATTAACGAGATCGCGTTAAAGTTCGAAGATACGCATGAAGTTTTAACGAGCTTCGAACGTGACTTAGGTACTTTAAACTGAAAATAGTGTCCTTATATCGAGCTAGGTGTTGCTCGCTACTTCATCTACGCCACACAGGAATTTTGGACTTTGCTGTCATAATAAGTAACCCGTATTAATCAGGAATAGTGAGGTTTGTATCAGTGAAAGAATTTCCGGAGGTTAAGGTCTTTATTATATTAGTACAGTATTAGTGTGGATAGTACATAGATAAGGGAAATAATAGGGTTATTTAAAATGTTTACTTTTTTGAAACAAAAAAAATTGGACAGAATTTAATTCATTTTCACGTTGCAATTTCATTATTAAAATAACACTAACACATTAGCGTTACACGTGTAGCAATAGTTAATTTTATTAGTCCCATAGTAACCCGTCCCTGACATTTTGCCCTTTCGTTTCCGCTGTTCAGCAGTGCGTACGATGGGACTTGCGTGCGCTTGCGCACTTGACTGCTTGCTACGGTTACTTTATATAATACATAGTTTATACCTATTATTTATCTTGTAAAACCAGAAGCTAGAGGTATAGGTACGATTTATTAGCTAAGTAAAGTCTAGACATACAGAACCCGGCCATAAAAATTGCACCTCGGTCTTTGGAAAGAGACAATTGGCGTCACGTTAGTTTAGAGCGAGACAACGCTCTACGAAGCCGAAATTATCCGAGAAGACCGATGTGCAATCTTTAAGGCCGGGTACTGTACTTGTGGGCAAGGGCAGATCGAGGTTTTTTCTGGCACCAGGGGCGAGCGGGCAAATAAAACAACAATAACTGTTAGAAATGAACTTGAAGTATAGACCCCAATAAATCCGTCCCTGCTTGTGGGCAATGTGATTTTTCTCTATGAATTATCACATTAACTCTTTAATCACTGCTAAATACATGGTACTTAATGAGTAAAAAACAAACAGTTACCTTGCTACTCCGTAAACACCCGTGCGAGGCAGTTCAACACATAAAATCCTGCCCTCGTCCATTTCCACATAAACCGACATAATTATGTCATACTCATACGGACCCAACTATCACCCACACTGCACAAGACACTCACGCGTAACATGTGTGATCTAACATGTTCATTCTCAAAGCTACTATGCTATGAGTACACGGATAACACAGAGTACAACTTTACCGTCCCTCAAGCAAACTGACGTCTAGAAAACTACCCACATTTATTTTCTTTATTCCAAAAAGTACCCTCTTTTTTTGTTACTGTCTAAAGATATCTAAATAAATATATCGAACGATATCTTTGAGTCTTTCTTAGTGCTCTTAAGCCAATCTGTTTTATCGTAATATCGATAATCATTGACCAAAAACATGCGTACATTTATGGTAGGAACCAAAATATTATTAAAACACTAATAAACATACACTTAGGAAATGTAGAACGTTCATACATTTATGTAAAGCCATTAAACCGCGTATGAGAATAATTACCGCGAGAGTTACGCAAGATAATGCCCAAACCTCATTCTTGTGCCAAAGAATTCCTACACAGCTAATGTATTTGCTTACCAGCCAAATAAATGATCCACTCGCGATTACAATAATAATAGTTATTGGCGTCGCACAGACTGCAGGGAAACAGCTGGGGTGGGCGCCCCGCGGCGGTCGTTAACTACATATAAAGATAAATTATTTTTATCTGCCAATTTACCCTAATCTAGTCTATTGTTGTACTCTGATGACAGCTATCATTTAGCGGCAAAATTAAAGTCCTCAAAAATATCAATTTTCACCGATTTTATCTCGACTCTCGGTAAATTATTGAAATTAACAGTAAATATCAACTATTACTCTAGATTAGAAATCATGCTGTACAATCAGGGTGGGTTTGTAAATTATGATAAAATTTAATCCATTAGATAGAGCGTGTATATATCTATCTGTATCTTTCTTTGTATGTAGATATGGGGGTTGCCCCGGCGGTATGCCTCGATTAGTGAAAATTGACAGATAAATAGAACAGTTTTATAAAAGTTTCAAGTAGCTGAAATCAACAAAAGCGTTTACTTTTGTTGATTTCACAACAAACGTTTTTGAAGTGACTTAAAGGATACCTATTCAGTTTTGTACTTTGTTAATTGCTTAAATTAACGGTTTACTATTAATGCTCTCCTTTGACAATTAACTGCTATTTGGAGGTATTTCGAACGCTTTTCAATGTTTGACTAATGAGTTATTCATTAAAAATAATGTCAGTAGACTAACAGGTCTGAAGTTACCTAGGTAAGGTTATTTAAATATGCTTTGGTAGAAAGGAGAGCTGTATTATAAGAAAACAAAATCTCATTTATATTTTAATCGCCTTCAAAGCAAGTGGAATTTCTGAGATCATGTGTACGTTTTTTCCTTATAATCTATTAATCTGTTTGATAAACAGAGGATGAAGTAGATACCTTGTTTATACAACTACAGGCCGGCCGTTTATCAACAATCATATTCTCCGATCGCGTCCGGCTCAGTATATTCACCCCATGTATTTAAAAACCGATACAATTAGCACGTACTCTAATCCCCACCATAATTCAAACGAATAAAACTTGCTTCCCTTAACTGACCGAACAATTTTTAAGAGCGAATTCGTGTTTATTATGCGGTTTCCATTCGGAAATTCGTGGCACCGTGCGGGACCACCGGGCGTATCTCCGGCGCAGTGCGTTATCTTATCATTCCCCTCCCTTCGATGAATTACCATAACTCTCATTTGCATGTACCCACATAGCGCATTGTTTATGGCCGGGAGATGACGGATTTTCTTCCGCTTTCTCTGGTACCGGAATGACGGGTCGCCTAGGGTTGCCATGCCAGATTCCTGCGTGGTTTCGTGTTGTGATTTCAGTGTAAGGGCTCCTCGTTTTGTTTGATTTGATTACATACAAGAATGTTAATTAATGCATACATCTGCGTTTCAGACAAGCTTTCTATTTTTGTTGCAGATACTATTATTCATTTGCCTTTTCTTGATGAACTAACTCATTAGCGAGCTTTCAAGTTGAACTCATAAGTAATTCTAATTATGCGATTGCATAATGATGTTCTTTTATATCTTAAAGCACCTATGGCGTTTAAATATCTCTTGTTGTCGTAACCATGAGCTGCGTTCATTATTTAGGTATTTGAAGCTGTTAAGGCCGCAGAATAAGACTTTAGTGTCCTGGGACTGTTTTGCATAACTTATCAAATATTTGAGCACTCAAAGTTAAAGCGACAGGCGAATGCGTAGGTACTGAGTATAAGTAAGTACATTTTACTTTGCTTGGGAAATGAGCTAACACAAACTAAGAATTTGCAATCCATTAATTCCACGAGTTAAGTGAGTCACTCAGAAACAGCTGGCTCGGAGCTAGCAATACACTTCGCTAATATTTTAATGCGCACTCAAATTTAGGGAGCGCTGATAAAATTGGAAGTAAGTCTTAAATTACTCACTTACAGAGTAGTTATCCGAAAGAGCTTTTAAATCATTCACAAAACACTAATGGACGTGGGGGAAGGGTGCGGGGGCACGGGGCGGGGGGCAAGGGCAGATGTAGTCCCTAGCGAGCAATGAAATGGAGATATAACAATATAAAGGTGTGCGTCTGAATTGCCGTGAATTGCACGTTGTTTCCGCGGTATAAAACTAAAGCTAGCTTTAGTGGCAATTTCACAACATGAGAAACGTTTTTAGGAATTTAATTGACTGATATGTATTATGTAAATCGACGTAAAATTATTCATTGTGAATGCATACGGCATACTGCAACAAATGGCAAGACTACTTCTATCATTAATTTACTATATTTCAGTGAAGTGTAAAAAGTATGAGGAATCCTATGATTACCAGAATCAAAGAACAGACAGCTTCTTCGTTCAAGTTATCACAGTACGTACACTGTTTGCGGTTATTACTAAAGAATAACGAAATTGAAACATCTCAGGCATCACAATATCATGAAATTAAATAGCTAAACGCTAAATATTTGCATTGTCGTTTATTAAACGTACTTAAAGTGAAATAAAATTTCAAGTTATTATTATATTCCTTGCGTATCGGGCATACCCAGGTAGTGTCGGGTACTGGAATAATAAATGGCGAGGGGTCTGCGAGGGGCCGCGACTGCCATTATTATTGGTGGCAATTTAATTAGATGCCCCTGCGATATTACCACTGATTCGTTTTGTAATGCCGCTCTAATATCCGACAACACGGCGGCTGTTGTAGCCCCGGCAATCCGACATACCTTTAGTAAGGCCCAGAATATTATACTCATTGTGTTTCTGTTAAATACTGATATTGAGCGGTGTCTATTGGAATAAAAACATTGTTAACGATTCTGATTATAATTGATTCAAAATTTATCTTGAGCTTGTACATAATTTAATTTAAAAACAAATCAAAATATCTCGCTGTTTTAAACCACGAAACCATCTTAAAATTCAGGTCAAACTGAAATTAAGTTTAAAAACCATAAAATTACTTTCTGATCGACGGAATTTGATCACCCGACGCAATCACCCGCGCCGACGGGCTTCCGGCTCATCGATATTCGTAGCGAATCGTCGAAATTCAATAATTATCCCGAACACGACTTCATTGACGAAAAAACTCCATAAAAAGGTGTGAATGGAGAGAGGAAATTCGTCGGGCAACGGTCAGTTTTTGTAGGGAGCCGGGCGAGCCGGGACTGCAGCGCGAGGCTCGGCGGTTCCGCCGCCGTGTAGTAGATAAGATTAAAAGTGGGTAGGCGCTAATCAGTGCGCGACGAAACTTGTTGAATGGAGGCCGATCGGCATTCATTCATGAATCATGAGGTTGGGATGCCATCACGCGAGGGAATTGCGGCGCGGTAATCGTCTGCAGCGCCGCGACACGGTACAACACTTCTATATCGCGCTCATTTGCGATCGCTTGCGCCTCATTATACACCCCGCTATCGCCTAGACGTGTCATCACATCGACGTGCTACAGTCATTATCACCTGTCCACCTAACGTCCCTCTTAATTAGGCTATTAGATGTGTCAGCGCAATAAAACTGATCCAATTATAGAGCTATTTGAAGGGCTCTATTACTGTTGCAAAAATAAAAATATGCAATAAAATAATGCATTACGAACTAGATGCCCAGGAGTATTCCATAATTCGTTTAATTTTATCGCTCAGGTAGTTAAAATGACAAACAAGGACAAACTATAATGATTGAAAGGATTTACTATTACTTATAAGATTATGAAGAAAATGTTTTTATATGAAACTTTCACCTCTAGATAATGTATTCTTGTTTCTTAATTCATCGTTCTGGAAGTCAAAGTGGTTGTTATAGGCGTCTGCGAAATAGTAACGATAAACATACCGCGAACCGATAAAACTGGGTCATTATAAATTCGGCGAATTCTCAAAGTTGCGCTTATGATGGAAGATTTGATAAACTTTATTTGATACGGCCTTTGATCTGTGTAAACAGATCGAGTAAACGTAGGGAACGTGTTAGTTGCGAGAATTTTTATTACCGGCCGTAATAAATTTATAGGTTGTACCTATCGCTGTATGCGCCCACGCACGCGGCCCTCTATAAAATGGTCACTAGTGACGGGCACGGAAATATATCGCGAGAAGACAAGTCTTCGTTACAGAATATGTTAGGTGCGTTTAGGATGGAAAACATTTCAGTACCTGCAATTTGAACAATAAAAATCATTGTCTTTAATTTCAAGAGTTCTCAGCATTATCATTTCTTGGGCTCATTTCAAGTTAATCTGTTTAATGCACACACGAACACTTAATGGGTGTTGTAGGGGTAATAGCACGCATCACGGAATGATGAGTGTTGGCGCTGTAAATATTTCTATATTTTTGATTTTTGTCTATTGTCCTGTTCCTTATTTGAAGTTACTTTTTTTACGTGCTTTTTTAAATGTTCTGTCTGTCATATATGTCTGTCTCATTATAACTCTTACGTCAACTGCATGATTTTTACTTCGCTCCCACTATTCTGCTCCTCCTGCTATTGAACCCTCAACAATGAGGATCCGGGTCCGATTCCCGGCCACAGCTTTACTTTTCGGATTTTTCTGTGTTCTAGTTTTCAGTGTCGTTTTGAAATTTAATCTTTGAGGAAGATGATGAGAAAAAAGCAATAGAAATTTCAACTTGGTTATGGTAGCAACTGAATTATTTTCTTTGGACGATGAAGAAGCTATGCATACTTGACTCTTAAAAAATAAGAAGAAGTCATAATCTAACTAATATTATAAATGCGAAAGTATGGATGGATAGATGGATGGATGGATGGATGGATGTTTGTTTGTTACTCAATCACGCCAGAACGGCCAAACGGATCTGGATGAAATTCGGCACATAGATAGACAAAAGTCTGGAATAGCACATAGGCTACTTTTTATCCCGGAAAATTGCGTAGTTCTCGCAGGATACCGATAAACGAATTCTTTGCAGACGAAGTCGCTGGCAACAGCTAGTAGTTCATATTTTAGTTTAGATTTAAATTTTGGTTCAATGACAAGTAGTTACAGGTTTTTGAAGAGACAAAGCTTACTTGTAAATAACGTCTTGAAATCTCTCCAGCCAGTATTGCAGATACCAGGGGCCTTACCATAACGTCTTAATGCGATTCAGTTTAGGTTCGCTCGCTGTCAGATTCATACTAAAAGTGACAGCTAAAACTTGAACTGAGTCGGAATAAGGACGTCATGGTAGGGCCCCTGAGCAACTAACTCCCATTTATTTTTCTTCTAAGGTAAACCAAACCAAACCAGCCCAGAAGCATGTTTGATAGCCTCCTTGATCCGGTATAAAATTAATGCTCATTTTTACCTCGAGCTCATTCTCACATATGCCGTATTATTTTTAGCCTTAGCTAAATAATACATACATCGCAGTTATTAATTGTTACTTATAACAATTAATAACTGCGATGTATGTATTATTCATTAGTAAGTCTACTTAATAATATCGACATAGTAAGCGGCAAGAATGCATCAAATGTCGATTATTTAATGCGTAGGTCGGTACAGTTTTTGCACAAAGCTCACGAAGTGAATTACGCCTTTTTAGACAACTTCAAATAATCATTAGGAGTATGTTTATATATGTATGTGTTGCTAAACTAATACCCCTAACGGAGGCTAGTTTAACGCGTGGGCACTCGCAATAATAACCTTACCATTTGATTTGACATAAAGAAGTGGTGAATTGTGATTCCGAGTACGCTAGAGAACATGACGTCAGGTCTGTGATGGGATGCCTCTGAGTGTCAATTTCCCCAGATCTGTATAGAGGTGTTGTAGGCTTGTCTGATGCCAGGGCGATAGTGAACGCAAGGATCATTTTTTAGTAGAGCATTATGGCCGCCTTGATCCTTTTCCGTTACTTACTCTTTAAGCTTTGGCGTTTCAGGAGCGTCGGATAGCACGCCACCACTATATTTAGTTTATTAACCATCGTTATCAGTTAAAAATACGTATTATACTTAAACAACATTTATATTGATAAATGAAACTGTTTTGTTTCAGGTAAATGTAAAGCAGTTTGGCAGAGCTCCAAATGGCACAGTAAACGGGCATCCTTAAGTAATATTGACGCGTACATGGAAATGAACCTCATTCTAAAATAATCGGCAGTCGCACTAGAACCAATGAAATGGGTTGAAACATTGTAAGTGCCGTATTTAAAAAGTCAAAATATTCATAAAGAGCGCTCGTAAAGAATACGTTTTACTTTTAATTGCTTGCTATTACGAGAACGTACACCACCATTACAACGCAAACTTATGAAAGAAGTTTATAATTGCAGAGGAAAGTTGCAAACAGATATGTTATGTAAATGTTAATGTTTCTGCTTGTTCGGGACTGTCAAAGGAATGCATAGCACGGTAGACTACAGACCTACAACTACTGTGCTCATGGATTTACCTGTTCCTAAACCATAAAAAGTTTCTTACATACATACATATACATAAATCACGTCTTTGTCCCTTACGGGGTAGACAGAGCCTACAGTAACAAGACCTAAAGGCCACGTTGAGTATGATTGTGGACGTATAGGTGGAAAGGGGAATCAAAATAGTGATGGTTACTTACAAACCTTAATACTTAAATTATGCTTTGTCAAAGCATCATCATCATCATAATCATAGCCCATAGCACGCCCATAGCCCTTCTCTCTCCTCAACGCTCTCCTCCTTCAATCCCTGCCCGCTGCCTTGCGAATATCATCGCGCCATCTCGTCAAAGCTAGAGAGACAAATGAGTGATAATTTAACGAAAGTAAAATTTGGCAATGAAATACAATTATTTCAAAAAATAAGCAGTACTATGAAAAGTTGTTAAAAAACCGGCCAAGTGCGAGACTGATTCGCCCAAGGAGAGTTTCGAATTACCGTATGATCGCCAGTATTAATACTAAAACATTAAAAAAACATATTGGGAGACACTCATTCATTAATTTTAGGGTTGATAGTGAACCCTAACTACTAACGCGAGAGTGTGATGCGCGCGAGATAGGCTATCGGCCTCTTTCTAAAACAAACAGTAAGAAAAAGACGGGTAGTGGTATCTCTTGCGCGGCACGCTCTCGCGCGCTCTTGTGCCGTGCCACCTAGCCATTGTTAACACTATAATGATCGCTAATAAAATAAAATTTAATTCACATTTTTATTCGTTTAGGTATCACATCAGACAAAAACACTCACTCAGTCACTAGTTGACACTTCTAAGCCCACTGTAAGACTCGAACGCGTTCGTATACACGTTTCAATTATTATGGGCAAATTGGCAGCGCCACTAGCGGCTGGCAACAACAGTCTGGGGCCTTACCATGCATGACATCTTTATGCGTTTCAATTCCGAACCAAAGTTGGATCGCTCGCCGTCGAATCCATACTAGAGGCCCTCACAGTAGGTATTTAAATTTCAACGCGAACGCGATAGAGACATGTTAAATTTATTTAGTGAAAACTTCACTACATAGTATAAAACAAAGTCGCTTTCTCTGTCCTGTGTCTCTATGTCCCTATCATGTTAAATTTATTTAGTGAAAACTTCAGTACATAGTATAAAACAAAGTCGCTTTCTCTGTACCTGTGTCGCTATGTCCCTATGTATGCTTAAATCTTTAAAACTACGCAACGGATTTTGATGCGGTATTTTTAATAGATAGAGTGAATCAAGAGGAAGTCTTATCTCTAATCTAACTAATATTATAAATGCGAAAGTATGGATGGATGGATGTTTGTTTGTTACTCATCACGCCAGAACGGCCCAACGGTACTGGGTAAAATTCGGCACATAGATAGAAAAAAATCTGGAATAGCACATAGCCTACTTTTTATCCCGGAAAATTGCGTAGTTCCCGCGGGATAGCGATAAACGAATTCTATGCAGACGAAGTCGCTGGCAACAACTAGTGTATAATACATGCATAATATACCGTGCGAAGCCGGGACGGGTCGCTAGTATACTATAAGCGCTTTGAGCTTACCTTGATATCACCCAAAATTCGACAATGTTACGTAAACGCGCCCGTAAACGTTTCTTCCCGCGTCGCGAGGGACTGGAATGCGGCCTACCTGCGCGGGACCACCGCTAATCAATTTAGCTTTATTATCGCACCAATAACGCTTCATTACCGCGTCTTCTAGATTTATGTACAGTGCTTAACTTTCTTTTCCATTCATTAAGGAAGTTTGTTTGAAAGCTTAATAGTTTGGAGTTGTATGTAGTTTGTTCCCACGTATTCTGTTGCTCTTAACGAATTACAGCTATCATAACATGGTTTTTATTAATTTGTAATTCAAATATTTATGCTGATTGCGATGATCGCTGCATTGTGGATTTGCAATTTTTATTTGACGAATGTAAAAATGGACCCTAGGGTATTTTTGCAACGCAAATATTTTACCTAATTGATTAAACGGAGGTTACTTAGGGCCTGTCTCGTCATTCTCTTTAAAGTTCCAGTTATCTTAAATGTCAGTTATCTATGATGTCGTCTATGTCTGTTTCGTACTAATAAATAGAGAGGGAATCATTGATAACTGACACATAACATAACCGGATCTTTACAGAGAGTGGTGAGAGAGGCCCTTAATCTAGCGTATCCCCACTATGCATCAGATCGGATCACCCTTAGCGTTTTTAATTACCTTTTGTCCAAGAATCAAAGTTAATGTACCAGGACGACATGGGATCCCAAAGTATTATGTCGCGGCAGCAGCTACATTCCACCGCGACCGCCCGCCGCTCCCGGCCCCTGTCCATCACTGTCACTTCCAAGAAAAAAACCAAGTCCCCATCAACGGTGCATTTGCCCATAAACCTCTCGTGTCTTCAATTTTATACCCCACCTTTTACTGCTCGACTCTATGAAAATAATTTAAAAAAAAAACTTTGATACGTTAGTATCTTGTATCGTTTATTTTTATTAGGATTTTTTCCAGAAACGTTCACCGAATACACGAAGGCAATTATAATTTTCTCGATGTTTGCCTCATCCCCCGTAGAATAAACATGACGCTAATTAATTCAACATGAATACTGTACCTTCAAACCCACACTGATTCAACTTGAGCGGCAATTAACAACTCTGTAGATAAAAAAATACGTTCAATTTAATAATTTGCAGTGCAAGTGTAACAAAACGCAAAGAAGAGTAAAACGAAGGAGGGTAATTGAGCGATGTCAGCGGATCCAAACACCGGACTTTAATTAGTTCAAAAACAAAAGACTTTTTTTAAATAAACTGACGTGATGCCGCGGGGTGCGGATAAAGGTCGCTGTCTAAATAACCGTATTACGTGTTATTCTTAAAGGAACTCTGAACACAATTAGCAAATCTTGTTAACATTAAATACTGTTCGGAATCGTTAGCTTTCCACGGCAATCAGGGTCAGACAGGTTTAATGTAATTAATGAGTGTAGTGTAGTGTACGTACGTGCGATTTCTATTAGCTGTGTTCTAGGTGTCGTGACTGGTCATGAACCCGCGCGGCTCGATATAATGAGACCGCAATGCCCAGACTATTAACAACACCAATTGAGTCATTTGTTAAGCGGGCCGCACAAAGCCACACCGATGTCAGCTAATTAGTATTATTATTTGATTGAAATCAGCTGCATTAATTATAACTGAACCATTACATTCATAGCCCGGAGCAGTCTGAAAAGTTAACCACAAAAATAATTAATCGTTGCTTAAGAGATATTAAAAGAAATAAACCGTAAAGAAAAATGAAAACTAAGTCCAGTTACACGATTTAATGTTGCGGTTGACATCGCATGCTAACGGTAGATCATCGAGTTAACCGCTCAGCTTAACAGTTATTACTCGAAACAAAACATTAAGACGTGTTAAGGTTTAATAACCCCATCACTTTACACAAACTCGACTGACTAAATTCATAACCACTATGAACTTAAGAGTATATCGGTAGACAGAAATTAAGTGAGTAACATAAATGAGCGATAGTTTTTCAATTAATGGAAAATCATAGATTGCAAAGATACAATTAATAATCTGTAAAAATTTCAAACTCCAGCATAAACAAAAGAAATTCCGTCTAAATATTTAAAAGTTAATTTCGCTAAGTGCGACTCTGTTGTTACGAATTCCCTCATCATTATTTTATTTTAATGTCCGATATATATAAACATAAATGACACGAAACATTATTCAACTCGCCGAGAGAAAGTGGAACTATCGGCCATGTTCTTGTAGAGAAATTATTCACAACTTTTGGAATACCGCCAATGCTTATTCATAGCGTCTGTAACTAACTGACGCGGCCTATTTTGGAGAACTTAATTGTTTACCCCTAAATTTAGCACGGTAAATATAAATAAATATACATAAACGACATCACAACATACACAGGCTACTCGCGTATTTAAAGTCGGGCTTTGCTTATAATGTTTCGAAGCGTTGAAGAAGGGTTCAAAGAGTACTAGCCAAACGAGAACAATAAATATTTTGCCTAAGTAGCACGGAAATTTTGCTTTAAAGAATTCAATATATTATTATATCAAAATAGGTTAATTTATTAGCTTGAAGAGTTGAAAAGTAAATTATTGGAATTCGATTGCTCTTTTCAGAGAAATTCGCATTAATGGAAACCTATAATTTATTTTACACGTTTTACATGTAGGTCTCTTCCGCTTGTTGCTTCTGCTAAGTACCTACGGTAATTCTTATTTTTTTACATTACCACAGTGCACGCATCTGTTAACAAGATCTATAATGAATTATCTGACTATAATTATGCGCATTTTATTCAAGAGCATCATTTAGAAAGCAGGTTGTTTGTGTTCAGCGATAAATTAACCGGGATGTCAATTCTCTGCATCCGTGCACGTTGTGACGTGAAGTCGTTTGAAATTAGACTTGGAATAGTTATGTTGTATGTAATAAATACTCTAGAGTAAGTATTTAATATAATTATCGCTGAAGAAAGTTTAACGTGCACTTAGGCCGATACATACATACATACATAAATACATACACATACCGTCACGCCTCTTTCCCACAGGGGTAGGCAGAGACTACTTTGTTCCACTTGCTACGATCCTGACATAACTCTTTCGCTTCATCCACATTCAGCAAAAAATTCCTTAGGCCGATTAGTATCCAAAAATCTTCGTTGATGCTGTTTTGAAGCTAAATCTTATGTTCTTATTTTTAATTAACAGCGGAATACTTACATTGAACACTATATCTACATACAACAGTATTTGAAGCTATATAGGTACTATTGAAGATGCTTCTCGCCTTGAATGAGACGCTAACGTTCATTATCACATCTTTAAACGTCATTTTTATAGCTTTTGGCAATTCAAATAATTGAGTTACGCATACGTTGAATTATTTCGACGGAGTAATAATATTACAATGTATGAATCATGCTTCTAAACACGGATAGCCGAACAGTCTTTTTTTGTAGATGGCGCCCAAAAAGAAAGACTCATTCGAGTGCAAATTATTTTTACTTGTATAACTAGGTACTTACTAATGTCTTTGAAAGATATTTTGACGTCTGTCGGTTGGTTTTCTTCTTTATTAGTTTCTTTTAATCTTGCGCAGTTGTTTTTCGTGTCAAATAATTACAATTTTTTTCTTCTATCTTTCTATCATGTTTGGTTAAAGAAAGGTTTTGCTAAATAAAAATCAACGTGTCTCATGCGACATATTCTAATTACAGGGATTCGAGCAAAGTGCATTGACTGTCGAGAACAATAGGTACTGTTATCAGTGCTAGCCATCAGCAATCACGGCCACGTGGCGCTGATAAGGGATCCGCGACATACTTAATTGCTGGCAAAGTGTTATCCTGCAGATACGCTATTAGTTAAATGACTTATTGCATCTATGCTTTGGTATAACTTTAATTGAAGCGACTGTACCTACACTCGCTTGTCGCTTTATCTTACACTAAGTGACTAGTTTAGGGCCAGACTTGGAAATATCAATAAAAATAATGAAGAGCATAAATGTGTATCTACTTAACGCCAGGAAAATAATATGTCCCACACGCTAGCACGGCGTAATATCTAAGGTCGCGGTCTGTGTTATTCCAGGCGTCCTGGCGTCCAAGAATAAATAAAACAGATTTATTTTTAACATCGTCTTATTAGCTTCAAATCAATTAGTCAATCTTTCAAATCGATCTTTAACCGCTTCCAGTAGTCCAATGAACTTGAAATTTGGCATGGATGTGTCAAATTTATCGTCGGATTAAAACATGTATAGATAGAGGCTCCAAACGCTGCCTTGATAACAGGTGAAAAAATTATTCATCTCAACGTAAATATTGTGTTCGTTGTTCAATAAAAATAGTCTCTAATATTTTGAGTAAGTAGATACTAACGCGAAAACACCAAGCAATAAAACAAAGGCCTGTATCCCGTAATCATAGCCGCCGCGGGCGCACATTCTGTAGCGAAACGCTCCAAAATTACACACCGTGTGCCTTTATCACGAATACTTAAATATATTTGTCCGACAATCATGGCAGGCGTGACGAGCCGCTCCGCTGACCGCATCGGACGAAAGTATTGGATGAGGCAGTTTGGACATCCAATGTATAATCTTCTCTGCAACTGACCAGAGAGGGTTTTTGCTGTGGTAGTAGAATCCTCTGGTTTAGGTTCAGCTATTAGCCGGTTACGGTTTGATGGTCTGACTTGCCTGGAGTGTCACCCTGCGTTAAATATGGCTGAAGCATCAGTACTGCCGCGTTTATTAAATTTTGAAATTCTTGTAAAACCTTTATAATATTTTGTTTATTTTGATTACACTCGATCTAACAGCATGTTTCAATTACTTAATTGTTTTGGTTTTAACGGTAACCCCGCAACGAAGAAAAAAACTCTTTCGCTTCGCACCAATCGCAGCACCGCATAGAGTTAGCATCCAATTATTATATTATTATTATACTAAGTCTAGTTTTATATAGTTGTCTAGTACCCATAACACAAGCCTTACTAGCGCTTACTTTGGGACTAGGTCAATTTGTGTAAATTGTTCCCTAATATTTATTTATTTATTTATATTTTTCTATCATAATTACGTTCTCGTGACAAGGGTCAAGACGTCAAGACAAACTGCACTTAAGTCCTATTGCACCAGCACAATATGTGATTTATTAAGTATGTATATGAAAAAAAAAATTCTTCAGTATACACCAAACAAACGTGCTACGGGTACTAGGCAACGTATAAACACATGAATCCATGAAAATACAAAAGTTTTTGTTAATGTAAAATGTATTTGATAATATTTTACGTTTCTTATGTTTAAAATGCCCTTGCTCCGTTGATTCTCGTGGTAATCGCGGCGCGGCGTCTCCGCTCAACCGCCTCTAATAGCGGGTGAGAGCGTCGATCTCTGTACGAAACGATTTTTTACACTCGCAAGCCATTATTACACAATTTTCGAAGCGACACACCTATTTGACAAAGATAATACACTGATATGTGGCCAAGTGTTTAATTAACCAGACATGGATAGGTTCAAATATGTTCATTATCTGCCAGCCAATAGTAATGACGCATAGTTATCTATAAGTACGATAAGATAGATAGCATGCATAGCTATAAACAGCTGATTATTTCTTTTTTGTTTTAATTAAAATTCTTTTACAATATAATTAAAACGTTATCTTTGATTTGATTAATCGTGACTCACTGCAGCTTAAGTGTGATTGGATTTTATAATGCGTTGGTGGCAAATAAATACGAGGCAGAACTGGCATGATGGTTATAATTTGCGGGAGTCTTAAAACGTTAGTATGACTAGAATCACTCGCCGTTGTAACCCTGCAGGACAAGCTATTGTGTGCTATTGTGCAAATATAGATAAAGTTAGTAATTTTACGGCTTTCTTACTATCTTACTATCCGTTACAATATGCGCATTGAAAAGGCAACTTATATTTGACTGTGAAAGTCCTTACCAAAGCCTGTTCAAATTTAAGCTTAATAGTCAACAGTGCATTTAACTAAAACCTCTATCAGTGCCTTATTCCATTCTTATCTCGAGGTATTTTGTAGCTAAAGTGGTCAAGGCTTAGTATGTACGGATAGTAAATACATCGATCAAACGGTTCTCGCGGCCGTTTTGAGGTCGCATTCGGATGAATAATGCGCCGGGCCCATTACTGGTCATTATATGCAAATAATATTCCACATTACCCCATAAGTACCCGTGTTCTCGAATATTAGAAATGCTTTTGACTCTAGTAAACGGTCGTTATTTTGTATGCCGTAATTTCGAGGCAGCATGAAATAGCAAATGTAAATAATGTGTCGATCTCTATCTAATACTGAACATACTAGTGAGTACGCAAATAAACGTGAGTAATATGCCAGATATATCGGGCTTAATATTCGGTGAGTAGATACAAAAGGCTACAGTATGAGTATGACAATTAAGTCGTAAAAAAGTTGAAATCGCAGCTGATTGGATTAAATTAATCAATGGCAGGTAGGGGCCGTCAATGGAATGGATATTTTATGTTCCCGTGGGCGAGAAGTGGGCTCCAATTTGTCCGCAGTTTTTTAATTAGTATGGATGCGAGAGAAAACGAATTGGCTTTATGCTTGCGCCCAGCGCACACCGTGATATTCGGTGTGTGAAAAAATATTTAACAAAACGAATGAAAGTGATCAAAAGTGCCATTCGTTGAATCCTACTAATATTATAAATGCGAAAGTTTGTGACGACGTGACGATGTGACGATGTGACGATGTGAGTGAGTGAGTGTGTATGTTTGTTCCTTCTTCACGCTAAAACGACTGGACGGATTTGGATAAAATTTGGGACGAAGATAGCTGGTACCCTAGATTAAAACATAGGCTACTTTTTATCCCGGAAAATTGCATAGTTCCCGCGAGATAACGATAAACATGTTAAATCATTGCTAATTCTACGCGGACGAAGTCGCGGGCAGAAGCTGGTATCATAATAACGAAGTAACACAAGTTACGCATATGCGTATGCATACTAACACGTAAAAATCGAATTATGAATATGCTGTCTAAAACCAATATACTTACACAAAACAAAAGATATCCAACATGGCAACACCGTCTGCGCCTTTGTCACAAACATTAAAGATTTGTGAAATACAAACTTCGCCAAAGTTTTGCTGGTATACCATAGGTTTAATTACTGACCATTTTTTGACCCACGAAGTATAACGCTATGTTCACATGGTCAATTCATTACATATTTTTTACATAAATCACGTCTATGCCTTACGGGATAGATAGAGCCTAAAGATAACAAGACCTAAAAGATCACGTTTAGCACGATTGTGACCTATCTATAAGTGGAAAGGGGAATCAAAATTGTGATGTGTTGCTAGCCACATCGCCTATAATAATGATTCCTACGATTTTAGCCGATTACCTCGATGGGCTTTTACCATCTGCGCGGGAAGAGAAGCAACTGGTATACATTCTATGTTTTTTCTTTGCTCCCAGACCACCATGGAATACTGTATTTAGACAACTTCATTATCCTTCAAAATTAACAAAATTATGACTTTTTTAGCACTCTACTATAATAACTAAGACGACACTACCAAATAATTATTTAAATGTTTACATGTTGACGTAAATCGTTGCGAAATAAGTATATTTTACCTATTCCGGATTTTTTGTGCTTGTAACTGAGGTCAGATATGGAGTTTTCACTGCTACCTACTATATTCTACAATTGGTCAGTGTGCGTACACCGCAAGCCAATTCTGCAATCAACTGCTGTCCACTACCGTCAGTTGGCGTCAACATTGTGCCAAATCATCGTCAACAATGTGTACCTCTATAACGTTAATCGTCGTCAATGTCGTTATTGCAATGTGCACCGGCCGGTACAATAACATCGGACGTCCGGGGTCGGAGGACTATTTAACCTATAAATTAATCAATTTTCAAACTAAGGGTGCGACCAAACCGCCGCGTATACGCAGTGACGTGTCGTATGCGTCACGTTTTCACACCGTTTCTTCGTACATTTTGTTGCGATTCCGTAACGTCACCGTTTTTTAAGCGGAGGTGTGGTCGCACCCTTCTTCAGTGACCTATACTATCTTGCTCTAACATACTCGAGCTATAGCTATCGCTGTTTGTACGTGCATCAATATGGCATCAGACTTCATATTAAAGCAGTCCAAATTTTGATGTGATGGACCGATATTAAGGAGGATGTAATCAGCCAGCTGTAAAGTTGTAGATCTAAATTTAAAAAAAAACCAGCTTAGTGCGATTGGGACTCGCGCACCGAGGATTCCGTTTAAATTCGGCAAGTAGAACTTAAAATCCAATATAAGCCCAGCTCCTAAGCAAAATGTAGGCGATGTGGGCTCATTTTACATTGGTTTCTTACATAGAGAGACAGACAAAAAAAATAACTTTAGGTACTTAAGTAGTCGTGCTATAAAAGCTACCTTCATGCCAAATTTAAAATTTCTAGGACAACTGGGACCCCCGATTTTTTTGGAGCACGCGGCCATTTGGGACACTTTTTCTAATGACTGTACCTTTTGATTGGTCAGACTTTGAAGGTTGATTTTTCACAGCACCGAATGGTATTTAATTTCAACTTCATATTTACATCTTCTCAGACAGACGACGGATGACGAAGTAATCATAAAAAAAAACACTAATTGTGTCTTTATCAAACTGTCACCAATAATCATAAACTTAAATACACTCGTGTGAAGCGAGGTTGCAAAGAAACATGCTTACACAGGGTGTTCACCCTGCGCCGGGTAGGTACCAATCGTCGCGGGCCGAGGCCGGTGCAGCGTCTTCCCCTCGCCTCTAATTAGGCTCACATTCTCATTCCGTTTTCGCGTTTAATTTCGCCGGCGGTTTCGCCTTAATTACGTTATTCGCAACGGGCGCCGGCTTGTTCCTGCCTCTAGTTGTTTTTAAACGATACGGTTATTTAACTATTGTCTGAGGTCACCTTACAACGCGTAACATGTAAACGTTATTGTAGGTGAACCAACGAAATGTATCGATTCAGTCGTACCTACTGACTTTTATTATTAAGGGTCTTGTTAACTTATTTGTATCTTGTTCCTAGCTCATTTTGTCAAAAAACCGTGTGGAATCATCGCCCCTATTGCCGCTGACATATAACTTAAACGAAAGCAAAGGAGGAAATAAAACATTCACTAACGAGATGACTTACACTTTTGCGTCCTTACACTCGAACCTGCAGCTCATCGTAGTAATTGAAAAAAAAATCACTTACCTGGTAAATAGAGGGCTCTGAGGAGGCTCATCGACCGATTTTGTTGTCGGATGGTTGCTAATAAGATTTTTAAACGGCAACAAAGTATCCAATCAATGGGGCTTGAATAATGAAAACGCCACCTGCGAAGTTCCCAGGCCGCCCCCGCGGGTCTAACACGCACCGCGTTACGCGACCCCCGCCGCCACGACAAATTACAACCCTAGCTTTATGGACATAGAAATCATTTTCCATTGTTCGTGCTACCACGGATTGGCTTAATAATAGACTAAACATAAGTTTGAGTAATTATGCGCAATTGTATTTCGTGTCCCGGAGACTGTCATTTTTTAGGGTTACCCGCCACAATTTGTTTACCGGAACTGTTTAACAATTCCCCCATTTTGTACTGCAACGGTCAGTGTAAAATCATTGCGCATGTCCGTGTATGAACTGGCCACGAGGTCAAATATAATTGAACCCTTGGATTACAGTTCAAACTTAAAGCACTTGAATATAGCGTTCTTTTGTTTTATTGAAATGATCCCGATTGATAACAAGTATTTACAATACCCTGAAATGTTTGTTCAGCAGCAACAAAAAAAACACTAATTGTACCACTACGAGCGATAAGCGACCCCCAATTCAACAGTTAAACTAATCCAGACGCACCGCCGATACCATCGTACAAATAACACCATTAACAACTAACAAAACGCGTGTTGGCGAAATCAACGAAACAAAGACATTAATACTGGTTCCGTATATCGCGTACTCCGGGTGCGATTTAACGAAGTGCGATAGGTGCGCACGCGACGCCCGCTCATTAGTAGACACGCAACGGGCGATCACGCCACGAATATCTGGCCCTTATAGCGTTCATTAGACATAGCCGACAAGTAATGGCTTTCTACACGCTCTCGAGACATTCGCGGCTAACGTGACGCAACAAGCCCGAGCACCGTTACTGTGTGTACTCAGACTCGGACTCCAACATTCAGACACAGCTTTCTTCGCCGGGCCTTCCTCGCCGTGATGACCCCCATATTACGAATGGTAATTACGCTAGAGACAGCATTCAACAAATTACATTACGTACCGCTAGAGTTACTCCGGTCGGCATTATTATGTCGGACATACAAATTAACCAAATTACGTCGAACAAAGAAAATCGCCCCAAAAGAAAGGGTTACTGAAATAGGTAAATACATTGTCTACTTTACTCGCAGAGAAATAGAATTACAATCTAAATTAATTACGCTTTTAAAGCGTCCGTTATTCTTAATTAGTTTCTGCACCGCAGCGGAAGCTCCGCGCCGCTCGCACTCTCTTAATGAAGGGTAGTTTCAAATCAGTGCGTTTGATCAACTCTGTGCAGTCTTAATTACGGCACCCGTTCCGCGCGGGACAATCCGGTTATTTATGACTACATAAGCTTGATTATTCTTTAATGAATACTTGTTTTAAAACGTTTAATTAAGTTTTATGGCGACAGGGCCGCTCCGGCGGCGTCCCGCCGCTCCGCCGGCCGCGAGCTAATTGGATCGGGTTGACGCGCCCCCCGCGCCCCGCAGGACCCAACCCGCCCGCGCACCTCTCCCGCTCCTAATTGTATGAAATTGCTAATTGGAAAATTTTATAAACGCGGCCGCCCGCAGGCCTACGCCGGACTCCGTTGTGTTCCGAAGAAAAATTAATTCAAAGGGTCAACCTCTTCGTGTTTCTCTTAAACGAGCCAGAAGTAATCTTGTTTGCCTCTAGGAAATTAATTGCCGGACCGTCTATTGACTCGACATTAAAGATTCAAGTGACGCTCTGCTTGTTTAAATCAACGTGAGTGGTTCCCTTCTAGCGTTTTGCAAAGGTAACCTCTTATTTTGAAAGTAGGTTGAATTAGAGCGGATAGACTTGCTCTATCAAACATACTGTTTGAGTCGAACTTTTTAATAAATGTAATTTTTGTATTGTTGACAGGGCGTGTAGTTGTGGTGGGTGCGAGCGGTCGCCGCTCCAAACGTCAAGCTGGCCGCGAGCGCGTTGAGCATGAACCCGCACTACCACGGGTACGCGGAGCTCAGCTCGCCGCACCCGCCCTCGCCCGAGGCGGCGTTCACGGCCAACGGGCACGACTACCCCCACAACAACAACAACCCCGCGCTCAAAGAATGCGCCGGCTGCGGCGGCAAGATCGTCGAGCGCTTCCTCCTCCATGCCCTCGACCGGTACTGGCACCACGGCTGCCTCAAATGCACATGCTGCGGCCTAGCGCTAGCGGACATGGGACGGTCCTTCTACTTCAAAGGAGGAATGATACTATGCAAAAGCGACTACACGAGGTGAGTTTTAAATCTCTCGTGAATTCTTACCTCAGCTCGTTAGAGCCGTTTACGAACGTTGTTCACATTTAATTGGATAAGTTTCGAATAAATCTTAAATATTCTGCGGCAAAAACAGCCGAATAAAGTAGCAGGAATTATGTGCCCCGAGGTATTTGGCGTGTTCGTCCTAACCAATCTTTCTCATTGATCGACGATAAAAGATTCAGTTTTTAGTTCGTCATCTGATAATGACAATAGCGTGTCTGTCAAACGATCGAGCGTCCAAAAAAGTATACCGAGAAAGCCGCGGGCGCATTGTATGAAAATGCTTTGAACCGTTGCGTTGTGTTTTCTACCTGGAACGGAGGCAAAAAGTACAGCTTTGCACACAACAACCGATCAACGGCATCTCACTGGCTAAATTGGCTTCGTTAGGGAAGGCTAAGGACTAATTTAGGATGTTACTAACTTTTTACACTAAGCGTACCCGATTATTTTTTGCCATACTGACTCGAATTTAAATTGTTAACGTTCAAATGAGTTCACAAACTTCCGCTGGAATAATGTCTTTCTATATCTGAATATCTATAAATTAACTTTACGACGATTATCGTTAGGTAATAGGCATGTCATTATAATTATTGCAATCGCTGTGGCTTCGCCCGGGGGACGGAACGTGAACTCTTAGGTTAATTTCACCATCAAAAATATATTCGTACAATTAAAATAACGAAGTCGTCCAGTAATTAAAAACGCGTTGGACAACTTTTTTAAAGATCATCTTTAATTGCGATATTAAACTATCAGTTTAGGAACCGCAGAAAACGGTTACAGTTTATTTGTGTTTGTGATGTCACTGCAGAACTAGATACTGGAAACTTGTTACCGACTCTCAAAGTACACAAAAACTGAATTTCGATACAATAAATTTATTTAGGTATTATTTACCCTAAAAATCCGTTGTAGCCTACTATTGGTCTGACCTCTGGACTCGCAAACAGCCCTCTGTTTAGGTACCTACTTTAGGTTATCCACGATGATTCAAATCTCGGGCTCGCACCTTTCAGTTTTTCAGAATTCATGGGTGAAGCTTCTAGGTGAAGGAAAATATCGTTAGAAAACCTGCACACAACTACGCAACAATTCAATGGTGTATGTGTAGTTTCCAATCCGCACTGGGCCCGCATGGGAGCTGTAGTCCAAGCTGTTTATTATAAGAGTAGACCTATGTCTAGTAGTGGAACTTATATAGACTAGAGATAGGTAGTCTCTCTAATAAAAGAGTAGGACACCGATGAATAAGGACCTTAACCTGTATTAAATTTTCGTTGATAAGTTCATCTCACTCAAATTCCGCTTCCAATATCAAATTGGACGGTCAAAGTATTGAATTTGTAAATTCAACGGTATTTTTGGGAATAACACTGGACTCGAAACTACAGTGGGGATCTCACGTCACAGCTATTGCGAGTAGATTGAGCTCTGCTGCTTTTGCAGTGAGGAAGATACGGCAGCTAACCGATGTGGCGACGGCGCGGTTGGTGTATTTTGCTTACTTTAATAGCATCATTTCGTACGGCCTTATTTTGTGGGGATCTGCTGCAGACTTGGAGTCAATTTTTATCTTGCAGAAAAGGGCAGTTACAGCTATCTACAACTTAGGGACTCGTGAATCTTTAAGATCATTTTTTAAAGAAATAGGCATCCTAACCGTGCCGTCGTTTTATGTATTCGAAATAATCATGTATGTAAGAAAAAATCTATATGATTTTCCTACTAATGTCGATAAGCTAAAGGTTACCAGAAACACAGGAAAGCTTAAAGTACCATCTTACAGACTGGTTAAAACCAAAAAGTCGTTTCTGGGAAATTGCATACGTTTTTATAATAAAATTCCAAAAAATATTACTGACCAAACAGATACTAAGTTCAAATTAACTGTCAAGAAAACATTGATATCTAAGGCGTATTATAAAATTAATGATTATATCATGGACAGGGATGTTTGGCAATAATTCCAATCCGCATTGGCGATCCTGGAAAACCAAATGGTGTATCTACTTTATTAGAAAATCTAGTTGTGTTTAATACTTTGTATGCAAGTTTTAAAAGTAACTTATTGTAATCTGTTGACATTCATAAGTGCTTGTAAAGCCTAAATTGAAAAAAATTGAAAAATAAAATAAAAAAATAATACTTTCATATAATACTGTTACAATATTAAGCATTATACATTAAAAATATGCCAGCTATAAGTATGTAGAAACTGGCGCCCACATTAAATTTCAACATTTCTGTAACGGAGTCTATTCCGGAATTCTATTATTTTCACAGATCAGGCATTACTTAAATTACGGCACTGAGCCCCATTTCATTAAAAGCAAAATAATGACTTTAAAATAAGTTGTGAGGTTGTAAAATAATACGCTAGGCATAGAGACACTCCGTATAAGATAAGAGATGGTACTGCTTGTAGAATTGTTCGTTGCAGCTTTGTGAAACCGGGCACATCAGCGCCCCGCAGCGCTGCAGCGCACGTGGATCGCAGCCGCGGGGCCCTCGACACTAATTAACGTTAATTAGCTAAACTCGAGGAATTCGACCCAATTAACCATGTCCCCCATCCTTGCGACATGCGGCGCTTTTTATCGCCGCAACTCCGATTAGGAGCCAGATATTTCGAGCTAATGTTTTACAGACAGCGCAGCCGTTTTAGAGTGATTGCAATTGTTTACCGTCTGTAGTGGTAGCACCGTCGAGTCCGACCGCCGCCCGCGCGGGCCGTGCGTCGTAGATTCGATAAAGCTCGTCTCACAGTTGACAGAGACGGCGCGGCTAACGAGCGGCGGGCCCGGCGCCTCGCAGGGCGCGGGGCGGGGGTTGAAGAAGTGCGGTTCCGTGCATGTCTCTGCTGATTGACCCGCGTCACTCGGCAAACAACAACTAACGAGTCGGCCCCCGCGCCTCCAGCCAGGTACGGTAATCCGCTCGAATCGCTCCCGCGGCGGCCGCCCGCCGACTTTACACGTCTTCCCTGATTGAGACGCCTTAATAAAATTAACGCTACTCTCACGCAAACAACTGCCGTTTACCCGCCGCCGCGCCTTGTCGCCTTTGTTCCGATATGATGGATTGCGGTCTGGCTCCACAAAGACGCTGATGATGTTTCGTGCTGCTGATTACTGTGTACGTACGCACGAAATTAGTCGCCGATGTGTTACGCCTTCCGATCCGTGTTATGCCGGAGTATAAAGCAGGCGGAAGCGCTGCGTAAACATTAGGCTGCCGTAATTTGTATTTTATAATGATTTATAGCGACTATTGCGGGGGTAAGCATAATTTTATTCATCGGCTGTTGCGATGGATAAAACATGGCTGAGCTTTAGGTTCAAGAAATTAATTTGTATTTGTAACCCGTACTTTTGTCCCAGTATTAGGACAAACAAACCGATCTAAACTCTTAACACATCATATTTAACCAATATCATAACCTGAATGAATATCGATTGATAATTCATCATACAGAATGTCTTTGACAGCGTTTTATCAACACTAAATATGCCTAGCATTCTTTAGCACATTATTATTTACCCTATTAGGTACACACAGCTTGCTGGTCGTACCTATCTTAGTCAATATCGTCTTGTTTTGAGAAAAAAAATACAAGCGTTCGACTGTTATACAGGCTGTATCCTAGCACTCGAAACTCGTTCGAGCTACTCTAAAAATATTTAGCAACACACGCGGCACGTCCACTAGCTGAAGCGGGCTCGTTAGGGGCGCGGGCGCCGTCAATCAGGCCAATTGCTGCTCAATCGGCAATCACCCCCGCCCCTCGCCGCTAACGAGCCCGGGAACTTCTTACCCCACTCTTACTATCTACGCATTGTTCGTGCATTTACATCTGCAATACCTGATGCAGACGATGGGTTACATTTCGAGGCATTCTGACACTTTTAAAGAGGGTGATGATAGTCACTTGTTTTTTTTTTATGTTAGAGAGGCCAGACAAACTAACTAGTGGGTCACCTGATGTTAAATGATCACCACTGTCCATAGACACCCGCAGCGCTTTATGCGATTTATGTTTTGATTAAAAGAAGCGCTTGTTTATATTATAAGACATGTAAAAGTTAACCATATTTTCTGTGCGCTAAAAACACCTAGCTAGATGGCACCATGAAGTAGATACTGGATAACCGGCCATAAATGTAAGCATTTTTTTAAGATTTTGCTGACGGTAGCTTCAATGGTGAAGTTCCCAATCCGCACCGGGCCCGCGTGGGAACCATAGCCCAAGCCATCTCATTGTGAGAGGAGGCCTGTGCCCAGCAGTGGGATGTAGAAAAGCCGGGAGATGATGATGAACATGTCGGTGACGATAGTGGTGAACAAATGGTCTAATCTCGTGAGTCATATCTAAAAAAAGCCAGTCAATTTGTGGTTATTTACGCAGCCTGTTAAAAAACCGTCACAGACAACTTTTTCTATTCTTATAAGATGCACTCATTATGTGCTTTTTAATTACAAAACCCATGTATATTATTGCAGCACGTGTCAAGGGCGGCCGAGGTGCAATTTGGCCCCTCGTTAAGGCGCAAAAGACGCACCATTTAATTGCACCCGTTAGCCTCTAATGAGGCCGTGTCCCGGTGTCGGCCGCTTCTCTCAAATTGACATTGTATGTAAATTGATGTGGCTACATCACAGCCGAGGCCGAAGAGAAAATGAGCTGCATTTCTGCATAGTGATGCTAGAGCCCCAAATTTTTATAAGTGTTGTCTATTTAGTTTCGGGCTTATCTAAGCATAAGCTTAATCCATTGGCAACCTTAGAAATAAAAACTATTTTTTTTCTGACTTCTCAATAAGCTGTACTGTAGCTAGTGTAGCTATCTGGCAAAATGTAATGCATATGCATTGCCGAGTAAATTTCGGTGGAATTGAGTAGTGCTGAAGTGTAGCTGGTCACTAACACAGAAACAATTATAGAGTTAAAAGCGAAGCTACTAATACTACAGTAAAAAAAGAAGGCTTAATATTCTAAATTTCTATCTTACAGTAGCAGTATTCTTCACGAAACTGTATAGATATGTAAATTCAAGTGAGAGTTTTATAAAAAATAACGTCTCCCTGTAAAAGTATTTGCCTGAAACGATTTATATTTCAAAAAGTGTAGGTACAATTAATTTTAAGTAGTACTCGTAGTTATATATGTACTACCCTTAGAACCGTTTAGTTTTGACTTTGACTAATTTGTAATTCGTATTCCCATGGATTTCTCTCGTATTTGACAGTTTACAAAATTATTATATTACGAACAACGTATAATTTTAAAGCCTCTGAAATTGTATTGGATACTTAGCAATATTTATGTTCTAAACCCACGGGTTAGTCACCACCAATCTCGGTCTTAAATAACATTGTCGTAAATTACGATCTCCTTATGAATGCATAAGTAATGTTTCAGTTACTCTTGCATAATGTCTGTCTTGTCATAATTGCGACGTATTTATGAATGGTTTTGCAATTCTCGTGTAATGCAATTTACGGCGCGAACTTGCGATATTTCTGTTTTGCGAAAGGTTTGGGTTACTTCCTATTTATAAAACGATGAGTCCATATTCTTTGAAAATTTTGAAATCAATGAAACGCGTTGCGTGGTATTTTCGGTCACTTCTATCTCCTGGTAAGTCGTTTCATCATCCCAAAATATGAGATTGTGCATGTACTTACTTATTTTACTTAGCTTTTACCAGAGTAACTTACCTTCGCTACGTAACTATACAAAGATTAGTAAAATTAGTGCAGAATATTTCAGCAGGGGAACAACACCAACTTAAGGTTTTTCATCGTATATTGGTATATTGGTCACTGATATATACAGACATACATACATATTTACGGTTTTCGCAATTATTCCTTAATCTGTGCTATACTAAGACCTACCTTCACACCGAATTTCAAGATTCTGAGTTCACGGGAAGTACCCTGTAGGTTTTGATTCCCTTGCGAGTTTCGAAAATTTGCGGCATAAACGCCTTTTTCTTTTGATTGCGTTGGTTTAGAAGTTTGATTTTTTCACAGCTCCAAGGGGCAGTAGACCTGAGAATTTGATATAAATTTCAGCTTGATTTCTCTACGCGTTCTTGAGAAAAAGGGTTTTGACAGACGGACGGACGGACGGACGGACAACAAAGTGTAAGGGTAAAAGTATAAGGGTTCCGTTTTTTCCTTTTGAGGTACGGAACCCTAAAAACTAAAATATTACAGAAGTGTCCAGTCAAATGAACCCAACCACCTGTTGAAGCATTCTAGATTAATTTTGAGACACAGTGTATAACGGAGAATACAATATAAAAGTCGAGGTGTGGTCACACGCGTCAACTCTCGCCGCGTAGCCTGCGCAGCCGCAGCCGGGCGGCCAACTCGCACCGAAGCATAAAAGGCTTGTTGCTCTCCTAAGATTGGATTACGCCGCCAGCGCATGACCTAAATTAATTTCGTTCTCTTTGTGGACCCGCAACCGTCGTTGGCGTCTCGCAGCTAAATTGAAACTAAAGAGCATCCGGGCAACGGACAATCTTTGTTTAGAATTCGATTATCGATATCCCGCCTCTACACCCTATTTATACTCGAACGTCTATTCAACTCTGCAGTTTCGTGCACGACCTTTACTTAATTAATTTGGCTCCAAACCAACATCTTATACGATGCTACAAGTAGGTTAATCTATACAATTTTCTTTAAATATAAACATAGTAAAACAGCAGAGTGCAACCTACTTATACAAGAAAGACTTTAGAGGAAGACTACTTTGGGATTGTATTTTTATATATATCTGTCTGTTTGTTTGTTCCAACTCATCTTCCAAAATAGTGAACGAATTTTCCTGGACTTTTCACAGGTAAATTCAGCTTAATTTAACCCGGAGGAACATGTAGGCTTGGAACAAAAAAGTATAGGTACTTAAAACTGAAGTCCACGCGAACGCAGTCGCGAGCGCCAGCTATTGAAAAAATAACTGTTACTATTAATAAGTTTAACGAACGTCGGTGCGTCGATAGTTTAGCGAGAACCAATTGCGTTTGCGGAAATCCCGACTTATTTATAATAGTTGATATAATAACATCACCGGTAATTGCTGTGAGAACACGAAATCATACGAGTATTAATTAAAGTTAACACCGCCCTGATCGCGGCCGCCATGATGAGATTATGTTATGACCAATGCCATATTAAATTGGTGCAGGCGGTATTAGCAACTACACGAGTACACTGGATTTAACTTAGTCCTTATTGCTGTACGGTTAGAGTATAGTTATCAGTGAACAATCACGACATTATTTCTCCGTCAGTCATAAAGGTGATTTATATTTAATTTGCATTGTTAATATCAGTACATTCTAATGATCGGTGTTAATGTTAAATTATTGGCAGAGAACACCGAAATATAAAATTAATTTTTAGAAAAATATTTCTAGTCAATTACTTACTATCCTAAATTTAATCCGGAATTATTCAGTAGCTGGTCGGGTTAGATTAACTGAGCACACCTGCACTTAGGTATATGCTAAGGTTCTTTTTCAAATTTTGTTTTAAAATCGTTTCCATATACAGTGACCGAAGTTCAAAGTTTACCTACGTACGTGCTTTGACTTGTTTGAATCAAAAATTACGGTGAATAATCTCAACAGAAGTTTTCAATCTACCATCTGCTGAAATATTCCATGATAATTTTATGACACCTTGTTTGACTTAACATAATGGATAACTTCAGAGTTTACAATAAAAAATATGCTACAATAAAATTACAGTTTGAAAGATGAAATAATAATACGTGAACTATCAAATGGTTTTCATCGCAATAATCCGTGCATTAATCGCATATTTCAAAAGGACCGAGTGGTTTATGCAGGGGCATTAGTCAGGAGCAATTTAGCGCGTCCTGCGGGCGACGTGCACGCAGGGCGATATTCGATACAGACAGAGTGATATAGAAGCAGAACGTTAACCTGAGGCCTTATTCTCTAACGCACTTGGAACTTTGGAATCACAACCGCATTCAACATTCCTTTCTGTCAAATTATACACGATAGAGGAGTAAGACATGGTGTATGCGGTCGCGAGCGTTCGCGTCTTAAACAATAAAGGCCCAGGCCCAACGACTACGCTTGACCTTGTATTCGTCGCCTGTCGCTTTTTCTAGACATTGCATTCTTAATGAAAAAAACCCAAATATAAATACTTTATCTCGTTCTTGTTCACGAGAGCAGGATAGATTATACTGGCATGTTGGACCAGGAATACCAGGATAGACCTTTGTAAGGCCCTTTACATCGCATTACAATTACCGTTAGAACACACCTTGATTAAGTAGTTTAACTCGCACTCGCAGTTCCTAATTAAAGTAAGTCAATTATAAGTACAATACAAGGCCTGGCACTAACAACCAAATGCAGCGTCTGGTTCTCCTTCAGCTTTTGTATCACTCGGAGGTTTCAAAATAGAGGTCCAGGTTTATCACCGCACGCAGACAGACGCTGCAGACAAATGAGCACCGACTTTTATGGTTATTGAGACGTAAGCGCAGATAGTGTACGCAGTAATAGCGCGCCAATTAATATAGGTAGTTTTACAAGATTAACTTAACGTGCTCGGAGGCAACGTGATAGAAATAAAAATTAATCATACTAATGAGAACACAGTGTTTCTTAATTACGTTTCGTTGACATAGCTTAACGACAGGGATGTTTTGCTATGTCTGGCGTCCTACATGCGAGGCTAGCGCCTCAATTTTCAGAGGAAAAAGAACAAAAAATAATAACTCGTTTCGTTTTAGGTACTATGTTTAGGGACATTTTTTGTTTCATATCCACTGTAATAATAATAAATAGACTAGTTCCCAATCCTGGAGAAATTCCGAAAATTACGCTGTGTAGACCTCAATGATGCTCTAATTTCTGACAAAATTCAAGTCTCTATCTCCGGTCTATCAGCTAGTAGATACATTTATGTACGTTCGTATACTAATTGACTGACTTCAGCGGCAGACAAACATATCCTGGCTTTTTACCTGCTATTTAGGCTGTAGAAATGTAATATTGTTTTATAAAAAAAAAACACCGTGCCGCGCCTTAAATAGTTTGTTATCGTCAACAATTTATACTTATTACATAGTCGTACTCTGAGCACGTTATATCCACATTTATTGTTCGTGTAACAACAAACGCCGTAGATATCAATCAACAGCTCAACACCAGCATGCACCACAAGGTTTCATCTTGCAGGTATCCCCAACATTTGTCGTGCCTGATATTTGTCGTCGTCAATTTACACGACATGTCGCTCGTCGCGTTCAGAAAGCCTGGAGGAATTCACGAGATGGACCAATCTTGCCCGGCTGAAGTGTATGTTAGATAAATTGGTACCGGATTTGTCGTTTGTCTTCTCTCGTGTTCGACAGTGGTAGGTTATGTTGTTGTTGCGACTGTATTCTTGTGTGTTATATAAACAAGGGGTGGAATTTGGAATTTGTAGGGTCAGATAATGGTATATTTTGTAACTATTAAGTTCAGTTGAATCCATATTGCGCTGTTGCTCGCAACTTCATTTGTGCTTTTCCAGGATAAAAAGGAGATTATATTTATCAATGATGGTGTACATTTTTTTTCCAAGTCGCTACAGTTTTTGTTTTGTCATTAAGTAATAAGGATATGATGCTTTACGATGATTTTCTTGGGAAAAAATTCGTCGTAGCTTTCTATACACTTAATGCACTCTTAACGAATATAATCTCCCGATTAGATATTAGTATTAATTAATGCAGATATTACTTAGAACAAATTAAAAGTGTTACGTGGAGGGTAGTAAAACTTTATTCAATTTAGTAAACCGAACGCCTTCATCACGACTCAAGTCTGTGGGGACGTATGGACTCATACGAGCGCCCATTATATGGCTTTGGCGGCCTGGTGGCGCGGAGGTACGCTGCTGTCACGATATTACCAGCTTTCTCAGTTTATATATTTTTCAAACCACGACTCAGGACTTTGTATCGTACAAATGACCAGTAGGTTCGTCTTCATTGTGCCGGACTTAACAGCCCCACATGTGTGTGCTACCTTGTGACCTGCTTCTCGGATGAGAAATTAATTAAAAATAACCCCCAATTTTGTCGCATGTTCTTATAGATATTTATAAACATAGTAAAAATATTTTGCAGTTTACGAGCCCTTAAATTTCAGTTATCACTCAGCAAACTTCAAATTTTGGGCTTAATAGAATTTGGTGATATACGATTATTTCATTCTTTGAAATGTAACACTACAAATGTGACCTAATTGAAGGAGTTCGCTTGTTAGTACTCAACTTGTTGGAGCTTACACGCTGAGTTATCAAATTTTTCTTAACATTGAACTTGGCAATAAGAATTTTTAATGATTCACGGTTAAGTTCATTCGAAATATTATAAACGGGATGTGAACGGGGTGTGTGTAATATTTCGATTGAACTTGGCTCCTATTTTCACTTGTATCACTAACCACTAAGTGACCAGGGGCCTTACCATAACGTCTTAATTCCGACTCAGTTCAGGTTTTAGCTGTCATTTTTAGTATGGATCTGACAGCGTGCGAACCTAAACTGAATCGCATTGATACGTCATGGTAAACCCCCAGAACTTTAACAAAAACGCTATAATATCACTTTCATACACTACGCTCTTGAAATCACAGATTCCGTTAGTCTATTTTCCGCTTTTAATATGTAGACGATGAAGTGGTGTCGCGTCACCGATGATGGATGAATTGACCGGCGGCCGACGCGTCGATCACGTTGATTAGCTTTTAGCGCGCCTATTCGAACACGGGAACGTTTTTGTCATGGAATTGTTATTTATTGTGACTATATGTCACGTTTAATAAATAAGGATTAAGTGGTCCGTATTTTTTAATTGTGTTAGCTCGATAGAGAATTTGGGATGACATGCATGTATGCATTTTACTTTTTTATTTTAGGCTATAAAATGGATGGTTTGATAGATTGTTCGAATATTTTTCGACTATAATGCTATTTTAATGTAATTTTAACAATCCTGTGTACTAATGTGTAAAAGATCTTACAAATTAAAACATACATAAATGTCAAATAAATGAGTATTTTTACGTAGTTACATGGGATACCGCATCCAATTTTACAGCAAACGTTTTCAACATTGAAGTTAAACTGACACTATATTCAGTACGACAATTTGCCCAGAAATAGTGGTGGCGACAGCTTACCGTTGCGCGGCCGGCCGGGGAGGGCCGGCCCGGGGATGAGGCCCGATGTGATGTTAATTAATAACGTCTGTCTCACGACTAACGACGCCGTCACGACTACATTATTTAGCCACCTGATTAGTTCGCAGCCCCCGCCCGCCGGCAGCTCTAATTAGCGAACGACTCCCGTACAGGACTCGGTTAAATTTGATTTGCAACTGCACTATCGTTAATTGGAAGTAGTTTGTAATTGATGATTGCCCACATTGATGCGGTCGCTGTAACCGTCGCGCCCAACTAATAAGTTCAACTGGCAACTATGACTAGCTGATATGAATGAACTACATTGCACTGTTTACACTTACGAAACGATTCACTGACTAAGCAAATAGCGCGCAATGTCATTCCATATTCACATATCGATGCTTCTGTCAACAATCGAATGGCCGGTTTTATTTTCTATTCTATTATTAAAGCGTTTAATTTAGGGCAACAGTTTTACACACAAAACGATCAAAACGCAATCTCCCCGTGCCGGCCGAATAGGAAACCTATTCGAAATTGATATGGGTGGAGCGCACGGGCGCAGCGCCGCGTCGCGCCTATGCAGCCTCGTAAACGACGCCCGCGCGCCGCCAAACGGCGTAACGCCGCCGCGAGCGCACACCTTGATCCAAGCCCTCGCTCATTGACACACGGCCCATTGTTGAACATCACCAGTCCTTCCAGCGAGGCGAGTTAGACGGACGAATTTTGTTAATAAATAAACGCAGCTCCTGGCGTCCGGCACGGCGGACAGCGGAAAATAAAAGTCTAGGTGAAAATTTGGCGCAAGTATGACAGTGGAAGCCGGCGTGACGTACACAAATCATTATTCGATAGCCGCCGTGTCAAAGGAATTTTTAATAATGTTTGCTGGCCGAGATTTGGTTAGACCCGGACGCGGATCCGGCGGATCCCAGTTGTCATGCGGACTGACGGGAAATATCACAAATATTGTTCGAAATGCCAAAAATGCGATCGGGATCTCACCTGACAGCTGTTAATTCCTTGTTGTGTATTCCGTTTGTGATTTTTGTCAGCGATGCATTTAATGTCGGCTCGATAAACTGTCACTGACAATGTGGGTAATGCGTGAAATTAGCGAAACATTAATTTTAATTAGTTTGTGGTAATGGGGAAGCACTCCATAAAGTCGAGTCGCTGTCGACGCGCTTTAGCTAGTTATAGGTCCCGCTTCTGATCTTAATTAACCTCATGTGTTAACCTCGCCATAACTACGTGGAGCGTGTTTCTGCACTCCAAGTTAGTACGACTTATTAATAATAGAAGTGAGTTAGTGCCGATATGTAAATTTACGCTTAACTTATTGAAGATGGCTTAATTATGTACGGGAGCACAGTAATTTATCTTTAACGAGCTTAATTTGAATCTAAATTACAGGTATTTAGTGCCGTAAATTGTCAATCAAGCTGCAGAGAACGGGTTATTTTGCATTCCATTGTGAGAGTTTTTTACTCTGCTACCGAATTTTATACACTATGATTTTAAATATAATGTTCACGATATAAAAACTATGTTTTTTTTTTTAATTTACTAATGCGCTCTTATCTTCGACTCCATAATAGCATACCTGCAGGCTTATTACGTAACTCGCTCGCGATCACCATCGTCTTCATTTTGACAGTTCATGTATGGGCTGACAATTGGCATCGGAATCAGCCAGCTGTCACATTCATACAAGAACTGTCAAAATGAACCCGATGGCGATTGCGAGCGAGTTACGTAATAAGCTAGCCGATATATCTATCAAAATGTATGTATGTTGTTTTACTTAATCTGAAAATCGAGGACAATAAAGATTGTACTCGACACTCAAGAGTTGCCTCAAACTCCGAAAATACTCGAACCAGAGCTGCAACGAGTACACAAAGACAGAGCAGTAGCCAGCGACAGAACAATGGCGCGGGCCGGTCCCGGTCACCAGACGCGTCTATTTCCAAACTTTCTGATAGTTCATCAACAAATTCATTATGTCGTAAAAGAGCGTGCGCGAGACCGAAATATCGCGGGGCTCGTAAAACCGCTCGTAAAGACGTTTGTTTACTAATTCGAGTGGGGCAGGTGGGAGGAGCCGACCGCAGAGGGACGCTCCTATAATAGTGCGATACGCGAAGACGGACCAGAGTCATAAGCGTGTGTTTAAAAACCATGGCAGCGGCGACAACGTTTCCGCTTTAGGCTTTAGGCTTGTTCACAAAATAATTAGTTCTACATAAAACCACGTCCATTATAGTGACGCAAGCAATAAGAGCTTCACAAGACAGCAGCGACACTCTATGCAAAAGCGACACGCTTGTGTACAAATTGTTCCGTTGCAAAACACCATAGGTCTAAATCTTCAGATTTTGACGTGTGCTGACATAGACAGAGATTGAAGGAAGCTTCATTAAAACACTGCGTTTAGCTGTCTGCAGATTCGGATATCGGGATCGTCTCTCATCCACGAACTGCTAAATCAAGTGGGTACTGTACGCGAAGACGGACGAGTGATAAGCGAGTGTAAAGTCGGGTTGTTAATAAGTAGCGGGCGAAGTCGCGGGCCTCCAAATTGCCTCCTCAGGTCGCAACTTTTAATGAGGCAAAATTCCCCGTCAGACTCGTTATTCGGCGTCGACGTCGCCTTAACGCAACCTGTTCGTTAGCGCAAAAACGAGCCACGCTAACACTCGATTAGAATACACCCCCGCTAAGCTGGAGCACACTGGACGTCTTTGTGATATGATTGTTTCAGACTGAAGCGGATTTTTTTTAAGTTGCAGTATTAGTAGGTAGTTTCAAGTTTTTTTGGTATTTCAAAAATGTAACTCTTTTTGAGCTTAAATATTTTCTTGTTTGAAACTATATTCCCTAAAGCATTTTATCGTTATACATTGTTTTTACTATTTTGAAACTACTAGGACACATAAAAATCAGAAAAGTAAAGCTGATGCCGGATATCGAACCCGGTTTCTCAAAGTTTCATCCGTAATGCGTACTTAGTGCTTACCTTACCCAAGCATATGCTTAAGCATATGGGTAAGCAACAGTAAAACGTTATATAACATTTTACTGTTGTGCAAAAAATTCTTTAAAACACCCGTCCGATTATCCGCTTCTCTTGTGCACCAAGATCCTAACCCAAAAAGATGGCCCCTCATTTGTGGCGGGCTTTCTCTGTGTTGTCACATTAGCGAATAACTGCGGCTGAACCTGGCCGATACGTTAATGATGTCGGCTCCTCTATTAGGGGGAAAAAACTCCCTTTTGTGTATCGACGCCGGCGCAGCCAGTGTTGCCAGGTTAGAAAGTTTTTGGCTAGATCGATAATTTTTATTACTATTTTATCATATGCTATAAAATTGCCGATTTTACTGTGATGCTTAATGAACGGCACGCCGAAGCTCTCTTAGATCTCGGCTATTTATTTTTAGTAATTGTGAATTATGTACTTAGCTGTTTTTTTACGAAGAATAAAGGCATATTTCTCTAAATACTTAAAAAGTTTCTAATTTCTGATGTTTTTCAAAAATGATATCGATTTATACATGCATTAAGTCACTACTGTGGTAGCCTAGTAAAAGCCGTGGTAGCCTAGTGGTTTGACCTGTGGGCTCTCAAGCAGAGGGTCGCGGGTTCGAATCACGGGCTTCGCACCTCTGAGTTTTTCGGAATTTATGTGCGATATCTCATTTGAAATTTACCATGAGCTTTTCGGTGAAGGAAAACATCGTGAGGAAACCTGCACACAACTGCGAAGCAATTCAATGGTGTGTGTGAAGTTCCCAATCCGCACTGGGCCCGCGTGGGAACTATAGCCCAAGCCCTCTCATTCTGAGAGGAGGCCTGTTCCCAGCAGTGGGACGTATATAGGCTGGAGAGAGAAGTCACTACTAAGCAACAAGATAACAAGAGGCTTTCGACAGACAAAAGTGGAGAAAAAAAGAAGAGGCTCAGCAGACACAAAATAGGTACCTAGCTAGTCTGCCAAAACAAGAGACTAGGTGTATAGGATGCGAAATTACTCGTAAATATGAGAACACTGGTTACTTTTTACAATAATTTAGAGACATTTGGTCTCGTTGAGCTGGTAACACAGCGGCGCAAGCGTTGAGAGACGTCACGTGATCAGTTTCATAGATTACGTCGAACGATGGCGATAGCAGGACAAGTCGTGGCCAATGCGGCGTTGATTTATGCCAGCTGCTTTGTTTAGTCTGCGGTACTGACCTATTGAGGTGCTTATTTATTTGGCGGGTTTGTTTGTTGTCGGCTTCGTAGTAGCAAGTCGAAGGCTAATAAGGTCGTTGACCCTGATTGAAATGAATCACATGTTTTCTTGCTTAAATTGTAACTAGTATTTTATATGTATAAAAAATCTTTTTAAATTGAATTCATGTCTTGTTGAATCAATCGACAACTTAAACAGAATAGATCGCACCTTTGTAAACTAAGAGGAGTCAGTACACTTTTATTTATGTGCAGTTTTTATTTTCATCAGCACCGCTAAACTAAACCCCATTAATACCATGATTATAAGATTGATCTACTCTAAAGCAAAAGGTTGTGGGTTCAAACTAAAGCTAATGAAATAGAATATTAAAGGTACCTAGTTTTTACTTTGTTTGTTTTATTTAAATCGTCTGTGCTAAACGTATGTAAAAGTCGTTCACATATAAAAACGACTTCGTGAAAATTACTTAAACATAATAACATTAAAAACTAAATATATCAAACGTGAAGATGTAGCCGATTTCCCGTCGTTAAATTCAGTATATTTTAATAACAGCCTCATTGGTGGCCAGCAAAATCATTAGCGTAGCTGCATGCTGGATGCTGGTGTCCAGTATCGTTCATTACGGCGCCGTATTTCGGGTACCCCCGGTAATTGGCCGGGCCGGATGCATCGCAGGTGCGTGCCCAGCGCCGTGGGTACGGGAAATGGGAGCCAATTTAAATTTTCTCCCGCAGCGAATCGATTAATTGGGAATTAAATCCGCGTTATGGATTCTTTGCGGTTTTTCGAGAGTTTAAACAGTGGATTACTTGGATTTTTTTGGGCTGATGTTGTGATTTTGGTTGTTTTTGTTGAAGTTATTTTTCAAGCTTCTGTTTTCTCCTTATACGACTGTCGCATTTATTCAGATAGCTCAATAATATAATATAAACAGGTGACTTAATGTTTACAAAAACCTTTTGAAGTATTTCGTTTGTCAGTAGATTAATGATAATAAAATATTTTTATGCAAATAAAGACTTTGTCCAAGTTCCGTTCGGATCACTAACACCATAATCGGTAATCCTGCCACCAAGCAGCAGTGCTTGCGCTACTCTGTTCCGGCGTGTAATGTAAGACATCCAGTGAAATTACTGATTGATAAGCTATTTTATCTTATCCCTGAAGGTTGACTACGCATATGCAATCCTCTATGGCTAGTGTCCAAAGGTGGTGATTCTTATTTACATACTAGCTTGTTTGCCTTTGCCACCCTGTCTCGAAAAAAAGTTCATTGTTCGGCTTTCACTACGTGAAAAGTATGCTACGGCGTAGCGTCGTAGCACCTCTACAAGCAAATTCAACATTATAGTTAGGTGTGAATGGATCTTATAGTGAAAGTATAACACATAGTAATGAAACATTTCACATTATCTATTAGATAAACAGCTCAGCATTTTGTAGAAAATCATCAGACTCAAAACGGCCGTCCGTTCTAGCATAGTGTACTGTACTAAAATATAGCCTCTGCCACATATTATTTTGTATTTTTTTTAAACAAAACCGAATCGGAACTAAAGGGATGATTGGGAAACAATCGTAGTATCGGTCCGGTTTGGCGATGGCGGCCGGCGGGCAGCGGAAGGAAGGGTGTCTAATTAGGGAGTGGGGAACGTAATGAGCCGAGATCGCCTCTCCGATATAACGAAGGCTATTTACGCGGTGGTCGCTCTCAAATTGCGAGGTTTTGTTTTAAAAGCGGTGCCGGTTTGAGTTTTGCGATTAAGGAGTTTAATTAGACAGCGTTGTTTACAACCTCATTACTGTAGGTAACGTCGGGAAATAGCCCTGATATCGGCCGATAATTTTCCAAAGTTGAAAAATGAATTTCTTGTGTTTAAGTACATTTTGTTGTAGATCGTTATCGGGGCAGGCTCGAGTCATGAATAAACATGGTTATTTTTCTTATTTTTTATGCTCATTTACGGCGAATACGAGCAGGCCGTAGTAGCTAACTTTAGCAATGTTTACGCATCAAGAGTGATTAAGTATTTAGGTATTTTATTGCTTACCTTGATGTCACTAGGTTAAGATGTAATAAAATTAATATTTATATAAGTACCCATTATTTTCATCAACTATCTGTCTCAAATTTAACAGGCGCGTATTATCGCGCAACCTCATTTAACTTGTAGCCTTAATGGACTGTAATAAAGTTGTAATTGTGTTGACTTGATGTGGAATAAGCAACACCTATTAGATGCGGCATTTTACGGGAACATTAAAACTTTATGTTAATGTACGGAGAGATGGGTTTCGCGTACGGGGCGATAAGATCTGCGCAAGCGACAGCACCTATTTATTTAATCAGACGGACAATGTCCCATTGTCGCTGCTGATTTATTGGACACCGATCAACTCTAATGGAGCCCACTCAAAGACAGATGGCGCGACTGTGCTAAATTAATGTCAGTTGTATTGAATACAACTATTGACAGAAGTTAACACATAAAGCGGGCTTGCGTAAACCAAGGTTGATATAATAACTCAGAGTCAACTTTTAACCCTGGGTTAAGAGGTGTCAGAGTGTATGGAACTGTCATATCTGACCTGACCCGAATGAACGTTAATTTTTTTATCCGTTTTGTGCAGGCGTACTTTAAAATAGCTCAAAGCTAATAACTAAAAAAAAAATTTTTTTTGAAGGTGTTTTTTTTTTCAAAGGTTGAAGTTATTTTAATAATTAGGTACCTATAAGCATTCTTAAATGTACACATACATATTTTTAATATGCTGACGTAATTAATGTAGTCATGATACATGGTCTATTATACCATTCAATTTATTTAAATCAAATAAAACTAATAGAAACCCTCATTCACAACGTTGATTCCACGTCATTCCGGTTCTCGATCTATTAAAACGATGGCTTATAAAAACTCGTGAAGCCCACTAATGAATCAATTTAACAATTTTATAGTCATACCATTGGGAATCGATAACCAATAAATAAATGATAACAACTTCTTTGCTTTTGTAGATTACCATTCCAAATAATATTTATTTATTCGCTCTTCGGTTTATAAATACTTCGTAATCAACACCTGTAAAAAACGGTATTGCGCGCGTAACCAAGGCGAAGTTATGGCACACAGTTCGCTCCTCGTTTTGCATTTAAATTAAAACTAGTCACACTATTAGCATAGAAATGGGTTTGATGGCTAATCGTTGCGGTGTCAAAAATGTTTAATTAAAAAGATTGATGCTTACGGCAGCGCGGAGCACCAGAAGTATAGTCGAGTTGCGAACTTATCTAATTAGTTAGAGGCGGCGGGCGGCGGCGGGGGAGGGGGGAGCGGGGTAGCGGGAGCGGGGGCAATTAGCGGTGATAGTCGATTAGCTCGTCGTGCTAGTGCGGCTTTTGACAAATGTTTTCGACTAATAAATAATTTATTTACTCTCCCACTCATTAAACCATCTATAATTTAATCATGAGAATAATTATGAATATTTAACGTGAATCCCCGCAAGAATTTTAGATAATTTTCAAGCTATCCTTAAAGATTGATAAGTGAAAGTTTAGTAATAAATTAGAGGGACCGTAATTCTGAGATAATTAATTCTTAGCACAATTTAATAGGTATTAACATTAATTGGAAAACTTGGAGCTCACCAGCGCTTCTGAATTAGTTACTGAATCATACTTATGTAAGTATAAAAGATGGCGGCTTTAATTGAATCATTGAACAAAATAAATGTGGTTGGGTTTTTTTTAATTTAAACATTCGTTGCGGTGTTTGTTCTCGTACATTCAATAATCCGTAAAAGCGAATGTCAAAAATACCTACGTAATAATTGTAACACTAGGTTGTTGTAGGTACTTCTAGATGATTAACCAAATTGTTGCAACTGCAGTTCCGTTAACTGTGTATAGTCGGTCTTGGTAATAGGACCTTATATTTTTATGTATATTTATGATTTCAGTTTCATTTGAAATCTCTGTCCTATTTTTGCAAGTAAAAACACCTACCACCTGAATTTGAACCTGTGCAGATTTAAAGCCCTCGAAAAAAACATTGTTTGATAAAAAACAAATTACTACAGGGCGAATTTAAAAGTTACTTCTTTCTTTGCCAAGTTATTCAAGCTCATCAATGAGTTTAGCATCCTATCATCAGTGTCGCAATGACTTGTCTGTGACAGCGTTCGCTCATAGTTCTAGCACAGATTATGTTATGTTCTAGTGACGAAAGGGGTTCGACTGCACGGCTCCTCCCCGACTGCTTGTCGCCGCGCGGCCACGTCTTGAAGTTGAAAGGCAATCGCATGATAGTGTTGCAGGTTGTAATAGTTCCGCTAAGCGGCGGGCACTGGAGCGAACAAGGCGTTTAATTAAGGGCGCTCACCTCGCGGCGCCCCGTTGTCGGTCGGTTGTCGGCCGACTCATCGTATGCGCCTTAATTAGTTTCATACCGCCCTAACCGGCTTATTTTGTTTTTCTGGGATAATTTTTAATTAAACGCTTGATTAAAATGAAAGTTTGCGTAAGTAGCGAGCGAGGAACAATCGGGCGGGAGTTTAGGATAATGAATTGATGGTGTTACTTCGCTCGGCGCTCGCAAGGGATTTAATTAAAAATCGCCGATAGAGTGTGTAGAGGGAAGTTTGCAACGAGTTTACGGAACTTAGTCCGGAGGCTCTGTTGTTTTACTATGTCAATTTGAATACGAGATTGCTACGGCTCGCGATAACGAACGCCTATGGCTAACGGGCAGTTACAAAAATGTTGGTTTTAGCTTTACATCCTGCATCCTGAATTACTTATACGATTGGTTCGTATTATTATGTTTGAAAAAAACTCGCACCTTTAGCTCTATTGCATCTGTCTATTTTGTGGCATCAGATTTTGAATTGTAAGAAAAAACAAAAGCCAGGTGCGTGATAAAGATGCTTGATATTAATTACAAAATAGATTAATTTTTTGCTTCTCTACTTCTATTTAGAAACAGTTCGGCTTCCGTGAACAGATTTGATAGGTTCCCACGGCCAATTTACTGTAAGCAAATACTGTGTGAATTCAGGTATTCCATTTAATCGCAATCCTTTAAAAATTACGCAGCCTCTGAAGTTTTACTCCAACAAAATCAAAGCGAAATCCCATCCGAAGTTTTCACAAAGTTAAAATAAGAGTGCATCCATAACGTCACATATAATCTTCGATGCGGGATGACGTGATTCAGCACGTGTCATTAGCAAATTCTTGCGTCGCGGGCACGCGCGCTAACGAGCTTCTTGCTAACGATACCCGTCGAGAATGATTACCATGCTATCGGGTGCTCAGCATAATACGACGTGTGAAATCAAAATACAGCCACCGATAAGCACCCTGCAAGTGTGGGTTACTAAGGCAACCTATGGGTCTTTTTACCAATAATAATTATTTGAATTCAATGACGACTATTACTTAACCACTCACTTGATTTCGGTAACTAGAGCTACCAACTCCGATAACCTACAAAATGCTTCCGGTAGCCAGAGCTACCAGACGACCTTTGTACAATTTTTGATTTTTAATCTGTGAAGGGCGGTTTCGAAGCGGTTTAAACTATGTCCAAAACATAGCCAAATGAGATGGCAACACAGAAAAAAATTGACAGCCGACATGATAGAACTAAAATATTTTTAAGGGTATTTCAAACACAAGGCTCCTGTTTTGCCATCTCGACAATAGTCGGTGACGAGTGACAATTCGAAATGCAATGTGTAGTCAACATGAAGGCAACCGGCGTGGATTTTTGTCGAGTTTGTAATGTAAACAGAATTTAACCGTGAAGCATTGAAAACTCTTATTGTAAAAAGAAGTGTCACCTTGTCAGCGACTATTTTTTTTTTTTAATGGCTTCTGTCCAGCAGGACAAATTTGCCAGCGTCAAGGTTGAAAGCTACAAGTGATCAGTTTCCAAAAGCGACTATTGTCAAATTGGTGAATTAGGGGCCAGTCTGCTGACTGGTCCACTGACACACAGCGATACCCCATAAATTTTGTATGGGAATAAGAAGCTGTGACGTCACTTACTCGTATTTGTCAACCCAATTAGCTGTTTAATTTATTTCAAAGAAATTAATAATTACATTTTCAGTTCTTTACTTGAAAAATAATCTTGTTTCCTGGGCTAAAATAAAGTGTTTTTTTATCATTTGGTCCTGGTATTATTGGCTAATGGTGTTAACTGTCATATCACGGTTTCCAGTATAAAAGGGCTAGACGACGAGCGAAATGCAAGCATGCTGTGGCAGGCTCTTAAAGAATACTAGGGGATGCATGGACTTGGGGACACTTGGGGAATGTGAAAAACTAAGTAGGTATACTCGTAGCAACTGGTATTATTTAACAATACGTAGACGTTCAACAATTGAATTACCTACTATTTATACAGAGTTGCCCGCGGCTTCGCCCCGTCCCGTTTTTTTTTAATATTTTCTCACTGTATAAACCTTCCCTGGACTACGACAAACATATCAAAACCAAAATCAGCTAAATCCGCTCAGCAGTTCTCGAGTTTATGCTGCGCGACTAACAAACGCATTTCATTTTTAGGGTGTGTAGAACGGAGATTTTTTAACTTGTGGTTGCATGCAAAACGTACATATTTCGCACAAGCTTGGTTATCTTGCACGTAAGTAGCGGAGTAGCAAGGTAAATATTTTGTGTTCATTGAAATGGACCTCCGCAAAGTAACGCCTGATTCAATAAAATAATAAAATAAAAAAAACTTGTGGTTTGTTTTAAAAAAATAATAGGTACTTCTTAAATTACGGGTTTTTGGACTATATGTTATATGACCTTATATACTCTAATTAGGCTCTTAAATATTTGGTTTAAATCTTTCGGGTTATTAAAACCCACAATGTATTAATAGATTGTTGCTGTCGTTATGTTTATCAAATGTTTAAAAGTTGTAGTGTTCATCCAATAAGCGCCCACAAAGAAGTCTGACAAAAACCGTGTTTCCTAAAAGCTTATCTTACGGAAAAGCGGAAAGAGAACGAGCCATAATTAAATAAAAATGTAACTTACCCTAGTTAGTCGTTAAACGTCTTCGGAAACAAATAGGATTGGAAGCAACAAGTTCGGGATCCCGTTCACGCCCGCGGACGCATCTCGGCTTTATTGAGAGCCATTCGTCTCTGGGACCCAATCACCCCCACCCGAAGTGGGGGCGCCCGTCCCCACTACCCCCCTGCCCCATGCAGCTACTTACTTTTCCCGGCAATTTTCATATTAGTTAAAAGCGTATTTTCTCTCTTACTTATGAGATTTGTAAAGTTTGAAAGAGGATTTTCTGGCATAGAACAACGCTTGATGCCATTAAAGCCCTCCTCTCTTAATGAGTAGGTGTTAAGTGACAAATTGTAGGTATTGTGAATAAATACTTACTTCCCTATCTTTTGGTTATGTTTATTAATCAAAATTGAGAATACCCAGTTGTTTATCCGCTTGAGTTGTTTGCGTCGGTTGACTTGGAATTCTTGGTATTTGAGATTTGGGAATTGAGTTATTCTAGATGTAATTTACAAGTAAGTTTCCAAATAGTATGTAGCGTTAAGTTCTCATCCCAGTTTTACTGCCGTGAGACAACTTGGCAATAATAGAAATGAAAATATAACTTTGTTTATAAAATAACGGAACTCGCCTTAAATATGGGTTCAATTCATCCTACTGTTATTGGTTGGTATAAAACGATTTTATTGTGCCGGCATTAATTCCGATGACCGGATGGGAGGTGACACAAAATCACCTCCATAGTGTAAGTAATAAGGCAAAATCCATAAAACGTGTGAACAGACTTAACACTATAAGTTCCATTGCCCCGACACCGGCCTCCTTATGTTTATAACTGCCATAAAAATGAACGGCACACATACATCCACTCATTAGGCACTAACCCGCACTTGTTAGTGTGAGCTGTAGGCGTTTAATATCCGTATTTAATAGTTAATGAGTCATTATTGCAGGCGCTATTAGCGTTGCGGACGACTCCGCGTTATTTACAGCCCGGCTGAATATTAATAAATCGCAATAACAATCCGGCCGAAAGCAATCAAAATTTAATTACCTGCGCTCCTTCGCGTTATTCGTTTTGAAATAATTAAAGGCCGAATGGGTAAGGTTTAAAGATAAATTTTAAAGTTTAAAAGATAAATTCGCTTCAATCACTCGGAGCAAATAGCGTTTCGTTTCATTTACTCCGGTAAGAGCGTTTTCAATTAAGTAGCGCCCGACAAACAGTATCGGCGTATGAAGGTAAAATTAATTAAACCGCGCCAAGACAAACATGTACGAATCTATTTGTGCGGCCCGCTCGCGGAAGCAGCGTGGGCCTGGCGAGGGCGCCGCGGCCCGCTGCTGCGCTGGCGCCGCACCCGGGTGCCGGGCCGATGCCGGTCGGTCCCCGGACACGTCAATTTGATAAAGACTATAGTTAACGCCTAAAAAACGAATCACTCTGTTGCAAATTCTCATTAAAAAAAAATGCTTTATTAGTAGTAGTAGTACTTATAGATTTACCAGCTCACACACAGCGTACGCTTTTATGTGCAATTTTCAGTAATCATTTTTTTTTTTCAATACTACCGGTGTTATATCTTCCAGAATAAATTACATTTGGCGCACGCTAACTCGTCGAACCGTCTGCACTAGGATGCCAAGAACATACTCGTATACACGTACAGTGCCTTCATTTGTTTTATTTATTCGTCCGGAAATTTTGTTACTTTAATCAACTTTCCCAACTTGTCGAAGGGTTCACGAATACTTCGAAATGATATGTAACGTGAAAGGATCTCATATCTTTCACTCGTATCGTTACAACTTTTAGGTATCCTCTCAATATTGATTAACAAATGTGTGTTTAACGAGTTTAATGAATTAGGTCCACGGCGCGGGCGCCGATGCGAGGGGTCCTGCGACCCGCTCAAAGAAAACTTCGGTGCCGCCTCGTACTCACATCCGAAGTTTGTTTGCGTTCGTTACGTGTAAAATTGAATACGTCACCGTGAATCCTCATTAATTTAAGATGAAGACTGTATCTTGACATGTTATTTTATTCATTAAGGGAACGTCTCGAGTCGCACGGTTGTGTACGTGTCGTACTTTAGATTGTTGTAGGGAACATAATTTAAAACCTCTCGACGAGATCGTTAGAGGCGCGCGGGGTGGCGGGGGGTGTGAGCACCCCGAACTTGCGAGAAACCGAACTTGTTCCTGATTTTTGGCACTGGTCACGGTATTCACTTCAATTAGGATAAGACACTTATTTTTATTCTTTATTGTACCTAGTGCATAATGTTTTCAACCTTACCACCATACGCCGGATTAGACAAAGTCGATTTCGTCTTTGTGCATATAATTTTTTGTTTTTTTATGAGATTTGTGTCAGTTTTTTATATTTGTACAAAGCATTTACTTACTTTTTTTTACTTTCTCGTTTAGTTAAATTAATTATCTACTAATGGTCACCCAACTGCATTTTAATTGATAAAGATAAAACCTCTGTATGAATAAATAAATATCATGGGACAAATTACACCAATTGACCCAGTCCCAAACTAAGCAAAGCTTATATGAAACAGAAGTCTATGTAAAATTAACTGAATCTGATAGGGTTGATCCAGCTCGTCTCTCGAATCAGCCTATATAAACACGTGAATCATATAATACGATAGTTTTGTCGCAAAGTGAGTACCTACTCCTAGTTTCCGAATTTATAACCGATGGAAAATAATTACACTACATCTGTATCGATATGTCATTTAATCGCCATCACTTGTTTTCACTGCCGTACCCCGAGTGAGGTATTCGGAACTGATGTATTTTATAACGATTGATTTATGGGCCAAGTCGTTACTCCCCTTTATTGTCCATCTATCAAAGTTTAACGAGCCATACTTCTGGTATGAATAATAGAACAAGCATATTATATTCAAGTTATACTTTTAGTAAACACTGATCGTGAAATCTAGCTAGGTCATAAAATGATTCAGTCGATTTTGATAAGTTATTTTATTACGTTTTTGAGCTTACGCAGAACATTTTGTATTCTTATCTTCCGAAGAAGAGCACATTCATCGCGTACCTACCTACAGCGTAATACATTGAATGTTCTCTTTACCTCTTCACTTTAAAATTTTCTATTTTTAATCAAATTTTGGATAACTATATGAACCTTCATTACACTGTACTTTAATACGTGAATTAAAAACGCAGGCAGTATCATAAAGGCGCTCTTTTTGCGAACCAAAAATCTATCGTTAATGGTAGTCGTTACTGAACCGAAAAATTTCCACACAAAACTGACAAGACTTTAAAAAAAAGAACGCCTTGAAAATGGTTCACACGCATTATTGCGATTCCCGTTGGAATTACGAATCGTCTAAATATAATAGTCAAATCTTGGTGACACTTTAACACTTCCGATTTCTGAATGGTTGAAATTAGTTAATGGCCAATATGATGTCTTCAAATCTTTCCATACGTAGCTAATTACAAACTTGTAATATACTAGCTTCTGCCCGCGACTTCGTCCGCGTGGAATTAGACTTACATTAGGCAGCTACGACCTTTGACATGTTTATCGCTATCCCGCGGGAGTTATGCAATTTTCCGGGATAAAAAGTAGCCTATATGTTAATCTAGGGTACCAGCTATCTTCGTTCCAAATTTTATCCAAATCCGTCCAGTCGTTTCAGCGTGAAGAAGGAACAAACATACACACTCACATCGTCACATCCATCCATCCATCCCTACTTTCGCATTTATAATATTAATTAGACTAGGATTTTGTACAGTATACGTATCCAATTATGGTTTAAAAATGTCCTACCTTTTAGACCAATCGCATAACTTCAAATTTCTTCAAATTCAGAACCTATTTTATACAGCGATTGTATAAACTACTATTTTTAAATTACACCTAGTAACCCTGTATCGCTACTGCACTCAAATTGAGAGAAACAAATAGGCGCACTCAACTCCAGCCATCTCGCGGCTCTCAATCGGCTGATGGAATCGATAATTGAATAGCAACACAAGCTAGCTAACGTGTTTTAGAGGCTTTTAAACCAGAAGTTAAAATACTTCTTTTTAATAACTGATTGTGTATTTCCGTAGTGATGGGGTAAAAGTTGAAGCGCGGAACACACTGGGAATACTTTTGTAGCTGGGTCCACACAGATACTGCATTTACTAACGTAAACAGAGACTAAACTACATCCATCCGTATTATCTTAAAAATATTGGCAACCTTTAATATACTCACGAGCAAAAATAACGAATCGTTTCTCATAGAAAGTTGTATGACAACGGACCTGTTATTTTTGCTCTTCGGTGTAGTTCACAGGTCGTCGTTACTTCTCACTGAAGCTATGTAGATTAAATATTTTTACGTAACTATTTGTAATTTTAAGTAATAGTCCAGAAGCGAACGTTTTACAAGTGAGTCATTCGATCAATCGCACAGTGGTCCGGAAAGCAGAAAAATGTATGACGATTGCAAACCTTCACCTTGCTGACTTACTGATAACGCTAATTACACGGTAAAGATTTGTGAACTTCCGAAGCTCGTAAGATAATCAATTCGTGGGTTTATCGTAAACTTGTTTATAGAGTAGGACACTCTGGCAATCGATAAGTAAATTAACATGCATAAATGATAATAATTTGACCATGTGCTTCAACGACTTTTGTCCTGCTTTCGGACCACTGTGAATCGTGTAGATTTTTATGTATCTCTTTCACATCAAACCAGTTCTAAAGTGGCTCAAAGAGTATCGTATGACTAGCTACGTAGCGTCTGTACCAGCCTTTGAGAATGTTCAACAGTCATTTATTTTATTTCTAATTGTAAACTCTCATTTGTTTTGTTGCAGAATGTTCGGTTCGGGCGGCGCGTGCGCGGCGTGCGGCCAGGCAATACCCGCGAGCGAATTCGTCATGCGGACGAATGCGCCACAACAGCCGCTACACGTCTTCCACATAAAATGTTTCGCGTGCTCCAAGTGTGGTGCGCACCTTATGCAGGGCGATAGGTACATGTTTTGATTGAACATTAAAATGTCCATAAGTTGAATCAGGGTCGAAGCCAACGGCGACTGCAAAAGCCCATGTGAGTAAACGCGTTTTTTCTACTCAGAAAAGTCGCTTTTGGCTAAGGTCCAATATGGTAAAAATTTTACTTACCTTTTACACCAGTTTCTCTTGAGTTGATCTGAAATTTATCCTGTCTTTATCCCTAACAGGGTACACAGAGTCTAAGGTAACAATATCTAAAGGTATAGGTTGAAAGGGGAATCAAAATTGTATTGGATTCCTGGCTTTCTATGACATGATTTTCGCTAATTCCCTCGATGGGCTTTTACCATCTGCGCGTGAAGAGAAGCAGCTAGTACATTCTATGTTTTTTCTTTGCTCTCATATCATCACGGCTAGCATGAGAGCGCGCGAGAGCTATGTAACGCGCGAGAGAGACTACCCGTCTTTTTCATACAGGGGCCTTACCATGACGTCTTAATGCGATTCAGTTTAGGTTCGCTCGCTGTCAGATTCATACTAAAAGTGACAGCTAGAACTTGAACTGAGTCGGAATTCGGACGTCATGGTAAGGGCCCTGTTCGTCCTAGAATGAGACGAGTGTCGGCTCTCGCGCGCTCTCGTGCGCTCTCGTGCTGCATGGAACAATAGATTCTGAATTAGCACATTTTTTATTTATCCAGGTATTACATGCTCGCGGGCTCCCTAGTGTGCGAGCAGGACTGGCAGAAGCTGATGAAGAGTGCAAGCGCGGCGGCGGGACCGGGCGCGCCGGTGCGCAAGGGCAAGGTGGGCCGCCCGCGCCGCTCGCGCGAATGAGCCGCGCCCGCGCCGCGCGCGCCGCAACACTCAAGGGACTATGAGGAGGTACGTTTCACGGTTACACCAGAAACTATCATCTCTATACACACCGCTGACAATGTTTAAATCATATGTCATAGATGTGGAGCCCTAGATCTATCTAGCCCTGTAGAACTCTGCATGCGAACAGAACTTCATTTGTTTTTGGATATGCTGATACTGATATGCATCTAAGTAGGGATCAATCCCATATGAATTCTCGTACTTTGATCTCTGTATTTTTGGACAGTTTTAGATAAACTAAAGCCGTGTTAAATAGTTACACCATTTATACAAGAACAGTACAGGGTTTTTATGATCTTTGATTTGTTGGGTTTGTCTCTACCCGTATAATAGCAGAATATGAAAAAATCACAGTATTCGTATCTTACGTATATAAATAATGCTAAGAACTCTTCACAGTATGTTTAATTGATGAGTATACAAAAGCATCCGTCATTGATTACGGCGCGTTCTAATAGTCATTCGAAAGAAAACAGTATCGTTGAATTTGATTGCTTATTACCTATTAGGTATGCAAAAGACACTAAAAATCTCAATTTACCGCGAGACTCTTGAATAATGCTTGGCTGTTACTTGAAGTTGAATTTAGCACTTCCTTAATTTACTAATTGTAATTGTAATTTATTTAGTAATTGATTATCACTTTTAAAAGGTATTAATACAATGGTAATAAACATTTGGAATTCCTTACGAAGTCTCAACTCAACCGAGGCCCTACAAACAGTATTTACCTTTCATATCAAACAGGCTCAAGTGTGGGCGTTCGACCTTTGTGTTATTAACACTCGCTTGTCGTGAGTGAGCGTTGATTAGGAAATCCTTTAATTAATTACGTTAATTATTGCCGACCGAGGCGAGCGTGACTTCGGGATTTTGCCCGAGTTGCACTTTGGCTTAACTACATTCCTTAGCACGCTAAGGTTGTGCCGGTAATTCGTCGCCATTTTATAAGCGACATGATGTGGAGTTTTGTCACAGGTATAAAAAGTAAATGTGATGTTGTCACCGCAAAATGTTCGTATGAAAAGAAAATGTCCTAGCATTTTCATCATGAAACATCCATATATTTTTAAATAAGGATGATATTTTGACGCCAAGTTTTTAAGTTTTTTAACACGTCTCATTATATTGACAGCCCGTGTTCCCACAGTCCGATAAATTTCGAGCTTGCGTATTCGACTGCACATGCATAAAGTGCATGTTCTTTCAGTGACTTTAAAAATTCACGAGTCATAAGCGGAACGTCGGGTGAGCCGAGTAAAGGCTCCCTCGCAAACCATTTGCGCTCACTCCTCCCGAAGCTTACCTGTCTATGACTTACCTACTACGTTTGGAAAATTTCGAACATACTTTCGTAAATCTGAATATCTGAAATCGAAACTTCAATATCCTTTCAACGTCATTAGTCAAATAAATTCTTAGTACCTAATGCTCATAGACTTGAGGTTATTGTTATTAGTTACTAGCTGTTGCCAGCGACTTCGTCTGCAAAGAATTCGTTTATCGCTATCCCGCGGGAAATTTCCGGGACAAAAAGTAGCCTATGTGCTATTCCAGACTTTTAGAGAAAAGTCTATCTATGTGCCGAATTTCATCTAGATTCGTTGGGCCGTTCTGGCGTGATTGAGTATCAAACAAACATCCATCCATCCATACTTTCCCATTTATTATATTAGTTACATTAGTAATTAAATAACCCTCGAGATTTGCGACATTAATAAACACCGAACTTTGATGGGTTAAGAGCACATTTCGAACAACATTTTTCATTACGAAACTCGAAATTTTAAAGCATTAACTCGATTATGAGACGCACGGATACCACAGAGAGAAGTGGCGAAGAAATGCAATTAAGCTGTTCAATGAACACCGCACAAAGACTGGCTTTGTTTATATGAGCGAGTCACTCGTTCGGAACGCGCAACTTCGGACACCGCCGCGGCATAATATACTGCCTTATAAACCCGCGCTCATTAAATTTGGCGTCACGAATTTCGTTCAGTGCGAAACATATTGCGCCCTAAACTTGGTCTCAAACAGCTTTAATGATATTATTTATTAGCGTCGTAAAGCAAATTTCTAATTGCAGTATGCACGTAGTTTAGAGGGATTGTTCATAGAGTTAATTATCTGATAGAGACGGCCATCGTCCGACTGCCCCGGGCGCGTCGCTCGCTTCGCTTACGGCGCTCTCTCAAAATTCACTGACGACCAATTCCGAAGTTTAAACACTGCTAAACTTTATTCGAAAACTCATAGGAACTATTGTCCAGCCCTGGTAATTAACTAACAATTGGAAACCTGTAAACACGCTTTCATGTTGCCAGACTTGCGAGCACGTCACGTGGTACGTATTTAATTAATTAAGGCTCACGTTAACCAAGTAGCCACATTATCTAAATCAAATTTTGAGTAGAAAAACTGGCAAAGTGCGAGTCTGATTCACTCACTGAGAATACTGTTAAAAAGTTTATTAAGAGCGATGAAAGGAAATGATCCGTTGTGCTCATTAGAAACGGAAGCGTGTGATTTTCTTTTATTTTTCTATGTACATCTGCTGTAAGCATTTCTTCTTACCACTTTTCGTAATTTGGTGTTAAACTTAAGCTCAGTGTAGGTATCATTTGAAGTCAGTAAGGCATATGTCGATTAATGGCAGATAAAATAAATGAAAGTAAATGAAAATGTAGATAACTCTGCCTGAAGAGAGATGACTAATGTGGGCAATCTCAAACTTACATCGATTGTTTAAAAAACTGGTCTTACTACTTACATAGACTATTTATACATACATACGTACATGGACTATTTATTTCAGCCGTGAACACTTAAATTGTATTAACAAAAAATCTTAAACTATACATTTAACATGCGAAATGCTCTGAATAGGTATTGACAGCAATTCATGTCGACACGCGTCGATCACAAACTTCATATAAATGTTAGTGGCAAACACGTTTCAATTACCCTTGTCCCCCGCAGCAAGCAGCCTGTACTGTGGTGCAGGGTTAGCTATGATTACAAAGAGGCGCTAGTTGTTATTACTTTGTTCGGCCGGCGATGGTCAAAGGCCCGATGTTAATTGGAAAGCACCTGAAAATGACAGCGCCTTTATGCCGCGTTTGTTTGGCGTAAAAATCAAGTTCGGCCGCGTACGCCCTCCCGGCTCAAAGACTTGACCGTTCACCCGGCGGCTTTGTAATGCGATTACGCCGACTTGTCGAAAGTTAATTAAATAACGTTTTTCCAAATTACCTGCCGGGCTCGACATCAAAGTGGTCTCGCACGCTTTAGGAATCTTTCCACAAAGGCTTGCTGCGGGCGAGGTCCGGCGCCTGCCCTCTGATCTCGGCCCACTAATGTAGTGCGCCGGACAGGTGAGGTCTTCAACTGTTTGTCAAACGACGCTGACAGCTTTTCACCGCCTGCCCGTTTCGAGCGCGCCACTCGACTCGACACTTTCTAATTCTTTTTACGCACTTCACCTGTACATATTGCAAATTGGCGTGCATTACGAATCGCACAGCGTACAAGCTAGCTGGCAATCTGGAAAACGGAAAAGGAAACTTGGGATTTGTCTGTGTTAAGTGAAATTTAAGTTTCTGGCTTTCATTTGTTCGATCACTTTCAATTTGAAAACAAATTGTGAAAAATGATTAAGCCGAGTCGATCCAATTTAAGTTTTTCATAACCTCTATCATCAACTAGACTACCTACTTACTGCGATTCAAGGAAGTAATTTTACGAGGCATATATGTACAGTAAAAAGTATTTTTAATTTGACATAAAGCCCTTGGAATAATGCCAATTACAAACCCACTTGATTGGAGCTTTAACAATCGTACGGGTTGCTCGATTTGATTGATGACTTATATCTATTGTCTATCTAATTCAATCGATCTCAACCCAGCACGCGATCCGCGAGGTCGTCCACAGTGCACGACATACCGAGTTTTACCACCGTATGTTTATTGTACATTTAAAATTAGGTACGTACTTGAATATCATAACATAATACTTTCATGTTTTTCTTGATTTTAGCATGTGTCATTCATATTCAAATAACATGGTAGTTTACAGTCCACTATTCTCGCGATCTCTCAGAATCACGATAATTTGAATACCTATCCTAATAATTAAATGAACGGATAAAAAAGTATGCGTTATTCTTTTTAATACTTCAGCTATATATTGACTCAACTCAGCACCTCACTATAAACAGCTAAAAATACCATTTCTGTGACAATCAATTTCATACATACTGACGTACTGTACGTAACAAAAATACAGCAACATTTCTATTCCATAACGCCAATTATGCTGCCAGTAGCAAGTGTACTTGATTAAATCTATAACGCTCATTATTTTCTTGATACACATTCGTTCCGCAACTCTAATTGGCATATTAACAACTCCCAATTAAGGACATTAAAATAATAATATTGAAGCAATTACGTGCAAGGTAATCCGCTCCAGACAAAGTATGTCAAGAAATTAGCGTTTAATTTATTCATAGTTTACATTTCTACAACGTCTAATGGAATGCTGGAAGCTCCAATGGTTCACTTGAAAGATTTTTATAACTAAAATGTAAGAAAATGTAGCCATTGTAGCGCCCAATTAGTCGAATAGAGTAATCTCCGGCGCGGACGTGAGACAGAAAAGTTTAATGAAACCTAAGTCGCCCACATGTGGGAACAATTTACGTCTCGGCCTCTAATTTAAAATTAATACCGTGGGGCTGGTGGAAAATTTGAAAAGTTTGAACGACGTTGGCGCGCCTTCGCTCCGCCGATTGCATTTTTATACGAGTAAGACAACCTCTTAGCTTATTAGGGAAGCCAGTTATTAGAGGTCCGAGGGATTTCTCAGCGGACGCGGCGCGTGGCCTCCAAACGACTTCGCCCTACTTAATTAGTTAAATGGATACGTTGTTTTTCCACTACAATAACCCGTACAATGACCGTCATTTCCTTGGGCCGTGATGCTGAAATCGGAACGGATAGTGGAATCCCTAAATTGAAACGACTTTCGGACATTTGGTTTCGGTTCGAGCGCGCAATTTAGGCCAGCTGATGCACTTATGCACCGGCACATTTCCCGCGCCCGGTGCGCCGGGGCCGCATCCGCGTACGACAAAGGACATCCGCCCACAATAGCTCCATTAAAATAATGCAAGTAAATGAGGATTTGCGGAGGCGAGTCCGCCGAATCCGCGTCCGCTCGGTGCCGCTCACAATGCTCGCAGAAGCGGGGCTCGGCGACGACGCTTAAAACACTATACACGAACATGTTTCATTAGCTAAGTGGGAGGCTTTTGGTGGCTGAATTTGTGTAATGCAGCCAACTAGACGCAGCGTCGCTTTTACTTAAACGTCGTAATTAAAACGTCCCCTCTCCGCTAAGGGCGCTGTTTAAAACTATGTTCAACTAGTTCCGAACGGACAATTTACTTTAAGTGACGCTCCGGAGGCACAGTTTTAAAAGCCTGGTTTTATTTGTTGCGGCACAATAATCGCAGATACAAGGTTTTGGGCAATTGGTTTGTCAAGCGCATTGTTTATTCATTTATGTCGTGACTAACTAATCAATTTAGATACTTAAATTCTAACATTAAGTAGTCTGCATTTTCTATATCGGTGTATTATCCGATAAATATAATAATATGTCTGTTCTATTCACTTTCAAGTAACTAAAAAATATCATTCGTGTTTGAATAATGATAATCTACTCTTAATTAACACCTACACCTACCATTAAAAGTAATTAGTTACCCACGCGACATTGGCTAAAAATAAATATTTATAAATCTGTTGCTAGCTAAATTAAAGCTAGGAATATCAGACGGTCGTGATTACAGAAAATGTAGGTGTTTATTGAACAAAGTTTTAATTATACCGAATTTTCATTAGCATTGCCTGTTTCCGCGGTGGATTTCGAGGGATTCCAATTAACACGTTGTTTTTCGTTACGATGAAAAATTAATACACGTTGATACGTTAATGACGTTGTTTTAATTTTATTAAATCCTTAAAGGATGAGCCGCGGCCGGGTCGTCTCCGATGCACTGCGATGGAGTACGGCCGGCCCGCATTAATAACTTTATTGATCGCTAACGAGTAAAATTGATCGCCACTAACGATCTTAATCGAATCGCGGCTGGCATCGATTCATTGCGTGTCGATGCCCCGATCTCGAGTTAATTTAATTGAAATGGAGTTGGGTAATTAATTAGTGGCGAATGAGAGCTCTCAGCCGGATGAAGCGTGCCCCTACTGCTGTTTACAGCGGCTCATACATATTGTATTGACGGAGACGACGGCTCCGGTAGATTACGTGCACGTACACTTCTACTGCAAAACTGCCTCTTTAATAAACAAACGTAACAAAATATAGACTACTACCACATCATAAAGCTATAAAACCAAGCCATTCAATTAACTTAATTATACAAAAAATGGGTATATTAATTAAAGACACATTTTCCTTAATAACAAATAACGATAGTCATAAACTATAGATACATAATATGCACTAATAAAGCTAATGAAAATATTAATATCAAGATACATTAAATTTAATTAAAGGATCTCATCTAACATGATGACTTTAAATTAAAATAAGTAATTACGTAAATTTATACATAAGATGCGCAACTCATTTGATGAAGAACAAGTCGAGATATCATTGGCCCGAAGGTCGTTTATAAATTTACAAATATTATCATATTTAAATTGTGTAGAAAAAATACGTCGCATACCAATATGGATGAGGCATTGTTAGTTTTTGCTGGAATTATTTCGTAAATTGTTCTGTGAAATAATGCTGTATTTGTCATAAATTGACAAGTTTATGAGGAAGGTAAGCGATTGGGCCGAAGAGCATGGCGATGGCGCCGGAGTTAATAACGTTTAATCCCGCTAAAACGCTAGGCGATCCGTCATAATGAATATTTATCCCCGACAGAAGTCGGCGCATACTTTTATGACGCATACATATTTTAGTAGCCGACGTAATTTCACTGATTACTTTCTCTAATTTTTCTAAAAACGTAATGTACCCTTCGTTATCTTGATGAGTACGCACGTATGTAAGTGTATTAAAGCTTTGGAGAGAGTAAACATTAAATGAATGAAATTTTAAACATGTACTTACTTATTGCTTCGTTACTTACGAACACAACGTTCACTTTGTGTAGATCTGGCACGTGCTTAATGTAATGAAAGAGTTGCTTATACATATATTTGATTTAACACGGTTTGACTTCCAAATAATCCCTTAAAAAAGACTGATATTTAAGTTATTTACACTTTTTTATCTTTCCCACCATCGCTCTACTCATAACTAATTTACCTTTAAGATAGTTAATACTGTTTTAAAATACGAGTAGCAGAGTTTCTAAAGAAACAAATGCTTTTAAAGTGCTCTGTTGTTACTTTAACTTTTGTAGGTATCTAATTAGATATCCGTAAGACTAGTAAACAATATGTCAATCAATGCACTCCCAAAGAACTTAGGTGCAATATTTTACGCCTAAACATTACATTAATGATGCTTCCGCGCCGCGACACCCCTCAAACGCGAATCTTGGCGACATCACATATATCCATTGATGTTCTGAACTGCATTAAGAAGATGTCGTTTTCGTCCATTAGTCATATGAAACATGTGCCAATATAAATAATATGGAGCTTTATGAATGACAGACGGTTACGGCTACGGCGGGAGTGGGGCGAGGGGTACAGGGAGGGCGCACTAATGGATTACATTCGCGCGAGTGAATTAGGATATTGTCGTACGATCCTGTTCCGGTGCACTCCTTTATGATCCTCCCTCACACATCAGCTCAATGCGGCTGTGTGTGTGTGTATACACTGGAGGAAAATATTGGGGGATATTAGAACGCAATGCATATGTGGAAAAGCCACATTAAAAAAAAAGTCAAAACCATCCTTGGTTCTCAATTAAAATCGTGTGGCATTGCATGGGCATCGCTCATAGTTACACACTAATTATTATGGTTTTTTTTTATGTGATTAGGAAGGCAAACGATTATTTTCATATCACTGTTAATCATAGGTTTCTATCTAACCCGAGGTACTTACTTCGGCGTTACTAGGCGAAAGTTCAATTTTAACTGTCAGGGCCTAATAGTCCGTCCGCCTTTAACAACAGGGTTACATCTTTTGGACCGTCATAGGTAAATACTTTTTTTTACGTACTCTATACACATTACTACGGCTACTTATCTTATCATGAAGGTAGGGGTCCTTCCGGGTACACATATGGCTACTACTGTGAAAAAAGTTGCTCAAACATTATTGTCTAGCTAGGTGGTATGAAATTTTATACTAAGAAACAAGTTTTGTCTATATTTTTTATCGATCTTAATAATGTAAATTTGTAGGTACGGTGACAGGGACGCAACTCTTTTTGTGTGAGTCCGACTCAAACAAAACTTGGCACTTTTTTTCCTAAAAACAAATTTGATCCCTTTTTCGATCCGTTACTTTTAACAGTTCTACGGTTGTTTCTTGGAGACACATTGGTAGGTATTCAATTCAAATATAATTTTTAAAATTGATTACTTACGCATACTTATATGTTTGATACATGTTACGTACACAAGAAGTATCTGTGCCGTGTACCGCGCAGAAAGAAAGGCGAGACAGCGCACGTTCGCGGGACCGCGGGACGCAGTGCCAAACTCTAGCCTTAGCTACAAGGGTTTCAACTTATCAATTACACCGTTCGCTACTTACCGCGCGGAAAGGGCAAATTGATTTAATGTAACCAGCCAGAGTGCTTTGACGAATATTATTAATGTCTTTTTGCACCCTCTTTGTGGAGGCGCTAATGCTCGCTTTGTTCTTTTACGCGGTTTTGTACAACATCGAATCATACTTATCTAAAGCGCGAATGGGTTGAGGCTGCTGATTGTCTTTCCGTGTCGGTGTCTTAGGAGTAAATAAATCTTTGTATGAGAGCACTCTAAGCTAAGAAGGGTTAAGGTACGCAAGGGCCTTGTTCTTTACCTTGACATTAGCCATTAGTATAACTATATACGACCGTAAACTTGTCAACTCGTAGCGTCCATAGAGCTCTAGCGGGTTTGGTAAACGGATAAGAGAAACTAGAAAACTTGTTCTGTAAAACACCATAATTATTTCAAAACTAAACACATGCTACGTTGCAATTTAGCATCGCGTTCTCTGCCATCTGATACGCGATTTATTTACATGAGCAATTAACGTTTTGATTTACAACAGCATTTTATAACCGCTTCCTGGTTTGCGTGCGTAGTGAGGCAACATCGTCCGTTAGGACGTATATAAATACGTCGCGTACAAGTCCTCTCATTAGAGCGCCATAAGTCCTCATTAGCGGCATGCTAATTAATGTGACGGTTACGACGCCGGCCGCACCGTAACTCACTCGCGGCGAGCCGCTACAACAAACTAACTATAGCTTCAAGTCTACATAGCTTTAATATTGAGTAACAATTGCATCTTTGTCAAATCCAACTATCTCCAAATTTTAAAAAGTCTAGCGTGAAAAAATAGACTGTCATAAAATGTTATTAAAAATTCGTTAGATAGTTACATTGCAATATATTTACATTGTGACAAGAGACTACGTGTAGGTTTATTGCTACCGGCGTCCCTTAGGAAATCGATTGAAATACTTGCTGAGACTTCCGTTTCTATTATTTCCCATTAAAAAGTACCTATATATTTTACAATTATTTAAACCGCTAAGCATGTTATACCGTTAGCGTAATTTGTCGCTAAACGCCGTAAATAGTGTTCATAAAATTTTAAATCTTCTACTTTTATACGGCGGGCACTTGCATTTAACTGCATTGCAGCAGAGTTTAGTAACCGATGAGGTTTTATGTCCGGCTTTTATTAGCGCTGAATATTACATACAAGAATAACCGGGCGGCGTATCACGCGCTCCATCGGGGATCACAGCCGTAATTAAAGCTTTAGGGCCAAAGTTGAACACAAGATTATAATCGCGGGCATAATTTTAAATCAAATTAACACTTCAACTTTAAATCGGGGTCATTAATGCCATTACGGCGAAACAATACGGAATCGTGACCGCACCGGCCGATATCTAAATAATAAATAAATAGGCAAGCGGCTATCGCGCATCGCATCTCGAGTTAATGTTCGACGCCGGAGTTTTATAATTAACAATAAATTCGGTATGTTTTTTGTCGAACCGAGCCCAGAGCTCGCTGCAACAATTTTTCCTACCCCTGATATCGATCTTAATAACACATGCGCTATAGCACGGAATAGCGCGCTGTAGGGTGGTCTACTGCCTTTTAGCAATACCTCTACAAGTATCAGTGCTATATCAAAACGATCATTGTTGAACATATCAAATATAAGATCGACCCAATTAGCTGTTTATCCTCTATGATGAGGTAATTATGATATACTTAAGAGAAGTAAATTAGCTCAATTTTTATATTCCGCCACTTAACAAGCAATCTCAACGGTATTCCTTGAAATTCGTTCAAAAACACCAAAAATGCTGCACGGGCTCCCTACTCGAGGCCCGGCTCCGTTATCTCGTTATCCTAATGAAGTCTACGCTAATGACGAGTAGGTAAATAATAGGGCGGCTAATGGGGGCTTTATCATTCTCGAGTGCGCTCCAGGTAAGGGCCAATTAGAGGCCGCCATCGGCCCGTATTGTTCGCGCAGTGCTCGCTTCGATTACGATTATTTCCGAACGACTCTCCGTACTGATAAATTGGACAAACTATTTGCGAAATGACGGCCTGGTCAAGGCACCAGTTCTAATTGCTTTTAAATTACAAATAAACTGCGACCTCCGACCTACAGTCATACATGTACCACATATACATAGTTCTTACAAGCTCATTTCCCATAGCTAAATCAAATCGGCATACAATACAAAAAAGCATCCGGTCCCGCTAATTCGCTGTAAGCAGTTAAACGCGAATCTCCCGGACAATATTATCGGATCTACCAATTACTTGTCAGCGGGCGGGCTAATTATCACATCTCGGAGGGAGACGCCGGGGCGCCGAGACGGGCCGACTGTTTTCCTGCTGCCGGTTGTGTGTGACACGGTGCCTTATTCTGGGAACTTTGACTGTGCGACTTTTTGTATAATAATGCAAAAAAGTGGTAAGAGAGAGAGATATAAAGTACATGTTCTAACAATTACGTAATTCATTACTAAAGTGCATTTTCCGCGGCTTCGCCGATTCTTGTTTTCAGAATATACATCCCAAGAAGGTATCATTTTTTACCAATTTTTTTAAGAATGTTGCTGTTACACACTGAAAACTGAAAAAACGTTTAGAACAAACCGATAGACATACGTACCTACTCATCGAGTAAAATGGCGATTTTAAGCATACATCTTCCCAAAATGTAAACTTACGTAGTGTTAATTAAAAAAGCAAGAATTGTGTCGAGTCGAGAAAGCTCTGCACAAAGTTTCCTGAAAGTGGGTTAACTGGATCGATCTCTCGTCAAAGAAAATTCTACCCCGTTAGCGCTATTCATCGTACGTTGTAGTGTAGTGTAATAAAAATAAATGTGCACTGTGAACTCCATCCACCACACTCCAATACCAGACGTTTAAGTTCAAGGCTGTCTACTTCTCTGCATTAACTATCTTCAGTATTCATTTGAAAGCCGTACAGTGTTTTTATGAAAGAGTTTCCGCGTCGCACATCGCGAGTGTGTCGCGGAAGCTGGCGGCAGGCGTCTCCAATCCCCGGGCCGCAGCGAAACTTCCCGCCGCTGTTTTTTATTGCGCGGAATTTAAATGCATTTTTGATGTTAGGAGATGACACGCCGCGGACGTCCGCCCCCCGCGCCGTCCCATGCCCTATAATTTCCCAGCTTGAAACTTCACTACGGTATTAAAGCCTTGATTGCTTGAAGAAACTTGGGACATTTTGGCGTATTCTTCGGGCTCCCAGAAGATTCTGTGTCGCAAGCACAGACGTTTATTACTAACAGCAATTTGAATTAATTCTTCCTTATTTTCGAGGAGAATCTGCATGGAAATTACGTATAATACAGTTCTCATTTAGATTACTTATGCCAATTCCACTGCAGTATTTAAAATGAATTCATTCAAAATGTGATTAGATTCTGCTCTTTGATACAATTAGACAAATTAATGAGTTCGGTGTCACACCTTCCAATATCCGATCGAAAGGGTTACCGTGTATTTGGATCGCTATTAAGGTTTTCAATTAAGTAGTTGGGGTTTAGTTTCGGCCACACGAGGAGCGGAACACGACAATACATTTAGCGCGGCGTCAGCCCGTAGCAGCCGCGGGCGCGGCGGTTGCGGAGCGGGCGGGAGCGGGAGCGGAGGCGGGCGCGGGCGCGGCCAGGTGCGTGCGGCCCGCGATTGACTTCCCCTGCCATAGTTTTTAGCGCCTACTAAAAGGATTGTCGTGTATCAGTATCGATATTTAAGAGGAATACGAAAGTTCTCAATGGGAACTGTTCGTAGTTATTTATAGTCATATTGCTTTTACGAGTTACGACTCATTTTCACTGATGAAACGTTAATACCTATTCAAGTATTTAATTATGAAGTTTACATTTCGTTTCATAGGTTTTGTAGACGTTTTTAGTTGAGCTAATTAGAAGCTTAATTCAAAAGGAATGATCAAAAGTACTGGTAAGAAAACTTACTATAATATGTACACCTGCACACATACAAAACTACAGTAGAAGCATCTCCCTCAAATCGCTAAGCCATCCTTGATTTGATTGACCAAACATTTAATTGAATGCGCTCAATTCACGTGCGTCAAGTGGGGGGTGGTCCGAGGTTCCCGCGGGCACATTAATTAGGGAGGGGGGGGCTGGTGGGGGAAGTTTACCAGTTAATTAGGAGCCGTCTGCCCCTCACCTTTGTAACGCGACGCGAATGAGACCAAGTTAAGGTTTCTCATTAGGGCGTATTTCAAATCACAACTCTTGTGTTGCATGCTGCACAAAAGGGACGTTTTTTACTTGTTTTTGTAGCGAGCTTTTGTTTTCGGAACCTTGTTACGGTACTGTTGGCTGCTCTACGGGTATGCTTTCTTAATTAACTTAATAGGGAGTATATTGAAATAGTAACTTGGCACAGTACAACTTTATCGCGTAAAGTATGTTTAGTTATTGTTGGCTTATTGTTTGAAAATAAAAACGGCTGGTCTTGTATAATACCAAACTTCCAACAACTTTTACGCAATCTTTTAATGAAAAATGTGCATGAAACTAGAAAACCTACAAGCGTATAATTAAATACGAAACGATTAAGTGCATTTATTTGTGTAAACATTGTAACACCTTATTAGGCCCGCACTCGAAGTTGCTAGCTAATTAATGTAAAAGTGCATAAAGTTTGTGACACACAGAGTAAGTTGACAACAAAGGCTCGTAGGTGCCGCAGCCACGCCTCAATTAGGCTAATGTACAGGCCGACCTGGATTCATATTCGAATCCTCCAAGCTTCGGCTAATTTTCGCCTTAAACGCCACGTCTGGCTGCTACAGACGGGCGGCTCGAACGCGACGTTAAGAAAGTTCTTACCTTCCTGCATAGGTTAACGGCTTCTTTGGTATACATGCGTCTTATTCTGTCTTAGAGTGAAACAAGTTAATTAAATGAATTTATATTGGGCTTGCTCAAAGTAACCTGTTGCAATCAATGATACAAGTAAATACATTTATAAACAGAAACACATTTTGTGTTTTGACAGTATTCTGTTCAAGTACCTATTTTTTTTTTGTATTTTTTCCAATTGATCATAATGATAATTCCCTTTTCCTGGCTCAACCATGTTTTACATTTAATTAAGATTCTTTGTAATTATACCTCCGTAACGCATTAAACCCTTCAGTAGCAACCAAATAGTCGTAAAATGATAATAGCTTGCAATGAAAGTGGGACGTGTCGCGTCTGGCGCGTCACGCTCGCCCGCGCCGCGCCGCCCGTCTGCGCTGCACCGCCTCGGAATGCATCGCGACTCATTACTCCACTAATGGAGGCCGTAATGAACCAATCTAACAGATTGCTCTCGAATCTGAGCACTCACGCCGCTGATTTGAAAGCCTCGCCGCGCTCCCGCTCTTTTAAATTAAATACGACCAAGTAAGACTTCGACTACTTGTCTCCAATTTACAACCTTGTTGAACAACCGTCACCGCAACATGTGCGCTATAATTAATGGGCATAACTCAATTTAATCCGCGGCCTTAATTCATCCAATGATCCGCATTAATTTAGCACCAAATTAAATTTGTTCGGCGGGCCGACGCGCACCTTCTAATCGCCAAGGTTAAGGCCCGGCCTCTGAACTTGTTCGCCAACTTCAATTTGTAGCTCCGTTTGTGTCACTCGGGAAGTTATATTAAAAGGCCCACAGTAATTTTCTTGACAAACACAATGAATAATGAATCGCGCAATATAAAATTCGGATTGAGGAGGGCGGCTCGTCATGTGTCCCGACATGTTTGTCTCTCTTAATTCTGTGTGTTTTTGCTAATTGAGTCTCGCTTCGGCACCACCTGAGCTATCTCGCCCCGGCATGCGCCCGCTCCGCTTATTTATTATTCATTTAGGAATTCATTTAGTAAAGCCTAAAGAAAACTTAAATACCCAATAGATTTCGTAGAAACCGTACAGGAGCTCTCATGACACGTTTCTCACTTGCGCTGCGCGAATTCAATCAACTCCAAACTCAACATAAGGCGCAAGATTTATGATCGACACAAATCGAATTCTCTAACAAACAATATCGTATTCGAGGCGCTACGTACGATACGGGCACATATAACAATATTGCAGGCGCTATTAATACGTCCGTCTCACGAGCGCGCGCCCCCCCGGTCGCCGCTCTTAATTGAATGAGGAGCGGGAATTGTTTCCCAAAATGAAACAATTAATTGTGCAACGGCTATTCCGCCTTACATGGATAATACGTTCGTTTATGGCCTCCTAACGCGGCTGCACGGCGTCCTTTATTGGACCGACTCTAGGAATTTGTGTTCACTGCCGCTGCCGCTCGTACCCAAAATTTAATCGGGAATTTATATGAACGTCTCATTGTTATCCTGGGACTGGGAAAGTTTTTGCAGCTGTCCGAGTGAATTGCTTTGTTCCGACGGAAAAAGATTCTTGTTTTAATCTCACCCCCAAATAGTATTTCGCTAAAAAGCAGGTTTACGAGGACACGGTTCGCCGCCCCTGGCCCCGGCGAGAACTATTTGGCGCGCGTTTTTAGTTTGCAGTGGCGTTTAAAATTTTCATGGTCAGGTCATAGCACGTGTAATGTGGAGATCCAGCGGGACGCGAACATGTGGCGCATTCAACTTGAAGACGCATCGTAAACCGCCTTTACGCCTCGCCGCGAAACCTCTCAAAACTTTTCATATTCCGCACCCGTAAAACAAGCCAAAAAATACGACCGGCGAAAAACATTGTAAATGCTTGGAGGTTATCGACGCGCCGCCGTCCCGGCCCGGAATTAGTTTTAAAACATAGTTTTAACTGTGCTTGTTGCACCCCAAATTACCCGTTTTTCCGTTTTAGTGCTGCGCGGCGAAACAGAGCCGGCACTGTCGTGCTGTAAAAATAAATTGAACTAATTTAGCTGGTAGACGCAGGACTTATCGATTCACTTAATTTTGCACTTAGAGTAGAATGAGGTTTTAAACCCACTGTAGGAACCGAGATATAAGAATGGAAAATGTTACAGCTAAAATTTAATTTTGCTTTTGTGGTATAGCGATTCATAAAAAAGTACCTATTATGTATTGTCTAATAAATACACCATGTCATACGCATATCATTACACAATACACCTACGTATAGCATTTTCAAACCGTCCTTGAAGGCAAGTATTATGACAATTGTTTCTATAGTTACAAGCCTTTAATACAACATGTGTTAAATAGATTGTTAATATAATAATTTCTAGTTACTTCATTTAAAGATGTAAAATTTACAGGCATCGTGCAAAAAATATTACCTTAATTAAATAACAATATTGCATGTATACATAGCTTAAAATACTAAAAAAACTGCTTGTAAAAAAATTGACTTGTCCATAGTAAACCAGGCACTAGTAGAAGACGGATCCAATTTGCTATTTATCCCGGAATGGATCCGAGTCATTACTTAGCTGAGGGACGCAGTGGAAATTACACAAGCACGCGTAGCATGTCGACTGCACGGTCCAAACTCGAATGCATCGCGATCGCTATCCAGTGCTACGGCGTAGCACTTGTAGCAATGCTACGTTGCTACATTACAAGCATGTACTTAGAGCGTCTATAATGCAAAGTGAATGTTGAGCCACTAGAACCTTTATCACATATATAGTGTCTTAATAACAAGGCTCGTGATTGACATTTTACAGATAAACGTGGTGTTTTCGTATGAAATTACAGATGACAAGAAGTTTATTCATAATAGATATTTTCGGTTCGTTTGGCCGAGGGAGTCGGAGATGTAAATAAAAGGGACGGTACAGTTCACGTAAATATTTAATTGGGATTTTATGATAATATCAAGTCTGAGCAGCTTAATCGAATGAACCACCCCTGGCAAACGTAAACAGCATTACTTGATTAAGTTACTAGGGATGAATTTACTCGATGCACTTTGTTTTAGTCTTTACTTCGAAATGATTACTTGTTTTTTAAGTGAGTTGTGTTTTTTCTGTGTCTGATAAAGGCAAATGTTGAAGTGACAGACAAAATGAAGTTATTGTTAAGTTAATGAATAATGCGTTAAGTGTTTTAGGAAATCAAAATGGCGGCAATTAATTCAGTACTTGTATGAACATTCATACCTACTATTACTAAATCAGAATAGTTAATGTCATGTCTTAAAGTTCCTAGTCCTCTAGCTAGCATGTAACGCAATTACAACCCCTTTATTCACTTAACTTGGTCTTTTGCCGTAATACCTATTTCATTAAAAAAATTATAAACAACTTCGTTTTAAATAACAATTCTAAGCATAATGTAGACGGTCAGTTGGATTGTTTCATACGTATCCTTTTTGATGGAAAGTCTTAGATTGTGTATGTTTAACTTGAATAATGTTACACCTGACAGGTGTTTGCCTTTGTTTAGATTGAAGCGATGAATATTACCGTTTATGTTAGCACCGCCGCATGACGATAGTAAAACATAAAAGGTTTGCTTGAACCTGTTACATTTCGGAAGTAAACCAGTATTACGTAACTCGCTCGCAATCGCCATCGTGTTCATTTTGACAGTTCCTGTATGAATGTGACAGCTAGCTGATTCCTATGCCAATTGTCAGCTACATGAACTGTCAAAATGAAGACGATGGCGATCGCGAGCGAGTTACGTAATAAGCCTGCTGGTTTCGGCTGTATGCAAGTGTCAAAATTCGTTAACGGATTACTTTGACCTAAAATGTTTGTAATAGAGATCGACAAACGTTTCCATATATAGATCGACGTTCAAAGCGAATTGCGTCAAAAGCGGGACTAAATTTTGGATCAAAAATTGAATGAAAAATCTTTTTATGTGTGTTCAGTCAAACTAACCAAACCACCTGCTAAATTATTCCGAAAAAAAATATGTGAGGTTGAAGTTTGAATGTTGGGCCATTGTCTTAAAAGTTGTACCCCCAACTTTTTTCTGGGATTCTGTATCTTTTTCGGATTCCTACTCAGAATCACGAGCACTATCGATCCTGATAAGAGAAAAAAAACGGCTCAAAATTGCCTTTTCCATTCCGTTACTTCATTCATAGAAATTTGTATAGCGGTAACGGAATGGAACGAAATTTTAGGCCAGAAAACGTATGGAATTTTCAGGACGTTTTTTTTCTCCTATCAGGATCGATAGTGCTCGTGATTCTGAGTAGGAATCCAAAAAAGAAACTAAATCCCTGAAAAAAGTTTAGGGTACAACTTTTAAGAGAATAGCCCAGTTACATATTTCGATACTTACTACTAAATTGAGCTTAAAAGCAATCAAAACGGTACCTATGGTAGTACGGCGACCAAGATTCATAAAGCAACATTCTTACATTCTTAGGCCCGTGTCAATCAGAGGGAGTGCAATAGCTCATCCCGGAAGTGGTGAGTCGTGCCGTCCCGCTCGCACACCTCTATTCCGCTAACTGCAGCTAATGGATGCGTTCGTTCGCTTGATGTATTCCGATCGAATGCATTTTAGAGCAAAGAGATGCATGTTGGTACCTATATTGGTGTAAATGTATGAGGGCTTTATTTAACGGATATTAAAAGTTTTAATAGCTATTTATAGACAATGGGAAAAATGTTGGTAGTGGTGTTATGATTCAAGTTAGGGTGCGACCACACCGCCGCTTAAAAAACGGAATCGCAACAAAATGTATGAGGAAACGGTGGGAAAACGTGACGCATACGACACGTCACTGCGTATACGCGGCGGTTTGGTCGCACCCTTAAACGTTTAAACACAAGGAGTTTTAGGGTGCGACCACACCGCCGCTTAAAAAACGGTGACGTTACGGAATCGCAATAAAATGTATGAAGAAACGGTGAGAAAACGTGACGCATACGACACGTCACTGCGTATACGCGGCGGTTTGGTCGCACCCAAAATCCGTTTTCAAGTCCAGTTTTTTTTTTAAATTAGCTATGTCCATATTATTAAATCGTTAGAGTGCGTTAATGCATTTACTACTCAAGTAAATCATAACATGACACACACACTGAAAGAAAGATACACTGACAAATAAAATAATGACATTAACTTGAGATCATTCTTCGGTGTGCATTGATTTAATTCGTTCGAGACTTCATAAGAGTTGATTGACATATTTTTGAATTCACTCATCTTTCTAATGGGTGCTTGATTGTGAGTACTGTTATGTTTTGACTCTTAATCTTTCCTCGTTTAGCTTAATTATTAACCAATGTACGTGCTACAGAGTGTAAATTCTTTTGAAACTGTAATCAAATTAAGGCAGCGTTAACTCGGTCCTAAACAAATACGGCAGGGGTAAATAAGGGGCAGTGGGGCGACCACACACTATCAGTCACACAGCCTATTGGGCCCTGCCATTAGTCACCTAGCTCATAATGGAGGCTGTGTATCGACGCCTTAAGTATAGTAGTTTAAATAAATTAGGATCATAATTTACACTTAAGGGTCGGTACACAATTTTATGGAATTTGTGAATCAACTTTACTCTGTGTATATACATACAATACATACATACATACCGTCACGCCTCTTTCCCACAGGGGTAGGCTACTACTTTACTACTTTGTTCCACTTGCTACGATCCTGACATATCTCTTTCACTTCATCCACATTCATCAATCTCTTCACACATTCTCGTCGGTTTCGGGTACTCTTGACCTGACCTTTTTCCAAAACGTCCCCAATTTGATCACGGAACGTCCGTCTAGCTAGGCCTTCCGCTCCCAACGCATCCATTCATATATCTACTAATCCTGCTAATGTTATGAATGTGGCAGTTTGTAAGTTTGTTTGTTTGTGGTTCAATCACGTGTAGCCTTCTGCAAGGATTTAGATAAAATTTTACATTTAGAGAGGCCAATGATCCAGAGATGGAGGTGATCGTAGGCTTCTTCTTAGGCCGCAAAATTATCAAAGCATTATTCCAGCGGGATGTCAGCAACTGACAGGTGAAATCTAGGCAACAATAATTATTTAATTGATAGGGGCTGACCTAGTAAACTATTTCCGACAGACGGTAATCTTTTCCATTCGTCAAGTTGACACAAGTGCTATGTCAGACGTCCTTCAATTGGTAACGTGTTTTATCATCAACACATTGGTAAATTCATATCATTATCATTATATTAATTTCAAAGAAGAAACGGCGTTAAAGTTTACCCCAGTAGCAAATTTACTCCTCCAATGTAATTTGTGCAATTTACTACATCAAAGGCGATTTCTAATTTATAAGCTAATGCGCAGTGTGACACTCAGTCTTATTGTCTTTGTACTATCAAAAAGAAAAGTAAAACTCTTTGGCGAATATACTTCAGAAAATGACACAGACTACAATTTCGCTTATACCCAACGGGTGCACTGATAAGGGTGCCCGATTAAAATGAATCACTGCGGCACTGCTAATTGCCCTGGCTGATCCAATTAGTTGGGACTTAGAAACCCGCAGGCGCGCTAATCTACCGCCCGGTGCCAAGCGGTAAGAAAGTTGCAAGTCTTTGACACTTGAGTGATCGAATGAGGAAAAATACTGGCCGGTTCGAAAATTTAAAATTGGAATAAACGTCGCTGATCGGACCTAGTAGGTATTTTATGCAACCGTTACATAATGAGGGTCCTTAAAACACGAATGTGGTTTTTGAAACGAGCCCTGGCGAGTTTCAAAATAAGATCACACGAGTGTTTTAAGGCCTAATTATGAACAGATGCATACTACCCACACAAGTGTATACTAAAATAGCTGGCTGGATTTGGATGAATGGTGACGAAAGCATGAATAAACATTTAGGTTATCTTGTAGTTGTTTTATCCGTTGCCTAGCACCCGTAGTACAAGCTTTAATTTACAGATCTAGTCTCTCAATTAGTGAAACTGTACCGTGACAATTCTTCTCTATTTTAATTCTTCAAGTAAGGTAGTACCCCCCCTAGTACTTTGTTTTAGGCCTAACAATACTTTTGTCGGAATCCCAAATCAAAGCTGTAACTACATTTTGTAGCTGCAAGTTCAGTCCATCGACCGGCCACGACGGCTAGGATTACCATATTCTGAATCGTGCTCCATTTACCCGATGACCCACTGCTGCATAAAAGTGTACCATTTCTGTGCGAATTGATTGAAAGTTTTGACGGATGTGAAATATCAAACGTAATTATAATGACGCTCACGCAATACGCACGCAATACAATACAAATACCTACTCTTTTTTGAACACCACAAATCAGTGCAAAACAATACAGAAACAAAGAACAAGGTAGACAATAGACGGTCTTATCGCTTAATAGCGATGTTTACCAGACAACCAATAAGAGAAAGAAATAAGTTGGAGACTGTGTGTTGGAGTTGATGGGTTTAGGTAACTAGGTATATTGAAGTATAAACGGATCACTTTAAAAAAAATGTGAATAGGAAGGAAAACGAGCAAGTGGGTCACGTGATGGTAAGCGATCACCACTGCCCATAGACATCCGCAACCCCAACAACTCACGTTACAACAACAACTCACGTTCGTCACGTTCGTCGCAACTTAAGTTTAATGTAGAGTTTTGGTTGGAAAGATTTACTAGTTTTTGGACCTGAATATGCGACTGACATTAAATGCGTGACGGAATCATAATATTTAAAATAGTGGCAATTATTTACTTGATATTTTGAAAAAAAAAATATTGCGATGTTCTCTAATTATGTATCTAATTAAAACTCATCATTTTTGTCTCGTACAAGACCATTTGTCTCTCCCTCAAAGAACAATCCGTTCCTCATTATTCAATGTATGCTCTGAATTGTTGCCTCAGACACTGGGTACACTTATTAAATTGTACAGGTAGATATAAATTCATTAGGAAATTTGATGGAAGTTGTTTAGACAAGGCGCGGTAACGACTCGCTTCGAGCCTTCGCGACGCCTTTAATGACATCGAAGTTGGTGGGTCCCAGTTTGCGTGCGGAATTCTTATTATTTCTTTATTACAAAGGAGTGCCTCATTAATTTGGCAGCCCCTCGAGGCTCTGACTCAGGGTTGAGGGAGTCGCGAACCCTTGACCTCGTTCGCGAGAGCCCGCGACACTGAACCGTTCCGAATTGAAATGGCAACGCGCCTTGCGATACATAATTAACGATCCTCATTACCGCCGCTGCGTGCCGCGGCGTGCGCCCGCGCCGGCCCCACGATGTACGCGATACGCTTCTGCTAACGCCCGATCCTCTCGCGACCGAAAGCACATAAAACTCCCAACTTAGATCATTCCACTCGAACACATAATTCCTAGACTCATCGTGCGAGCTAGACAGTTTCTATTATCCTTAATAGCGGCCGTAAGAGTTTCAAAACGGCTCAGTGAGAAACTTGTTCCGAGGAAGTGTTCGCAGGCCATGCAGAACCGGGGGAACTTCGATATTGAATGTCGCGTTTTATTGGACGAATTCGATTATCGCAAAGCGCAGCGCCGATGTACCGTGTAGTTTGTTGACGATAGTTAGGCCGAACACAAAGCTGCGCCATCATAGATACTGGTCGCCAATTATTGTCTGATATTTGAATAGGACAGCTTCCGAACTGACCGGGCAATTTGTAACGCGTTGTCAATCAGCGCAGCGCGCAGACGGGCGCTGGAAGCAGACACTGATTGGGCTCCATGTTGGTTTAGTCGACTTGTAGTTTCTTTCGGCGGGGCTGTTCCGGGGCTCTAATTGAGCCGTCGGCGGCGGACGGCGGCCGCGGCCGCAGCGAGGTGCCACCTGTAAAGAGGCTAATGAACGCAAGCGGCAGCGCCGGGCAACGTGTCCGCGGACTCGTGCATTTTTAATGGCGCACGCTAGCACACCCACTATTAATATTTACCGAACACGTCAAGAGGGTGCACTTTACCTTTTAGTTAACTAGCGTCCGGCCGTTCATTAAATTTTCACGCGCGTCAGTTTCGGTCGAATTTTCCGCGGCGCTGACCGGCCGGAGCGGCCGATAACGAGCGCGGTCCACGCTCGCAGCCGCCCGCGCCCCGCTCGACCCGCCCAAATTTTATTAATAATAAACTGTAACTGAAACGGCAGCTTTGAAGTAAAAGAGCGACTCGAACGCTCGTTATCGAGAATTATGCAAAATCCTTTGACGTACAAAGATATTTCCAAGCTAAAGTTAATAGTAGCCGCCGTACTCACTGGAAAACTAACTACACATGGACTTTATGAAAGTCGAAATAAATTGATTCGTTAAATATATTTTCGTAAAATATGAGTACATATAAAATATAAGTCCAAATATTTATTGTTGTAAATACAACAGTGTTAAATGCTACGGTAAAAATATTTCCATCGTTTGCTTTGAATTTTAATGTTTCCTGCTGTATACCAGGAAGATTTAATAATGTAAGTGATACAACAACTAAATCAATTCAATCCAAGGAAATTAAAAGCACAAAACTACGAAAAATTATTCATCGATGCATCTCGATATGATGTACGGGTGACCGCGAAGGCTACCGCGCTACGCGTGCGTGCCGCCCGCGCATGAATAACGAATGAGCGCAGCAGCGCCCGCGCACGCGACCCAACAAACTGCCGCGGCGCACGCGACGCACCCCCACCCTTATTTATTGCCACCCCCTATGACCCACCGCGCACTATCACTCTTATCTTACCTTTCCCCATCTTTACACTTTCCTTTGCGCTTTCCCGGCGCCCACGTATCACACAAATTATGCGCCGCCTATCAATGTTATTTATAAACTGTTAAACGTACCGGTGATAAATTATACCAAATTGGAACACGAACCCCTTATTTATAGAAACAAATGGTATCCTAGAATTGTTTTAAATGTTTATTAACCTACATGTATTAATTATCCTCCCTAAATAATGCAATCTGTAATGTATTCCACGAAACAAGACGTTCTAATTTAGACTGGCCTAAAATAAACCACTCAGTATTAATAACTCAAGAGCTTCGTAGCAAACAAAATAGTTGTATTACATAACAAGGGTAAGAACGTTCACGGAGTGGAAGGTAAATTTATAAATAGGTAATGAACAGCGAAGGAGTCTGTCCGAAGCTCATAAGCAGGCCCTTCTGTCGCCACGAGTGCAATATCGTCCGAATATCGCTCGGCTGTTTGCTAACCGCTCCACGGCACGCCGCCTACAACTATTAAATTATTTAGGCCCGGTCTTGTATTGTCTCGCGGATGTCGGCCGAGCCCGATTGTCGCCGGATCGGCCGGAGCGCCGCCAATATAAACAGTCGTTAGTGTTGTTACAAGTTACAATCCAATGGGAATGTCCCGAATGTGCGAGTATCGCTCGCTAGGAATCGTTCTGTATTGAGTTAGTGCCCGGATGCGTCGCAGCATGTTTGCTCTGCCGGTTAATGGAATGCCGATGGGCCATTGTGCGCGGGGAGGCGTTTTCTATTCAATGCCGATATTAAATTGAACGGATGTCTACATGCATTTCTTAGAAGGGTTGCTGTTTGATAATTTCGTGAAATTGTTTAACATAATTTAATTAGTATGCCGGGGTATTGTACGGATTAACAATAGACATTAATATGAGCAAGCGTTGTGTAGGTAGGTACTCTTTATTTTGGTAATGCAGTTTCTTATAAAGCTTTCCCGCGTATCATTTGTTTTATTATTCATTCTTCACAAAGATTATTTCTAGCTGCACGCAAACTTCGTCGGTGGTTCATGCTTTTAAACAATTTATAGTCTTTGATCAGACAAACATTTTACATGCAGTTAGATTTTTTAGATACTAAATATATAAGTAATTTTTGTAACAGTCGAACAAAATAATTGTCAAGGCAAACGATAGGGGCTATCGAAAGAAAGTGGGTTGAGGTAGGTCAAGAGCTCTTATCCTCGCACGATATTTTTCAAAGTCAAAGGCTCCGGTTGACACCATTATAGAACAACCTAGCTATCTTGTTCGTTTGCGGCTAAAGAGGGAACCTATTTTAAACTAGCTGTTACCCGCGACTCCTTCTGCTCATAATTCGCTTATCGTTATCCCGCGGGAACTATGCGATTTTCTGGGGTCAAAGCTAATCTATATTAATCCCGGACACTTTCGTATTTATAATATTAGCATGGACTTTACCGACACAACTGGAGGCAATAAAGTAAGTCTCGTATTTGGATGATTGAGACGGAAGACGAAATATACTTTCCCTTGCAAATTAATAACGCGTCTCTTTATTTTCGTTTCATCGGGGCAAGTTGGCGAATCGCTTCCAATATCGTATATCGGTCATTAGAGTGCAGCCAAAGGTCCGGGGCTGACCCGGCCGACCTCCGTGCTGTGTTTACGCACCGATGCTTCATGTTTACGACGGGGTGCTTTACTGCTCTTAATTTAGACGTTATAGTCAATATTTCACGTGTTAACTTGAGCGAATAGCGACGTTTTTTACAGGCGCTACATACAGCGTAAGGTTTTAAGCATTTTTTCTGCGCATAATAATTCAAACTAGTAATCGATGTTCACTTTAGTGTAAAGACAACCAGCTTCCTAAAACGCCCATAACACTAGTAAAGTAATTGGTATATTCAGTTAATCATTTACAATGACATAATTGCTTAATTCCCAGTGTAAACCGCACGGCTGTGTTTCATCCGCAGAGAATAGGACGCATTCGCCTGGGTAAGTTTCAATAGCGGACGTATTAGTTTGAAACCTAATTGTTTCGCCCGCGACGGCGCCGCCGCAGTCGCAATATGTCGTCCACAAATATGCATTGTTTAATTAACGCCATACCGAACTCATAATCCGACAGTAATAAATTAGCAACACGGATCCGTCCGTCCGTAATTAGCTACGCAATTATCGCGGCCCGTTTGAATTTCATTAATGCCGAAAGTATGGTCTAGGTGAGCGTGATTTATTGCGCGGCAGTGTCTTAGCGTTAGCAACGTAATTAATATCGCATTACACCTGCGCGTGCCGCCGCGTCCCGCGCCGACAAGCCGGCGTGTCAATTACGCGGCGCCCGCGCCTCGTGCCGCAACAAATAAATTAATCAACTACAAGATCCTCATATTGTTCCCCCGATCCATTATTAGGCAATAAGCGTGTTTTCCGCGCCCGCCGAGCGGACGTAATTGGAAACCCTATACGGCTATTTAATTTACCTAGCCGCCTGAGCCGCGCCACCTGGCTCGATGGCGAAACAATTGCCGCTTGCCTAATTATATTTTAATCGCAACAGGCCCCCCGCCTGGCGCCGCCCGCGGCCCGCACCACTAATTCATTTGTGCGACGAGCCTCGACCACTCCGCCTCGAGCCAAACTGTTTATTCTCATAGGAGAGCTTAGGTCTCCTAAAGCGTTACTGACGCCTAAACATATTAACCGAAACGTTTACGTTAAGGGTTTAATTATGCACTTTACGGTCTAGCGTACAATCGCGTCGACTTAATTAACTCGTGCACATTGTTTAGAGACTTATACAGTTTAATTTATGCATTAAGTCTCAACTTGTCCTTTTAATCTCGTTTGTTATATTAATATGAAAAGGTGAATAGAGGAAACGTCTCGTACGCGCACTAACTTGCCCCGAGTTGATCAAGTGCAATAAATATTAAAGTTACAATATCATTGTCGGAACACCCGTACCGGGTACCACGCGCGTTTGTTCCCGCGAACTATACCAATTGTGTCAAGCTCTTTGTTCGTGGCATTCAACTATAAAACTGCTCTAACAACTACAGCGGTACACGGGTGTAGTTTTTACCTATCAGAGTAATAAGTGAATTATGGAGGTCATGTAAGAAGCCGATCACGCGGTGAAATCGATTTCACGGGCGATGTACGAGCGCGGCTGCACCGTGATGAATGGCTCCTAAAAGCTGGATTTATAATTCTTAAAGCATTCGCAAACGTGTCCAACAACCAATGAAAACAGTAATTTTAATATTATTAATTCTACTTTTTAAATCACACTTCGTAGCGCTACGGAAACGCTGCGCGTATTATAGGCGGCAAATAAGTAAAACGTGGAGGGGATAAGTTCAGTATGAAAATGATGTTGTTTTTCATACTGCGCTTATCCCCTCCACGTTTGACTTATTTGCCGCCTATTATAGTCGTAGGTTTTAGTTATTTGTTATTTTGGTTTAGCTCCACTTTACGAACCAAATCGCAAAGTTCAAGTGAAACACTTACGACTTCTCTGACATAATTACGACCGAATGGAACATCTGCTACTTTACAACTACTACTTTGCAGACGGCTGAGGAGTAAAAACGTAGTAAATCTAAAGAAGTTATTCGTGAGGCGGCGGCACGGCGGACGTGTGATACGATTTAGCACGGAACTGCTCTTGCGCCCACTCCGTATTAGCGTGAAAGCCTCCTCGGCGGCCGCGCGGGCTGCGCATTGCCCATTAGCGTGATTAGAGAGCCTCCCCACCCCGCTGCGAATTCTTTAGTCCTCTCATCTCATAATAGATACTACATATTTCATTATTTATGTAAGCTCTGTTTTACTTCAATCTACTCTCCGGATATTACACACAATATTTATTTTGCACACATGTGGCTGGCTCAAACATTACGTGTTACAAGTAAATATTTTAAGTAAACAGCAACAGTATAGTGTGTGAATGAGGAAAGCTGGCTTTATGTTGTCTCATGAATGGTTTGTATTGTCCTCAGATGATGGCGTGTTCGTACCTGAGCGCGGCCGGCATGAAGCCGGAGCCGGGCGCGGCGTGCTGGGGGCCCGGGCACTCCGGGCAGCCCTACCCGCGCGCGCTCGCGCCCTGCCCCCAGCTGCCGCCCGAGCCGGCCCTGGACCTCAGCACGGCCGCTCTCCCGACGCGGCTGCCCTCAGACGAATCCCAGTGACAGTGTTGTGCCAGACGATCAATAAAATTATTACAAAACGCGTCAGGTGATAGCCATAATTAATTTAACGAAGGAGCGGTCAGTAATAATTTTACGATGAACTGTTAAGTAAAATTTTAGTATCGTACATATTTAATTTCGGTTGTGAAAATGGCAATTTATGTAAAACTTATTCGCTTTAATGGTAATTCCCATTAAACTCCGGTATGTAGTACTTAAGCGTTGGACGGACGAGATGTGTTAAACACGACGCGTTGTTTCTACTAATAAAAGTGATAATGAGACGTTAATGTATGAAAACGATGACAACATATCGTATTGTATTTAATAACATTGTTTCTCAGCATGTTTTGTCAGTTAATGCCTTTTATACATAGCCGATATGCTAAGTACTAGATTTCTACTTTTCCGAAGTTATTCGAAAACCACCCGTGCTATGGCCGGCGTGATACAGGCAGTAACAACTAACAACTTCTAAATATACGTTGTTCTGTGCTCAATGAAATTTAGAATTGTACCTGCGCGTCTGTAACAGTCGGTTTATATAGTTTTTTCAACGAATCAGCTTCGTTAAAGTGTCATAAATATAACCCGTAAGCTAAAACCAATTATTATTACATTAATAATAATTGAACTTCATAAGTCACCACTTAGTATTATATAGTTTTACACTTTACAGTAACGCTTATTACCAGGATCCTTGTAGTTATTTAGATAGAACTTTTTTTCGAAATTTGAAATGTATTTGCCTCTGGTTCTGCATTTGAATCTAATACCCATAATGCAGGATCAAACCGGACTGTTTGTGATCAAACCGACACGATGCTTTATTACTTTTAATATTGATCGCCGTTTAAGTCAATCAACAACAATCGAAATGCTCGAGTTGCGTGTATCCCGACGCGGTTATTCATTGGCGTAGAATAACGTCCTTGCCAGTGTTTATAATTATTTATTGTAATTATCCGTATTTTTAAATCTTGTTTTTTATGCACGCGTCTCTGTGATTTGCTATCATGCTATGTAAATAATTAATTCTCGAATAAATTTGTTATTTCGTATATAAACGACGAGCTGTTACTTAAACTACGATGCGCGCCCGTTAATATTATTCTTTAAAATTGTATATATTAGTGTAAAACATCTAGATATAAGTAGAGACATCTTGTACCTAAAACTTTAGGCGCAGAACTTCGTAGCAATAATTTCGATGCCAACATCTTTGAAGTTTAAAATTCGATTTATAACGTTCTCTGTATATATTGAACTACGTTTTACCATCAAGAATATTTGTTTGATTCAAAATTTTAAATGTAAACCTACAGTTAAAGTAAGTAAGTTATCGTAAACGCTAACATTCCCTTTCGTGTATACATGACTTTGCAACTGACATGCGTAAAAATAATATACTTGTTAACTTATTTTAGAGTGATCTTATCAAATAAATTGGTAGGTGCCTACCTGAAAATTTCACGGACTAATGTAACATACTTTATTATGCATGAGTCAATTGTTGTATTCACAATTTGAGAGTCCATCTCCTACTCGATATCGTAAAACTTGTCTTAGGGTGTGCTTCTTCCGATGAGGCCGAACGGAAACGTTCAGAATCAACCAATCCCAGTATCAGACTACAAGAATATACATGCGGGATGTGATTGATCAATTTTACACGTCTTGTTTACTCTCTGACTTGATGGAAGTGTAACCTTAAACCTATACTGGTCTACCTACTGATTTCATTTTTAATTGTATAAATCCACCAATGTTATAAGAATAAAGTATAGTATCTGGATATATGTATGTAATGTTAGCGTTTAGTGAGTCTTGCCATTTAACTATACGTTATTGTATAAAAAACGGCCCCGACTTCAGGTACAGATAACTTGTGTTAAATTACTAAACGGTTTAAAACAAAAAAGGCGCACAGTACCCGGCCATAAAGATTGCACATCGGTCTTCTCGGCTAATTTCGGCTTCGTAGAGCGTTGTCTCGCTCTAACATACGTGACGCCAACTGTCTCTTTCCAAAGACCGAAGTACAATCTTTATGGCCGGGTACTGTACTTTAGCTTTCAACACTTAGGGCCTGTCTCACCACTCGACTGTCAGTGATCTATGATGACGTCTCTGTCTGTTTCGTAGTAATAAATAGAGACAGAATTATAGATAACTGACAGTTAAAGAGTGGTGAAACAGGCCCTTAATTGACTTTTACAGTATTTTTTGTAACCATTAAATACATGACCTTATCCCGCCAAGTACTTAAAATTACACGTAATTAATTTGTCCTGAAGTCAAAGGTGGCTTTTCTAGAACAGCTATGGTGTTACCAGTACCTACACAAAGAAAGAACATTGCAACTAGCCTAAGAAAGTCGGCGAAGGAAGGAGAAAATAAAAAATTTGTAAATTAATATCTTGTTTTTCTTGCGCACTACCTTCGTGACTTGGTTAGTTTTGAACAGTTTGAAAAGTTTTAGCGAACATGCTATAAAAAACAATCTCAAGATTAGAAATGCTATCATGAAATAAATAGACCAAGCATAACGTAGAATATAGACGCACATACTTATTTCATCTTATATATGTACCTACATAATATCTCTGCCCTAATCCTCATAACTATGTACATTAAATAAGTAAGTACCAATAAAGAGCGAGTTTGGTTACAGTCAACTTCCCCGAATTCTTTAACATTGTGTAGGTACCTATATCAAAAAAATGCAGAAATATGCTGCACATACCTTATTGCTGTGGCGATATAATTAATGCAGGTACAGGTGGCGGCAAAAAAGTAAAACGTGGAGGGGATATGCGCAGTATGAAAACCATATTCCCTCCACGTTTTACTTATTCTACGTCACCTGTATACAGGTAGGTGGAGGTACAACTTTGCAATTTTATGTGGAGCCATAGCATTTCTTTACAAAGGCAAAGCAACGGCGCCATTTGGATTGGTGGCGGAAACTCCTACTAACTCTTGGTATTGAGCTAAATTCCTTATAAAATAATGCATGCTTTTGAGCCCGTCCTGCGCTGAGTCTCTCATGTGTTGACTTGATTCGGTATCCACTTAACTAAAATTTTATAAAATGTACATACCTACTGCTCCAAAATCACCGTCTAAAAGTCAAAGTCAAAGTCAAAGTGATTTATTCGCAAACAAACAATAAGGGTGCGACCAAACCACCGCGTATACGCAGTGGCGTGTCGTATGCGTCACGTTTTCTCACCGTTTCTTCATACATTCTGTTGCGATTCCGTAACGTAACCGTTTTTTAAGCGGCGGTGTGGTCGCACCTTTAATCAATGCTAGTGCCTAACCTAACCAACCTCATAACCTTATTTTCCAATGAAAGTGCCAAGGACTCGTAGTAACTAGCCAAGTTGCTTCCAACAAATTACTATCCTGCAGAATAGATTAACGACACGCAATCAACACTGCACCGAACACCTGGCGGCAAATTAGTTTATATTTAACTGAATAGCTCTACTCGTAACCTGTGTAATTCCTAAGTAACTTAACAATATTAGGTATGTGAACAACAACTTTGTCTGGAGTTATAGAGCGGGTATTATACCTAATTAGTAAAGTTCTACAGATTATTAAAAATGGAACGATATTAAATTAGTACATGTTTTCACTCTGATAGTAAAATAATCACAAAAAATTACATAAATATAAACGATGGTCATAGATGTCAGTTTTAACCCTTAAATAATTTTATTAACAATGTGGACTATACTCTACATAATTTATATTTTGCTTCTTATAGGGTTGACCTGTCAATTATATGTGTCTATAAATGTGATTTTATAACAGCAAGTATTTACCAACGGTATTTAATAAGTGGTAAAATTATTTCGGCTCCTTTAACTCTTTACAGCGGGCTGAAATATGACGTAACAAAACAGACGATAGCCCTTATAAATTCATCAAACAACATAATAACAGTTTCTCATCGTTTTATAATTTTAACAAAGTTCCCGTGTAAACAATACTAGCAAAAGTAAAACAATCCGAAGAAAAATCAGAATTATTATTTTTACCAAACCAGTATTAATTTTATTGTAATTTATGACAGACTGTGGAGACCGTTTCCCGCAAAAAACACGGGGTGCAAGCAAGAAAACAGCTGGTCAATGCTGCTTAACATTGCAAATTGAACGATTATGTAAACAAGCCTTTCCGAAGCCTTTTTTGGTGGCGTCATGACATAATGAGCGGACACAATACTTAATTAAGTATTGAAAAATATTTCAATTTTAATTCAGTTGAGATAAAATATGTAATAAAGTTGTTCGGCACCAGTTGCAACTCAACAGCGGGATGAATTTAGACTTTAGGATAAGTACTCGTACATACCAATTTCGAAATTAAAGTACAATGAAAATATTTTATATTTGAATAGCCTATGTACAGTTTCGTATATATTAATATCATTCAAAAACGTTACCTAAAAACCTGTTAACCATTCTCAAAAACCTGTCATCACAAATTACCTCACGATTAAAAAAAAAACAATCGGTTGTACATAAATATAAAGCCACTTTCTAAAATATTTACAGAAAACATTTAGCGTTCAACAAAATGCACTTTAGTAACTTCAAAATTTCATCTACGTAGCAAAATTACAAATAATTTCAATTAAAAATATATTTTAATAGTTAAACTTATTTTTTTATAAAAAAATAAAACTGTGTTTTTTTTAATATAATGATAAAATAAGAAATCAATAAATGTATAATTAAATATATAGTTTCCGTTCCGAGAACAGTATAACAGAGGATAGACAGATAGACAAAGAGACAGGATGAATCCAAACCCAAAAAAATATTTCTTTAATAGCAAGTAACAAGCCTTATTCGCAACTCCTTTCTGAAATCAAGACCAAACGCCAATGTATAAATTTGAGAAGGTACAAAAAACTATAAGCCAAGAACCCCCTTCAAGCTAAGCTTTATAAAACGGTGTTTATGGTTTTGGTATGTTTCTCTATTAGGGGAGTCGTACACATAGGTATAGGTACGTTCTGGTACAGTCGAACGCACTTTACGCCTATCGGACACGAGTTTTGGGCAGTCGGACAATCGGATTACCTTCTATACGACGATGTTTACAACGTATGTTATCGCCCACCGATTCAATTTTGTAATATCTCCCCTACAATTCCAGGTTTTTTCTTTGTAAACGTTAACAATGAATACTTCTAAATTAGAGAATTATGTACGTTTTGACGTTTTACTGTTTTAAGTAGCCAAAAAAAATAGCAAACAAAGAGGTGACTACTTCCGAATGATGCCGACGTGTCTATGAGTCTGACTGAAGTATCATGACAAGTATCATACAAATACGAACATTTCCGAGATAATACGATGGGAAAGGATTCCGTTAGCTCTTAAAATGCCATTCTGGGTTGTCTTGCTGTCTCACTCACTCTTATGGGTTTGATATTCACAATGTAAACATTATTTATGGCTAATAAGTTATATGCAAATACTTATTTGACCTTACCTTTTGGTACTTACCTACGTATAATTTCAGTTATCTGTGCGTGGCTTGAGACCTAAACAGCTTTGCGGATGTTGACGAAGGAGGGATCGAACAATGGATGCATGGGTGGCCATAGCGTCAGTACCTAAAGTGTATGACTTCACGGAAACATAAGAATGTTGTCAAAACATTTGGAACGTGAATTAAACACGTATTTATGTAGGTATGTGCTTAGGCTACCAATGCAATAGTATTTTTTAAGTAAATCTACATGTAAATCTTCATGTGATTCTATAAGAAGACAGTGTCGTATCCTGAATGTTACATATACATACCCACAGTCATATACTTACCTAAGTACATATAATATATAAAGATATTACCTAGACGAGGACTCGATGGATTTGTGTGATCTTATTGACCTGGGGATCACCTTCCGCCTCTATCTTCAGATAAGCTCAATGATTCCGAAATATTGCATTTCACCCAACTTACTCAGCTCAATCGATTGAGGATAACCGTTTTAAAGTTCAGTTGCATGATTTGACCCGAACATGCTGTACCTACTTATTACATTGCAAGTGAAATAAAAGTTTGTAAAAACTTGGTCATGGGGTAATAACGGTAGATAAAAAATGTAGCTCAACAAACTGGCGAATAGAGATAACCTCTCCCTCTTTTTGTAGTCGTTTAAAAGGCGTAAGTACCTTTACATTTCGAACTCAAGAGGTCGATCGTTAAGCGTACAATTGACGTCAATATTTGTAACTCAAACCGAATAAACTCATTCAATTGATATCGAATTAATTGGAGCGAATATCTACGCAGGTCCGTGTGCCCCCGGGCGGCACCAATTACGCAGCGGTACTTCCTTCCTGCGCCACCAGTCACCATCAAATATGTACTGGCCGTTAGGATGGTGAAAAAAAATTGCGAATGGCAAAATGGCGGATGGCGAAATGGCGCGAATCGTGACGGACGCGTGGACGATGAATGAATGATGGGTCCGCACGCCGAGTAATCAATAGCCGAACGAGCGTCTGCAATATTCATACTGGTAATGGCTGAAACCACTTCTCCTGGGTGGTGCACAGTTAACTAACTAGTAAAGACCAACTGATTATAGGTACATCTAGTTTTAATAAAAAATATGGTAGTTTTGTGGGGTTCTGTCTCGAGGGCTTAGACCTACCTAATTAAAAATAAAGGAATTCTGCACACAACAAAATGATGCATGTTTAAACTACGTTTCGCCGTGTGCGTATAGATAGATGCACACACATAAATGTAACAAAACTTGACCAAGCAAACAAGTTGAGCTACGCATTCTTGCACAAAAAAATAATGTTGTTTATAATGGCCTCACTTAGCCGTTCACAGATCTCTGCAGTCCTTATTTTTCATTTTTCATTTAGTCGGAGCTCGAAGGCTTGCCTAAAATTAGGGAATTAACTTTTTATGCTTGCCAAACTAGCAAAAGCTAGTCAAAAGCTAAGTAGTCAAGGACGGAGTATTAAGATTATGCGATTTAAATGAGTTCACATGGTACGTTTCCTAAAAATTCATAGTAATTTCATAAAGCCTGCATCGTAATCTCCATTTATACCTATTACATACGGGAAACCTGTACAGAATCTAGACTAGACTTAGCGGTTGAGATTTCGGGATTTCATTTCACATATAAAATATGATAATAGGGAACTTGTGGGTATTTCGGGATAAAAAATAGCCAAGTAAAGGCACCAGAAGAGTGCCCGGAACCTATAGTCATAGTCAGCCTTTTGAGTCTTTTATTTGTTATAAATAGAGGAACGATTAGTAACAAATGAAAAACAGATCTGTACTTGAGCCCGTGGGTTGTTTTGTTAATTTATCCTTGAATAAAAGTATCATATCATAGGAGTTTCAACTCAAATTTTCCTTTAAAGGCTGATCCGGGCTGACTTCTGGTGCCTTTACCTTATGTTAGTCCAGAACTCCAACTAACGTACATACCTGGCGTGGCGTCAAGTATATCAGAAGGCAAGCCGAAGGGAACTCAACTAGCCTTTTCCTCTAATTCTGCACAATAAATTGCCCAACTGCCTTAAAATAGGCAAGCCAGTGGAAATCGAGTTCTATTGGACGCCACACCACTGGTAACCTACCTACGTACTTTCGTGCCAAATTTGTTCGAGATTCGTCCGGGTGTTCTGTTATCAGCGTGAAAGGGTAACAAACCTGCAGACAGGCATACTATACTCGCCCGCTCTCAAACTTTTGCATTTTATAACAGCAGTAAAATGGAATGTATTCATTGATATAATGTAAATGAAAATCTTCTTCCCGAGTTAATTTGCAAATATGACCTTATTATTTAGATTTCGAAAGAGATGAAGCCATATGTCAAGTTTGATTCGACGCAGTATCTAGAAGCCGCCCGCAGCGGTCGTTATCGTTACCTAGTCAGTAAGGGTCACTCGGCCGGACATGTCCTCACTACAGTCTGCATAAAAAGTTTTACAACTCACCTCTTTTAAGAAATAAAAATTTCGCCGATTTCAAACATGTTCCATATAACAAAATTAACAAAATAATTATAAAAACGGATATGGAAATAACGCTATACTGTATCAACGTTAACGATGACAATAAAAACGGTATTTTGTTTACTTGGACCTTAATATCCACTCTACTTTAGAATATTTCCTGTAAAATTTGAAGATAAAAATGTACTTTAAACGTTTTAAATTTAACAATTTAACTTAAAGTACCCATCAGCGCGAAACACAACACAACCAAACACCGAGTAAAGAAATGCAGCAATGACCGTTGTAGCAACAGCACGTAACGCCTTATTTTGTAAGCACATTAGGTATTCTAACAAAACTTTTTGCATCACCGTACGCTGTCTTTCAGCTTATTATTATACGATAATAATGTTAGCAATGTTAGCATATACATCATTATGCGAGCAGCGGGCAGCCAGCCGTGGTTAACATGTCTCCTCTGACAATACATAAGGTAGAACCCCATCTTTAAAACGTCTTTTGACTAATGAACATTGAACATGGCTTGAACGCAAGCCATGTTCAATGTTCATTAGTCAAAAGACGCGTTATTAAAATTTCGTTTATGAATTCTTCTGAGCGGAGGCCTGTGTCCGGCAGTATAGGTACATAGAGTGGCGATGATGATGATGATTACGATTCCATGCGGCCCTGAGGGCTATTTTAGTTTTAGTTTAACTGGTCCTAATTGGATTGGAAAGATACTTGTTCGGCCTTTTATTGAGGAAAAAAATACGTTAGCATAACTTTCTTATAATTAGGCTCGATATTTGAGAAAACTTTTTGCGTAGTAAAATAATAAAAAAACATGATTGCTCTTTTAAAGCAAACCCATTATCTGCGAACATGTGGCAAGCTGTGGGGCTTTAGGGTGGGCATACCCACTAAAAAAATAGTAGACGTCAGAGGTCAATCGCGACGAACACTAGCCGTCACAGTGACAGGACAGCACGCGATGCGCGCTCAGGAATTCTCGCCCTTTCCATGTGGCGCATGGATTTTTTGTAGAGGTCCGTCTTGTCTCCTCGTTCCTTCCGCGCGAGGGACTTCACGGTGGCTACAGGCCAAGGTTGAATACTTGTTGACCGACAATGAACAATATCGCGCTGTTTCGTGATCTCACGTCGCATCCCGCAAGGACGCACTGCTCTCAAGGCCATCAGCTCTCATGTCCTACTCTAAAAGCAGTGCGGTATCAAGGACATGACCTGATCATGATCATCATTGCAAGTGTCTGCAGGCACCGCAATCACTACGAGCCCACAAATGAATCCTCTGGCTAGCATCCCCAAAGAATTACTGGTTCAGCTCGCCACCCCACCCTCTTAGTCGAATATTCATAACCAAAGGTTAACAAACATACTTCCTAAATTCATTAATTAACCATTGTTGCCCAGGGTGCAATGGCCTAAGCGTTATTGTCCTCTCGGAGCACCCTTGAGGCGATGCCTGCGATAGAAGAGAACCGTTGCTAACATGGCAAATCCATCCAACTACTTATGCAGATATATATATCCATATCTGCTACTTACTGGACCCTGTATCTGTTATAGTTATAACCTATAATAATTTAACTATGTAACTTCGCAACCCCTCCATTGACAACCCATACCCACGACGTAAACAGCGCCGATGCTTTGAAGCCGCAATCTCCAGCTAATAAACTAAGCCATTACTAAATTATTCCCGTTTCTAGATTAACCTAGAAGTCGGCTGTCGGGCCGCAGTCCAACGCGGCCGCTCTTACATTATTACAGCATTCATTAGAGTTCGCTAATTACTCCTTGCTTTAATGAATAAGCTCTAATGAACCACTTTCTGTTAATTAAAGGCGGCAGGGGAGGGCGCGGGGGGCGCGAGCGGAGGAACTTTTCTCCGGGCTCTGATTGCAAATGTGAATTTGTGTAAGTCGGAGTGGAAAAAGTGTTCCGACTGAAAAGAGGTAATGAGGCGGTCGGACGGCCGCATCCGTTGCAACTGCACCAATATTTTAAGTTTGAAGGCCCTTAATTAGTATTGTTATAATAGTAATTGCCATGTTTTAGTTAGTCATCTTAAGTATATAACATAGCCACTCCACTCCATCTCATCTGTGTCTTCTTATCTTATCTTATCTTAAACTAGGGGTCCCTACAGATACACTTCGACCCATTCGTGGATCTTTTGTGTAAGCCACCTGTGTTTACTACATACCTAGTTACCTAATGTGCGCTTAGATTTTTTAAACTTAATGCAGCGAATTTTAACTTTAACGAGGTTTCCTTCAATACATAGATACAGTGATTCAAGAGAAAGATTTTAACAACTTTGGTCAAGCCGGGGTGGGTAGGTAAATACACTAAGTACCTAGTTTATAATAAAACGTTTTTGGAGAGGAGACAATGGAGAGATTGTTATGATCACTGCATATCTATCTGTTTGTACGATACGCAGGGCACGGATTCTTGATATTCTTGAAACATTTTATTTTTCTTAACATAGGAGGCAAACGAGCAAGTGGTTTACCTGATAGTTAGTAATCCTCTGCACCCACCCGCGACACCAGAGCATTACATGCTTAGCAGTTTAATAAAGGACTAAGACGAAATATCTCACGTGGTAGTCGTTTAACAGCGAGTAAGATGATGGTAGCGATCTGGTTAGACTTGGCATAAGACTACCACCTGCTCGCCTTCGCTCCTCAGTCCTCACCTGTTTCATTACCACCACATGGAAAAAATGAATTTATTCGAAGCCACTTTGTTAACTGCAATTAATTGCCATTGAATATGCATCAGTTTACGATAGTAACAATTATGCGTTTACTTGAATCAGTGATGAAACTGCTTGACAAGTTTTGTTGCCTTAGGCCCTGTTTACCCCGTAAGGGATAAATACGTTATTTATGTATGTAAATCCCTACTAATATAATAAATGCGAAAGTAACTGTCTGTTTCACTGTTTATCTATCTGTTACGCTTCCACGCCTAAACCAGTGAACCGATTGTAATGAAATTTGGTACAGAGATGGTTTCAGTTTCCGGGGAAAAACGAAAAGCGGAGGAATGCGGAAAATGGCATAGTTCCCGCGGGATAGCGTGGAGTCGCGGGCAACCGCTAGTATTAATAAAACTAACTATTGTTCACTAAATTGCACCGAACACGCAACAAAGGGGATGAAACGAAGTTTACTTGCTCGTTAATAATTAACCCTCTATTGTTGTACCTAATTAATTCGAGTTGCTTTAAAACATCCAACCGTAATCCATTTTCACAATGGTGTAAGATATCAAAGCAATGCTCACCATAAAAACTTCTTTGCCAACACTAGAAAATTGTTGTTCTTGAAGAATTAGTTATTGGTACTTTTAGATACGTGTTACTAGCACACCTACCAAATACATACGTACTTAAACGAAAATTGGTACTTTTGGCAGTCTAAACGACGTTTTAAGTAGGTACTTAAATTTTGGCTAAGAAAACAGAATAATTTAAGGAAAAAACATTTTCTTTATTAGGTACTTTTTTCGTAAAACTTTAAACAAAATGAAACTTTTTAGTAAGAATAAGCATCAAAAATCCAAAGAAAAATATACACCCCCGTGCAAAAAAAACGGGCACCCATGGTTTTTGTATTTTATGTGCATAAAAGCTTATTAGCTTACTTTCTAAGCTCCACCCTAATGTGAAAAACTCTACATGTGCAGGATACGACGGACACGTAGATTTAGGGAGTAAGGTACACAAGTGCCGGCACGTAAGTCTAGCGATGACCGTTGATGCGCATTAGTCGAAAATAAGGTATCGCGGGGGAGTGCAGGGGACGCGGGCGGGCGTACTCGACGTATTAGACTTACGTGCCGCCACCTGCATGCTCCCTGCGCAGACTACTGCATCTGCGCTTGCTTCCTCGCAACCCGTTGGGTAACAATGCAACGAAACAAAAGCAAAATTAAGAATGTAAAAAAAATCTGATGTAACTATGATTGTATTTGACTCAGGCATCGGATCGTTACGAAAAATTGGAATCTATTGGAATACTCAATAAGCGTGACTCCGAAGGGTAATGTTGGCTCACACGCCTCGTATATAAGCGAATGGGTGAGCAGCAGGACATCAAACGGCTGTTTGCTTAATAGCGATCATTTCAAGGAACAAAGTGTTTCAACAAACCACAACATGCTTCACTACGTATCGGTGAGTATTTGATGTGCGTAAGCATTTATACATAAATCACGTCTTTATCCCTTAGGGGGTAGACAGAGCCTAAGGTAACAAGACCTAAAGGCCACGTTTAGCATGATTGTGGGTGTATAGGTGGAAAGGGGATCAAAATAGTGATGCTAGCCGCATCGCCTTTAACATGATTTCTACGATTTTCGTCCATTCCCTCAATGGGCTTTTACCATCTGCACGGGAAGATATGCAACTGATACATTCTATGTTTTTTCCTTGCTCCCGACCATCAGTGACCAGCAGTGGAATTTATTCTGTCATGACAGAAAAGTAAAAAAGGGGCTGGCTATCGAATCCAATCCCTCCATCATTCCATGATAACTGCTAGCCAAATGAATAACTTGAGCAATTAGCTATTCATTATGCTAGAAACTATTTTTTAACGAGAAAATTTCAAAAATCGGTAACTAACTTAAATAAAGTTTTCATAAAAGTTTAATTCATTGAGCAATTATTTGTTGATTATATGTACCTACTTTCTTTTTACGAATTGGTTTATAACAGTAGTTTAACTTGGATCATCGCCATAGCGATTCCAAAAACTCCATCAGACTACACAGATAAGACATTCAGATTTTGAGATAGGTAACAACTACGTTTTACTCTATGGGGCTTCCGTACTAAGGGACAAAATGAGTCGCAACGATGGGTGTTAGCTGTTCTTGTTAATAAGTTCCTATTGTTTCAGACCTTTTGCCTTTTGGTGAACTTTTGTTATTGTTTGTTTCATTAGATAGTTTGCCTGCTGGGAGCGGCAACCGCCGCGCCATTCTACGATGGTCAAACTGTTGCCGTAGGCAGTGTGGTAAGTTAATATCAGTCTCTTTTAAACCCATCGAACGACTTCGGCACTAATAAAAGTAATAGGTACAAGTGCCGGCACGTAAGTCTAGCGATGACCGTTGATGCGGGGTTTAGTCGAAAATAAGGTATCGCGGGGGAGTGCGGGTGTCACGGGCGGGCGTACACCACGTTTGACTTACGTGCCGCCACCTGTATAGCCGGCGCGGCACAGGGGCGCAGGGTAGTACGACAAAGGGGAGCTCTCTCGGCCAGGACCCATTTAAGCGGTCGGCCTATAGACGGGGATTCGTTACATGTAGATATTTTCTTTAAAGTCTCTACACTCTTACTTGATAAGATGATCGTGGCTGTGAGAACTTTTAAGTATACCGATTTTCTTAGGAATTGATGGCCTGACTTATCCCCCTACCCTACCCTTCCACTCTTCTACCATTGCCACTCACATTGCAGTGCTGTAGTCCGCAGTCCGTAGGCCCATTTACTCATATTCCTCTCCTTTTCTTACGTAATACTTCGCGCTCGACTTAACTGCCTTGACTTAATCTAATGGAAAGTGTAGATGAGGCCTGCGGTATTACAGGTGTAGTGCATGTTTCCATGACATTTCGTTGAATTTTATCCGGTTTTCAACTTTTGCGACATGTTATTAAAGTCGTGTATACAATGCAGCTGTCAGATTAAAATTGTTTTATAAAAGAACCTTATTCAAATGACTTTAAAGTTGAAAACCGCATGGGATTAAACGAAACGCAAAATCATTTTGCACTACATCTGTACTCACTAGTTCAGTAACAGCCTGTTCACTTTGGCCTTGGAGAGCCCTAAGTTGTATCCATCCCGAAACGATGTAACTTGGTATATAACTTTTTTCACAGTCCAACCCCAATTACGGCTTCAACTACGCCGTAAGCGACCCGCAAACCGGTGACAACAAGGCGCAGACAGAGCACCGCGAGGGCGGCGTCGTCAAAGGCTCCTACTCGCTGTCGGAGCCCGACGGCACCATCCGAGTGGTAGACTACACCGCGGACCCCGTCACTGGGTTCAACGCTGTAGTCAAACGCATCGGCCCCGCCGCTCATCCTCAGCAAATCGCCGTCGCCCCCGCCCCGGTCATAGAAGCACCCGTGTACCAAGCGCCAATCGTAGCCGTGCCCGTGTACCAAGCACCAGTCGTCAGCAAAGCCGTCGTCGCTCCAGTCGCTGCCCCCGTCATCGATCAGAGCTTCATCGGCTACGACCTCGGACTCGGTCTTAAAGGAGGATTAGGACTCGGTAATCTCGGTGTCGGTAACCTCGGACTCGGGCTGAAGGGAGGACTCGAGTTGGGAGGCTTAGGACTTGGTTTGAAAGGAGGACTCGAACTCGGAGGCCTCGGACTCGGCCTAGACGCCGGATTATGGAAGCACTAGTTTTAACTCCTAACGCTATCGTACTATACTGTTTTCACATCTGAATTCGCTGTGAAATTCACGCGTGAAAACATCCATAGTGTCCATAATACTCAGCAGCTCGTGAACAGAATTCTCAATAAAACAAATGAACTGACAGAATAACTTTTATTTTCCTCTTAATACACGCCTCGGGCCCAAAATAGACAATGCTTTAATAACTTACTACACATTTAATACACAAATAGACCACTGACACATTCATAACGATCAATACAGAACGTACCTAAATGCAAATATTTTTGAGCTGTCACTTTGTTCCGATACGATGGAGCTGTAGAGACTGCAGTGACGGGAGTTTGGATATTTACATAAAATGTTCCATACAATTATATAAGGTACAAAATACAATGACACCTGTTTTTGGTGCGGCCGGGAGCTACGTGGATAGCGACCGGCCTTCGCCGAACAGCCACAGGCAAGCGCGATCCACCAGGTACGCGAAAACCATGTCGGCTATCAGAACTTGCACTAAGATGAGCCGGTACTGCAAAACAAAATGATCATTATTCATTTGTGAAAAGATCAGGTCAAGAGTACCCGAAACCGACGAGCATGTATGAAAAGATTGATGAATGTGGATGAAGCGAAAGAGGTATCTCAGGATCGTAGCAAGTGGAACAAAGTAGTCTCTGCCTTCCCCTGAGGGAAAGAGGAGTAACGGTATGTATGTATGTATTTATGAAACTGAAAACCAACAAAAATTGAGTCGACAATTTTGATGTCTGGACCAAAATAGAACCTTGTCATAGTAAAAAAGCATTTGTCTATGACAACCCTTGTCGAATGACGTAAACGTTTGTATGACAAGATTCTGTGGTGGCCTAAAAAACAAGTTCGTTGACTATAGGTACAGTCAGCATCGGAGATTGATAAACTGTCAAAAGTCAGAAGTCAAAAGTTTATTTTGCAAATAGGCCGCCGAGGGCTCTTTTACATGTCTTTTTTTGAATCTACCAGCGCATTCGGAAAGACCATCATTGCCAAGAAGAATGCGCCGCAAGAAACTTGGCAGAAAGTCATTTTTTCAAAATAAAATAGATTTACAATAGTACTTAAATTCTACTTAACTTACCTAATACAATTAATACATTTTATAAAAGGGATGTAGAGTTCAAAGAGATCTTTCACATGACTTTATCGCCAAAGTATATTGCTTTGGTGAGGGTATTTAGATCTTTTTAAGCTCTTTAACTCCGTTTATTAATCTCTGATCTGACAGCAAACGGATAAGTTCAAAAAATGCTCTTGTTTTTAAATTGTGTCCTATTTTAAATGACGACAAATATCTCTACCCGTTCCCAGTTCGTTCCTGAGAAAAAAGGCTCGACACACTTCCAAGGCTCTTAACAGTTCCGCTTTTTTCCTTGAGGTACAAAATTATAAAAATCGTCACTACTTTGAAAAAATCTCGTATCTTAAATGTATATTCAAACAAAACTGAACCTTGAAATAAAGTAAATAAAGTTCACTTCGTAAGATTAGCGATTTCGAGATACGAGATTTTTTCAAAGTAGCGACGAAATTATAAATCGTAATGGTGTATATTGGCAGTTGACACAGTATACTCACGTCCGGCGGGAAGTAGACGATCTCGAACATGTTGGACAGGTCCGGCAGGATGCCGGCGGCCAGCGCCAGCACAGCGCCGCCCGAGATCACTATGCTATATAGCAGCGGCTTGTTGTCACGGAGACCTTCCATGAACGGTTGACCCTGCACAAACATGTAAGCAACGGGGTTAGATAAATAATAAATAAATAATAAAATAAATATCTTGGGGACATTTGACACCAATTGACCTAGTCCCAAACTAAGCACTGCTTGTAATATGGGTACTAGACAACGGATACACATACGTGTATATATATATAAATATGTACATACTTAAATACATAATAGAAGGTCCAAGACTCGAGAACAAATATTCGTATTTTATTAAGAATAATGAAAGATAATATAAGACTGGAATGTCATTAGGAAGCTTACTATACCACTACTACGTCATGAGTCATGAATAAGGGGGTGTGACTTCAATGTACGTACAGCATTATTACATAAGTTTAGTTGGGAGTTTATTTTTAGCATTTCACAGCCTTGTATGAGAGAGCGAATTCCTCCTACTACAAGTGCGAACTTAACAGGAGGATTCGTCACCATTTGTAATAATATTTGTTAATAATAAATAATTTTGAATTTTGAAATAATTTTTGAATTTTTTTTTTTGATAAGTTCAAATATTAAAAAAAACGGCACACATGCGTGGTTTTTATATACATGGAAAGAAGATGGATCGTAAATACATTTAAAAATAATCGGAAAATTGCGAGTACGACTCTCGCAAAAAAGAATAAAAATTAACACAATTTTTTTTCAGTGTCATGTCGAATTAATTGAGGCCTATGGAAGCCACATTAAATAACTTATTTTATTATTACTAAGAAGCGTCTATACTATAGTAAAACATACTAAAAATTACAAGTTGATCAATACCCTTGATACCCTTTCTTTGGGTACTGAAACCAGTTGCTTCGAAAATTAATTACTGTATCGTTTGCCACAAATGCACTAACGCATTATAAGACCTCTATAAGTTTTGAAAGTTTTCTTACTCTGTAGTTGATAGCGAATGTGGATATCTGCAGTGCCATAGAGATGATGTACACTGTGCTGTTGAGCAAGTCGGGCGCAAACTCTCGCTCTTCGTCCTCCGCCAAGTCCATGTCTAGCTTCGGCTTCGTGTTTCTACGGAACGGCGCAAAACAATTAATTTGGCGACGAGGAGAAACGTACAAATTTGGCGTGACTGAGAAAAAACGTTAGCAAATCGGTGGTTCGTGCTAGCTCCCCGGGTGCTTGAAATATTAATAGCATTCCAATGTGTGACAAGAGTAGGCCCAGCCTATCTATCTACATCAGGTCAGTAGGTAGCACACACAGAAATATATTGAAATAGATTCTCTAGTAGCGCATTTAGTGATATTTTTAATAGATCCAATTTCAGTTTTATTTCTTTTTTTTTCCGATATTTCTGTTTTATTGTCATTATTCTTATATCTTATGTAAAACCCACCTGCCAGGCGACCGTTCCGTGGCCTCTCTCACCAAATACACGAGGCACAGGAAGTGCACCGCGAACTGAGTGAGCACCGTCATTATCGTGTACACGTTGAAAATGTTCGGCAAAGGACGTTGTTTTGACAAATGTTTCAAAGGCTGGAAAAGCAAAAAAAAGTAGATAATAGTATAGCCATAGTTTGTTTTCAAACATTTATTTATAAATATCACTTACAGTTGGGAAACGTAAGGATAATACATAATAACACGTATATCTGGGCTCGGCTTTTACGACAGATGGAAAGTGTGAAAGAGATATTGAAAGAAGAGTGAATGCAGGAATGGAGCGCTGCGCGCCTTTGTGAGCAGTGAGATGGTGTCAAAGAAGGCGCGTCTGGCTGTTCACAGAGGGGTGCTCGTTCCAACACTAATCGGTAGCGAAAGTTGGGTATGGCAAAAGAAGCATGAATGTAGAATAAATGCAGTAGAAATGAGAGCGTTAAGAAGTATGGAAGGTGTATCACTGAAAGATAGAATAAGGAATAGTGTGATAAGGAAACGTGCTGGTGTGAAAGAAGATATAGTGACTAGGATAGAAAAAAGTATGCTTAGTTGGTTTGGTCACGTAGAGAGGATGGACGAAAGAAGATTAACTATACTGTATTTTTTTGGTCCGTGGAATTCTGACAGCTGTCATAATTAGACGTTTCAGGGGTCACTAACATTTTTTTCTGCTGGACAAATAATTGACTGAGCTTTTGTTATTTTAACTAATAAATCACGGAAGAAAAAGTACAGAACCTAAATAACGTTATTTTACAGCAATACTTAAAACCTTTGATTAAAGTAAACGAAGAAGCCATGGTATTTCTTAATAATTTATGTATTTTCCGGCAAGTATATACAGTTTTATTTTGAAGACAATTGGCTAATCAGAGTACGGAACTTTTAAGTTAAAAACTTTACAAGTCACATTTATTATTAGGGAAATCATTTTACGAAATAAATTATTATAATCGTAGACCGAAGGTTTGACATATGTGACAATCATCAAAATAATACCCAATTGTTTTTCTCCCCAAAAAATAATATGATTATTAATTATGTCTAAATTATGCGATTTAAAATTAAACCAAGTATGTGTTAATTACTAATATGCAGAAATGGTTGTTAATTTAAGTATTTCAACTTCAACATTATGTTCTACATTTATTTATTTTTTGCATTTCTCACCACATATTTAAGGAACGTTTTTTTGACTGGTAATACCAAGAAATGTCAGAATTCCACGGAGTAAAAAAATACACTACAAACAGATTTACATGGGGAGTGTGAATGGGTGCCTAGGGAGGGGAAGTCCTAGGCGGACGTTCCGTGATCAAATTGGGGACGTTTTGGAAAAAGGCCAGGTCAAGAGTACCCGAAACCGACGAGCATGTATGAAGAGATTGATGAATGTGGATGAAGCGAAAGAGGTATGTCAGGATCGTAGCAAGTGGAACAAAGTAGTCTCTGCCTACCCCTGTGGGAAAGAGGCGTGAGCGTGACGATATGTATGTATGTATGTAACACGTATTGTATTGCTCATTGTGACTTTTATATGAGCCTTCCTTTTGTTATCTCATAATAAGCAGAAAAAGAGAAAGGAATAGAAACTTAGCAATCTTTAAATATTAAAAGAAGCCAATAACAATGTTTTAACTCGCATCATAGTTAGTAATTTAAAAACACAGCATTAGCAATGTTTACTAATGTCCAATTCAAACGGGTGTGCGGAATTGAATATTCATTCATTGTTACAACTGGCAGAAAAAAAGCAGCACGACGCAATTATGATTTCAAAAGAATTTATTAGAATTAAGTATGGCTACATTGCAGCTCTGCCACCGGGACACGTGTTTTATTGGGAACGCGCGAAGTGTATGGTGGGATACAAAACGATTACAGCGCATGCCGTGGCAGAAATGTGCGACAATACGGGCTTTGTGAAGTGAAACATGTTGCTTAGGAAATGGATCATTAATAAACTTGCTTTATAGGATGTTAAGGTCACCGATGTTTGGCGAATTATGTTGGCTCGTATTAAATAACTATTGCCATTGCGTGTTCTGCTAAAACCAATTTATTTCCTTTCAGCATAGTTTGGGGCTGGAAACTTATTTTGTGTTTTACACTCTCAAAAATAAGGCAAACAGGCAGTTTAAGTAAGCATCAAAGGGGTCAATGCTTAGCTTATTCTTCATGATCATGACAGGGATGTCGTTGTCTGAATAGCGATTACATGAACATTACTTTTTTACGGTTGACACTACTGGATGAACTGAAACGCTAAGTGCTTTGCTTAATTTTACCAAAAAATACACAAATCTCCTTCTTCTCCTACTTGAACGACTGTTGATACTCACCTTCGACCGCGAAATGAACAAGAAGCATGAAGCTAGCAGCAAGCTTTGCAGAGTAGCCTGTGTGTCGCTGAACTTGATGCCGTCGAGGTAGAGGACTGACTGGCTGTAGGCCAGGATCAGGGCATTCAGAGCGAGAATCTTGAACATTTGCAGAGTTGTGACCAGGGTGCAACGACCTTGCTTGATTATGTGGCAAACTGAAAGGTAAATATTTTTCATAAGCTAAAGCAAATTAACAGCTTGTACCCTGTACATAACCGAGTTATATTACCGGCACTGGTAAAACCAATGTAGGATGATTAATTTGGATTAATTTAGGTTTAGGTGCGGCGGGGGTGGTCCAACCCTTATCCGTGAACATGTTTGTTATAATTTAGAAATAGTATTTATTTTACCTTAGAATGTCCTGGTAATGTAAAATAGTTATGTACGGGGCACAAGCGACATTAACACTATTAACTTAACTTACGGTCTGAGAGCTGGTAGACATTTTAGAGTAGGTGTTTGAGGCAATGTAAAACATATTGAATGCTTCCTTAATAAACACGAAAAAGACCAGTCTAACGCGCGGGTGATCGCGATCGCTTTCACCCATCTCTTTTAACGCTCATCCTTCACCGTTAGAAAAAAAAAATGGTGATAGCAAAGTGATTCCGACTGTGTTAGACGTTAAGGCTTCTGGCTAATGAGCAGTAATGTCATATGTCGGAACATCATATTTATAACTCATGCCATGATGTAAGATGTAGCTTTGATCTTGTATATGACCCGTGATCATTGGTATTATCTAAAATCTAGTTCAGTGTTACTCAGCCTGTGCGTCGCGACCCCCGGGGGGTCGCAGAACCTCATAAGAGGGTCACAATAAGCTCAAAATAAGCTCATTATATTAAACTAAAAGTATTTAAGATATTGTATCTGAGAGAAAAAGATCTAAAAGCCAAGGTAAGTGGGAGTCGCCGTATATTATTTCAGACTGAAGGGTGTCACGCCCAGGGACCGGAAACCGGTTAATTTTTGAAACCGGTATTGTGCACTCGCCCGAGAACGAAGAGGATTTCGTTTCCGTTCGCGTTTACCGGTTAAATAACTGTTCAATTGAGATACCGGTTTGTGCGCTTTTCGTTCGTCATTCATTTTTGGGGAACGAAATTAACCGGTTAAATTGAAAATTACGAAACAAGAGCAAGATAGAACTTGCTGTCTCTTTTACACCACTACTGGAGCGTCTGGCGTATGTCGACGGCGGGTGGGTTTAACCGGTATAATTTCGTTAACGCGAACGTTACAATTTCGTTCTCTGTATTTAACGGTAAGCAAGACCATTTCGTTTTTTTTTTGTTCGTTCCATCAATTAACCGGTATATTATCGAACGAAATAAAATAACGATATTGGAACAATATTAACAGGTATATCAATAACGGCTTCAGAAAGGTAAAAAACTGGTCTAGTACAACAAACTCACTGCACAATATGCTCGAAAGCCTGCTGGTGAACGGTGCGGCCACACTCGCGTCCCCCAAGCGCACAAGTTGCGGCTGGTCCTCCTCTTCCAGCTTCTTTATGGTTCTGCGCAGGCGCGCGGCCGCGTCGGCGCGGGCCTCTGCGCGGGCGTCGGCGCGAGCGTCCGCGCGCGCAGTAGGGCGCCGCGGCGGCTCCGGCTCGGACACCACCGGCCGCTCGCGCAAACGCTCCGGAGCGTTCGCTAGGATCGCTACGCCCACCTTTTTGTAAACATTCAAGAAGCAGGCGACTTGAGAAATATTGAACGCGAATTTCTCGTTACAGGGGTTATCGGTTAAAGTTACTTACAGAGGGAAAAAAGTTTAAAATTTAATAGCGATAGTTGAAAATAATTAACAAAATTCCGTCACAAACACTTCGGAGATACGATAGAATCATTTATTTGTATGGTTCGTTTTTGTGGCATAAAAGGACTGTTTCTTCAACTATGTATGTAGGCATACATTTGCAGTGCACCAAATCATAACAGATACAGTTCTTAGTTTCTTGATGTCTCTCGGCAAACTTCGTGTTTCTTCAGTCATATGAAAAACGAAGATTGCCGAGAGAGATTAAATAACTAGAAGCACTGTAATACGTTCATTCATTGTCTGCTTTACTGTATCAAGTCATTCTAATAATAAGTTTAACTTACATCAGCATGTTTGAGTGCCCCCACGTCGTTGGTCCCGTCCCCGCACATGAGTGTCGAGTAACCGAGAGCTTTCAGCGTCACCACAACAAACTCCTTCTGTTTCGGCGCAAATCTAGCGAACACCTTTATATGCGGCATCAGCTCAATCATAAACTTGTTGTGATTCTCATTCAGATAAGTCAGACCCTCCCCAGTTATACACAGGTCAAATTTAGAAGTCAACTGTTTACAAGTCTTGAATGGCTCCACAGGTAAAAACACTTCCTCGTCAATAGACTTCCATCCCCACTTATCGCTGTCTTTCGTCAATATGAGAACTTCCGCGTTTTGTGTAAAGTTCAATTCTTTAGCAACATGGCAAGCCGTCAGCGGATTGTCGCCCGTGATCATCACGACTGAATGCGACGCATGAACTATCTCAGCAATAGCTTTCTTCGAGTCCGTTTTCAACGGGCAAGAGATGATCACGAACCCTACGAACGTCAAATCGGACTCGATATCTTCCCGTGATAAATCACGAATATCCTGAGAACTTAATTTTCCTAAATTCCTATAACCTAAGGCTAACACCCTGGCGCCTCTGCGCGATAAAGTTAAATACACATGGTCGTAATGACTAGGAACCTCCTTCAGCATAGACTTGATAGTCTCCGGCGCGCCCTTCACGCTGCTGATATAGTGGGTTTCAATGAAACCCCTCTCGTTCACCTGGTACCCTGCTATCACTGACATTCTCTTAAGAGCACTTGCAAAATGATTTCTGTGAACAATCTTCAGTCCAGGCGACTTTCCTTTCTTTGGTACTATAGCATCCCCTTTAGTCAAATTCCACTCAGCAGCCTTCAAAGTGGCTTTTTCTAATGGATCGCCGACTATTCCATCATCTAGCTGAACTAGCGAGTGGCAGGACGCCAACACTTGTATGGTCTCCATGGGAGCTTCAGATAGAGGAATAACAGTAGCGTCTTTGTGCTCGCCTATGCCCGCTACGCCTTCCACTACCAAATTGTCGCTGGTCAGAGTACCAGTCTTGTCAAAACAACAAATTTCCACTTTGCCAGCAAATGGAATCCTAAATGGTTCAGTACAAAAAACTGCTAATTTTGATAAAGATAGCAAAGAAGTGTTCACAGCCAGCGACAATTCAATCGGCAGTTCCGGTGGAACGACCGACGTCAGTATCAAAGTGCATTCCAAGAATAGCTTATAACGATTCCTCTCTGGATCCTCACAGCCTTTTACCCATACATACGCCGCCGCCGCAATGGCGAATATCAATAAGAAAAGTATAAATCCAAATGTCTCCAGGTTGTTGGCTGTGACTCTTTTGACTCCAAACAGAATGGTCCTCAAAAGTTTACCCTGTGACGTATTAAAGCCAGTGCGAATAACATAGCCGATGCAACCATTATCAGGAGCTTTCAATCCAGAAGAGCCACTTTTACTCGGTGACGAGTGTTGGACAATTTTAGTACCCCCATATAGCATGTGTAGTTTGCCATCTCCTTCAGGATCCAAGTTTTGATGTGGGTTTTTTTCGTTTTCCAACGCTTCTTTCATTTGGGGTACACTTTCACCAGTCAGCATTGACTCGTCTACTATACAGGAACCCCTTAAAAGGACAATATCACATGGAACAAGGTTTTCATTGGCAGATCGTGTTATGGACACTATGTCACCGGGTACTAACTGATCACTGACTATCTGTCTCCATCTTCTATTCCTATAAACATTGATGTTATACGGCTTGTTTCCCATTTTCCTGATTTCAGACATGTTCCTCAGCTGCTGTTGGACCAGGGTGCATTCAAACATGACCAACATAACTAGAGTGAATATGGAGTAATACCAGTACTTGTCAAGGCACCACAGAGCGACACAGAACACTTGAAACACAAAGAATGGTGCTGTTGCTCTTTCTTTAAACAGTTCCATGAATTCAGGCACCACCTGGAATATAATATAAAATACTTTAAACGTTGACCATGGCATAAAAGGTACTTGAATAACAAGTTTAATCAATAACAGCAAGGTGATAGATATTTAATTAACATGATATGTTAATTAATGTCTCTTGCAAATTGCATTACTAACCAATATCATAATTACCTTGTTATCCAACAAAATCAATTCAAAGTGCTACTAGAGTTTCTTTATTAATAAATTGTCATCAGTCAAATCAAATGAAACTTGAACCTATGACGCCTTGAGCGCCTTGTTATAAGCAAAATCAACTAACTACTTAGCTCAAAAAAGTCATATCAGTATGTAATGTCAAAAGCAAAATCAGTTTTAAAAGAATAAACTTTCTGGTATATTTAGTTAGTTGGTTTTGCTTCAAACATGACAATAGCAGTTCATAAAAAAAAATATGACAAAAAAATCATTACCATTATCATCTCATTTTTCCCAAATTCCTTTTCAGCCATGTCAATAGCTTCATCATCGGCATAACCCCTGGACTCCAAGTACGCCTCATGCGTCTTGTTGACAGGGAATTCGACTGTTCCGAAAGTTTTCTTGTCCCAATCATAAACATATTTACTTTTTTGGAACATGAACCACACATCAGGGTTGAGATTTCCTCTTTTGGTTGACTGAAAATACAGAAAACATTTTATTTAGACATACCTACTGTAAAATAATTTAGTGAACAATTTGTAATCCACATAGAACATTTAACAATACTTGCTATTGATTTGTAATTTATCATAATTCACTCAATTAAACTTCTTTTCCTACCAGTGACATGTTATGTTATAACGGGCTATTTTCCGCAACTCAATGACTATAAACTGCGCCTATTTTGCGTGATGTACCAGTGACGTAACTATGCCAGTGCTCTTCTGTGCTCTAGAACAAGCCAGTTTGAGGCCGAGAAATAACTGCTTTGCTATATCCGCGATATAGTGAAGTCAAGTCGTGTACATCTCTTTTTTTTATCATATCTAAACATGTGATTTTGTTTGTCAAAAATATATATAAGTAAGAATAAGAATAAACTAAAAATACTTCACTTAAATACAAGGTTACTTTCATATCATTTATTAATGAATTAAGTCCAAGAGATTGATGAATGTGTTTGAAGCGAAAGAGGTGTGTCAGGATCGTAGCAAGTGGAACAAAGTAGTCTCTGCCTACCCCTATAGGAAAGAGGCGCGATGGTATGTATGTATCACTATCATTACAACATAGTATAAAACAAAGTCGCTTTCCACTGTCTATCCCTATGTACGCTTAGATCTTTAAAACTACACAACGGATTTTGATGCCTTTTTTTAATAGATAGTGTGATTCAAGAGGAAGGTTTATAATGTATAATTTTACGCAGACTTAGTCGTGAGCAGAAGCTAGTGTATGTATAATTATCAAACTTCAATTAGGTTGGTCTTCTTCACACCTTTTAAGTGATAAGAGTTCCATTTGTTAAGTAATCACTAGTGAATCTAGAATTCTAGAACTATCAATGAGAGCTCTGTTTATCCATATACAAAATCCACACAATTTGATTTTACTTCAAAAATTATGAGGTTGAGTTATAACAAAACAACATTTTGTTGAAGACTTTATTCTCAATAATTAGCATAGGTATTGTGATAAGCTAGTTAAGTAGGTAGGTATTGCTGTAATGAGACATAATAATTGCATCATGATATGTAACTTGATGCCGGATCTTAGAATATTATAACATGCATACCTTTGTGTGATGTAGCTTGACAATCTCAGAAAATCCATTGTTAGGTGTTGGAACGACTTTCACAATTTCAGCTTGTATTGGATCTTTTACCTGCAGCAGAAATATAAATATTTAAAATTACTTAAAAGTTAATAATTTATCTTTGAAGAATAAGATTTTATTGAGTACTTATCCTATTTTTCTTTTAACCTATAAATAAAAATAAAAATTACTTCAGCATGCAGTTGATACCTATAGTGAATAACAATAAAGTGTAATATTATAAACGGGATGTGAACCGCGATTACCTTTATTGAGCACCCGATATTTCGACATCGATATTTCGCGGTTCACATCCCGTTTATAATATTTTGAATTAACTTAACCGTGAATCATTAAAAACTCCTATCAATAAAGTGTATGGGAATTAGTTCCACTAAAAAAAAAAACTGAATAGTATGATTATGATTATGAACGTAGCTTTAGTTGGGGCTCTTACCATTGAACACGCCAGGAAACATTGTATATGAACACTCCAATAGCAACATAAACAAATGAGGATTTGAATCGATGCCACGACCGCGACGGTCACGAACCCAGCCTCGACGTTCTCCTCGAAACCGTACACCACTATCCATGAATAAAATATCACCGGATATAATATAAGAAAAGGCAGCACAGTCCCTTGCAGAACAGTCGCCACAGGCTTAAATAGCTGTGTATATTGAACTAAATCATCCAATGACGACTGCATCTTGTTTGACACCATACTACACCGTTTTATACAGTGTTTTCCTTAAATCGATATTGTATTCCCGTCCCTGATGACTATGAATCTGGTTTAAGCATTATTCAACATTTTATTAATACAAATCAATCGAAAAAATTATTTGGAAAATTCGATTTTGCCGAGTTTACGGACTTGACAGGACAGACAGATGTAGGGAGGGGTGGGGGTCACGGGGCGGAGGAGAGATTGGAGAGGGGAGCGTGCGTGACACGGACACGTTTTCTATTTCATTTCAACAAGATTTCAACATTACTTGCGTTTCAAAACACAAATTTGTTAAAAAAGAATAATATTGTTCTTTGCGTTAATTATTCTTTTTTACTACAAAATGGACTGCGCATCTTCAGCATTATTTCAAAAGCACAATAAGCAGGGATTTTCTCTGTAATTAATAGTCTTAGACCGCAAAACATCAGAAATAAAATTTTAATGTTTTTAATAAGTTTAAATATGTCATAAGTAAAATATTATTTATGATTTAAAACATTCATTAAAATAAATTAATAAGTCCTATTAATAAAGGCAGTATGAGCAATATATACGCAGTCTGACCAAAAAAATAATCAATGTCTATGGACGAAAAAGTGTTGCCATTAATATGAAATCCGGAAGAAATACGTTATACTGGCACTCCACCCACTTGGCGGTGCATGTTCGCGTTGCGCTATTGGCGTCTTCGTCGCATACGCTAGAAACAATTTAATGCATCCCCTTCACTCACGCAAATATTTGGATAGTGCCAGTATTAAGTGTTATTCTATTCTACATCAAAAATTGTCGTTTAAATGGGTGCAAGTTATTCTATATTCCATGATATATTTATTGAATTCAATACATAATGACGGCATTAATTAATACTAGATTTACGCTTTTTTCCAGTGTTTCCGATGTACTTTAAACAGCATTTTTGATTTTTTTTTACTTGCACCTCTCTTAATGTCACCGTCAAATCAAATGTCACGTCATATCAAGCCAGACTGTCAAAAAATAGCGCGAAAAAAACAGTACGCATACGTTAACGCACTTTCTTCCACATTCAATTCACTCAACTCACTTTAAACATACTCAATTCAATTCAAACCGGTTATATTCGTAGAGAAACAGTTCTACGTTCTACGTAATTGAAACAAACCATTATTGCGACATGAGTAAAGTATAATATAATTCTACGCAAAGGACAAGTTGAACAGAAGACAGCATGGATCTACAAATTAGAAGAAAGTCTGTAAAGGCTCCCGTTACCGGCAGCCTTGTAGAAACGTATCCTCATGATCTTCAGATGTACAAAGTGCCTCCAATTGAAAAGGTTTCGCTACAAGAATTTGAAACGCTAGCATTAGAGAGATTGAATCTTTTAAGAACTTTGACTAATGCCACTACGCTTAAAGGGCTTCGAATGTATTCAGAGGAGTGGACCGAGTACGTGTTGAATGACCTTAAAACTCAAGGCCTTAAATACTACGTTAGATTGTGTGAAAAGACTGCTTGCGGTACCTCTGAAGCGGATCTACAAGCTAGACGAAAAGACCACATCGCGCATTTCATCCTTCGACTTGCGTACTGCAGGACTGAAGAACTAAGACGATGGTACATTGCCAGGGAGTCCGAGTTGTTCAAAATGAGATTTATCATCATGAGAGGTGAGACAGTTGATACTTTTTTCAAATTGAACAATCTATCCTACACCAATATTTCTGATGAAGAAAAAAATAGCATCATTACTAATTTAAGGGAATCAACTCCCCATCAGAACATTGACAATTTAAAATACTATAAAGTGAAATTCTATGAAGTGTTAGACTTGGTAAGAGCCAGGAAAGCTTATTTGCGTGGTGGTTATGCTTACATTCCACACAAGGATTTTATATCAGTTTTATCTGCACAGTATAAAAAACATCTGAAGCATAGCTTGGCAATTGCTGCCCAGCATATGTTGGAAATAGAACAAGATGAGCGGCTGGTCAGCTTATTAAAAGGTTTGCATCAAACATACACTGGCACTGACTACAGTGATACCAAATCTGTTGTCCCAATTGAAAGTTTAGACTCCCTGTCTGTAAAATCATTCCCACTATGCATGAGGCAACTTCATGAACAGCTCCGGGCGGCTCACCACCTCAAACATGGAGGGAGACTACAGTATGGTCTGTTCCTCAAAGGGATTGGAGTGACATTGGAAGATTCTCTCAGATTCTGGAGAGAAGAGTTCACCAAAATTATGGAGTTGGACAAATTTGAGAAACAGTATGCATATAATGTAAGGTATAACTATGGCAAAGAAGGTAGCAAGAGAAACTATTCTCCTTTTAGTTGTATGAGAATAATCGGCAACACTGTTGGTCAAGGTGATTGCCATGGGTGTCCTTTCAGACACTGTGATGCAAGTAATTTGAAGAATAGACTACAAGGCTATGGGTTGGACTCTCAAGCTGTTCACAATGTACTAGACATGACCAAAAAGGGTCATTTTCAGATCGCTTGCAGCAAGTACTTTGATGCTGTCCATAATGTGGATCTTGGTTTAGGTATAAACCATCCTAATCAGTACTTTGAAGAAAGTCAGAAGCTGCAGGTAGAAAAGAAGGACACTAAAGTACAAATAAAGAAAGAAATAAGAACTGTTAAAAAGGAACAAGGGAATGACATTGAAGACATGGATTTTGATGAAATATCTGAATGGAAAGAATAAAGTGATCTGAAACAATTCTGTAACATCCATTTTAACAAACAATTTTAAGATTTTAACAAAAAAAGGTGAGATAAATAAAAATCAGGCTATTAAACACTATTAAAGTATTTATTTTATTCTGTTCATATTATAATATCCCTACTTAAATCTATTTCTTTTTAACATACATAGCCCTTCTGGTCAATCGACCACAATATAAACCAAATATAAAAATGAGCCCTACTACTGAAATGCTTATGACTAGGAAGTATTTTTTAGATGGAGATGATGACAATTCATGGAACATGTCACCAAAATTTTCTATCTTTCCCTGAAACAAAAACCAATACATGTAAAATGATAGCATGAATTCATGGAATGGGATTAATTAATCAGAACAATACTCACAGCGTCAACATGTTTGTACATCTCCAATCTATTAGAGAGTTCTTTCCTACATTCTTCCTCCAATTTCCTGTTGCTGTCATTGAGTATTATTTTCAAACATTTTAATCCTGTAACATCAAAATAACAAGATAAAGTTACACTGCCCTTGCCAGAAATTAAGGATAAAGCAAAGCAAGTTTCACATGTGAGAAGTGCACATCAACACTTGATGAAGTTTAGGGCAGCTAAAAGCTTAATAATACTGTTGAGACACTAATGACTGATTATAAAATAAAATATGCTTACGTCTTCCAGCACCATGCTCCAAATCTTTGCAGTATCTTAGCAAATCGAATGCGCAAGCCCGCTCTAGCAACGGATCAGCATCTATATCAACCTCTGTTTCTTCAATTATTTGAGCCACTTCTTGAGAACATGCTGGTGACACAATTTTGTGATTCAACAAGGCATTTTTGAGACACTCCTCAACCTGTATACAGTTAAACAATATGTACTTAGTCTATGGGTATTCATAACATGTATGTAGTATGTATTATGGATATTATATTTGAAGATATTAAAAAAATTAACAAAAGAGATTTTAGTATTACAAAAATGTTACCTGTCCATCAGATTTAGTAATTGAATTATTTGGCACGGAACATATTGTTTGTATCTCAGCACTGCACAACTTGCTCAGCAATGGGTCAAGTCGATAGTTCAAGGCTTGCTCTTTCAGTATATTAGCAAGTTCGTTTTCACAGCTAACTGTCAATTTGGACTGTCGAAATTTTTCCTTTAGACAATACAAAACTTTGCCTTGAAGCTCAACATCTTTTGGCTCTATAGCTGTAAATAATAATGTACCTATTATTTAGTAAGAAGCTGAACATGGTTTAAATTAAAAGCTGGGATCCAAACGAAAAGGGGGATAAAGGTCCGACCACACCGCCGCGTATACGCAGTGACGTGTCGTACGCGTAGGGTTGCCATACGTCCCGTATATATGGGACTGTCACCGTCTCACCGTATTTGAGTATCATGTCCCGTATTGTAACGTGTCCCGTTTTTGTCTCGTTTTATCAATATTTCAATATACAAGTAAGTACTAAAGGCTCGAAGCCGACAGCAGGCGAGAGACGCGCGGGGGCGCGCGGTTGCAAGGAGAGGTGAGGGAGGGGCGGTGCGGGGCGTTCGCTCGCGCACTCGGTCACTATTAATTCAATAAGTCCCGTATCAGTTCTCAACAATTATGGCAACCCTACGTATGCGTCATGTTTCTCACCGTTTCTTCATACATTTTGCTCCGATTCCGAAACGTCACCGTTTTTTAAGCGGCGGTGTGGTCGCACCCTTATTCTGATTTTTATTTTTATACACTAGAACTAGAAAGTAAAATGGTCATTTATTTTACTTTATCCATGTTTCACTAGGACAGGACCCCAATGTAATGTATGTTTACTTAACTGATTTCTGATATAGGAGTTTTGGTATTGTAGTGTATTTTTTAAATGGTTTTTTTTTTTTTTTTTTGGAAGGGTACCACAATACTCCTAAGGCACCATTAAAATATTATAAAAACCAGCCATGTATGCATACATTTTTGAGGTTTATTAATGTTACAGTTTTAAGAAACATGTTTAACTCACCAATAATAGCGGAACAATATTTTTTTATGTCTAAATCACATGCATTCTGCAAATTTATGTTGAAACGGTAGTCAGTATTTTGTTCAATCATCCTGTTCACAATAACAACTTTACAACTTTCCGGAAAATCTGGTTTATCATGATGAACCTGAAAAGTGACACAATTCCATTAAGTCAAATCAAAACCATAGCTTTTTCCAATAAAAATATTAAAAAAAAACCCTTGTACCTTTAAACACTCGAAAATTTTAGTAGGCTCTGTATTGTGACAGTATAAATCTATCATGTTGTTACAAGTATTTATCAAATGGTAATCTATACCATTATCAGTAAATTCCTGTTTCCGTACAACAAATATAGCTTTCCTGCAACTATCTGTCAGCTTTCCTTTAGCAGTTTGCAGACATTCTAATGCTGCTGATTCCACATGTGGTATATTGGGGCAATATTCTAGCAAATCCGATTTGCATGCTTCCTTTAGCTCTGGGTCCAAATCTATACTTTCTTTTTGCTGGAAAAGTTGACTCCTTAATTGTTGACGGCATTCCTTAAATATTGTGTGCTTTTTCCTATTAATAGTATCATTCCTAACAATTTCACTAAGACAAGTCACAACCTGAATTTTAGTTTGAGCTTTTGGACAAAACTTAACCACATAGGATTTGCAGGCATTTTTAAATTTTCTTGTAAATCTATAATTTCTGAGAGATATCAATTGTTCATGGTCAATAGCAGCTTTACATTTAATATTGCTTTTTATTTCTGGCTCATTTTTGTGACTTATCAAACATTCCAACACATCATCATCATCTTTCTTACTATTTAGCTCCATAGAGCACAACTTCTCCATAGGAAGTCTGCAGTAATTTGTAACCACAGCATTAAGCTCTATATGACCACTTTGAGTTTCAGTGAAATTAGTGACAGCCTCTTTACATTTAGGAGCCAGTTCCTTAATTCTATTTTGTAAGCATTGTATTTCTTCTCCTTTACCAGTATTCCCAATGCATAGGTTTACTAAGTCATCAAAGCAATTATCTTCTATTTCAGGAAGCAGATCTACACTGACAGCTCGCTGTCTCATCACTCTTCTTACTTGTTGTTCACATGCAGGTTTTAATTTACCTCTTAGTTCTGAATTATATGCAAAATTATAAAGACAGGGTAAAACTGAAGGGTCTTTCTCTGACTGCTGTTGGGTTTCATCAGCCCAATGAAGCTTAGTTTTACACTGTGTAACAGCATCATATTTACATGCCTTGTACAGTTGAGGATCAAGCTTAAAATCTCTTGATATGAAATATTGAATTTGCATTAATGCTGCTTCACAGTCACTGCTCATAAATTTTGTTCCAAGTTTCTCCATGAGACATGACATCACTCTGCCGTTGCCGACTTCAACTTCTCCACAAGCTATGTCCACAACAGGTTTACAAGCTTTACGCAAAATGGGGTCAACTCTCCAATCTTCACCTGGATCAGCTTCCTGCATTAAAACATCCAGTGACTTTCGACATGCCAGACTGATTCTCTTCTCTTTTCGCTTTCTGGGTCTTGCATGATCCATTAAACAGTGCAGTGTTCTGCCCCCAGTTTCTATTCCTCTGCAAAGGGTAGTTATGTCATTGGCACAATCATGCATTAATTCTGGGGATAGCCTATAGTCATCCATGAGCATTTTCCGGTGATCAGTCATTTCTATTTTACATTCACGAGTGAGTGTTAAGGAATCATTTCGTGACACATTTTCTAAACATAACAATATTTGTGCCAATCTTACGTCTTTAACATCCACAACACCTTTTCGGCAACGGTACTTTCGGATGTCTTCTTTACAGGACTTGACGAGTCCATTACTTGCTCTGTAGTTCATGACCATATTTCTCTGATCAAAAAATAGTTGATCCTGACACCTTTTTGTCATGGCTGAAAATTTCAAAGTTTATGATTACTTGATTAGCTTACTTATGGAACAAATAAAAATGGTATAGAAAATTTACAGTAATAATAAATAATAAAACAGTTACTTTTGTCATATTTGTGTCTTACAAGACATTTGTACAAAGACCATGATCCCGGCAATTCATCTTGACAGACATTTTTGTAATCTAAGTTACAAGCCACAAACACCAATTTATCCATTTGAAGTGTAGTATATTTCATTTCCTTCAGAGCAATTATCTCTGTGTTACACTCAGGCCTGAGAGCTTCTTCTTTAGTTTCTAAGCATTTTATTGTTTGACTTTGTGAAAGGCTTCTAGGGTCAGGTGGGATTCTGCCACAAGTATATGCTTGAATGTCATCGGAACAGGCTTTTAAAAAGTTATCAATAATTTGCCAATCATTAAAGACCAGAGACTCAATTTTGTTTATCATCCTCCAACAGCTTCTATTCTTCACACTTGCCTTTTTCTTGAGCACACAATCTATTGCCACTTCTGGTGGGGTTAAACAATCCAGTATCAGCAGCTCGTCTTGACATGGTTGTTTAACTTTGTAATTGATATATGTGTTATCTATTAGCTCTGCCTGATGAGACCATACTTTGTGCTGACAGGCTGTCAATACTTGTGTTTTATTACTACGTGCTGCGGTTAAAGCACAGGAAAGAAGCGCAAGGTCGTCATCAAACTGCGAACATTGTTGCTCAAATAATCCACAGCCAGAGAGATCCAAAGCGTATCTTCCCTTGGGGCGTTTTAGATCACCGGGCAATTGAGCGCATTCTAAATTGCTTATCAAGTAGGCCACTAACGTCCATAATAGTTTCAATATAGCTACATTTGTAACCATTTCGATACCGGCTAAATTGTAAAGTAGGACCTCGAGATCAACACAAGTAATGCGTCATAATTTGGTCAGTTATACTACTCTTACATATAGCTAAGCATCCTGGCGGTCCTAGATTTTAATATTGTAGCAAAATTAATTAAAGTACGGGATACAAGTGAACAATGCAGTTAAAATTGCAATGCAAACACAACACACTGTCACAGTCCGACAATCCGACCAATTCCGACATGGCATGCAGGAGGAGGAGAAGGAGGAGAGGTGGAATACATAAATGTCATAAATATAAATAATAAAACCACATTTTTTTTATTCTGGCTATGAGGACTTTAGCCCTCTCCTGTATTTTTTTTAATAAAGCGTTTTATACACGGCCCGATATGAATTTGCCGATATGAAATGCAGCACACGAAACTCGATTTTTGAAGTTCGTTTCGATACATTCCGCTCTCATCTCACTAACAGTCGTTGATTTGAGTTGAGAGTGAAAGAGACTGTATAATACGATGTGATCTTCAAAAATCATATTTTGGAGTAGCCTACAAAAATCATAGACAACCTCCACCGTGCTTCAACCTAACGCCCAAATCAAAAACGACGGAATTATTTTATTGTACATTAAATATATTTTGACGGACGCTTAAGACAATGTTTTCTTGTGATGTGATAGCTGTTATCTGTGATTCGAAAACGAAATGTCACTGATGTCACTGATATTATAATTTTACTGCCATTTCATTTAATTTTATTTTGTTGTTCGACTGAAATTGGTTTATGAAACTTGACTTTAGTTTCGTTTCAAGTTTATCCTGTTACAAGAGTTATGGAAGGTTTTATCGAAGTAAACGAAATATCTGACTTTGTTTCATATATCAGTAGTGTAAGTATAATTTTGATGCCGTACCTTAAATATCTCGAAATAATTCTGGCTGTTTTAAGCAAGAAAGACATGGTGTTTGCAGGAAGTCTAGTTTTGATATAAATATTATTGATTTATACATACATACATATCGTCACGCCTCTTTCCCACTTAATTGCAGTGCATTCAGTTTCTCCGGCTCTTGCAGTCAGTTTTGAGGGTCGGAATCAAATGTCGAATCAGAATATCTGTGCAAGTTCAATACCAAACAAATTGTGCCCCTTTTTAAAATTAATTAAGTATTGATAATAATGTCGATTGATCAGTCGAAAGATGCAGGGTACTTGTAACAATAAATTATGAATAAACAAAAATTACTTGATTTCAGATTGAGTGGCGTGATCCTTGGCTTATAGCTCTGTTGTCCTTTCATGTGCTAGTAACATTCACTTGCTTTTCAACAAGAAACTGTGGAAATTTTCAAGTAATGCTGTTTATCACATTATGTGAGTATATTTTGTTTTTATTTTTATTAGGTACCACTACTGATGGTAAATCAATTAAATACACAGTGAGAAATAGTTGTTGATAAATCAAAATATGACATGATGCAGTTAAATTCGTATTATATGACTAAACATAACAGATATATTGTTTTCTTAACTTAAACCAGTGTTGATAAATTGCCTCTGCCTTAATGCATTCACTGCCACCGACACATATATGCGTTTTAAGGGCTGTCGCCCAGTGCCGCTGTCATAATTTTACAGGCATTTGATCGCACATGTGTGTCAGTGGCACCTGAAGAAGTCTCCGGTTTGGCAGCTGGCAGCAAATGTGTTTAAGGTCAAACTACTCTACTAGAATATAGTTGGTAGTCCATTCTGAAGAAAAAATTAAGCTTGCATTCCAGTGTCTGGTAAAAATATGACTAGTGATAAGTTTGGGCATTACTAACTATGATGATTTTCCTGTATGACAGAAACTGGTTTAGTTGCCTTTAGAGCTTCACAACCATTCCATTGAACTATGACATCATCATTATTTATAATTTTGGGGACAAAACTTATGTTGTCAGCTTTCTGACCTTCCTCACTAGTACCAATTTATTAGTTAAATGAAGCTTTTGTTTGGCTTAAGTTAGGATCAATTTGTTTAGTACTTATGCTACAACTACTTCTAGGATTAACTTAAAGAGAGCACAACCTTTATAATAATTGCCTTGGCCTCTATCTATATAACCACAAATAATGCACAAATATCCTAAGGGAAGTACTGCAATAATTGTAATACAAGTATTTTTGCCGACCCATTATCATGATGGTCTTTTAAATTACTGCCTATAGCAAAAGGATAACTGTGTGCTATATGGTATTATGTCATTATTTTTACATTACAAGGCAGAGGCTAAAACTGTATGTCATTGGCTATATTAGTTCCGTTTGAATACAATGAATGATGTGAATAATTAACCTGTAGGTTCTATTTTCAAAGTCAATGTGAAGACATTTAATTTAGTGAATGAAATTATACATAATGTTAGCAAAACAGTTGCCAATGAGGGCTGCTCAGATTAATGCCAACTGACAGTATTAATACTAGAGCAAATAAGTAATTTTTAATGTTCTGTTAAATATATTATGTATGTGCTATAGTATTTTTAGCAATTGTAAATCTACCTAGTGCTTTGGTTAGAACACGTGACTATGAAGCTTGAGGTGCCGGGTTCGATCCCTGGTTGGGGTAGATATATTTTGTATGAAAAATATGAATGTTTGTTCTTGAGTCTTGGATGTTTAATATGTATTTAAGTATGTATCTATCTGTATAAGTATGTTTATTCGTTGTTTAGTACCCATATTACGAGCTTTGCTTAGTTTGGGACTAGGTTTATTGATGTCAATTGGACTAAGATATTTAAAAAAATTCCATTCATGGTACAAATTGACGAGCTGTACAGGCCATACATATTTTAACTACAGAAAGAAATTCTATGTTGTAAACAATAGGCCTTGGCTATTATATGTATTAAGTTTTTCAAGCTTCTATCTGTTGTTTAGCTTGTTTAGAGACAAAAATTACACCAAATATGTGCTTCAATAAATTCTTTCATCTATTTACCATTTACTATTTAAATGCTAACAACATGTTTTGTGTTAATTAAGTAGGAGGTATTATTGATTTTAAGTCATGTGCAAATTTTGTTTGTCAACTCTAATGTGTTCTGACGTCCATAGGTGGAAATGGTAATGCTAACTTAGCAGGTGAACCATTTGCTAGTTTAGGGTATCTCATATAATAAAACTGTTTGAAATTTAATTTAACATTTTAATTTTTCCGTTCCAGTACTCCTGGTCTACTTCTCAGAGAGTATAAACGAGGTAGCGGCAAAGAACTGGGCCCTGTTCTCTCGGCAACAATACTTTGATAGTAAAGGCTTGTTTATATCAGTGGTGTTCTCCATTCCTATATTACTGAATTGCATGATTATGGTGGTAAGAATATTACAGATATCTATTTTTGAAATGCGTTTAAGAGCACTAACAGCTGTTTTTTTTGTCTTATCTCAAATAGTTATCTTGAAGCCAACTTTATTTGATGGTAGTTTATTTTAATTATATGATGGATGGAATAACTTTATTTCAGAACATTAAAATTCCATGTTACGTATAATGAAGGATTGATTAAATTGATGTTAAATTGTTAATCAGTCACTGAAATATCTCATTTGCTTTAAAGTTATATAAATTTACCAATTTCAGGGATCATGGCTGTACCAATCAACTCAAATAATGACTAACATAAAGAAAGCACAGCTGCGGCAACGTTTGAAAGAACTCAACCTAAGAGAGCAGCAGCAACACATCAAGGCAGATTAACTTAACATGCTGAGATAAAGTTTTATGGAGAAGTGATGAATGAATTTTACCATTTTATCCTGTAAAATTTTAACATATGCAGTTCTCTAGCAAATGCATGGCAGGAAGCTCAGACATCAACGGTAAGATTTTTGTTTTTTTTTAATGAACTTGAGGATTGAATAAGCTGTAGAATATGACAATGGTCTGACCATGTTATGCCACTTGCTATTTGGTAAAAAAATAAAACTATGCCAATTATACGTATTTTGCATGTGTGACAGCCATAACAGCTTTCTCATTCCAATGTGATCATTGAAATAAAATGGTTGTGTTATGGCTGCCCATGTTAACTATTTGAGAAAATAAATTATAATTTGACCTATTGATGAGTTTTGAAAATACTAATTGAAAATTGTTTTGTAACTTGTGAAAAAAGTTTACATTCACCATGAAAATTGTGTGCTGTCTCTGGCTTGCTAGCATATCAAAAGTTATGTGGAACTCTAGTCTACTACCAACAATTGTGTAATATTATACTAAAATCGCCCCTTTCCTAGAATGTTCTTGCGGCCATAATTATCGATCTCTAATAAAGTATTTTACAATGGGGTACCCTACGAAACGGTCACTCTTGTCATACCATACACAAGTAAATGATTTATGTTTATTTAACTAATGGCACTGTCAATATTATGTGTAATTTTTTTTAGTACAAAATACGGCCATGTATTTAGGTTTCAGATTTCTGAATATTGCCTCATAATTTAAAATTATGGCTTTTGTTTCTCGACAGATTCAGCAAATATACATAAATTACAAATGGTTCATTCAATGTTGGTAGTACATAAGCGATTGAGAATTGTAAATGGGCAAGCTGACCATTTATGGGAAATTGGGATAACTTTTTAAATCACAATTAAAATCATTACAAAATCGAAAATATATTAATAAAACACCACAAATAGTGCACTGTAGGAATTTGCGTGTTTCATAGTGTTGTTATGGCTGGGTTTTATTAGTTAGTCTGTTTTGTGGTGCACTAAGATAAAAAATTAAGATACCACAAGGGAAACCTTTTAATCATAGAGACCTTAATTAAGATGACAATTTAATTGCACTTTATTTCATTTAATGTACTTATTTTATTTACTTACAGTGAGCCATAAAAATTGTTGCCTTTGATTAATATAGTGTAATAATTTTGGCCACTGCACTTGTATTCCAACTCTTTGCATTTTATAATTTGCAACTCTTGCATTTCCTTTGTACTTAAGTTATGTAATTGATCTATGTTTAATTTACTCTCCCTATAAAAATTGCTTTTACCATCACTTCACCTATTTGTTTATTGTAGTTCTTTACCCGAAAATGTTGCCATGTAAAACTATGTATTTATATTATGTCACTTTTGGAGGATTTGTGTGGTATTTTTTATAATAGAGCAAGTTAAATAATAATATAAGTTTAGTTACACTGTGAAGTCGCTAGGATAGTTTATGTTTATTTGTTATTGTGAATGTTTTTATTAGGTGTTAGTGTATTTGTGTCAAAATTGTTTGCATTTTGCACCAAGTTATTTGTACTACTGACTTAATTTTAAGTGGTACCTATTTGAAATGATTTCATTATTGTCATTAACCAAATTTGAAGAGTACATTGTAGTGTTGAATATTATGTTGAAATATTAAGTATCTGACGTAATTTATTGTTGAGCAGTGAAACATTCACAATGACTACTGATTTATAAATTTGTGATAGTATTTCTAGTGAATGACAAAGTTTTTATTTTAATTTATATTTGGAAATATTCGCTAGAAACACATTAACGATAATTAAGACCTTCTTTGCCAGTCTTGTTACCTGAAGTCAACGCATAATGATTTTATTTATTTAATTTAATAATGCCTACGCGTTCCTGTACCCCAATCATATGTGAATAGGATATCGATAAATTAGGACAGGCTGTGTAACTATTAAAAAATATGCTTTCTCGGAAATTTTAACAACATCAATAAGTATATGGAAGTATTTTAAATTCCTGACAATACAACACTGCGTGCCTGAGTAGCTGACAATAATGGGCGTTTTCTTAATACAAGTATCTGTTTAAATCTATTAATTATGTTTTATCGTATATTATCGCTTAGATCTCGTTTGTCTACTTTTTGTGTCAACGAAAATAACTTATGTCTGAAAGTTATATTCTCAATGTCAGATAAAGTAATTATTTATCTTAGATACCTACGTACGCTTTGATTGTACTAAATAATCGATCATCTAAACATCTGTTTAACACAGCTAAAGCCCATTTTAGCCTTAATATTCAATTATTAATTACGTCCATATGATACTACTAAGGATTAGCATTAATGCATTACATATGCGGATGCATAAATAATGTAATGATTGAGAAGGAGAAGTAAACTGACATGCAAGTTAAAATCTATATAAACCACAATAATGATCTGAAACGATTTGGGGATATTACATAAGAGACTTGATTTTTATTTTTTTACCTTTTTTTATTAACTTTTTAGTTGTTCACTTTTATTAGTTTAATAGGAAAAAAAAATTGCACGTCAGTTTATGCCAGTTGCGAAAGTTCCACCCATTGCTTGTTGGATTAACCACATCGCAAGCTTTTGATATATAATCTTGTATACTTAGATTTCAAAAAGTTGTAAATTTTTGTGCCCACGTCAGCCAACGCGACTTAATGCTAATATTTTTATTTCACTAAGATTTAGCAAGTAATGGGTAAATATGAAGACTGAGATGCGTGTGATTCACAATATTATATTGTCGTTGGCCTAATCAAATAAGGTGGTCTTGTGATCTGAAGACCGAATATAATGTAAAAAAAATCATCGACTTTTTGCGAAACGTGTTGTTTGTGTGAAATCAGAATCACAATATAGATATGTATATATATTTAGCCTCTTATCATAAATACTGTGAAGGTCAGACATTTATATTTCGCTAAGGATTTGTTATGGTGCGTTTGATAACGTTGACAGCGGGCCTGTTTAATTGTTATTTATGTATTTACTTATTCAATAGGCACTGTCACAAAATACTTTTTTTACATAATTGTAATTTTTATGTTTTTCTTAAAGCTCGATTCGTATTGATCTTGACAGAATTATACGGATTAATTAATAACGAACCTATTACACTTATTTTTTATTCTCAGGAGACAGTTTTAACTGTCAGTTACGTTTTTAAATCAAAGCAGTGACACTTGTCAACTATTTATTACTTTTAAAACCCGATACAACAGTAATAAGTGTTGCATTACATTAATAACTCTTAATTGGGCTCGTGTTTCGTTTTTTTGTTACTTTAAAAATGCGTGTAAGTTTGACGCTTGAAATGCTCATTTGAAAGAAAGGACACAGTTACAGATATGAATAATTATTTTCCATCCGACAAACTCAACAATTACAACTCTTACTCATAAAGTGCCAATAACCTTATAGTAATATAAATGATTATCGTGTTAACTTGTGGCGATCACCCCATAATCTTTGGATCCCTGTAAAAAACAAAATTGATAGCGACCATTTTCCGAGTTTACCTACTTGATGGAAAATAATTATTCATTATGTTTATCTGTAGTCAGGGTCATTATTGAGACGTTTCAATGGTTCATTATTATCGTTGTTCAAATATGGTGGCAAAGGCGATAACTAACAGTTATCTAGATTTAGCACTTATTTTTTAAGCAAGACTTAGGGCCTGTTGCACCGCCCTTTGTCAAGATCCTGACATGTTAAGTGTTAAATAACTATGATATCAGAAGGCTTATTGTCTAACTCACTCGCAATCGCCATCGTGTTCATTTTGACAGTTCTTGTATGAATGTGACAGCTAGCTGATTCCGATGCCAATTGTCAGCCCATACATGAACTGTCACAATGAACACGATGGCGATTGCGAGCGAGTTAGACAATAAGCCTACTGATATCCTTTAACTCCTTGTCTTGTAGGAATAAAAAAATGAAACAGGCCCTTCAGAGGTTATTTATTTAAATTTAAAAATTTGCTTGCCTTTGGAATGTTTATTGATGATGTACCTTTTACGTTACTATTACGTTAGGATAATCAAAACTCATATGTCTCACTTTAACCCATAACTTTGTTCCAATCATATTTCCGAAAATGAAACGATTTAACTCGATCTAGATTTTGAATTCAGACTAAAAAATGAGAATTTTATTCTATACCTGCTTTAATCATCTAAACATAAAAGTTGTTGCTATAAAAATAATAAATAAAACTAGGGTAAAATATTTTACTTGATTTGTTTTATGTATGCTTTTCAATAAAGTCATTGATTACATTATGGTATTTATTTAAAGGTTTAACCATCACTATTATGTAATTAGTTAATATTAATAAGCAAATTATGAAGTAAAAAAAAAGTTTATACCATAGTCGTGTGTAGTTTTAACCCTTTTAATTAGGATCCCACCGCAACGAGCATTAAATTGTTCACTGAATGATGATTATTTAATATTTTTTTAAGTGACGTCAAAAATAACTAAAACAACTGCAAGTTATTTTTAGAACTAAAAACGATTGAAATATGACTTCTGATTTAATCAGTAGCAGTAGGTAAGCAATAGTACATGATATGACATTCCGAGGGTGTTGATATAAAGAATGCCTCAGATAAACATGCGACGTTTTGTCCTGGTCAGGAAGTATAAATTTCCGCTCGCGTAGCGGCTGGTAAATTGATATTTACGCGGCCCGGGGCAACGTAGGTAAGTTTTGTTTTTTATAAGACATCATATCTAACATCCGTCTATATGAAGACTCAATGACCATCAATTCAGTGACATCTAGGTACTTATACTGCTCAGTGCTCTGAGTTCTCCTTATGCCCGCTCTGAGTACAGGGGCCTTACCATGACATCCTAATTCCGACTCATTTCAAGTTTTAGCTGTCACTTTTATTATGAATCTGACAGCGAGCGAACCTAAACTGAATCGCATTAAGACGTTATGGTAAGGCCCCTGCTCGTCTAAACTGAGAGACGTGATTAGACGGAGTGGGATAGAAATACTCTATACTCCATCCTAACATTCACACGTCTCGGGTTGGCTCATAATCTCAAGTTAATGTAGAGCGGCTATTAGCATATCACACTAAAGTTTATCGCGCATATAAATTTTCATTGCTTTTGCTTTATGACAGGACCAAAACTTAAGGCGAAGGGATAGGCAAATGACCTTGCCCGTTTGTGACGTGGCAAGCAGTCCGATCAACGCGACATCTGTTAAATAATCGACGCGTGAACTCGATGCGAATGGGCGCGGGCTGATGGATTGAAATATTGCACTGTGATGTTAGTAGATGGCGCTTGCTTTAGTTTTCCGATTGCCTACACAGACACAGCATAATGTTCAAATCAGATTTTGCAAAAATAATAAAAAAAAATACATTTCGGCATTCGTAACGTGGCCTATAAGGTCTTGTTACCTTGGGCTCTGTCTGCTCCGCAAGGGATAGAGACGTTATTTATGTATGTATGTGATATAATACATGAGAAAGTTTGTGACGATGTGAGTGAGTGTGTATGTATGTTTGTTTCTTCCTCAAGCTACAACAACTGGACGGATTTGGATGAAATTTGGAACGAAGACAGTTGGTACCCTAAATTAAAACAGGCTACTTTTTATCCCAGAAAATTGCAGTTTCCGCGGGATAGTGAATTAGTGATGAACGTGACGTCAAAGGTGTCCAGTCTGTCTAGAGTCGCAACGTAAATTATTATTGCAGAATAAAGTAAAACTTGAACGTGTGCGGGAAAGGTACAGAATAAGGTATGGTTTTTCCAATGATTATTTTCAAAACCGATATCTGAGGGTCCGAGAGGTCCCCAAACATAAATCCGTTATCAAAAATGAAAAAGGTGGCCACCATTTTGAATTCTTTGAGTTTTGGACCGATTATTTTCAAAATCGATATCTGAGGATCCGAGTGGTCGTCAAACACAAATCTGCTATCGAAAATGAAAAAACTGGCCGCCATTTTGAATTCTTTACTTTTTGAACCGATTGTTTTCAAATTCGATATCTGAGGATCCGAGTGGTCCCCAAACATGAATCCGTTTTTAAAAATGAAAAAAGTAGCCGCCATTTTGAAAACTTTTGTTTTTGGACTGATTGTTTTCAAAATCGATATCTGACGATCCGAGTGATTCCCAAACACGTATCCGTTATATAAAATGAAAAAAGTGACCGCCATTTTGAAATCTCTAGTTTTTGAACCGATTGTTTTCAAAATCGATATCTGAGGGTCCGAGTGGTCCCCAAACATGAATCCGTTATCAAAAATGAAAAAGTGCCCGCCATTTTGAAATCTTTAGTTTTTGGACCGATTGTTTTCAAAATCGATATCTGACGATCCGAGTGGTTCCCAAACACGAATCCGTTATATAAAATAGAAAAAGTGACCGCTATTTTGAAATCTCTAGTTTTTGAACCGATTGTTTTCAAAATCGATATCTGAGGGTCCGAGTGGTCCCCAAACATGAAACCGTTATCAAAAATGAAAAAAGTGCCCGCCATTTTGAAATCTTTAGTTTTTGGACCGATTATTTTCAAAATCGATATCTGACGATCCGAGTGGTTCCCAAACACGTATCCGTCATATAAAATGGAAAAAGTGACCGCCATTTTGAAATATTTACTTTTTGAACCGATTGTTTTAAAATTCATTATCTGAGGGTCCGAGTGGTCCCCAAACATGAATCCGTTATCAAAAATGAAAAAAGTGCCCGCCATTTTGAAATCTTTAGTTTTTAGATGGATAGCTTTCAAAATCGATATCTGAGGATCCGAGTGGTCCCAAATATAAACCCGTTATCAAAAATGGAAAAAGTGGCCGCCAGCTCAGATATCGATTTTGAAAACAATCTGTTCAAAAACTAAACATTTCAAAATGGTGATGACTTTTCTATTTTGTATAACGAATACGTGTTTGGGAACCACTCACATCGTAAGATATCGATTTTGAAAACAATCGGTACAAAAACTAGTTTTTAAAATGGTGGACACTTTTTTTCATTTTTAAAAACGGATTCTTGTTTGGGGACCACTCGGATCCTCAGATATCGATTTTGAAAACATTTGGTCCAAAAAGTACAGAATTGAAAATGGCGGCCTGTTTTTTTAATTTTCGATAGCAGATTTGTGTTAGATGACCACTCGGACCCTCAGATATCGATTTTAAAAATAATCGGTTCAAAACTTAAAGATTTCAAAATGGCGGCCACTTTTTTCATTTTTGATAACGGATTTATGTTTGGAGACCTCTCGGATCCTCAGATATCGGTTTTGAAAATAATCGGCCCAAAACTTAAAGATTTCAAAATGGCGGCCACTTTTTTCATTTTTGATAACGGATTTATGTTTGGGGACCTCTCGGACCCTCAGATATCGGTTTTGAAAATAATTGGTCCAAAAACTAAAGATTTCAAAATGGCGGCCACTTTTGTCATTTTTGATAACGGATACGTGTTTGGAGAAAACTCGGATTCTCAGATATTGATTTTGAAATCAATCGGTCGGTAAACTAAAGATTTCAAAATGGCGGCCAGTTTTTTCATTTTTGATAGCAGATTTGTGTTTCACGACCACTTGGTCCGAGTACTCGGACCCTTAGATATCGATTTTGAAAATATTCGGTCCAAAACTTAAAGATTTCAAAATGGCGGCCATTTTTTTGATTTTTAAAAACGAATTCATGTTTGGGGACCACTCGAATCCTCAGATATCGATTTTGAAAACAATTGGTCTAGAAAGTAAAGAATTCAAAATGGTGGCCAGTTTTTATATTTTCGGTAGCAGATTTGTGTTTGACAACCACTCGGACCCTCAGATATCGATTTTGAAAATAATCGGCCCAAAACTTAAAGATTTCAAAATGGCGGCCACTTTTTTCATTTTTGATAACGGATTTATGTTTGGGGACCTCTCGGACCCTCAGATATCAGTTTTGAAAATAATCGGCCCAAAACTTAAAGATTTCAAAATGGCGGCCACTTTTTTCATTTTTGATAACGGATTTATGTTTGGGGAGCTCTCGGACCCTCAGATATCGGTTTTGAAAATAATCGGTCCAAAAACTAAAGATTTCAAAATGGCGGCCACTTTTGTCATTTTTGATAACGGATACGTGTTTGGAGACAACTCGGATTCTCAGATATCGATTTTGAAATCAATCGGTCGGTAAACTAAAGATTTCAAAATGGCGGCCAGTTTTTTCATTTTTGATAGCAGATTTATGTTTCACGACCACTCGGACCCTTAGATATCGATTTTGAAAATATTCGGTCCAAAACTTAAAGATTTCAAAATGGCGGCCACTTTTTTCATTTTTAAAAACGGATTCATGTTTTAGGACCACTCGGATCCTCAGATATCGATTTTGAAAACAATTGGTCTAGAAAGTAAAGAATTCAAAATGGTGGCCAGTTTTTTCATTTTCGGTAGCAGATTTGTGTTTGACAACCACTCGGACCCTCAGATATCGATTTTGAAAATAATCGGCCCATAACTTCAAGATTTCAAAATGGCGGCCACTTTTTTCATTTTTGATAACGGGTTTATGTTTGGGGAGCTCTCGGACCCTCAGATATCGGTTTTGAAAATAATCGGTCCAAAAACTAAAGATTTCAAAATGGCGGCCAGTTTTTTCATTTTTGATAGCAGATTTGTGTTTCACGACCACTCGGACCCTTAGATATCGATTTTGAAAATATTCGGTCCAAAACTTAAAGATTTCAAAATGGCGCCCACTTTTTTCATTTTTAAAAACGGATTCATGTTTGGGGATCACTCGGATCCTCAGATATCGATTTTGAAAACAATTGGTCCAAAAAGTAAAGAATTCAAAATGGCGGCCAGTTTTTTCATTTTCGGTAGCAGATTTGTGTTTGACGACTACTCGGACCCTCAGATATCGATTTTGAAAATAATCGGCCCAAAACTTAAAGATTTCAAAATGGCGGCCACTTTTGTCATTTTTGATAACGGATACGTGTTTGAAGACAACTCGGATCCTCAGATATCGATTTTGAAATTAATCGGTCGAAAAACTAAAGATTTCAATATGGCGGTCTTTTTTATTTTGATAACGGATCCATGTTTGGGGACCACTTCGACCTTCAGATATCTTTTTTTTCTTCTTTCTAATGATAGACTATACATTAGAGTACTACTAGCTTAAATATCAACATTTTTCATGCAGTAATTCCTACCAAAATCCTATTTCCCATGCTTGTTCGCTAAACAGCAAGTAAGTATAAACCAACCTGCCACTAAGTTCCAAAAAAAACGGATTGAAAATAATCACTTTTAAGTTTAATCACTGTTAAGGTATTATACGTGCGACGCGAACCAGTACGACGTTTTGAAGCACTGTTTCGCGCCTATTCTGTGACTCAAACAACATGCTTAGCCAAACCAATATGAAAAAACGCGAAGCGAATTTGGCAACGTCGCGTCGCTTACGCACTGCCGCCACCGAGCGAACATGCAACGTTGCTTTTTTCTTATTATTTTCATACATCTTATCCAAATTATTTATTTATTTATTTATCTATTATTTTTTTATTATTTTTTTATTAACATTTTTGGTTTTATCTTAATAATTTATTTCATTGTATTATCTTTTTAACATTTTTTGGGTTTACGAATTTTTTTGTACATTGAAAAGCGCCTGATTGAATGTGCGGGCAAATATTGCGTTCGCCCTTTTCATAGGCTCAGGGCAGTACTACTCTCTAAAGCCTTATTTGTTGGCTAATTGAAGCAAACGCACCGTGGAATTTTAATTATGACTTACTAGAGTAACCTTGTCGACATTGGTAGCAAACAGATTTGTTTCACCCGAGCAAAACTTGTACAAAATATGTTCGAGACTCTTAGGGCAAACGAATTTTTGTACTAACTACGACATAAAGGAATATGTTTTCGCCGGTGAATTCTAAGTCAAGGCATGTTTTATAGAATGTGCAGTTTTCAAAACCCCAAATTGTGTATTATCGCCATAAAACATGCACAAAAACAACCAATTTATGAGCTTTTGCCTATCCCTTCGCCTTAACTTGGCGAGTCTACACGACGATTGAAAAACCTTCGAGTTTGGGAAAAAAACATTTTTTATAAGAGTAATAATTAACAAAATACTTCAAGCAACCATTAGGTTATAACTATTTTGCTTCGTCTAAGAATTTAAAGTATTAATAATAATAAGGAATCGAGTTTCAATTAGGTATCTTTTTTACGGTCTTCTTCGATATTAGAGTGCCATAGGCAATTGTATTTTTTAAAGCAATCAAAACTGGATGTGTTTTACTGGATTACTTTAGAAGTATCGATGAGTCTCTATATTGATATGAATTAATATTATACTACTGACGAATGGTTAGGCTTAACAGTAAATCACAGATTGTAATTCTCATACAGTAAGGAGTAACGGATACTCTACTTGGTGTTGTGTATTACACTTTGGGGCTGACACGTGACACCTCTTACGGTTCGGTGGTCATCACTGGCTGAACTACGAGATTGCTCTTGACCGTATGTGCAATTTAATAAAACGACTTCTCAATTCGCATTGTGTATGTTTATAAGTGGAATTACACAATACATGTTCGAACAGCAATCTTACATTGGAGTCTCTAGTCACAATCGCAACTGAAATACCCAACCTACCCAAATACTCTACCCAAATTTTTAATGCAATGCCTTAAAGCATTATTTTAGTCTACGGATTTGTTGTAAAACAAAAAAAGGATTACACAGAGACATATACAGAGCTGAGTATTGTTGAATTTAAACTCTATTAAAACCAGGCCATCTGCATCAGTGTGCAAGTCATGACTTATCAAGCCATTATTTTCCTCTACATCGATTTATTGTTTGAGCATAAAAGGCACACTCCTATGCTAGTTATCGTAAGTTCAACAGACTCTGGGCACATAAAAATGGAAGGCTGATAAGCATAGTTGTTTAGGCCTGATTTAACTTTGTGGTCACACTTTGGCTGGTCCCGATCAGAAGCCGTTCGCGGCAATTTTTTCTTTGACTTCCTTCATCATTAGCCCTACTAAGTTGTCTAAGTCCACCTCGGGCTTCCAGTTCCAATCGCGACGTGCTTCGCTGTCGTCAAACACTTGGGGCCACGAGTCCGCTGAAAAAGATTACAATGGATTTTAAAACAGCGGAACTGGTTAAATGCGAGTAGTCATGATTATAGGTACCTACTTGTCATAAGTAGAAAACTTTAAATAACGCGAGCGGAAATTTCCACTTCCTGAACAGGGGAAGAGGTGAAATTGTGTACACGGGCGGTGATAAAGAAAGCCTCAGGTTCAGGTCGCACGTTTATCGTCCTCGCCCTTGGCTCATTCAACAAAGTTCCTGCGATCCGAGACATTATTTATTTCACCACGGCATGTAATGAATTATTTCGTGCTCCAACTATACCTAAGGTATTTTCATTCTTACCTGTCCTATTTGGTAAACAAAATTCTAACCTCAATGTGCAAATTTTTGTAACGAATAAGGTGAATTATGTTATCAAATAAACCTGAGGCAATATTTTGTACATCATTCTGCTGATATTTTATCTCCAGTTCCTTTATTTACGATGAAACAGTTAAAAAATAACAAAAATGAGACGTTTTGAGGTTAGAATTTTGTTTACCAAATAGGACAAGTGAGAATGAAAATACTTTAGCTATTATTTAAAGTTGTATTTGTAGCGTACCTATCGTGTTCAACTTATTTCATTGATAGTTGCGTGACAAACATTTCAAATAACGCGATTGTTAGCGAAAAAATTCAATGCGAATCTAAATATTGCGGATCTAATGGATTTTCTGCTCGTCTGTAGCATGCTACAGACGATTAACCACACTTATTTCTATGACATACTTACCTACCCATATCTATTACGTAACCTACAGTCCGTATAAAACGCGCGATAGGTACTCATATAACGGCACGGTAATAATACACGGCGATTGTAATATTGAATTATGCTTATATGGCACACTTTACTGACCTATGTCTTGTCTGCTATCTGGTTTGTAAGTGATTTTCAAATCTGGCAGGTATTTGGCCATCTTGTCGGATAGTTCCTCAGGAGTGAAGCTCATGGAAGTGACGTTGTAGACTCTTCTGTTGAGGATCTCGTTTGGTGCCTCGAGGAATTCTGCGAGGGCCCGCAGGGCGTCCCTGACGTGCATCATGGGAAGTCGCGTGTCGGGCTTGAGGTAGCACTGGTAGGAACCTTTGCGGAGGAGATCGTGGAAAATTGCGATGGCGTAGTCTGTAAAATAATGTAATAATTAACTATGTGGGCGGGGCAGATGGGGTCAGAAGGTTCTCGAATGGCGTCCGCGGACCGGGAGACGAGCTGTCGGTACCTAGGCCTCCAACAAGATGGAGCGACTACCTGATCAGGATCGCGGGATCGCGGTGGATGCGGAAGGCACAGGACCTGTCCGAGTGGAGAGCCTTGGGGGAGGCCTATGTCCAGCAGTGGACGTCTTTCGGCCGACATGATGATGATGATGAATTAAATACTCCCACAATAGGTACTCCTGAGGGATTCTGGGAATGGGGGCGAAGAACGCAAGATTCGACTTGGATCGAATTTTAACTGTGCCTCCATTTTAGGAAGTGGTAGATGAAAGCTTATAATCGTACTTTCGTCGTTTTCCATGGATAAAAAAAAAATTAAAATCCCTGCTTTAGAATCAGTAAGTAGATAAAGTAGAGTAGGTTTTATGAGTTGATACAGAGAGCGTACAAACCTATCGTCATCTTGTCAGCTTATTACGATTACGACCTCTATCCACGATTAGTTAAATATATAATTATTTTGGATTAAAGATGACAGTTTATTACCTGTGGTGCCACCGCCTGGTGGATCACTAGATATTACTCCCGGGAACCTCAGGCATCGGAAGTCCAAACCAAATTTATAATAATAATATTCTCCTAGCAGTTCCGCGTGCACTTTTGACACGCCGTATATTGTTCTAGGCCTCTGTATAGTGATATTAGGGGTAGGATTTCTAGGAGAGTCTGGCCCAAAGGCTCCAATAGTGCTAGGCACGAAAATTCTAAGATTATACTGCTTCGCTAGTTCGATGACATTGTGCATTCCTTCTATATTCACTCGTACAGCAAGAGGTACGTTTTGTTCGCCAATAGCGCTAAGTAAGGCTGAGAAATGTATGAGCCAGTCTACTCTGTGGTTAACGACTATTTTCTGGAGACCCTTGAAGTCCAATATGTCGGCGAATATGTAGGGGCCGTCGTTGACGACCTCTTTTGTGGGCTTGATTATGTCCGATAGAATGACTTGCTCTGTGCCATATTTTCCTCGTAGATATTTTGCGCACTCGACGCCTAGTTGACCAAGACCTCCTGCAAGTCGATAAATGGTTATGTTAGCAAAATCTCTAACTGATATAAAATTCTGTTATTTTTTATGTAGGTACAAAAGAAAACCTCGGAGGCATAAGAAAACTGATAGGACACTTGACTATACTCAAGTAGGAGCTATGTATTTTTTTCTTTAATCGTAATCTTGGCTTCAAATGTAGGTAAAATTATTCGATAAGATACAAATCTACCTATAACTTTGAGACATACTGATTCGTTCGTGTTCGTTCCGCTGCCGCCGGGGCGAGCGCTCCAAGAGGAAGGACTACGAACTAGTCCGAAACATGTCGAGCATCACTCGACTTTTATACATGAGTTATCCCTTTGTGTAACTACACCGATTGTAGTGAATAAAGAATATCGCCATCCTTGAGTGTAAGGAGTGTTCAGTTTAGAATAGCAATGGTGATTATACTTACCATCAGGTAACCCACTTGCTCGTTTTCCTACCTTTCTGTATAAAAAAAACTCGTATGTTCCCTGCCGTGGCTTCTCGCAAACGGGCACGCTCGATAGAGTTCTTTGAGCAATATTATTAGCTAGCATGCTGCTACAGCTAAGTATTCGCTTTCACTCGCTATCAAGGCGAATCTAAAACATACGTAGGTTAGGTACTTCGAGAAAATAAAACAATAATTGAAATTAATTTGAAATGCTGTCAGTTCTACATTCCATGCGATTGGTAATGTACTTACATAGTTAATATTTATTTAAGTACTGTTTTTGTAATAAGTAACGCGTTTATCTATTGTTTTTCTTGCCATTTCGTGTCCTATTCCTGGGCAGAGGCACGCAGAGGCCTCTCTTCTTTTGCCCTACTCCACGTGAAACTTTCATCCATGACGATTGATAGAGAAAAGTCAACTGATTTTGCTGGATCCGGTGGACCCCCTGCATTACACATTCGACATTACCACTAATTTCTAAACTAAATCTCGAAAAAAAAATTAAGATTAGCTCTATCTATGGAAACTTGCGTTGTTGCTGAGTTTCAACGTGGTTTCAACGATAAATTAACAGTTTTCGAAAAAATTGGTTAGAATTGATTGCTTGATAGGGTTAATTATTTGAAAATAAAGTCGACTAAACAAATTTTCAATTAAATTATATTTTTGAGCTGCAAGTGACTCCATCCTACTTTACTTTCTTGAAATCTACAATGACTCACAGCACAAGAACCAATCAATTCTCACAAATTTTATTCAATTTTCATGCACTCCCGTTTGCGATTGTGGACCTCCATTTTTGGTCACGCCCTACGTAGACCCCCGTCGAGTCTTCCGTGGACCCCTGGGGGTCCACCTGGACCACTTTGGGAACTACTGCTCTAATGGAACCTCGTCCGTGAAGTGATGGGACATCACATCATCTTAACTTGACCTTTTTGGTCGTAATCGTGAGCATTATGTAAAATCATCTGTCTTGTTTTAAATGTCAATGCACGACCTACGTCAATAAGCCTGCCTCTACCTATATAATGTTTGCTAGCTAACAGATCAAGTCATAATTATCTTCTTACCGCAGCGATCGCTTCACAGACGAGGTGCGTTTGGAGAATAATAATTATGACTCTGAACTAATATGTGACCCATTATCGTATTTTAACACCTTTTGTACCATCATCATCGTCATCTCCAGCCTATATACGTCCCACTGCTGGGCACAGGCCAGTTTTGTACCATATTTCAAGCTAAATAAAGTTATTTGTATTTAATTACTGATGGCAGAAGACAGACTCCGGTCCAGTGTAGTAGGTACTGTACCTAGCTATTCATGTTTGCTGTTAGAGATTGCCGAACTTTATAGGAAACTAATAAAACTTCGTCGCTGGGTAGTTTTGTTAGCGCCCCCAACCTCGAGTGTTAGACTAAGTAGGTACTTATATTAACGGAACCTATTTAATTTATTCCATATTTTGCGTCTCGCAAAGGCATATTCAATATTTCAGAGACAAACAAATGAATGTTTAGTTAACATGGGCTCGAATAGCGTTTTTAATATTATTTATTTAGACTTGCCTACGTAGTTATATATACGTTTGAACATAATACTTAACCAATGCGGAAATAGTCTAAGCAAGTGACGCGATCAATGACGTACTAAAAATAATACTGCCTACTTTAGAACTGCAAATAACAAAATAGTGAAAAATATACATACATACATGTATCGTCCTTATTACGTACAATTTTTATTTTTATTCATTATGCCATGTTTCTCTAATAAAATAAGAAGGTACCTAGGGTAAAGTCACCAAAAATTGAACGATTAAGCGACTACCTCTCCTTTGAACCCTTTTTTCGAAGTGTTGTAAGCCATGTATGATAGTGATTTTTTTCTGTAACGCTAAGCACATAGTCGACTTTGCATTTCACGACTTCAAACCCTTATATTACAAACCGATGTATACAAAAAAAAATATTTTTGCCAAAATAAGGCAAATTGCCCCAAAGTTGAACGATGTGCCCTATTTATGAACGAATTGACCCCAAAAGATGAACTAATATATTGATAGTAAAGTAATAGTGGATAGGTGGTCAACTTTTCCCGTAATTGAACATTGCCCACTAAACAAATATACACGAATATACGTGTAGTTATGTGTATTTCTGAAGCAAATGAAAATAAATAAAAAATAACAATGTTCACTTAGATACCCTACCCCAAACATGAACGACAAAATGTTGTTAGTTCAAGTTTTGGGCAAGAAATCTATAAGATGAACCAATTAAATCAATTCAAGGTTCATGTACTGAAGTAGAAACCAAAAGTTGAACTAGTAACATTTCTTGGTTCAAATTTTGGGCATGAAATAATAGTTGAACAGTAGCGATTCCCATACAACAAAAATATCAAAAATCTTCGCCTTAGGAACAACATAATTTGTTCAACTTTTGGTTAAAAAATCTGCGATAGGTATACAATTAATTTGAGTCATAAACGGTGTGTCTATCATTTTTATGAGATTTTATAAATGCATTTGAAAAAATACCACTTTGCCCAATAGTTGAAGACCGTTCAACTATTAGCTCATACCTCTGATTTTGGAACCATTACTTGAACAGCGATTTTATCATTAAATAATATAAAAAACAAAGTTATTTATTTACGTAAATATTAGAGACATAGTCATGAATACATACCAAGCATAAAAATTAATCATTGAATTATTCAATTTTATATGCAATTAAAAGCTTAAAATGTGAAGGTCTTATCTTAAGAAGGATTCCATATAACCGGCGCTTTTGCCGGGAAGCCGAGACGCGGCGACCGTTCACGTTCGCATGCGTGACGCAATTGACATGGAATTATATTTTTCACCTCGGTGAAGTGTTGTCGCATTATGAAAAAATATTCCCAAGCGTCTCAAATGTGCCACAATTTAATTATTACGGTTTTTAGGCCAAACGTTCAACTTCTGGGTGTTGTTCATCTTTTGGTTCCACTACCCTACTTAGTTACCTAAAAAAACAGAGGATGTTTATTTTCTCAAAATGCTTTGTATGACGTCCGCTTAGTATGACGTGTTTGTCATGTGCCTTCGGTGGCATTATAAACGGATTCCACTGTATTAAGTATGTAAGTTTATAAGCTAGCTTTTATTATTGACTGGCGGACTTCATCGAATATTAAAAGAAAACGAATTGATTTAATCGTTGTCTAGTTTTGAGCTTTGTAACACATTTTAGCCATACATTTTTATTTTTATAGATGCCTAGGTTAGGTACATTCACGAATGTTTTTGCCTGTGGTTTTTGCTAACAGAATAATAATTAACATTATGTATTTTCTATGTACCTATCTACCTATTCGCATCTACTTTTATACAAACAATTTGCCCGCGACTAAGTCTGCGCAGAATTCGCATATCTCTATCCTGCGGGAACTACTTATGCGATTTTCCGGGATAATAGTTATTTGTTATACAAGGGGGGAAAGTTGTATTTTACCTGCGAGTGTTCATTTGAAACAACAGCTAGCGAAAGGAATCTATGATTGACCACGAGCGGAGCGAGTGGTTCAAAAATAGAATCCTGAGCGTAGCGAGTGTTTCAACACACGAGGCGTAAAATAACTTTTCACCCGTGTAGGTATAACACAAAACTTTTCACCCCACTACAGCGAGGAAAATAAGAAAAAGGGTTTGTACTATCACTCATTTTTAATAACAAAATAACTAGAAAAACATGCGAATATTTAACGTTGACGGCTTAGTTGAATAGTATTGACTTAATTTTTTTTTAATTATTTGAAAGAAAGAAAACATTTATTCGTGATATACATATATTACAGAAAAAAAAGAAGTAACAGCATATACAATCACGAAATGGTTCCACCTCAGCATAATGCTATCCTTACAGCCAGCGCTGGTCTTCCGTTGGGACCATCAAGTGCTATACTGTCAGCACAATCTTTAATATGGCTGAATGGACAATAATTCCTTTACCTCTCCTACAAGGGATGAATTTTATAAAAAAAAAATATTTCGGATGCGTTTTGTTGGCATATTGACTTACTTGGACTGTCAGAACATTTTATCCGTTTTTACAACAAGAATGAAGGTTAATGTTGAATGCTGATATTTATGAATTAAAATAGAGTTGTAAGACTGTATTTAGTGTTTTTTACTCGATGCAAATTCATTAATTGTGATATTAAAAATTCAGCACTTTTAACGTTTTTACGTTTTATTAGCTGTCAAATATCACTTAAGCTTCCTTCAAATGTCTAAACCCTGTACTATATCTTTCTAATCTGTGGTCAAAACTCTTTCTCTACACGTGGATAAAAAGCGATTTTCTCAATAGGTGTCAAACAAACAAAAAGTGCTTTCCGAGCTAGTGAGGTGAAAAAAATATTCTATGTCTCTCCCCAGGACTGAAACTATCTCTGTATCAAATTTCGTTTAGGTTTAGACATGAAAGCGTAACAGACGGACAGACAGACATATTTACTTTCGCTTTTATAATATTAGTAGGGATTTTAGTTGGTAGAGTCTTCTTCTACTTAGCTTCATTTATTTCGATGTAGGCCTCCTTTAATTTATACCACTACCAAATCAAACAATCAAATCATCAAATCAAATTGATTGATGATCACATTTTCATGTCTGGTTTTTTTTTTTTATTGTTGTTTTTTTCTATAAAATTGTGTGTACATGCTCTTATATTTGTGTGTCTTGCAAAATGAATAAATGTCTTCTTTCTTTCTTTCTTTTCTTTACCATGTCTGTCTGTTTTATGCTCTCGGTGTCCACTGGTTCCAGCGGGTCTCTTCACGTCATTATACCAGCGCATTTGTGGTCTGCCACAGCCAGGCAGGTGGTGGTAGTCAATATTTTAACTTCTATAGAATATTCCATAGAAGCACAGAATCAATTTGATATGCGCACCTTAACGTAGAGCCACTGATGGTGTTACGTAATGTAAACTACCGGGTATACATAAACCATCAAATATTGTTTTACATTATTTTTCGCCTGTCAGTAAATTAGCACCTTTAAACTCAGCTCAATAACAGCGAACGTTTGTAAGAGAATAGTGTTACGTACACTCTTTACTTACTTCAATCGTTGTCTCTAGCTTTAAAAATGTAAAAGCACCTACCAAAAGAAAAAAAAGGTTATGTAAAGTAGGTACACTAACTTGTGTCCCAAAACGATAACCAAGTAATCTCTTTAGATTAGGTCCGTTTATTAACTACCAGTATAATTAATGTGCCTATACTGTTTAGTATTAGTTTTATAAGTCATTATTTTCGTTTACATTTACACGGACCGTAACGCAGCCATGAAATACCTAAATCAGACTTCAGTAGCGTCCTTTCTCCTAAATAAATTTCAAATGAAATACCTACTTAATAAAAGAATAACGATTCAAACTCACCGGTGATTAAAATTTTCGGCGGTACTTTCTTCGTCCCGTTCACACTGTACGTCCTGAAAATGTTTACTGTGTAACCAGTCCGGTACAATTTCCTCATCAGCATCATGTTACGGTAGCAAAGTGAGGCGACACGATAAGGCACTGTGTTAGACGAACGGTGACTGGCTTGAGTTCAGGCAGTATGGCTGTGGGTCAGGTCTCGTGCCTGGCGTCAGTCAGAAACAGGTTGGCAAGCCTCGAGCTTGTATCGTAAACACAACTGTGCGCCCGCGCGTCAACTGGACAAAAACACACCTTAACTCCTAAGACAGGCTAACTCTTTTGCCATCTGATATTCTAAACGTGAGCGATGTGGGTGTGTCATTACGAATGATTTTCGTATTCATCTTGACCTTCAATATTCGCAAGTTGTTACGTAGTTAATTTGCATTCGATAATTTTTAGTTGTCGCTAGGTGTTCTGGGTTTCCTCGTCGAAACTTAATGTGATGGCTTAAATTTTGTTTGTTATTGTCAACAGGATTCTGGAGTTTTTTTTAAACGTCAAGGTAGGCAAACCAGCACTGGGTCACCTGATGGTAAGCGAGCACCACCACCCATGGACATCCGCAACACTAGAGGATTGTAGATGCATTGCTTGCCAGCCTATTTAGAGAGCTAAAGACAGAATACACATCTTAGAGTTTTAAATGATATGACTTGAGATTCATTTTAGTAGGAAAGGAACCCTTAGTACTATTATATATTCTGTGCCCATAATTAGTTCTGAATGGAAATTAATTCACACCTCGGAGGAATAAAGACGTTTAAATTAGGTAATTATTTTGATAAAGAGTGTTGCACATTAAGCATTTCTCGTAACTTAATACTCTTTTCACACCACCTGCTCGACAATGGCTAATTATATATCATGTAAACCTTACTCAAAGTAACTCATTACAGCCCTTGGCTTTAGCCGGGTAGTAATATTGTACTGAATTTCATTATAACCCGCCGGTTAGTAATATGAATCTCACTTCTCATAGTTCTTATTGTCATACTCTAATTTCGTAAAAATCGCACGGCTCCGAAAATCGAGATGGCCATGCCACGGCAAGCGGCGGCGTTCGATTTTCAAACGAATGAAACAAATTTCAAATAAAACAAAAGCCGCGAGTGTTTGCTGGCGCTGTGATATAGTTAGGTACGCATTAGAACTCCTAAGATTCCAAATAAAAATATTACAACTGGACTAATGTCTCAAATAATATTTTTTACTTTTAATTTTGTTTTACCTACAGTTGTTAAAATGAAATTCTTTCTCTAGTTGCCTTGGTTTTTATTGTCTCGCAAAAGGTGAGAAAAGTAGAGTATACTCCTCGGAGATAAAACTGTTTATGTCTTGGGTGCGCTTAAGGCGAAGGGATAGGCAAATGACCTTGCCCGTTTGTGACGTGGCAATCAGTCCGATCAACGCGACATCTGTTAAATAATCGACGTGTGAACTCGATGCGAATGGGCGCGGGCTGATGGATTGAAATATTGCACTGTGATGTTAGTAGATGGCGCTTGTTTCAGTTTTCCGATTGCCTTACACACACAGCATAATGTTCAAATCAGATTTCGCAAAAATAATAAAAATTGTAACATTTCGGCATTCGTAACGTGGCCTTAAAGTCTTGTTTCCTTGGGCTCTGTCTGCTCCGCAAGGGATAGAGGCGTTATTTATGTATGTATGTATGTGATATTATACATGAGAAAGTTTGTGACGATGTGAGTGAGTGTGTAAGTATGTTTGTTTCTTCTTTTTTTTTTCTTTTTTATATGTGAATAGGAAGGTAAACGAGCAAGTGGGTCACCTGATAGTAAGCGATCACCACTGCCCATAGACACCCGCAACCCCGGAGGGATTGCAGATGCGTTGCCATGCCAACCTAGAGGACTTAGATGAAATGCTTCTGCATGAAATTTGGAACGAAGACAGTTGGTACCCTAGATTAAAACAGGCTACTTATTATCCCAGAAAATTGCGGTGTCCAGGGTCTGTCTAGAGTCGCAACGTAAATTATTATTGCAGAATAAAGTAAAACTTGAACGTGTGCGGGAAAGGTACAGAATAAGGTATAGTTTTTCCAATGATTATTTTCAAATCCGAGTGATTCCCAAACACGTATCCGTTATATAAAATGGAAAAAGTGACCGCCATTTTGAAATCTCTAGTTTTTGAACCGATTGATTTCAAAATCGATATATGAGGGTCCGAGTGGTCCGCAAACATGAATCCGTTATCCAAAATGAAAAAAGTGGCCGCCATTTTGAAATCTTTAGTTTTTGGACCGATTGTTTTAAAATTCGATATCTGAGGATCCGAGTGGTCCCTAAACATGAATCCGTTTTTAAAAATGAAAAAAGTGGCCGCCATTTTGAAAACTTTTGTTTTTGGACCGATTGTTTTCAAAATCGATATCTGATGATCCGAGTGGTTCCCAAACACGTATCCGTTATATAAAATGGAAAAAGTGACCGCCATTTTGAAATCTGTAGTTTTTGAACTGATTGTTTTCAAAATCGATATCTGAGGGTTCGAGTGGTCCCCAAACATAAATCCGCTATCAGAAATGAAAAAAGTGCCCGCCATTTTGAAATCTTTAGTTTTTAGATTGATAGCTTTCAAAATCGATATCGGAGGATCCGAGTGGTCCCCAAACACAAACCCGTTATCAAAAATGGAAAAAGTGGCCGCCAGCTCAGATATCGATTTTGAAAACAATCTGTTCAAAAACTAAACATTTCAAAATGGTGGTCACTTTTCTATTTTGTATAACGGATACGTGTTTGGGAACCACTCGGATCGTAAGATATCGATTTTGAAAACAATCGGTCCAAAAAGTAAAGAATTCAGAAAAGCGGCCAGTTTTTTTTATTTTCGATAGCAGATTTGTATTTGACGACCACTCGGACCCTCAGGTATCGATTATAAAAATAATCGGTCCAAAACTTAAAGATTTCAAAATGGCGGCCACTTTTTTCATTTTTAAAAACGGATTCATGTTTGAGGACCACTCGGATCCTCAGATATCAATTTTGAAAACAATTGGTCCAGAAAGTAAAGAATTCAAAATGGCGGCCAGCTTTTTCATTTTCGGTAGCAGATTTGTGTTTGACAACCACTCGGACCCTCAGATATCGATTTTAAAAATAATCGGCCCAAAACTTAAGGATTTCAAAATGGCGGCCACTTTTTTCATTTTTCATAACGGATTTATGTTTGGGGACCTCTCGGACCTTCAGATATCGATTTTGAAAATAATTGGCCCAAAACATAAAAAATTCAAAATGGTGGCCACTTTTTTCATTTTTGATAACGGATTTATGTTTGGGGACCTCTCGGACCCTCAGATATCGGTTTTGAAAATAATCGGTCCAAAAACTAAAGATTTCAAAATGGCGGCCACTTTTGTCATTTTTGATAACGGATACGTGTTTGGAGACAACTCGGATTCTCAGATATCAATTGACAATATTTCAAATTTCTTTATGTTCATAAATCAAAAACCATTTCGAGAGAAACACTTGTAGAACACAAAAAAAATATTTTTGGATTTTTTCGTACAGTATTTTTTGGAAAAATGAGCAAAATATGTAAAACAGGAAATGACGTCCAGCGGCCGGTCCAATACTGCCATTATAAAAAACTTTGTCTTCCGGGTTTCCCTTTGACATTTACAACTTTCACAACACAAACACTACTGACAGATGACGGTTAATTCATTCGCACAACGCTCGGCTTTGTTGCCATCGGGAACACTAGATAACTGTTTGCCGGGCAATAATGATAATATTTTTGCAAGTTTTCATTTAAAATCATATTTTTTGTGAAGTATTCTGTTTGAGTTTGTCAGCTCGTTTTGACGTTCATCGACAGTGACAACTGCATTCACTGTCAAAGTATTTAAGCACAGGTTTTGGCGGTCAATTAATGTAATTATTTCAACGTTTTTTTAAGTGTACGAAACAAAGCAGTTACGTCATTTCGCTAATACTTGACGTTTGTTACTTACGTCCTTTCTGCTTGAGCAACGATTTAAATGGATTTTTCCAAGAAAATATAAGATTTTCACGAATATAAAAAAATATGGGTGTCTTAAATTTGTGCGCTCTTTCCAGCCAGACAATAAAAAGTAGCTCTTAAAAAATTGAAATATTGTCAATTTTGAAATCAATCGGTCGGAAAACTAAAGATTTCAAAATGGCGGCCATTTTTTTCATTTTCGATAGCAAATTTGTGTTTCACGACCACTCGGACCCTCACATATCGATTTTGGAAATATTCGGTCCTAAACTTAAAAATTTCAAAATGGCGGCCACTTTTTTCATTTTTAAAAACGGATTCATGTTTGGGGACCACACGGATCCTCAGATATCGATTTTGAAAACAATTGGTCCAGAAAGTAAAGAATTCAAAATGGCGGCCAGTTTTTCATTTTCGGTAGCAGATTTGTGTTTGACAACCACTCGGACCCTCAGATATCGATTTTGTAAATAATCGGCCCAAAACTTAAAGATTTCAAAATGGCGGCCATTTTTTTCATTTTTGATAACGGATTTATGTTTGGGGACCTCGGACCCTCAGATATCGATTTTGAAAATAATTGGCCCAAAACATAAAGAGTTCAAAATGGCGGCCACTTTTTTCATTTTTGATAACGGATTTATGTTTGGGGACCTCTCGGACCCTCAGATATCGGTTTTGAAAATAATCGGTCCAAAAACTAAAGATTTCAAAATGGCGGCCACTTTTGTCATTTTTGATAACGGATACGTGTTTGGAGACAACTCGGATTCTCAGATATCAATTTTGAAATCAATCGGTCGGAAAACTAAAGATTTCAAAATGGCGGCCATTTTTTTCATTTTCGATAGCAAATTTGTGTTTCACGACCACTCGGACCCTCACATCGATTTTGGAAATATTCGGTCCAAAACTTAAGAATTTCAAAATGGCGGCCACATTTTTCATTTTTAAAAACGGATTCATGTTTGGGGACCACACGGATCCGCAGATATCGATTTTGAAAACAATTGGTCCAGAAAGTAAAAAATTCAAAATGGCAGCCAGTTTTTCATTTTCGGTAGCAGATTTGTGTTTGACAACCACTCGGACCCTCAGATATCGATTTTGAAAATAATTGGCCCAAAACATAAAGAGTTCAAAATTGCGGCCACTTTTTTCATTTTTGATAACGGATTTATGTTTGGGGACCTCTCGGACCCTCAGATATCGGTTTTGAAAATAATTGGTCCAAAAACTAAAGATTTCAAAATGGCGGCCACTTTTGTCATTTTTGATAACGGATACGTGTTTGGAGACAACTCGGATTCTCAGATATCAATTTTTAAATCAATCGGTCGGAAAACTAAAGATTTCAAAATGGCGGCCATTTTTTTTCATTTTTGATAACGGATACGTGTTTGGAGACAACTCGGATTCTCAGATATCAATTTTGAAATCAATCGGTCGGAAAACTAAAGATTTCAAAATGGCGGCCATTTTTTTCATTTTCGATAGCAAATTTGTGTTTCACGACCACTCGGACCCTCACATATCGATTTTGAAAATATTCGGTCCAAAACTTAAAAATTTCAAAATGGCGGCTACTTTTTTCATTTTTAAAAACGGATTCATGTTTGGGGACCACTCGGATCCTCAGATATCGATTTTGAAAACAATTGGTCCAGAAAGTAAAAAATTCAAAATGGCGGCCAGTTTTTTCATTTTCGGTAGCAGATTTGTGTTTGACAAACACTCGGACCCTCAGCTATCGATTTTGAAAATAATCGGCCCAAAACTTAAAGATTTCAAAATGGCGGCCACTTTTTTCATTTTTGATAACGGATTTATGTTTGGGGACCTCTCGGACTCTCAGATATCGGTTTTGAAAACAATCGGTCCAAAAACTAAAGATTTCAAAATGGCGGCCACTTTTGTCATTTTTGACAACGGATACGTGTTTGGAGACAACTCGGATTCTCAGATATCGATTTTGAAATCAATCGGTCGGAAAACTAAAGATTTCAAAATGGCGGCCATTTTTTTCATTTTCGATAGCAAATTTGTGTTTGACGACCACTCGGACCCTCACATATCGATTTTGAAAATATTCGGTCCAAAACTTAAAGATTTCAAAATGGCGGCCACTTTTTTCATTTTTAAAAACGGATTCATGTTTGGGGACCACTCGGATCCTCAGATATCGATTTTGAAAACAATTGGTCCAGAAAGTAAAGAATTCAAAATGGCGGCCAGTTTTTTCATTTTCGGTAGCAGATTTGTGTTTGACGACCACTCGGACCCTCAGATATCGATTTTGAAAATAATCGGCCCATAACTTAAAGATTTCAAAATGGCGGCCACTTTAATTTGTCATTTTTGATAACGGATACGACACGTGTTTGGAGACAACTCAGATCCTCAGATATTGATTTTGAAATTAATCGGTCGAAAAACTAAAGATTTCAATATGGCGGTCTTTTTTATTTTGATAACGGATCCATGTTTGGGGACCACTTGGACCTTCAGATATCTTTTTTTTTTCTTTCTAATGATAGACTATACATTGGAGTACTACTTGCCTAAATATCAAAATTTTTCATGCAGTAATTCCAACCAAAATCCTATTTCCCATGCTTGTTCGCTAAACAGCAAGTAAGTATCAAACCAACCTGCCACTAAGTTCTCAAAAAACGGATTGAAAATAATAACTTTTAACTTAATAAAGGTATTACACGTGCGAAGCGAACGAGTACGACTTTTTGAAGCACTGTTTTGCGCCTATTCTGTGACTCAAACAACATGCTTAGCCAAACCAATATGAAAAAACGCAAAGCGAATATTGGCAACGTCGCGTCGCTTACGCACTGCCGCCACCGAGCGAACATGCAACGTTGCTTTTTCCTTATTATTTTCATACGTCTTATCCAAATTATTTTTTTATTTATTTATCTATTATTTTTTTATTTTTTTTTATGAACATTTTTGGTTTTATCTTAATAATTTATTTCATTGTATTATCTTTTTAACATTTTTTTGGTTTCCGAATTTTTTTGTACATTGAAAAGCGCCTGATTGAATGTGCGGGCAAATATTGCGTTCGCCCTTTTCACAGGATCAGGGCAGTACTACTCTCTAAAGCAGGGTTTCCCAACCTTTATTTCACTGAGCCTCCCCAATTCAAAAATAATATTCTCATGCCCCCTTAAGTTACAGACCGTCAGCGTCAGGTTGTGTCGGCGGCCCGGCGGGCTTAGTGTTTATTGCGCTTAAGTACTATTTCCGGAAATTAAACGTACCGATTACGCCCCCCCCTGGTATTCCACTACGCCCCCCAAGGGGGGAGTGCCCCCCTGGTTGGGAACTCCTGCTCTAAAGCCTTATTTGCTGGCTAATTGAAGCAAACGCACCGTGGAATTTTAATTATGAGTTACTAGAGTGACCTCGTCGAGATTGGTAGCAAACAGATTGGTTTCACCCGAGCAAACCGTGTACAAAATATTTGCGAGACTCTTAGAGCAAACGAATTTTTGTACTAACTACGACATTAAGGAATATGTTTTCACCGGTGAATTCTAATTCAAGACATGTTTTATAGAATGTGCTGTTTTCAAAACTCCAAATTGTGTATTATCGCCATAAAACATGCACAAAAACAACCAATTTATGAGCTTTTGCCTATCCCTTCGCCTTAAATTCTTCGCTCCTCTCAGGACTCAATCTTAATTCCCTCGCTACGCTCAGGAATTAACTCATAACACCCTCGCTTCGCTCGGGAGTTAAATCTAGAGTCCTTCACTGCGCTCAGGATTCAATATCGCGCCCGTGACATAATACAGTGCTTTATCCCCTCGGTGTACAATCTACTATTTCACACCACCTGCTCGACAATGGCTAATTATATATCATGTAAACCTTACTCAAAGTAACTCATTATAGCCCTTGGCTTTAGCCGGGTAGTAATATTGTACTGAATTTCATTATAACCCGCCGGTTAGTAATATGAATCTCACCTCTCATGGTTCTTATTATTATACTCTTAAAGTCTAATTTCGTAAAAATCACACGGCTCCGAAAATCGAGATGGCCATGCCACGGCATGCGGCAGCGTTCGATTTTCAAACGAATGAAACAAATTTCAAATAAAACAAAAGCCGCGAGTGTTTGCTGGCGCTGTGATATAGTTACGCATTAGAACTGCTAAGATTCCAAATAAAAATATTACAACTGGACCAATGTTGGAAATATAATTTTTAGGGTTCCGTACCCGAAGGGTAAAAACGGGACCCTATTACTAAGACTTCGCTGTCCGTCCATCCGTCCGTCCGTCTTTCAGCAGGCTGTATCTCAAGTACTGTAATAGCTAGACAGTTGAAATTTTTACAGATTGTGTATTTCTGTTGCCGCTATAACATCAAATACTAAAAACAAAATAACAATAATAATTAAGGGGCTCACACACAAAACACGTGATATTTTAGCCCTATTTCATGGCTACCACTCGCCGAGCTAGATCTCAAGAACCGTAATAGCTAGACAGTTGAAATTTGCACAGATTATGCATTTTTATTGTGGCTACAACAACAAATACTAAAATCAAAACAATAATAATAATTAAGGGGGGCTACCATACAACAAAGTAGTTGTTGGCGTTTTAACAGAGTAACGTTAACAGAGTAGTTGTTAGCCTTTTTTCTGGTACGGAACCCTTCGTGCGCGAGTCCGACTCGCACTTGGCCGGTTTTTTACTTTTAATTTTGTTTTACTTACTGTGGTTTAAATGAAATTCTTTTTCTAGTTGCCTTGGTTTTTATTGTCTCGCAAAAGGTGAGAAAAGTAGAGTATACTCCTCGGAGATAAAACTGTTTATGTCTTGGGTGCGCTTAAATTCTTCGCTCCTCTCAGGACTCAATCTTAATTCCCTCGCTACGCTCAGGAATTAACTCATAACACCCTCGCTGCGCTCGGGAGTTAAATCTAGAGTCCTTCGGTACGCTCAGGATTCAATATCGCGCCCGTGACATAATACAGTGCTTTATCCCCTCGGTGTACAATCTACTATTACATTGATACCTTCTCGGTTGCCCGTTGCCCGCTACTGACTGTACATTGGCGTCTAATATTTCGCTGTTCAAGCAACGTCTCAAGGCTATCAAGTTTTTGCCGTGTGCGAATTTACAAATGCTCCGCGTCCGTCAAGCGTCGGTACTTAATAATTAGGTAGGTACTCGTTCATATTTTGAACGAAGCATTATTTTACTGTACGTACACTGTTTATAGAAAAACCAGTAGGATTACGTACTACTTACCTATATGTGTCAACATTTAAATATTAAGTTTTGAGCGACTAAGTATTCACTCGATAACTCTCACAGCCTGCATACATAGTGTTACCTATATGTTTTCTTTTTAAATCCGTTATATATTAGGCGTTAAATTTTACTCTGACGCGTGACTTGCTTAGCCCGTGCAGTAAGAACTAACAGCTATGTCAATTTTATGAGCGTTCTGTTCTGTTCATTTAGACGGAGACGAACATAGCGGCCAAGCATTCGACCAGCCACATAGAGCGCATTTTTGAGTCAATTAGAACTTCCATTCAAATATACGCGAGATACGCGCACGAACGTAACTAACTACTTATGTACCTTGAGTTTACGCCGAAATTCGAAGCTCAAATCTTAAGGTCTACTCATTCTCTTAAATGAGACTATAGTGTCTATAGCAGTGTGAACAGAACTGAAGAAGGATTTAATCTGCTACTTTGTCTTGGTCTAGTACTAGCATAGCATCACCGCATGAAATAAGTTCGGAGAAGTTTGAGATGGCGTAAAATGTTAATCTTGCAGCGAACATTCAGTTATCGGCATTCCGGCTATTCGACTATTCGACGGCTATTTCGAGCAAAATACCAAATACTTACCTAATTAAGATTGAAGTAACATGTTTTGTTTTTGTCTGATTTTTAAAAATACCTAATGTATTTTTCCTGCACATAATTAGTTATGTAGGTACAGCAAATTTATTCAAGCATACACAATCTTAGCCGACTTCCGCTTTGTAACTTTGAAACATAATTATATCCAGGCAAAAATATACAATGCACTAAATAGGTTATCGTTATAATTTGTTTTTAAATCGACGAACAGCAGACAGATATTTTTTCTGCATATAGGACAGTAGTCAATTCTTTTTCTTTTAGCGTTTTCTTCTCGTAGTATAGAGACTGTCAGGTTCAGAAAAAGACGCACTGAAACTTCTTTTTTCTTGGCCTAGCACAGGGGCGCGGGGTGGGATGACAAAGGGGGCCGAGAGAGGTGCGGGCTGGTAGTGCGCCTGCCGCCCGCACCACTCAGCCCCCGCGTTCGTCCCACCCCGCGCCCCTGCACCGCGCGGGCGAGGACTCATTTAAGCGGTCGGTATGCTTAGTGTAGGTTTTCGGTCACAAAATAGGTACGTCTCGAACGCGTTTGCGTTAAAATGTCAAATACTGTGAGAAATTTTAGTTGTCGTTTCGTTCCGCTTGTGGCGCTGTTCATTT